>CM040751.1:1556863-2304363 GCA_022829145.1 Albula goreensis
AGGCCGCCGCCCCCTCCACGCGCGGGACGTGAGCAAGGTGCAGTCGTCCTCCCAATGACGTCTACCCATTTAGTATGCATCTGACGGGACTATGAGAGAGTGTCTGTTTGGACGTATTGGCTGATAGATTAGACTGCATCTGGAGAATTGCCTGCGTCTCCCACAACCCCCCGCCCACACACACACACACACACACACACACACTACTCTCCTCTCTTCATTCACAAAGGGATTAATGATCCATGTTGTCATCTGTGATCCGTCCTACTCCTCTCTCTCCACCACACCCCTCGAAATCTCCTCTGCGCTGAACGCTCAGCGAGGAGCCGTTCTAGCGCACATCAAACTCTTCACAGGATGCTGCTCACTCCAGCGATAACCGCAGCCCTTAAATCCTAATCAACAGATAATTTTAATTGTACACTTTTAAAGTCTAATACCCTATGGTTGATTTACCGTCCTCTTAATGACATGATGACTGGGAGTCAACCTGTATTCGGCCTTAATTGTGAACATGAATGAAACGGAATTGTTCATTTTTACTTTCATTTACAGTTTGGTGAGTTGAGCAGTGATGAAAATGAGCTTGCCAAACTGTTCTTGTAGAGAAAAAGAATAACAGGGCTTATGTAATTCATTCAAAACAGACCTTACATTCCATTATTATTGTATATTTTACTGATAACAAGTAGATATGTCCTTTGGAACATGTTCTTTTATTTGAGATAGAATAACATGCGCCCTTGAAGACACTAAAACCTGTTCTGACTGAATTTCACTGGGCCTAAAATAGTTTTTTTCTGTGTATTTGAATGAGTCTAGCATGATATCTTCCAATCAGGTGAAAACAGTGCCTTTTTCGTAGTGTTTAAATCAGACAAAAGCTGGACTGAATTGGATCCTGACTACTTTCACAGTGTTATGGTTGCAAAAGATTAGTGGAGAGTTATATGGGTAGAGGGATAGCTCTACCCTGTCTCAGGGAGTGAGACAGTGAGTGTAGAAAATGGGTGCTCTTGTCTCCATGTCTTCAGCAGATGACAGATGTGTCGGGTCGTTTGTTCCACAAGAATGCAGAGAGGCCTGTAGGGTTTGGGATGGGTCACATGATCCTCAGCAGGAACATCCATCTGATTTTTACTGTTGGCCAGGCATGAGTCCACCTCCTCCCTCACTTCCAGCTCCACCCTCACCTCCGCCTACCTCAGTTACAGCTCTGCCCTCACCTCCACTCCCTCACCTCATCCTCCTCCCTCACCTCCACCTCTGCCCTCACCTCCACCACCTCCCTCACTTCTAGTTCTGCCCTCACCTCCACCTCCCTCACCTCCACCTCCACCCTCATCTCCACCTCTGCTCCTCTGCCCTCACCTCCACCTCCTCCATCACTTCCAGTTCTGCCTTCACCCCCACCTCCCTCAGCCTTCACCACTACCTCCACCTCCACCCTCACCTCCACCTCTGCTCCTCTGCCCTTACCTCCACCTCCTCCATCACTTCCAGTTCTGCCCTCACCTCCACCTCCCTCATCTCCACCTCTGCCTTCATCACTACCTCCACCTCCACCCTCACCTCCACCTCCGCTCCTCTGCCCTCACCTCCACCCCCTCCATCACTTCCAGTTCTGCCCTCATCTCCACCTCCCTCACCACCACCTCCACATCCGCCCCTCCACGCTCACCTCCACCTCCTCCCTCATCTCCACCTCCTCCCTCTCTTTCTCTCCGTTTCCATCACTCCCACTTTGTCCCACCACAGCCTGTCATGCACAGATCACAAATCCAGCTGCGCAAAGCCGAGGAACCGAATATGAATATACTGAACATGAATCATCCTTCTCCCCCCTTTTTTAGACATAGAAATACATTTCAATGATGTAATGATCTTGATTAAACTGATACAATCTGTGATACAGACTGTTACAATCTTACATCAATGTGGACAATTAGTCAAGTCTTAGACTGGAGTTGAAATCACGTACTGCTCCAGGAAGGACTTTACTGTAAAATTGTGATTTTCACTTTAAGAGACACACGTGTCATTGTCTGGCTGGTTGGACTAAGTGACTTTCTTGATCTTGATTTCATCTGACTAGCTGTGATGTACAGACAGGTAGAACATGTCCACAAAACCTCTCTGAATATGCTGAACCCACACAGAATGCCTGCTGCCAAGGTCTGCTGAAGGCCGATACAGATTCGCTTCTTCACTCTTTTCTTCCAATGGTCTCTTCACAGCCATCAATAAGACTGTATTTGTCCGTATCACAAAAACTTGTTTATAATTACTGCGGGCCTAATAATCTATTCATATAAATAAATTCATCTCTTTTCCTCATTTCAAAATCTGTAATGCTGGCACTGTTGACCCTTCGCTGGCCTTTCGTGTGAGTTTGGAGTTGGGAGAAACTTGGTGTGACCACAAAGTCGTTTCCCCATGTGCAGTGCAATCATGTTTTGGGGCATGTATGGGGATTTAGAGTCAGAGAGTTCATCATGTGGGCCTCTACACTACACCTCCCTGTCTCCCAGTATCCGAGTCCACAGAAGAAGAGAGAGGGTCAACCAGCCCCTTTCATACGGCTGCGTCCTTATCATGTGACCAGGAGGAACGGAGGTAGCAGGAGAAGAAGGGAAGAGAGAAAAAGAAAAGGGTGTTAGAGACAGAGAGAGAGAGAGAGAGAGAGAGAGAGAGGGAGAGAGAGACAGACAGTAGGCGAGGGGAAGAGAACTCTGCTGTATCAGAGGGCAAACTCAAACACTCTCACTGGCAGGCTCTACATTAACAATTCCAAAGTGCATTTTTTCAGAGATAAGATTCCATTGGCCTGACTTCACTTGCTGTGCTGTGAGGGAAAGAAAGGGAGATGGGGGGGGGGGGGGGCAAGGTTGGGGTCCACACAAACTGCTCCCCCACGGCAGGACAATGAGAAACGATGTGTTTCTTTTAAAGCTGCTGTTTACCGAGGAGCTTCCAGCACATTCCCAGCAAACATTCAGAAAGGAGGATGTTTCCCTCTCTGCTCTGCATGATAAAACTCTTCCCCCGCCCTCCATCTCACACACACACACACTCTTGCTCACACACATATACTCACACACACACTCATACACATACATACTCACAAACACACACTCACTCTTCTCACACACACACACACACACACACACACACACACACACACTCTTGCACACACACACACTCATACACATACATACTCACACACACACACACTCACTCTCTTACTCACACACACACCACACACTCTTGCACACACACATATACACACACACACACTCATACACATACATACACATACACACACACTCTCACACACACTCTTGCACACACATATACTCACACACACACTCATACACATACATACTCACACACACACTCACTCTCTTACTCACACACACACACACACACACACACACACACTCTTGCACACACATATACGCACACACACACTCATACACATACATACATACACACACACACTCACTCTCTTACTCACATACACACACACACACACTAACATACACACACACACTCACTCACTCACACACAGAAACATGTATGCACATACACACACATACACACTCTCACAGGCATACTGTCCCATCACTCCACCCACCCTTCTCCTGCTCACATTCCGATGAAATCATCAGTGTGGTTGAAAACAAGGCTGCTGGAGGGTGGTGAATGGGGGGTGGGGTTGGTGGGGGGGGTTGGTTAGCAGTGGTGTTTGTACTTGTTATCGTGACAATGATTTAATAAATGAGTGCATGTGTTGGGGTTAGAAGACTGGGTGGAGGAGATATGCGTGGCACGTCCTGAGGCCGCCATTCTGCCTTTTTAGCCGCCCTGCGCCTTTCGCTCGCTCTGTCATGACAGGGCCACTTCCTTCTGTCACATGATCCGATATCTCCCAACCACAAGGTCACTAGCCTCCTTTCCCCTTACGCTAGATTCACAGGAACTTAAAGGCTAATAGCCCACAGTTTTCTCCAGCTTTTTCAGTGCGGAGCGAAGCAGTGAGTGAAGCGAACTCTTAGCAGGATGTGAAGTCGGTCACGTGACTGAAACCAGGAAATGGAATTTCCATTCGTTTTACCATAGGTGTTTACAAAACCTCTTTATTTAGGCAACATATTTGTGGCCTAACCATGAGACAACCATTTTGCTGAACGTTTGGGCCTTCTATCAACCGGTGTTTGTTGTTTGGCAAATTTTTTACATTTTATACAATTTCATTGCCCTTTTTGCTGTACAGTGAGGAGATGCATCTCCACTCTTGATAACTCAAAGCAATTTCTCTCTTCTGCATATGGGGTAAAGTTTGTGTAACTATATAGATGGACAAAAATCTTTTGCCAGCTGTTGTTATCTTGTTATTGAAAGTTTGGCTTTGCAAGTCAGAAAGCTTGAGAGGGTCAAGTCTTATGGCAGTTGCAACAGCAACATAAATTCCCATTGTTTACTAAACTGAAGGGATTTGTAGTTCATTAGCCAGATAAATTATACAGCTCACTAATAGCTTTCTGAAACTGATGATGTTATGGAAGCAGCTATTTCTTCATATGAGGACATTTGGAAGGACGGTACTTTGTTTTTTTTTTTCACATCAGAACAATTTTCTATGGGAAATTTTCATTGGGAGAGACATTTCCTGTGTCCAATTTTTGGACACGCAGACATGCGCGACTTTACCTCCCTTGGGCTCCAATTCAGGGGCAGGGCGGCTATATCCACTTCTGGATTTCAAAGCAATTTCTACTTTGTTTTGAATAATTGGGCTAATTATTTACCTATTTAATTACTTCATTATTTTTAGATATTTTAGATTTTTATAGGCTCATGAATGATAAACAGAAGACTGGTTCTGTGTTCTGTTATAACTTTTAGTAAACTGATGTTAGCATATATGGCTAGCCGATTCATTAGAATTTGTCAAAAGCCAGCCAGGATAAGCGACTTATCTTTAATTTCACTTATATATGTATATTTGAATGCAGCTACACATTTCATTACATCACTGTTTTTTTTTAGTTCACTCAAGGATGAACCATCTCTGGAAAGAGCAACATTATGCTACAACACTGCATCCAGCTTTGGCATGTTAGGGTAATCAAAACAGCCGTCGAGTTTTGTGTGAGAGCGGACGCTCCCTGAGCAGTATTCATCCACCCCTGTGTTTACAGGGTGCTGATGTGAGATATAACATGCTCAGGGATTCACTTAAACGCACCTAAAAGTCCTTCGATTCGATTCAATTCATTGTCGCTCTGCGATTCGATCTAGCAGACTTAGCCTCTTTAAGGACGTAAATAATTAAATTTTTTTTCCTAATTATTCTCTTCTACTTCATAATAAAAAGAACACACTCCAAAAGACATGTTTGCGTACTCAATCCCAAAAAAAACAAAATTCACAAAGAAACGTATGCTGTAATTGAATGTCTGTTTTGAATAAACTGCATTTGTCCATATAAGTGAATTTGATTTAGTTCCGACGTTAATGTTTGCAGCCCTTATATCATCAATATTGAAATATCAACAAAATAACGAGTCAAAAATATTCTGATTAAGCAGAGCAAGATTATTAGAGGCTTAGACAGGGAAGCTCTTATTCAAGGGACCCTGTGGACTTCAACCTGCCTGACAAATTCAGGCCTGTTGACAGTTTGTTTCTTCACTCTGCTACCTGCTTCTGTGGTCTTTCTCTATGACAGATATTCCCATTTGCCTCAGAATGACTATGATGTGAAGCTTCAGCCTGACAAAACGTGACTAAATGCATTTCGCAGGTGTCAGGGATAGTGAGCCATCCTTATCTGGTGAGATGGATTGAGGAGGCCGCGGGTCCATTGTTTTTGATGGATTTGGTCCCTGTTGCCCACAGCTTGAGCGATCAGCTCAACCTGGAAGTAGCGGCTTGGATCCCTTCCCGGAATGTTCTGAAGTGCGACGGCCGGATCCCTGTCAGGAGCAGCAGCATGGGCCTCCAGCCATGGCGGCGGCTCCTGGGGCAACGCTAACCGCTAACTGCTAACCGCTAAGGTGGGCTCGGTTTAACGTGTACCGTTACCGCTGTCAGACCGATTTGAAGGCCTTTCGTGTTTACGGCGCATTTCCGTCTGCGTTTCTCCTCAGTGGGGGTAGATACACGCTGTCTCCAGAGGAAAGGGAGTCTCTTCACTTGCTTACATTTGTGGCCCATAACGAACTGGACTTTAACCTTCCTGGTAAACCTGTTCATTAAGCGTTAAAAGTGTTTGTTCCTACAATCAACACACAAGTCAGTCCTGCCGTTGACTTAATCTCACAGGGCTGCTTATCTGTAGTGTGAGCAATGAGTATCCAAGCTGTAGAATCACTGTCCTGTTCAGACACAGTGGAGCGCACAGGGGGATTTTTGACTTGGGGAGTGGGGGGTAGAGTGGAAGGGACAGAAATAACAGGAAACAAATCCCTCTGTTGATATAAACCTGTCTGGGTGGCTTGCCATTTGAAATAAATAGATAAATAAGGGAAGAATGTGAAGTACTGAAATATAAAAACCGGGGAGTTCTCAATCCAAACAGGAACACCTGCAGCTCAGTCAGACCAGGGCTGTTGTCACGGCGACGGCGCACGTTGTGCATAAACAGTTTATAGCAGAACATAGGAGGTGGGGGGGGGAGGTGGAGGAAGAATTGGAAGGGTGGAGAACTCAGGATGGAGAGATGGGGATAAGGGAAGAGTGATGAGGATAGAGGAAGAGAAAGAAGCAAATGGAGAGTGTGTAAAAGAGACTTGTGGGGGGTTGTGTTGAGGGTATTGGAGGGATATATTTTATATACATATAAGGAATTTAAAACTTTTGTTCACAAACATGAATTTTTTATGAATACAAGCCACAAATGGCAACAAAAAAGGGGACTGCAAGTTTCCTCTGAGGTCACTTCCTGTTCCTGTCTTCCTGTCTAGAGTGCAGGAGGCACACCTAGACAAGAGTTGACCCTGAGGGGATCTGTATCCAGTCATAATGGTGCTCTTGTCTCCCAACCCCCCCCCCCACAAAAAGCCCGCCCACCCACCCAGCAAAACCGTAACTGCACCTTTCATTTTCCTCCAGATATAACAGATGTGTAGTTCAGCTGAGGAGTATGAATTTCAGCGAGACTCTATCCTACATCCATTCCAGCGTGGGCTATAGATTTCAGCGAGTTCATATCCTGCGTTTCACACTGAAGTGAGCTATGAATTCCGCTAAGATCATATCCTGTCTCCACTCCAAAACAGGCTGTGAATTTCCAAAAGCCCGTTCCCCTTTTCCCTTATAATGTAGGAGAATCACCTGTAAGTTTCATGCATGACATAACATTTGTATTTGACAAAAGAACTTTGCTGTTGTTCTCAAATCACAGTCACGCTCTGCGCTTTTCGCAGTCTGAATATACACTTCAAACGCTCACTGAATTAAGGAATGAAAGGTGTTTAAACGCTGGCCTCCTTTCTGTATTGCTTCTCATGCCGTACAATGTCTCTAACCAGCGAAACTCCATGCGTACCCAGCATATTGACCTGCATTTAAGTGCCGTCTTTCCTTTACCCCTGTGTTAATTGTTAATCTTTTCAGAGTCAGCGATAGTCTCGAGGAATGCAAACATTATCACACTGTGTTTATGGCATCACTGGTATTTGCACAATCTAACACACTGTGCTGGGGAAGTGTTTGGGAACACAATCTAACGCACTGTCCTGGTGAAAGGTTAGGGAGCAAGATCTAACACACTGTACTTGGGGAAGTTTAGGGAACACGATCTAACACACTGTACTTGGGGAACACGATTTGACATGATGTGCTGAGGAAAGGTTAGGGAACACAATCTACCACACTGTGCAGGGGAAAGGTTAGGGAACACGATCTAACACACTGTACTTGTGGAAGTTTAGGGAACACGATCTAACACACTGTGTAGGGGACAGATTAGGGAACATAATCTAACACACTGCGCAGGGGAAAGATTAGGGAACACGATCTAACACACTATGTAGGGAACAGATTAGGGAACACAATCTAACACACTGTGTGCTGGGGAAAGACTAGGGAACACGATCTAACACACTATTCAGGGGAAAGGTTAGGGAACATAATCTAACATACTGCGCAGGGGAAAGATTAGGGAACACGATCTAACACACTATGTAGGGAACAGATTAGGGAACACAATCTAACACACTGTGCTGGGGAAAGATTAAGGAGCACGATCTAACACACTATGCAGGGGAAAGGTTAGGGAACATGATCTAACACATTGTGGTGGAGAAAGGATGGAGAACACGATTTAAGACAGTGTCACGCTGCTGGGTAAAGGGCTGAAGGCCCTGCACACAAAACAGCTTGCACTGGAGGTGTATGGTGTGGTGGCTTGGCAGATCTCAGCTTTCTGAAATGTAGATGGTCCATGTTTTGTGGCAAACCAACACAGGATCTTTATCTATGTTTGCCTTTCGCGTTTTGCATCCTGTGGGCTGTTCAACCGCATTTCAAAGACAGAAGTCAGGTGATCGGGTTTCTCTCCAAAATGAAAAAAAAAAAACGGCAACACTGCCCCCTCGATAAATGGACTGTCAAAAATAGCCTCCTAGCTCATAACTCACCGAATGAAAGGGCAGGATGGTTATAGTTTGCTAAGAACAGTATTTATGTGGCCTCTGACAGAGCCAGGCTCATAAGTGCAGATGTGCTGATGTCACATGGGAGGGAGAAACACAACTCCTGCCGAATGTGGCCCCCCGGCCGCTTCCCTGCAGCCATCGATAACACACCAGAGCGTTCAACAGGTCGCTCAACACAACATACTGCCTTTTCCCATGGATATGACATCATCACTATGTGCCAGCTAAGCAATGCAAGCAGGCATTTGGGCCTCGGGGACACTCAAAATCCTTAGGCCCAAGGACCCCCTGAGTGTGTAAATCAGAGACTAGGAGAGGGTGTTCCTGAGGGATGAGGTTGAGGGGGTGGGACAGCAGTGGCTAGACGGAGGGGGGCTGTCTGCGTTATCTTGGCCCAGTGTTTACCGAGATTTAGCTTCCAGGATATCATCAGTAAATAAGTTGCCCGAGATAGACATGTCCTTGGGATTTGCCCCCAAACCCCCCCCCCCCCCAACACACACACACACACACACACAGCCCCAAACCCCCACCCTGATGCCCCTCAGGGGGTGACAGAGCTGGGTTCTGAGATATGGACCTTAGGAGAGGAGGTGATAGAGGTGGGGAGGTGATAGAGGTGGGTTCTGAGATATGGACCTGAGGAGAGGAGGTGATAGAGGTGGGTTCTGAGATATGGACCTTAGGAGAGGAGGTGATAGAGGTGGGTTCTGAGATATGGACCTGAGGAGAGGAGGTGATAGAGGTGGGTTCTGAGATATGGACCCGAGGAGAGGAGGTGATAGAGGTGGGTTCTGCGATATGGACCTGAGGAAGCAGAGCAGTTTTCTCAGTAAGCAAAGCATGTCTTCCGGTTACAGAATTCAAGGATTTCTGATAAAAAGTAAGGTTAGGTGATAACGGTGGGATAAGGAAGGGTATTTTTATTATGTAGTGAAATCATCCTGTATAATGTCAGTGACAGGCTAACGTTGAACAAACTGCAGTGGTTGCTGTTAAAACCACAATCAGAATTTTCCAGAGTGTATCCCTTGAACAAATAGCGGTCATTTTCATTGATAATTGAGGGGTCTACATGCTAGATATATTTTTCGAGCTCCCAACGGTCTTTGTTTTCTAAAATGACATTATCCAAAGCCATCATGGACAATTAAGGGCGAATAGGTTGCTTATTTGCCACAGAATTGATATAAAAGTGATTTGAACTGAATTACAAAACTCATACTCAGCAATGCAGCTAGCCATGGTACATGGACAATCATTCAGTGTTGAGAATACAGACTACTGCCACCTCCTGGTATGGAGAGTTATTTCTTCTTATGCAGGTATAGAACACATGGGTAATGTTGGGAGTCAGCTGTAGTCTTTGCAGTGACATGATGCGGTTCAAAACGATCCAGTCGCCGATAGTTCTTTAACATCGGCTTGGTGTGTCCCGGCCCTTACAACCCCAATCCCCCTCTTCCTCGATCCCCTTTCCCTCCCCCAGCTGTAGTGTCATGTGAGAGCACTGGTGGGGGGGTTGTGCTGGGTTACCGTGGAGATCTTCAGAGACGGGACGGATGTAGACGGGACGGATATGCTTTGCAGGCATCGATTGAGCGCCGATGACGATTCGCCCGCTGCACGATGAAGGTTGCAGACCTCAATTTGCGAGGGGGAGGAGGAGGAGGAGGAGGAGGAGGCGGAGGCGGAGGCTGCAGCATCTACGTCAGCCACTGGACTAATGGAGAAACGTCCTTGTGGGGACATAAGTAAATCAGACACTTTGTATCGAGGGAGAGGGTGGAGGGGGGAGAGAGATGGGGGAGGAGAAAAACTGAGACAGATTAGGAGACACAAAGAGAGATGGAGAGAGAGAGCAAGCGCAAGGGAGAGAAACGACAGTTTGGGGAAAGGGTCATGGGTGTGGGTGCGTGTGTGAGTTGAATTAGAGGCAATTACATCTGCTTTCCAGCCCACCCTGCAAACCATTGCTTGATGATGTGAGAGAGGGGAGAGGAGATAAACGCAGGAAGGGGAGAAGGGAGAGAACAGAGCGTTTCGTTTTGGGGAGGGAGAGGGGGAGGCTGAGACCCCTGGGAAACAGATTTTTATGTTTTTTGCCTTATATAATACACAGCGGATTCGCTAATGGTGAGAACATTGACTTAAGAGTCTGTCACCCTCCTCCACACTCGAAAGCCATGCAACAACTGTGTTCATAGGTGTTGAGTCCTTAGCTGTGCTCACTCTGGATCCACTCCAGAGAGTAACTTATATCTCTGCTGGTGAAGTAGAGCAGTTATTACAGGGATTGTTGAAACACTTGGGGCTTTCGCTACCAATTGTTAATATTAATTAATGATGAGTACGGTTTCTATTCATCCATTTTTGAGTAGTGTCTGAGACAGTGCGACAGAGGAATGAACATTTATCGTGTCACTTTTGCTCTTGTCATCATCCACAAATGTACTACCTTAGCAACACAAGTTCATTTGTCATGCAAGTAAATGACATAGATCGAAACACAGAGCGGTATTTGAGGGGAATCTTGGAGAGGAGAAACAGGAAAAAGAAATCCCAGGTCCAGGGATGTTTCAGAAACCGTACGCAATAACAAAAAGCTTACAGACAGCCCCGCTGCCTTCTTCTCTGGATGATAAAGATGTTATTTCTCATTGTGAACTGCTCAAAAATTAGTGATCTGGCAGGGGATCAGGTTTGGGACTTGGCCCCACAACAAATGGTTTTGGCCTCGACAGGAGACTGCTTCTCATTGTGTGTGTGTGTGTGTGTGGGAATGGGTGTGCGCGTGTGTATTTAATGAATAATCATTATAGCAAGGACCCATTGGGCCACCTCCATCATCTGTCTGTAAGTGTTGGAAATCGTATGGTGAATTAAAGCCCTGTTGGTCACCACCTTCAAAGCGCACTGAGGATCACGCAAGGCTTGTGGGGGGAACGTTTGGCTCAGAAACGCACTGACTCGCATCCATTTCCAGTTGAGTCTGCACCGCTCTTCGCCTTCCAACAGCAGCTGGGCCTTCAAAGTCTGCAGGCAGGAGTAACAGCGGAAAAATCCTTGCTCCATCGATCAAACGAAACAGAAACTTTTTCGTTACCACAAACTTGGTTGTGATTGATGGTACGAAGACAAAGATGACAATGTCATCCCAAGGTTTGGTAATAAAATAATTGGTCATAAAAGAAAGAAAAAAACCCCCACAAAATTGCCTGTTGTCCTGAAGGAGTCCTGTCGATGACTGGATGCAGCAGGATACCAAAAGTAAATAGCTGTACGTCAAAAAGAATGAAATATTATTTTAATGATGAAAACTGTAATTTGGCTGCCAGGAAATTTCAAGTCTTTGTCCTGGGGGGGGGAAGAATATTCTGAGGGGATCATGGGAAGTGCAGTCCAGAGCTACAGATTGCTGACTACATTTGAACTACATGTATGGATCCCTGTGAGGGCAAAACTGTGCCCTATCATCTGCACATACCTTCATGGCGATACAGATCCACACACATGAATAAGGCTTCAGGGTGACAGAGCATCTCAGCTTTGTTGTGCTGGAAAGGGTCATACCCCTGAGTTATGTTAGGGCCAGCTCCCTGTTCTCCGTGTTTAGTCTGCAGTAGGGCCCCAGGGGTATGATGGAGATAAACTTGGATGTTTGAATCTCTCAATAATTAGAATCCCCAATCTCCCACTTCCTGTCTAGACTAGAATCTGTGATAACCCCCCCTCCACCCCACCACCACCAAACTGATTAGATACCACGTGGAGGTTCACAGCACACTCTTTACGGACAATGGAGACGCTTCCCACATAACGAGTTTCAGACCAGAAATATTACATAGGACTGATACCGATGGGAATAACGATTTGTCCTGTCCCAACAAGAGTGGAGTTGACAAGTGAACTTAGATGATTCGATCTCATCCTTCAACACCATATTTTCCACCAAAATTCAACACACTCTTCCATACCGGGCTCTGAGCTAACAGGCCAGACTAGTGTTGCACTGATAGAAACAAATACTACAGTTATAGAAATATATACCATTAGAAACCTTAAAAAGCCTATGTATTTTATGTGCCTTCAAGATAATCATATGAAACACCTTCCATCACCTGCTGACTATTTTCACTAGCAGGGTTCAATGCCCAAACTGACCGGGGTAGTGTCTTGCTGTGGTCACTAAACTGACCAGAATAGTGAGCTCCTGAGGTCTGTGAAGGACACCAACTTCCAATATCTCACACCTCACTGCGGTCTGTGTTCCAAGAGGGCCCATGCCGGGTTGGGTGACTCAGTCTCCCTGCCCTGCTACGCTGAAGGGCGCAGGCGGACAGGCGTTTCCGCTGAGCGGAGTCTCCTCCTCTCTGCAGTAACTGCCACGGTGTGGCCATCTGCCAGCCTGTGGCCAAGTCTAAGCGCTCAGCACTGCCCGTCAACTGCAAGAGATCCAGTGACCAGGCAGAATAAAACTCTGTCACCACCTACCAGGAGATACTGCTAATTCAGGTTGGAGGTTGTTAAACTTAATGCTTTCAAACAAGTCATGTGTTATAGGAAAAGGGATTTTCTAGTTGCCAGGTTTATGTTTGTCTCGTCACTTAAGAGTTACTTAATCTCTCTGGTAGACCGGGTGACTGCAGTCTGTCTGCACCAGCTGCGCATAGAGTGCACCGCTGTGGCACGATGACTGCACAGTGACTGAATGGCAGGCAGAAGAGAGAGAACAGTGGCTGACACAGCATGCTCTGCAGGAGAATGTGGGCTCATCTGTGCTCTTGTCTGTGCTATCACGACCCCACAGTTGCATGGGCCTTCAAACATGATTAGGTTTCAAAAATGGTTGAAGAGAAAAACTGCCAACAAAAATTTACAAAATAGAAAACATGTCTACTAAGTTTTCAAAAGGACTGCTTTTGACTTTTAGACAGCATCTAGCTTGAGTTTCCACTGGCATAGGTGTGACTGAATGGATGGGTTCATGTATTTTTCTAAGCTATCACTGACACGTTCCTGGTGCTTGACAGGAAGTGAGAGAGGACCACAAACAGGAAGGCGTGGAATGTACTTCCTGTCGGCTGGTGGTGGCAGCAGATTCCTTGTACTAGTATGGTACTTCCCCTCTCTGCCTGATACACACACACACACACACACACACGTATGAGAGGATGTTTTTCCATTGAACTCAAGGAGAGGTAGACTGCCAGGAAAATATTCCAACAAATGAGATTGGTTTGACGACAGAGGATAAGCAGAAATACCGCTCCATCTGAAAGAGTGTGCCCCCTAGAACTGGCACTGGGTAAGACACAAGAGGCCTGTGATAAACACATATTGATTTAACAGTGCCCACACGGTGGTACTAAGTGATGGCGTGTGTAAAGTGCCTCCAGTCCTTCCCAGAGCGCATAAGCAAGGACCCCGTGGTCTGAGGAACATCACGCTGATGTTATCCATGCTAAAATCCCTCTCAGCTTCCACATGTCAGCCCTACAAAGCATTTATGTGACACCA
Source organism: Albula goreensis (assembly GCA_022829145.1). Lineage (NCBI taxonomy): Eukaryota > Metazoa > Chordata > Actinopteri > Albuliformes > Albulidae > Albula > Albula goreensis. The sequence goes on from CM040751.1 coordinate 1,571,050, forward strand.
GAGCACCGTCGCTCAGAGCACAAGCAGGTGAATGGCGTTAACAACACAGCTGCTTATTCATACCCGGACTGTGTTTGAACGGAAGTCACATACACAAAGGAACATTGGCAAAACATGACTGATGTCATTCGTTTATAATAAATTGACGCAGCTTCAAGAACGACCGAACATCTCTAGGACTCATCGAGCTCGGATACCCATCGGATGCATATCCGGGGCTGCCGAAGACGGCGGGGTAGGGTGGCCGTTTAAAGAGCAAGCGACCTTGTTCGTCCTTTCTTATTAAATCACAGACTTCTGACGAATCAGGACCCCGTTCGGCTCCACTTCTGAGGATGAGTCACCCGCTCATTCAGAGGGACGGAGCGCTGATTAGTATTACTCTGATGGAGTTCTCAGCGTTGGCACACGCACTCATTCATAAGAGCCTGATCCAACCCCCCCCCCCCGCGCACCACCCACCACGCTGCACTACGGAAAATTCCTCCCTCTTCTTCGGATTTGTTCCATTTGTATTTTTGGCTTGATGTATGTCATGTTTCCAGAAGAGTGCAACCAAAAGTATTCATTGATCTTATTGATCAATTTTGTCTGTAATAAGTAAAGTAATAAGAAGAATAGGAAAGTAATAAAAAGAAGAAGGAAAAAAATACATATGCTTCAGCCAAGTTAGCCATACTAATAATACTATGACTACTAATAATTATTATTATTATATTGTACACAGCTTCTTCATTCACCTCTACCACCGTTACCTGCTCTTCATGACAACAAGTGGTCACGTCCACTTCTTCACCTGTCCCCAATAAAAAGACTTTTGTTAATAAACTACCTGCACCTGCTTCCTGACACATAGAGGATTCATTAACAATAATAAAAGAAAATAATACATAATAATAAAATAATACAGTGCAATCGTAGTACCACCTATGGTTCTGGAAATGATTCATTTCATTACCGTTATATAAAAATATACTGAGTTTAGAAAAATCTTTTTGACTTTGTGTTATTAAATATACTTGCAGCTGGATGCAAATGAAGCTGTATATATATATATATATATATATATATATATATATATATATATATATATACACGGCCTTATATATCATGCACACTGCACACACTGCCTTATTTAACACATAGTCCATACCGCGTTCTATATCACACACACAGCACACACTGCCTAATATCACATTGACTGCACACATTGCCTTATATATCACACACAATGCAGACACTGCTTTCACACTCATGGTAATTGCACACATACAATTATATTGTGTATTATAATTACAGTTTATGTGCTTTTAAATGTTTTATATTTACATGCTGATTTCAGATATGCAGTACTGTTTGATAATGTCTTTATTGTCTAAACAGTTTACCAGAAAGTCATTGATTGTTCTACTTGCTCAGGTCTGTATTTTAAAGCTAAATTTAAAATTCATATGGGCACTACAGTAAAGTGAAGCATCAAAAGAACATTCAACATTTCCCGTCTTTATTCTCTGTTCTGTTATTGTATGGCCTGTGTATGGCTTCTCAAACATACATACACAAGTAGGGGCGCCTGCATGGTTCACAAGGTAAGCAGGTATGAGCCCGGTCAGTGGATATTTGAATCCCAGCTGCATCGTTACTGGCCGTTGCCGGAGGACCACATTGGCATGGCAACAATGATCTCAGCCTGGTGAGGGAGAGGCAGTGGCTAGGCATGCGATTGGTGGTGTGTCTGCAGTGTGAAAAAAAGTGACGGCTCGGCATCACGTGAATCAGAGGAATCACATGTCACTCCAAGTCAGCGGGAAGCAGAGGCAGCCGTTAGCCTGCCACACGGGGCTATGTCTGTTCAGTTGGGGATATAGGGGAAAAATAATAACAAAAACATACACCAGTAAATAACAAGCTTACATAAACCGAGGCGATTGCTTGCTCTTTCAGTTTCATTTCATTGGTTTCCAGATGATTCTATCTAAATTCCACCTGCACCCCTTTCTACTCCCTCTCTTTTCAAATTGTGGTTTCATTGTTCCTCCAAGGATCCACTCTCTTACTCAAATATCACAATGGCTCCCCCTAGTGCCACTTTTAGAGATGACACCATGGTATGGTTCTGTTTTTGGCAAAGTTCAAACGGGCCCACATTTAAAGCTACAGCACAGCGAGTCCAGCGAACGCCCCCGTTCTGTCCATTCAGTGCATACCTAAACGCTCCCCAGAGCTCAGTCTGAGTGAGCGTACAACCTCAACCAGCGTCACACAAGTGATGGATGTGATTGGCTAGTTACCGCTAGGGACAGACATCCTGCCTGCGCAAAGGTGAACTCACGTCTGTGGACAGGATCCCTGTGCTCACCAGATACCCCTTGATAATCAAAATATGGCCATATTTCACTATAAAATTTAAATGTGCATATGCAATTTCAACCTACTTAGCCTTCTCCAGTTGTCTCCTGCCCAAATTAATCAGATATTCCAAATGTATCTTATTAAATTTTCAAGATTTCATCGTTCTAAAGCGCAAGACAGAGTATGTGTACGCGTGGGTGCAGCATTCAGACAATGAGCAGACATAATTGATAAAACTGCACAGTGAAGGTTTTTGGTGATCCCATGTTGGCGTCTACAGGTCATACCGGCCACACTCGGTGGCAACGCAGCTCCTTCACGTTCGCGCATCACCTTGTGAGTCCCACCGTCATCGGTGAAAAACTGGGAAAACCACTCTCTAAGAAATGGGACTTTGGAACGGAAATCTGTGGAAAAATGTGACAAAAACCTGTTCTCCAGGGGCTCAAGTGTGCCCTAAGTATCTACAGGTGAGGGTGCCATGCAACGCCTGAATTACAAAACGCACTAAATTTCCAAACTGTATTGGTAGTTGAAAATGGGTACTAAAATGATTAAACTGCAAAACTAATTTCAGTCTTGAAACAACATATCACAAAATCTCTTCAATAAACTTTTGCAAAACGTTTTGTATAAATATCTGATAGAACGGAAAAAAAATGAGTCAACTGTAAGCTTATGTAGATTTTGAAGACTGGAAGTTCAGAGGTAAAATGTGTGAGAGTGGGCAACTGACCCATATAGAGGTGTGCTGAGTCACAATGCCGTGGTGTAACACTCCATGGGGCCACATGAGGGCACTAAGGAGCCTGGAAGCACAGTGAACAGCACCACCAAGAGATGGGGGTGCATTCCAATCGGTGGCGGCTGGTTCAACCTGTTCTCATTTATCCCCCTTGATTAACAAAAAGTCAGTTTTTTCACGGAGTAGTCAACACCATCTGATGCAAATGGTTACCAAATAATTTGTAATAGAATTGTGTTCTTTGCAAACTAGTGTTACGTTTGTTATATCCATGGATGTTTTCAATGTAATTACATCAGTTGGTGTTGATTAATCTGTGAATTACTTGTTTTATTGTTAATCAAGGAAGATAAATGGGAACAGGTTGAACATAATGATAGGTATAAAGATAAAGTTTGTTACTCCCATTTTGTGAGTTCACCGGCCGTCACTGGTTCCAATACTCAAAATCTGAAACCTCCACTCCTCCACTACCACCTTGTCTCCTCCATTCCCCAGAAAATGATCTATGTATCCTCCCTCAGTTCTAAAATTGTAGGAGCTGAGCAAAGGATACTAAATCTCACCTCCTTGCCTCCTCCAAGCGAAGGATACATTGATGTACAGTATCTTACCGCGGAAGTCTTTTCACATTTCTGGGTGACATCATTGTGCTCATGACCAGTCAGATTAAAAGACCATCCCATGGAATATTTTACCATTGAAAAGTTAAAAAACATAAAAGGATTTACCAACGCCTAACTATAAGTGCCAGAACAGTACATGGCAACCGGATAATTTACACTTATGCGGAAATATTACAGTTTGCTTTTTCAACCATATCCGTATGAACACAATATATTCACGTTTTTGAGTTGCGAATGGTAATTTTACCAATGTAAAATTGCCTGTGTTACTACAGCGGCAGGTGTATGAATTTCCTTTTACATATGTTCATGTTAAATCACGAGCAGAATGCGCATAACTGACATTCATATTTTAATGCATGAAAAGGGCTGGCGGCATATGTGATGTGTGATTGGCTTTGGTATCCTCGGAATCAATCGAGTTACCATCTCATCGGTAGCCAACGTCGACTTTGATGACAGGAGAATCGGATTAGTTGTTCCAATTTTCGTAGCATCCCCTCCTTTCCTTCCCTCTTTTCCTCAACATACTTCCAGGTAGAAGGTGAGAGTTAGTCGGGGAGTGGAGGAATGGAGGAGACGAGCAGAGGTTTGGGAATACGCCCACGGTTATATGTCATTACAGTGAGGTTTGCTCTAGACACCATCTTTTCAAACGGTAATTATCAAACATTTGCCAAGACTAGTCAAGAATCGTAGCAAAAGCCAGAATGTCTGGGTGTGGTGTAGGGTCCTTTTTTTAGAAATTTTGTAGGCCCAAGTGCTAAAACAGATTTAATTACCTAATTTATACCTTTGCCATGTCTATCTGGTAATTAAATGTTGCCTGTCTTTTTTTGACTTTGCTCTTTGGAATGTGTTTTGTACTTTTGACGTTATTTGTTTTGACCCCTGCCTGACTTCACTTGCCTGGATCTTTTTGGTTGCTAAATGAACTTTGGTTTATTTTATCCCTGTCTGCAACTAGGTCCTCTTCCTGAGCAATGACTTCCAGTGCCCTAGTTAACAATATTTTAATAACTAGTTATTAAAAACTTTGTATGAAATATCATTAAAAAAAAAGTTTTAATACACGCAGTCATTGAGATGGGACTGTGAGTGAGTGCGACTGTGATTGAATGCAAGCTGTGGCGTTCATCTTTTTACTTACCAGCCGGAGCTGTTGAAATGACTGGAGCGCTATATAAAAGTGAACCCAAGTAACATCATGAAGGTTATCTACATTGCAATTTCTCAAAACTATACACCTATACAAAAAACAAACCCAGAAACAAAACAAAATGGGGCAATTTGTGTTGGATTTTCCGTTGTAGACCGGAAAGGACTCAATCAACGAGCCTATTTGCGTACTTTGTGGTGTTTTCGTATTTTGTTTCCGTTTCACTCCCTGTAATTACTAATAAGGAGAGCTTATCATATTCTTACTGCATATAGGGACCCGGCCAACATAACACAAAGAGGCAGGTTAGATATCGGTCATCATTATTCACACATTTGGGGAGAGAGGTTTCTGAAGAGAAAACCACAGCTGCAAGAGAACTTTGTGATCACACTTAAGATAAACAGCAGGTCTTTCATGTGATGTGTTTCATGGACATACCACCCATCCCATTATACCAGGGGTTCTTTAAACTTTTCATCCTGGAACCCAAAGAGAAATTAATTGCCACACTGGGACCCAAGATAACAAAAAAACACATGATTAGTAATAAGTGTATTTAATTGTTTTTATGCTTAAAATGATATACCATATCAATATGGGGGAAAAAATACAAAAACAATGAACGCTGGTATTATAATGTCTGTAGCAAATTGTATTGATTTTTTTTCTCATCCACTTTAACATATAAAGACTGTAATAAAGTAAAAAAAAAAACTCTGTTTCCTGTCAGCAGATATAACAGTAACTAAGCATAGTAAAAATGTTGAGAGGACTTGATCGTCAGACGCTACACCCCTGCCAGACCCCTCCGTTCTGCCACCTCTGGTCGCCTGAGGCAGCCCCCTCTCCGCTCCTGCACTTCCAGGTCACGTCTGCTGTCTGTCCTGGCCCCCCGGTGGTGGAATGATCTTCCCATGGAGGTCAGAACAGCAGAGACATTGGCCATCTTCAAGCGCAGACTGAAGACTCACCTCTTCGGGCTGCACCTCTCCCCTTCCCTCCCTTGCTCTTTGTAATGTGTCTATTCCTATTTGCACTTATCTGTGATTGTGTTTTTTTTTTTTTTTTTAATCTATGCTCTTAATTTGTGATTGTTTTTAACTAGGCTGTTTAGCAAGTTTGTAGTCTCTAGGGGAGTCCTGATCTATTCGATCACCTTGGCACTTGGGACTTTACCCCTCTCTAGGTTTATCTTTGCACTTTTTGTACTGTTCTTATACACTTTGCCTTGTAAGTCGCTCTGGATAAGAGCGTCTAACAAATGCCCATAATGTAATGTAATGTAATGTAATGTAATGATTAAAAAAAAAAACACAAATAAAGCACACTTTGTCTAGGTCTGAATTCAAGTCCTACATAATTATAAATTTACTTTGCCATGTGGTGACCCAACACTTACGAGTCTGCAAAAATGTCTTTTTGGGTTGTGACCTTAAGCGTCAGCAATGCTGTCTGATCATGTTTTCTGTTTGGTTTCGTTTTTGTTCGGCTTTGTTTGTTTTGTTTTCTTCCGTTTCCCTATCCATGTGCTTTTTTTCGTTATCCTTCTGCGTTTGCCCGGCGCTCCTTGTTACCTGTTGATTGCTCATTTGTTCCCCCGTGTCTCGTTTGCTCATTAGTCTTGTTTGTTTTTTTGTCCTTTACGAGTTCGTCTCTGTGGATTTTTCTCAGTGTACGCTACAAGCCTTTCTGTCCCTGCCTGTCTGTCTGCCCGTTATTACCGTTATTCGTTTCCCCTGTCCGTGTGCTTGTTTTATTTGCTATTGTGCCTACCCTGACTTCCTTGTTACATGTTCAGTTAATTGCTCATTTGTTTCACTTGACCTGTCGTTCACCTGTCTCGTTCGCTCGTTATCATGTGCATTTATACCCTGTTCTTCAGTTTGTCGCGAGTTCGTCTGTTTGTTTTCACTCTCAATTATGCGACAAGCCTGTTGTGCCTGTTTCCCGTTTTCAAGATTTTGGCTTCTAATACTGAGAAGACCGTTGCATATTTATATATTTGCCTTATGTAGAACATTGTGTGTGCGTGGATGTGTTGCTTTTAATAGGTTTTATTTTAATGAAGTTTTTGTTTTTTCAGGACACAATGGGTAATTAGGAGATTAAAATTTCTCCTCTTCCTGACTTCTGGTAACTCATTAAAAAAAAAAGTATTTTTTTTTGTCAGGAAGTGAATGAATCGCATGGCTTCCCTCCAGGGTGTAATATTTATTTTTGGCTGCTTCCACTGCTATATTTATGATTTAACACACAAAGGGCAAAAGGAAAGTCATGGTTGTAAATGGAAACTTGATCCTGCAACAGGATTTCTTGCGCATTAAAAGTACCATATCCGTTATGACTGCTTTGTCACCAGAGAATAGCTGCCGAATATTTTACTGCTGTAATAACGGATCTTCTTGTCAAAGATATTGCAGTGATAACTTTTTTTTGTTCCCCTGGGTGCTGGGCAAGGGGGAACCATCGGGGCAAGTTCCCGGTGGAACTTGGAGATGGTTGCCTACCCTATGAAGAGTCAAGCAAGTCACCCTGTTTAGAGCAGGGTTTGATTTGGTAATGGCATGGTGATTTGCCTGTAGTCCTAACAATGGCTGACCGTGGGTGGGGGGGGAGAAAATTGATGGGTTTGTTTGGTTTGGGTGCATGGTGGTAGTGTGTGGTAGGTGGGATGGACTGTAGTTCGTGTGCGGGGAGGGGAAGGTTGCCCTCCGCATGATATATGTACCCTCTCTCCCTGCCTCAGTGGTGACGCAAGCTGATTGGCTCTTGATCCTGGACCCGGCAAGCGCGTACAGGCGGGTGACGGTGATCGCCGCGCTTGCCACTCCCCTTGGGCTCTCTGGCAATTCTCTCGCCACCTTTTACCTCATGCAGCAGTGTCTAGGGGACTCTGATTCTACATTAATAGAACATCTAGGTGGTGTTGTATTTCCTTTCTGCAGACTTCCAGTGTCTGCATCTACATCATCCGGAGACCGTTCTGCTTGTTTGTTCGGTACGGGTCGAAATCGCAGCCCCAGAAGTGCCGCTTGTTTTCGAAGGAGGCGAGGCACCCGGGCCGTGTTGTGAGCCAGGTGGGGCTGGCATCGGGCTCAGGGAAGACGGCTGTGGTCCTGGACTTGCTGGTGCACGAGACGATGAGGCAGGTTCGTTTTTAAGGTTCGCCGGCTATTCCCAAGCATTGGTTGTTGGAGGGGAGTGCAGCTTGGATGGAGTTGGGGTCAGAGTATCAGAGTCCCTTTGAGGGGTTGAAGGCAGCCCTGCTCTCGACCCCTGTACTTGCTTTCACAGATAGAATTTGCGGACTTTTGGTCTGCTCACGGATGTGAGGGCTGGGGGACTTTCCTGTCCCGGATTCAGGCTGGGAGCCATGGCCCACTGCACTGGTCTTCCTCTGAGCAGCCGAAGCAGATGGAATCCGTCCAGTGGAAGGAGAGAAGGATAGCTTCACCAGAGGAAGGTAGGTGGTGGAGGGAGTGGGGGGGATCCTGTACCAAAAGGTGCAAGATCCCCCTAGCGGATGGATTACTATAGAAGGTGCTGGTTCCTTGGTGCCAGCCTCACAGTGGTTTTACTCATCTGGGTATTCAGACATTCAATCAATCTGGGACAACGTATGTACACACAAACACACACACACACACGCACTCATTTCTGGTCGCAATACATTTGTATTGACCTTGATCTTATTAAAGTTTGTCTCGCACAATTTGACTGTCATTTATTTGAAAATGCGTTTTCCCGGCTTTCAGTATATGCATTCATAATGTATTGTATTTATTAAGTGTAAACACATCTTTCAGTTACCGAAATGTTTCCCTAAACAACAGTGGGTGAAAAAAGAAAAAAACTGATGATAAAACTAAAAGGTACTCTGAAATACATTCCTGTTGTATCAGGATTTGTCTGGGGTGGCAGGACAAACTTGAGGGTGCACAACCCAGCTTTGAAATTCCTGTTTTTGTAACTGCTTAGAAGGCTTTAATTGAATAAATGTCTTCCTCTATCCGGTCATGCAAGACTGTAACAAAGTAGCGTGTCAAGAGGCCAGGGGTGTGAATAGGGAAGTGCACAGGATGGCCAAAATTAAGTGCAAAAAGGTGCCAGATTTTATTTACAGCTCCCAGTGGGGAAAAAAATCCCAGAATTCAATTTACCCTTCAAAAAAAAAAAATTCAAACTAAAAATGGACTAAACCAACCGGTAACTGTCTTACTGTCCAACACAAACAAAACAAAGTGAGACAGTTTTATCACTTGTTTTTATCACTTTATCAAAAAACGAAAAGACAATGGAAAGAGAAATGGCGAAACAAAAAACGGAGAAATGACAGAACAATGAATGACAGAACAATGAATGACGAATAAAATACACTTTAAGTATGGAGACGTTTATATGTGTTATTTTACAATAAATGGAAAACCAGGGATGTAAACAACGTTATGACTCATGCATAATTTTAATCGGTATTAATTCGCTGAGTAGATGTAAAATAACGATATTACACCCAGACGAATGCAACCGGAACAGACAGGGAAGTGAAATATGCTTATTGAATGTTACTGTCCATGGCGCGATTAACTTTTAAACGTTCACGTGACGTAAGGCCGCTTCACCTCAAAGACTTTCCAGTGGCTGCAAAGATGTCTCCAGAGACTTTAAGGTTAAATAAAGGATAGTACACACACAGGTAAAAGACTGTTAGTTATGCAATTTGACCAATTATTTTGATAATCTTCAAGTAGTGAATTGAGGCTTAGGTATTCAATAAGTTAATTATATATTCCTGTGCAAATACAGTGTAGAGTGATATTTCCACACTCATAATCATCGGTGCGGCTGTAAAAGGGTCTACAGAGTGTGACATCACAAGATTCAAGGCACTTGAACAGATTGAACTGTTTTTAGCTTCAGTCCAAAAATAACATTTTGAATTCACACAGATCCGATAGCAAAGAGAAGAGGAAATGGCTTTAACGACCCTGTTTAATCAGCATACAGATTTTCAGGCCATATTTCCAGAATCCCATATTGATATTTCCAGGAAATCTGCATATCCTGCCGTTATGTGTTGTGCATCCTAAATTATATTTATAATGGGTTCCCAGAAGTATTTCAGGGACATGGAAAACAATTCCACAATGTACTGTTGTACAGCAATCTGAAATTGAATGAAAAGGTGAATGCACTGTAAAAATATGCAAATAATAAAGAAGACAGTAAAATAATTTCCATGTATTTACCAATATAAACTAACAAAAAAATAAACAGTTTGTTCCTAAAGAAAGAAATCGCATTTATTCTGCCTCAGTATCCCGTCTTTGGTTGGGGTCAGGAGATTCGCATCAACATCACAGACGATGTTATACCTAACCCTTTAATGCATTTTCCACCCCTGAACAGCTTCTACCGTCAAAACAAGCCTCCATCATGGCTTGGAGGAGGTGAACATAGATGTAGGGGTCTTAGTCATAGATCTTTCACCACCATGCCGAAAAAAAACTCCTCTGTTGTCGATGAGGGAGGGAGAATAAGCGGGGAGGGATCTTGGGCTGTTAGTGAACATTGCGAACCAGAGCAGCCCTGTGGAGACTGACATTGTCCCAAATGATAACGTAGCATGGCTACTCTGGTTATGCTGGCACCCTCTGGTCTACTTGATATACATGATCTTGCAGACCATTATGGAAAGCCAGCAGGTGCATGGTGTTGTATGGACCAAGGGTGGCAGGGTACTGGAGGACCCCTCAGTGGCTGAGGGCAGCACAAAAGGTCACGTTCCCTCCTCACAGCCCAGAGACATTCACAATGGCCATCATATCGCCTGCACTATTGTATATACTGCTGAAACACATAACTGCAATACTTAAAATACTTGATACAGTACAGTATGGAAAACCATTCTTGCACTGGTCTTTGCCTCTAACAAAGTTCCTTTCCAAAGGAACACGATAGGCTTGTTTCATCCTCATCCTGTTCTGTCAAAGGACGTGGTCAATGGTTAAGATGCTTACTAAAACAATGTAATATTTCCAAATACTTTCCTTTGGATCTCCAGCAAGCAAATGACATTTTTGGCTATGTCCATATTGAATATACAGTATCTCCAAAATAACTGTATATGATATGGTACAGTAATTCATGTCATTCCCTCACTCACCATACAGCATACAGCACAAAAAACCAGAGTACAGCACGGTATGTAAATTACGTAACGGTGTTCCTCTCTGAAGGTCCGGATTATTTAGTCTACTTTGAAGTGGCTCAGATTTAGCTTCACTCTTTGGCCGACTTCCCTCATTGACATCCAGAGGAAAATGACGCAGAGCTCCACGGGTCTCAGAACCCACCTGCCTTTGCCTCTGCCACTTCCCCTGCCCTTCCTTTTCTGCCCCTGCATCTGCCCTTCCTCTTCCTTAAGCTCTTCCTTCAGCTTTTCGTATTTCTGGATCCATTGTTCCAAAACATGTTAACCGACCCATAGCCCTTTCATCTATCCATCCTGAGGTTTCTAGTGGTGTGTGTGTGAACAATTCTGACATTGAAATATTAATGACCGATTTAGACTTGCTCTAATTGCACGATCAAAAAAATGAATGCCCCATGTCGAATTTTGTGGTAGGAGACGGCCATAAAAAAGATCAGCTATGACATGCTTACAAATCCAGATAACAAGGCGATGCAAAATGGATACAGAGCAGCCGGGCACAAGTGTAGTGAGGGAACCTCAAGAAAAGTGAAATTTAAATGTACGAATCAGGTAATAGATGTAATGGTTGACGAGGCAAAGCTTTGTAAAGCCGTATCACAGCTTAGGTATTAAACACGAACCGAGAAGAGAAAGTTTTGGAGCGACATCTCAAGTTCCTCCAGTAGTGTGATTATCCTGTGACTGTAACCTGTGTAATATCATCAGTGTTTGCTGTTAGGTTAACTTGAAGAGGTAATTCTTGGATGTTGCAAAATTTCCGCTTCCAGAAGTCGTAAAAATTCCCATGCAAAGTCAGGAGTGGCAGTTACTGCAAGGATTAGTAAATTAGACTTTTGCCTCATTTGCAAAATCTACCCCCTGTTTTAGCGCCTTCACCCCAGGTATCCATGTACATGAACAGATTTTACTATGTAAAAAGAGGAAGGTTGCAAAGCTATTGCATCTTAATAGCGATTTTCACTCATTGTGACTGTTTAGTAATTAGCACGTAATACCGAGACGTTTTAGTGGCCACTTTTACGCCTGAAAAGCAGTAGCAATCCTTTAGTAAATCTGGCCTTGTGTATTTCCACCTGGAGAATGTGTGCTAATCGGGTCCCAGCTGTGATGACTTTAGTTCATGATATTGTTGATATGTTCCAGGTGTTCTAAGCAGTCAAAATACCACTAACAGGAAACAAAGACGGTAGTGAGGCAGGACTGCAAAATGTATACATTTTACCATACCATGTTATATATAACTGTAGCCATGTGCAGCAACACTGAAACTGACTAGCATGCTAGGTAGGCTTTACCAGTCTGTTACCTGGTTTGCTCAGAGCCAGGTCAATCATTTTAATTGGCTATAAAAAAAAAGCACTGTCCCGTAACCGAGCAAACCTTACCTGTGATAGGTCCTAATTTGATATGGTGATCCCCAGTGAATAGTCCTTGGCAGTCGAAAGGTAGGATTGTATGCTCGTTCCCATTTCACTGTAATTTGAACTAGTTCTGATGATGTCTGTTCCATAAGTGTCCCTAGATTGAGCAGCGGTGCCTGGCCATTCCTACACGCAGTTGAAAAACAGGTTCAGGAAACCTTAAACTTTTGTTGTTAATGGCAATTGCAGGAAAGCATTGCTTCTGAGGTAATTTATTGTTGGATAAAAACTTTAATAATCGTATAAATTAATGATTGTCTTGATCTCCACAGGATACTGCTGGCTGCTAATTTTTGCTGTTAAGTTTTATTTAAAGTGTGTGACAGTTTTGCCTGGCACGCTGAGTTGTTTTCTCTTCGGCATTCTGCAACAAGGTGCCATCAAATATTGTGCTTGGGCTACCGAGTGGCACGTGGGATAAATTGCTGCCTACAGGTCGGGGGTTTGAGTCCCGGCTTCGCCATTCCCGGCCATGGCCAGAGGTCCCACTGGTGAGGCAACAATTGGTAGGCAACAATCCTCACTAGGATTTGATACGGGGTAGGTCGACTAAAAATACTCCTGTTGGCCTCATCTCAGTAGCCCTCTCCTTGTCATGCTTGGGTGCCTGCGGTGGCACGAACTGACTGTACGCTGGCAACATCTTCCTCCGACGTCATAGGCAGCGTGAAAAGAAGTGTGAGTGTTGTCAAATGAATCAGAGGAGTTACGTGCTTGACTTCTACTCCCACAGCAGAGCTGCGGTGAGGTCAACAAGTTCGGTTGGGGGAAAAAAAATTATAATTGTTGGCTCAGCTTGCCAGATAGCTGTCTCTATGAGCAGTCTGCCATTGCTTTGGGATGTTTGAAAACTATCCACCTAGTTACCATATACGAATACACAGACAAATTAGAAACACACAAAGCAATGGCAGACTAGTTTAGTTTTATTTTCAGCAGCTGTGGTCAGGGCTCCTATCAGCAGCTGGTGCATCGTGGACCTGAAGACATCTCTGTCAACACCTGGGAGGTTCTCCAAGAATAATTGCTGAATACCATGTCTCTGTTTACCTCGTTTAGTTGAAGATGTCTGAGTGGGAAAATAGGTGCTTCTGTAAATTGTAAAAGAAACAAAATATTATTTCCTTGGGTGCAATTCCTAAGATGGCGTAGTCGTATTGACATGTTTAACACCGACTGCAGGAGCATGTGTCATTCCAGTACTAGCTGAGTCTATGAATGGGTTTCTGAACGTTTTAGGCCTTGCATATCTCTCAAGTACTGGTTTGTGTTTGGCGTTGGTCTCAGAAACAACCCCAACTATGACTTTGACATTTGAAAATTAAGCACATGAATTCCTGAAATAAGCAACCTATAAATCAGAGGTTTCAAATTCCTGGCCCGCGGGCCAGAACCAGCCCTCGGACCTAATTAATGTGGCCCACAACATGACGTCAAATATGTGGAGGTGACCTGTAGCTGATAATGGCGGAAAACAAAACCAAATGGAATGCAAATGGAAAAAACGTTTCAGAGAATTGTATAGTTGTTAAAAAGTCAAGCTAGCAAAAACCACTCGATCAAATTGTATTTTCAATGGACGAAATGAATTGTTTCACCGTAATCCTGGACACTTTTGCATTCGTGATAAAGATAACCACACGAAAGATGATCAGCTCACTGTGTTTCTGCTTATGTTTGTGTATGTGAATATGCACACTGGCTAGCATTCAGGAGTAAGCAGTTTGCCTCTTTAGTATGCCCACCAGGTCGAATATTTAGGTCCACCACTATATAGCCAGTATAATTTTACCAAAGACATTAATCACTAATACTTCTAAATATAATATATAAATAAAAAAATGTATTTGAGTATTTTGTTTCATATATGATAGAATATGATAGTGCTTCAGTGTGTTATACCACAACCAAACCAAAGAAAACCAAACCATGTCAAACAAGCAAATGGTAAAAAACAGAAAACTGACGTGAAAATATTCAACAAACCTAGGGCCTCATTTATAAACCGTGCGTACGCACAAAAAACGCACCAAAAGGTGCGTACGCAATTTTCACGCACAATTTGGGATTTATAAAACTTCTACTTGACGTGAGAATGTGCGTACAGATATGATGCGTTTGACCCAGGTGTACGCATATTTTGGGAACATATTCGCCCTAAATAGCACACCCTAGAGACCAACAAAAAATTGCACTATAGTTTGCTCATTTCTTGTGAATATTTAGGTTCACATTATCATTCGTAATCTTTTTTTTTTTTTTTGGTCATAAATTATACATTAAACCAACAGATGTGAGTAATCAATGCATTATCAATGAATTTATTTTTTCACATAAATAGACCTAAAGTGTGTTATGACAGCAAGCATGACCATGGCTGCGTTGACACTGCTAGAAGATATTGCGAATGGTATGGCGCGACAGGAACGGGTGTTCAGAGACCTGGAGGATTCATTTGCCTTTGATGATGACTGCCAAATTTAACTTGAGCTGTGCTGTCGGAACTGTGTTTTGAGTTGGGGCCGGAGATGGGGCAACATGTGCGTCAAAACCAGCCAATACCTGCCCATCTGCAAATCCTGTCGAGTCTGGAATTCTTGGCCACTGGGACCTTCAGCGGGAAATGGCGGAATTGTCGGGTATAATCCAGCCCTCTTTCAGTCATGCATAAAGAGTGTTGGGATGGCATCATTTATCTAAGATCGAGGTACAAACGATTCCCTATACAGCTGGTGAGCAGGGAACCATCAAAAGGCGATTTACAGCAATGCCCGGTTTTCCCTAAGTAACCGGAGAAATAGACTGTTGCGATAAGAGCACCGTCAGTGGACAAATATGTGAAGGTAAATCTTAACAACTTCAATTCAATAACCATGCAACTGATTTTGACACATAAATGACACCGACAAATGTGGTTACCCAATGGCCAGGGTCATGTCATGATTCGTTCGTTCTGATAAACAGGACAGTATTTTACTCTGTGTAGCGTTGTGTTGTGAGTCATTGGAGCTCAGTGGTGGCACCTCCCCCACACACCACTGCCCCCGTTGCTCCTGCGCTTGCAGTTGAACAAGTATACGCCTGTTTGCCTCAACCTTGATGTTGCATCTTTTTTTCTTTGATTCAATCTTCGTGTGTGGCTCTGTATACCCGATTAATTGACAGCCGCGGTAACCTCCTGCCATGCAAGGTTTTTTTATATGTTACCCTGGTGCTGTGGCCGCCTGAAATTATATTTTTTCTAATCTCTATTTAGGAGACTAAAGCTTTGATTTCACATCCTGGGAAGTCTCTTTTTCCCCTATTCACTGCCATTATTGAATTTCAAATTTATTGCCCTGTCCTGCACAATATTTATAGATCTTGCGTAATTGATTTTCACTTCCGGTGCACCAAATATGTTTAAATGTACTTAGGCTACTATAGTTTTATTCAGAGTTCATCCTGTTCATAATAATAAAACCATTTAAACTCAATTAAATCATTAAGTTAATTGTAAAGACAGTGGAGTGTAAGGGATTTAGGTCATTGATTAAACTTTATAAAAGGCAACATTGTGGCATTAAGGATGAGTGTAAATATAACTGAACAATTTTAGGTAGGCCCTGTTCTTCCAAACATTGAAATTCAACAAAGACACAAGTAACATTTACATTGCACTGATTTTATTTTTTTAGGCGTTTGACATAATCAGCTAGTTCTTTTAATGTGTGATTTATGTCCGTCAGTGCAATACAAACATTCTGCAACTGCTGTTTCACTCCAAGAATTGACGTGTTGATCTCTTCTTGTTGTTTCGGGACTGCGTCAGTCAACATGCATGGCGCAGCCAAAATGCCTCCCGAGGCGTTCGCCGAAGCACTCACAAAAGAGGATACCTTTTTTATTTCCGTCTGGATGGCTGAGGGGTCAGGCAAATCACTCAAATGTGAAACTGATATTCTTTTAAACCATTGCACATTGCATGTGGTCCATGTCTGATTTGCTGGGAGAAGCTCTGCTCACCATCAGTTGGGTTCGTTTGTATTGGGATTGGGGAGAGGGTCATCCGTATCGCTGTCATTAGTTATGCCAGATACAGAGGTCTCTCCGATAATGCTGGCAATTCTCTCGTCCATCGGTGATAGTGACGAGCTGCTCTGTCCTCTACCATACACTTAACTACCGTTTGTGTATCATCATTCTGGTTCCATGCTCTAAGGATACTGAATTGACTGCAGCTCAGAACTGCTCCCATGCAGTAATTTTGCTCTTGTTTGAGAAATGGGAGTGGAGCATTCCAAAAAAACGATTTTTTGTTTCCCCTCCACTTCAGTCACTAAAACTTCAATTTCAGCCCCTGAAAAGTTTCTCTCATGAAAACTGTTCTCCAATGTACACATGAGCCTGAAAAGTAAACTTGTATTTATTTCTGATAAAAGCTACATATGGCCAAAAGTTACTCCCTTTACAGTATACAGAGATTGATTCAAATCAGACAGTTACGGCTTATGTTCAGTAGTTCCACCCATTTTTCCAGACTCTGATTCACCTCCTCCCCACCAGTTTTTTTCCTCCTTCTTCTGGCTGCCTCCCCTCCTCCCTGCACCTAGACCCAGATGCTTAGGTAACACCCTTCACTATACACTGCACACCAGACACAACAACCCGCACAGTCCTTACCGGGGTGGGGGTGGATCACTTCCACCAGCAGGGGCACTGTACCCACACCCACACTCTCACGAACTGAAAAACAAGGTTGGGTAGCGGCCACAATACCGGGGCTCACGTACGCCCCGAAATAATATAAAGCGGTGATTAGTGTCCTCGTCAGTGCGGTATGCTTCCACGCTCCTGCTGACTCTTCTCCATCCCTGTGCTGGGGACTCACCCATGCTCTTATGAGTACATTCGGAGGAGCTAACAGT
Organism: Albula goreensis; assembly: GCA_022829145.1. NCBI lineage: Eukaryota > Metazoa > Chordata > Actinopteri > Albuliformes > Albulidae > Albula > Albula goreensis. The sequence continues at coordinate 1,588,477 of CM040751.1, forward strand.
CTGGGGGGTGGGTGGGGTGTGCAGATGTTTTAAATGTGTGTCAGCTGTGCACGTGAACCCTTATATTACTCACCAACCTACCCACAGGGTTGCATCATAGATCTTCCCTTGGTGACAGTTCAGCTGCTACAGCTTCATCATGTTTAGGGTTTATAATCGCAATGCAGAAAGGTTATTCCATTGATAAGATCAACGTAACTGTGTTTTCCCACTTCAGTTTGATTTATCTAAATAAATATTACTTGAAACGATCTCTGGGATACATTTCAACAAGAGCAGAGGAAGGCAGAGCAGCAATGGTATGATGTCATGTAGGACAGCACCGGTTTCCACCATGCTGCGCTGGTGGACAACTGGTTTTCAAACAATTCAAGACCCTTCAATCCATTTCTTCCACCCGATTCCACATTTCCCGACCCCGTTTAGGAGTCTTTCTCTGCATGGCGGTGGAAGGTTCGTGATCGAAACCCATATGCTACAGGCAACGGAACATGCTCTCTGGCATTATGATTGTGTGGCCCAACCCATCTCAGAGACCGAATGCTGAGGCATAGTACTTTAGAATTCCCCATCCCTTTATGTACCAACTCTTGTTTTATTCATTATTTTGGATAGTTCATTGCATTGAAATTACTTTTGACAATACTGTTAATATTGACCTTTATTTTTTGATTTACCTTTGTATCTAACATCAGTGTCGAACATCCATGAAATAAACTATTTTTAAATTTGCTATGGCATTCTTTTATCTGCACACTTCGGCAATTTATGTTCACTACAGTAGCGAAATGTTTTACATTTTTAAATGACATAGGTTCTGAAAAAATATAGCCCTAGCTCTGTTTGTGTTTCCAAACGATCGTAATTGTTCCAAAGCATCTTAGTATGAACCAGGGGCATGCGCCCCAGTAAATAGGGTCTGATGATGCCTCTGGTATGAATTGTTTCCAAACAGTGTTTCCTGTGGCAATGACTGTGACAGTTTTAACTGTTTCAGATGTCGTGCAGTGTTTCGAAACGGTCTTAATTGCTCTGAGGCACCAGCTGTGCCAATGTTTCGAAACAATCTGAGGCTGCGTTCCAATACTCAATTTCGTCTCCTCCTTTCCTCCTTTCCTCCCCTCCTTTCCTCCGTGCCCCGGAAGCTGATTATGTGTCCTCCTTTCCTCCACTGTTCCAAAGTGCAATCTCGCCTCCTCCTTTCCTCCTTTTTCGTTTCCTCCAAACGGAGGATACATCGATGTATCCTACCGCGGAAGTCTTTTCACCTTTCTAGGTGACATCATTGTGCTCACGACCAGTCAGATTAAAAGACCATCCCACTGAATATTTTGATTGGCTTTGGTATCGTCAGAGTCAGTCGAAATTATTACTTCATCAATAGCCAACGTCGACTTTGATGACGGGCGAATCGGATTAGCTGTTCCGATATTCGATTCATCTCCTCCTTTCCTCCTTTCCTCTGTAACTGCACCGCCTGCGCCCCTTGCACGGCCTGCGCCCCCCTATTTCCGGTTCCGTCGGCAATATGACGTTTCACCCCCTTATTTGTTATAACGCTATTACATGTTCGTGCCCTTTCACCCTTGCGTACGTGTGTGCTTATTCAGGTCTTACCTTCATAGTGTTAAAAACTTCTAGCTAAGGAAGTTTTTATAACTCAGAAAGTTATATGTTTAGTTTAGCTTAGCTAAAGCTAGTTAATTGAGGCCTGCATGGTGACACTATAGTTAAGGAAATTAGCAATGTAGCTAACGGATAAGTGTTTTATGGATCATTTATACAGTACACAATCACATATATACATTTATATAAATTATATAGGCCTATTAATAATATTTCAATTCCATGCACATGAAATGTATATGACATGTACCTGTTGGATCAGAATCCTATTATTGTAGTCGATTGAAGTTATCGATAGCCCTTTTTTTGCTAGAAAATTAGGCCAGGTAACCTATTGCTAATAGGTCATCATGTTTCTTGCTATTGCGAGTTAATAAACAGCTTAGTATCATATTTGTGTGGGACAACTATTTACTTATTGTGGCTTTCATTTAACCTGTCTATAATTTAGGTTAACAATGATAACATTTCAATAGCTAGGCTACTTGCCGAGCTATCAAGCAACTTCGCAGAGTGCGCTCAGCACTTCATCCTTATTTAGGGTGAGGACAGAAATTAGGTGTGTAAAGTCAGTTTATTGATTATCAGAATGTCTGTCATTCTCAACATCAAATTCCACATTGATACAATGCCATCCCTTTACTTGTCTGCTGTGACTACAAAGATAAAATTTGATAACTGATGTCGCTTGCTAAGGGAAGCACTGCTGCCTTATTCCCAAACAGCGCGTTCAAAACCACCGTAAATCAAACCTTTCCTTGATAATAGATGCAATTTAATTTCACTTGCCTTTCCTTCTCTGCTAAAAACTTAACATTTTATCAGAACTCTTGCCCTTGTGACATCTTACATTCGTGCTAGAAAATCTAAAATGTTAGGTACATAGCCAATCACTAGTTAGCTTGCTGAACGTCAGGTAGTTACTTGCTTGCAATCTAATTAAACCAGGATTGCTGGCTACCTAATTGCTGCTAGGCCATTGGTTACTTGAGTGATAAAATAATATGCTTACAGTCATACTTAGCGTTATATTTTCTTACTCACTACAACTGAGTTGAAAATGATGTATGATAGTAATAGCTATTTGCCGAACTTTACACGATCTTAATTGTTTGGTTAGGTATGTTTTTTGTGGATCGACCTAGCTAGCTCACGTTAGCTAGCTGTAATTCACAGCTGCTAGGTAGCCAGTTACCCACCGATGCCTACGTCGGAAAATTTGATAGCTCTTTAGCTACTTAAGCAATTAACGTATGTGTATTTAAACGTACGCATGCACATTATTGTCCAGGATCACATGTGATCATGTGACAGCGTTATAACAAATAAGGGGGTGAAACGTCATATTGCCGACGGAACCGGAAATAGGGGGGCGCAGGCCGTGCAAGGGGCGCAGGCGGTGCAGTTACACCTCCACTCGTTTCCTCCCCTCCTTTCCTCCATATATTTCCGGCATACTTCCGGGGTAGGAAAGGAGGGGAGGAAAGGAGGGGAGGAAAGGAGGAGACGAGAAAAAGTATTGGAACGCAGCCTGAGCCGTTCCAATGCATTTTCCCCCCTCGCTGAGGTTATCAGTCGACGTAGTCCCGATGCGTGGCGCTCTGAACTTCCGATTGTGACTTGTGGCGAAGTTCTGTTATTTGAATCCGAACTACAATGTCTTTTCACTTTTATCAATAACTAACTGACAAGCTAACTGCAAGCTGCAGCCTGTCAATAAGATGGCTTGCTAACTTTTCCATGCAAGTCTAAACACGAGTTTTGTAATATGAATATCCCATTATGAAAATGCACAACTGAAACGAGTGTTTAATAATTGTTTCGTCAAGGCGATTGTTGCGATGGTTTATTGACAGATGGAGAAGTTCATTCCACACTGTAAAACATCGCTTATTCTTTTTCAAACACAGGTATGCATTGATTTTCTTTACTTTTATGAAAATCGTGTTTCTGTATATTCTGTTATTTTGAATGTGCAAAGATATGGCAAGCACATAGTTTTGTAAAAGCATAATTTAATCACTATACGTATCATTGCTATGTATCTGGTCCACGTGGGTTTGTGTGTTAAGCCACCTGCGCTGCTCCTCGTTGTTCTGCGCCCTTTTCCAATACACTCTGATGAACGAGGTGGAGAAGTGTGTTCCACATAGTAAATTACCAATCCAAGGGGGAGGAGCAGAGGAGCTTGCTCCTCCCTCCACCTCTGTTGGCGCCACAATTCTTACATTTTAGCTGCATTTCTTGATATTTTCATGAATGATGAACAAACCAAACACTGATTTCACATCTGATCTAATTGAAATGTTTCACCATGAGCAAATCAGCATCATTGTATTCAGCTAATATACTAACTGAGGCAAGGAAACTGTATGCTAAAAGTATGCTAACAGAGGCATGGTAACTGGTACAATATGCTAACAGAGGCAGGGTAACTGGTAAAGTATGCTAACAGAGGCATGGTAACTGGTACAATATGCTAACAGAGGCAGGGTAACTGGTAAAGTATGCTAACAGAGGCATGGTAACTGGTACAATATGCTAACAGAGGCATGGTAACTGGTACAATATGCTAACAGAGGCAGGGTAACTGGTAAAGTATGCTAACAGAGGCATGGTAACTGGTACAATATGCTAACAGAGGCAGGGTAACTGGTAAAGTATGCTAACAGAGGCATGGTAACTGGTACAATATGCGAACAGAGGCATGGTAACTGGTACAATATGCTAACAGAGGCATGGTAACTGGTACAGTATGCCAACAGAGGCATGGTAACTGGTACAATATGCCAACAGAGGCATGGTAACTGGTACAATATGCTAACAGAGGCATGGTAACTGGTACAATATGCCAACAGAGGCATGGTAACTGGTACAATATGCTAACAGAGGCATGGTAACTGGTAAAGTATGCTAACAGAGGCATTGTGACTGTTAAAATATACTAATGGGGGCATGCTAAATGGTAAAATATGTTAAATGAGGCATGGCGACTGGTAAAATCTTAAACAGCTGGTAAGATCTTAACATGACACACATTTTTTCAGGTAACATACAAGCTTCAATTCCACAATGAACCCTTAAATGTTTGGGAATTTAGAAATTCTGGTCATCTTAATAGCATATAAGTAACTGTGATTCTTGTGACATAGTTGGCAGAAACCTCAGGGCCAGAAACTATAACAAGTTTTTATCTTGCATTGTAATGCGGGATATTAAATAAAGCTTGGCAAAATTATATGAATTGAATTGGAGATCTTGTAAGTTTGTAATGACCTATGAGGTTAAAGTACCAAGGAGGGAGATGTGAGTGTAGGCTCTTTGGTAAATCCCAATGTCCAAACAATTTTTCAGAAACTGGCAAACACCCAATAGGATGATCTCCTGATCTTGACTAATCATAGGTGTTGTTTAAGCCTAACAGGCCACAAACCAATCAGAGAGTTAACTCCCACTCCCTTTAAGACCCCTGCCCTTGCGCCTGGCAGATATCTATTTTAAAGGCGGAAGACAAAGTGGAAGACATGAAAGCTTCAGTGCTGATGAAACAGACCTATAGATAAAGCAACTTTTATCTAAGCATGTGAAGTGCATTTCCACCCTATTTTATCCTCTGTTATTATCCCGCAAGCGTGCTGATAATTCGTTGGGGTTTGCAGGTATGATATATAGCGTCATCAGCCATGTCTTTGATAGCCACTCTCCTCCAACGGCCACTTCTATGTAATGGATGGATATGACAGAGGGATGACAGAGTACAAAGCTCTGAAAATCTTTTGTTTGTGGTATCACTATAACCTCGTCAAAGCCACCCATCATCAACGGAGGGCTGTACTCCACCCGGGAGGAGCTCATTGAGGCTGCTTACCAATCTTTGCAGGGGGTGGCTGACCAAACTGGTGGCCCTAACCCAGACAGATTGATAGCGACCACCATCATCCTAAAAGATGCACAGGCTTCTAGTTTGCCTGAGGAGATGCAGCTACTGATACACCGGACCCTAGCCACCTTACAATTAAGCTTCTCATCAAACGCTTTGACGCTAAGCTCTTCCACCCTTGCTCAGAGTGTGTGTTGCCGAGCTCCGCTGGACCTACTGGATCCCATGAGGCTGTCAAGCAGTCTTAGACATCAGTGTCAGGAGGTAAGCCTTGGTTTGAGCCTCTCCTTAACTCTGCTGGTGAGTCCGTGCACCCGTCCTGTGTTTCTGATTAGGCAGAGTCACGGTATTTAGGAGCAGAGCTTGCAGCGGTTGGAGATGGATGGCTTGGGAAAAGCAGCGCGGTCCGAGACACAGCTTGTTTTTAATATTTCCGGTTAGTTTATTTTGGTTGTTTTTTTCAGTTTGTTGGATGTATTCTGTTTGGTTGACAATAATTTTGGTTTTGTGTTGTTAGCCGTTTACTTTGGTGTGGTTTCTTTTCATTATTTTGTGTGCTGGACCATTGCTGCAAACGAGGAGGATGCCGCTGGAAGCTAGAGACGGGGCTAGCTGGGGAAGCTGAGTGGATATCATGGGGGAGAAACTGGGAGCGGAAACCCCAGGCTGGGCAGCAGATGTGGTGAGCCGCAGCCTCGGTTTTATTGAGGGACAAATCTGGCTGAATGAACCGTGTGTGGGTGTGCAACATATTTTGTCTGCCATCCAGACATGGCTGACTGAATGTGTGAGCCTTTTGTATGCTGTGGGGGAAGTCTCTCCTCCAGGGATTTGCTGTCATGGCGCCAGGGAGGTGGGGAGGTGGGGAGTTGGCGGGGAGGGCTGCTGGGTGGGTAATGGGTGGTTAACTTCCTGAGCTGTCCGCTATGAACTGTTTGGATTTTAAACAAAGTTCTGCTAACTGTGACTCTGTCTTCTGGTCGTCTGTGATGGGTGGATCACTGTGCGCGTGTTGTGGTAGCCGGGGTCGGCACAGGTGACAACCAACATCAACACACTTATCTGGATTGCAGAAAATGGTGAGCACAGCCTGTGATCCTCAAAATGGCCACCAGATATGTTACCTGTCAGGCTGCGTCTCTACAAGCCTCCCTTTTTCTCCATAGGTGTGTGGGGGGGAAAAACCAACACGTACTGTTGGAAATATACTCACTTTTGGCCTAGGAGCCAGGGAGAATAGCTATGTGCTGAAAAATTTGGCTCCCTGGCTCCAAAATGACAAATATGACAAGGGGACCATTCAAATGTTTTTTAACAAAAGATGTCACTATTCCAAGAACTTCTTATTTCAATTCGTATTTAAATACAGACCAGATACTGTAACAATGGTATAACCTGCATTATATTTCTGCACCAGGATATTACACCATTCATAAGTCGGAATCTTAATATGGCAATTTTACCTCACAACTGAGTGGATGTCAAACCTAATGGAAATTATCACCATGATATTTTCATGATCAATATTTACTGTAGTATACATTATGCATGGTATTGTGGAGGTACCATAAAAGTATGGTACATTTTCATATTTCACATTTATACCATAGTAATGTTTTGGAACAATAAGAGTACAGTGACAGTATTATCATACATCAAGGCTTAAACCATGGTATATTTCCATGACTCACATTTGTACCATGGTATAGAACAAAGTAAAACAGTATTACCATGGTAGAAATGAAAGTACCATGGCAAAATGGTACAATGGTAAAATTTTTTTAGAGACCAGACCACCCAAGAGATTAAATCTGTATTGTTCACCATGTAGCAGCAGGCAATACGTTTTGTGTGGCGGTCTTGTGTTCAGGGCCGGTGAGGTAAATGTAAATTTTAACAGCTTCAGCCAGTGGTGGCGCTAGAGAGCTTCTTTTGCTGGTGCTATGGGGTTGCTCGACTTTTCAGTGAGGGTGCTCTGAAATGTAGGGTATCCCATTAATGTGCCGGTCGCCACAGTTTTTTCTACCGCAACACCCCACGACACACGTATACACACGCTCGCACAAACGCAGTCCCTGCTCCGCGACAGTTGCAACGTCATTCTGTGTCACAAGGCGAGATATGTTGGGAAACAACATGCAAATTTCATGCTGTTGATTCCTGCTTACATAAGACCTACTAAATATGAGTGCAGATCATTAGCATAATGTCATTTTGGGGTGCAGCAGCAGCTCCCTACATGGGAATGCATAGGTGACACAAGTGCAGTAGTTGACTAAGTTCAAGCACTGCAACGGCTACATGCCCTAACAAATAAAGACTGCTGTAAGTTACTGCAATCAGTACTCCCAGCTTCAGTAGCAATACCAGTTGAATTCTTACAGGGTCCGGGGGATCCTGTGAGCAAAATTATTGATTTTATACCTAGGGAAGGCCAAAACCCAACTGATTTTCTCAGGACATTCATTGAGTTGTGTAACAGAAACAAGAGTGGGGGGCCTAGGATTTTAATAACAAGTGATGATCCTACTTTCTGGAGTTTGGTCATTGACAAGTATAAAGATCATGTCTCTCCCACATGCCAACATCTATTACTGCAATTCAAGAGGGAGCTGAGCACATTGCCTATCAGACAAAACATAGGAAAAGAAATCCATGACTGCTTAACAGCATGGAATGAATGTCAATGTGACCTTTGGCTTGCTTGCGTACAATACGAGGGTTGACGTTGCTTATTGAGAATATGGTTTGACCCAGTGACACAACTGGGATGACGATATGTCTGGTGTGGTCAGCGCTGCAGTATTTGTGTGTGTGACACTGGCTGGATGCAAGTAAGCTGCTGAAACGGGACATAAATTCCTGGAGCCTATGGACAGTGTAATCCATGTTGTTCCATGTGAGAATTGAAACCCCGACCAGCCTTGTACGGCAACTAGCCCAAGAGGGATCTTGTAGAAATACAAAACCAAATGAACCGATTGCTGGAAGGCAGCAATTGCACCCCGCGACAACGCAGAGACCGTGCTGTCCGTAGCCAGGCGACGCGATCGAGCTGGCTAACGTAAAATCATGTACTTACCATTACACATCTTCATAACAAAACGATGCGTCTGTTGTTGTGGTTGAGTGCGAAGGCATCGATGATTTTGTTGTCATCCAGGGCCCTTGTTCTCTCAGTGTTTGTAGCCAACAGTGCCAGGTTACTGGTTCGAGAGTCCCCACCGCTGTTCCTCCAGTAGTTTTTCAAACGACGCAGTCAAGAAAAACTGTGCTCACAGCTTACTGATGTGACAGGGAGTGTCAGAGATATGCATATCAGTTTATAAATGTCTATAAATGCATTTTTGTACGGCTTTATTGGTACAGGAACTCCTGAGTGCTGGTGGTAGTATGTCCCTGTTCTTCTTTGCAGTAGCCGGCGAGCCTAGTAGAGCTCTGCAGACATGTTTTCCTCACCGATTCGATAATGACAGGCCATGGCCAGTATGCGTGGTTGTCTAGAAAAGATGTGTCTTTGGGGCTAAGGACTGGCACATCGCTCAGCACATCATTTGTCTCTGTTGAAAAGCGCTGTTTCATCTCCATTAACAACCTGTCTTTAACAGGATAGAAAGAGCACGTTTTCAGGTCATCCATGCCGTCAAACGTGTTCTTTCTAACGGAGCTTCCACAGCAAAACCCTCCAGATGTCGAGCTGTTTGGGCCTGCCTTCTTTCACGTGGTAAAGACTGTCTTTCGATTCCTGTATTTGCGCACAGGCCTTCTTTCAGATTTCTTTCCATTTATCCTCTGTACAGTTTTCGGAGATGGCAGTGATTACAGACTTGGCCAGATCATCTGCTGCTACAAGATCAAAATTGGGGGACTGTACCTGATCCAACATGAATTTAGTTGTTCTGAATACATCCTCGAAAAGAACGAGATGCAAAAAAAACTCCTTGTCAATAACCCTTGCCTCTGTCCTCCGGTGTCAGTAAACCGGTGGCTTAGTTCTGTTTCATTTTGTTTTCCCTGTCTATGTGCTTAATTGTTTCCTGCATGTCCTTGTCCCGTCCCCTTGTTACAGCTTGATTGTTTAATTGATTCATTGCTAACTACTGATCTGTTTCACCTGCCCATTAGTTCACCTGTTCCCTGTTTCACTTCGTTACTGTTGCATTTATATCCCTTGTGTTTCTTTGTTCGTCGCGAGTTCGTCTCTGTTACTTTGTTTCCAGTTGCGCTACAAGCCTTTTTCCTGTTCTGACCTGCCTGTCCTGACTTTTGCCTGTTTACCCGTTTTCTGATTTTGGATCCTGATTTGTACCTCATTGCTGTGTCTGCCTGATTACGACTTTTGCCTGTTTTCCTACCGTGTTTTTGGATTGTGTTTTGGTGCTGTTTTTGATCTCCTGGTTTTGACCCGTGCTTGCCTTGACCTCGTTTTTGGACATTTCATTTGGCTGAAATAAACATTGGTTTATTTTACTCTGTCTGCGCCTGAATCCATACTGTACCCTGACAGTACGAACTCGCCAGACATGGATTCAGCAGACAGCAGCCAGATCGGGTCACTTTTGGACCAGCAAGGAGCAGTTTTGGCGCAACACCAGTCCCAACTGGACTCGGTCAAACAGACTCTCATATCTTTTGCCGACAATATGAGCAACCTGTCAGTCCAGCTTCAACAGTTCCAGCTGGGGCGAGAGTCTACTGCTGCCACTCCATTGACAACTTCTCGGAGTCTTGCTGCTGTCCCAACCAGAGAGCCCCTCCTACCACCTCCAGAGGCCTATGCTGGGGAGTCGGGCGCCTGCCGCTCCTTTCTGTTGCAATGCTCTTTGGTGTTTGAACTCCAGCCCTCTACCTTCCCACAGACCAGGCCAAGATCGCCTACATCATTACCCTACTCACTGGCAGAGCAAGAGAGTGGGGAACAGTGGTGTGGGAGGCCCAATCATCATTCTGCAAATCAGTCGCCATGTTCATGGAGGAGATGAGAAGGGTGTTTGACCGCTCTCGCCACGGACGGGAGGCCGCCCAGGAGATGCTCCGAGTCAGCAGGGAAGCAGTACAGTCTCAGATTACGCCATCAACTTCCGTGCCCTGGCAACCACCAGCGGCTGGAACCAAGAAGCCCAGTATGATGCCTTCCTCCATGGCCTAGCTGATGACATCAAGGATGAACTCATCTCCCATGACCTGCCTGAGGATTTCAATACCTTGATAGAAATGGCCATCCGCATTGACCACCGTCTGACCTGGCGACGCAGGGAGAGGCTGGAGAGGTCCCAAGCAGTTCGAGCACTTCTGACACCACCCCGGAGCTCAGGCCAAGTAACCGCACTCATCTTACTCCTGCTGAGCGACAACGCCGCATCAGATCCAAAGCCTGCCTTTACTGCGGGACCCCTGGCCACTTTGTTGTGAACTGTCCGTTAAAGGGCCAACGCTCCGTCATAGCTGGGGAGTACAGGTGAGCGCAACCCCTTTTGTCAATCCACTAATGCCCGCTCTTTATTGACTGCATCCCTCCTAGTGGATGGTGTTCGCCAGGTTGTCACCGTTCTTCTGGACTCAGGAGCAGATGGGAACTTCATGGACACTGAGTTTGCCTCCCAGCTCCACCTGCCCAGCCTTCCTCTTCAGGAACCCCTGGAGGCGCTAGCCATCACAGCCGCTCCTCTCGTCCGCATCACGCATGTCACACCGCCGGTGAGTTTGCTCCTTTCTGGCAACCATCGAGAGACTATTGTGTTTTACCTCATCCACTCTCCTCAAGCAGCGGTGGTGCTAGGACACCCTGGCTCGTCAAACATAACCCTGGATTGACTGGACCAGCAACCGGATCCTGAAGTGGAGTTCCTTCTGCTTGTCACACTGTCTCCGTGACGCCCAGGTTCCTGCCAGCCCTGCTGCTGCTCCGGAGGAGTCTACAGACCTGTCTGCTGTGCCGCCCGTGTACCTGGATCTGAAGGAGGTCTTCAGTAAGTCCCGTGCTACCTCGCTGCCACCTCACCGCCCCTATGACTGTGCTATAGACCTGCTGCCGGGTACGTCGCCTCCCAGGGGTCGCCTGTTCTCTCTCTCCCGTCCTGAGATGGGGGCCATGGACAAATACATTCAGGAGTCACTGGCAGCGGGCATCATCCGACCTTCCTCCTCTCCTGCTGGGGCCGGCTTCTTCTTTGTGGGTAAGAAGGATGGCGGACTGCGGCCGTGCATCGACTACCGAGGTCTCAATGCCATCACCATTAAGAACCGCTATCCCTTGCCACTCATGTCCACTGCTTTTGAGTCTCTGCAGGGGGAAACTGTCTTCACGAAGCTGGATCTCCGCAATGCCTATCACCTGGTCCGTATTCGGGAGGGGGATGAGTGGAAGACGGCATTCAACACGCCCACAGGACATTATGAATATCTGGTTATGCCTTTTGGACTCACCAATGCTCCAGCTGTGTTCCAGGCCCTGGTTAATGACATACTCCGGGACATGATTGGCCAGTTCACATATGTCTACCTGGATGATATCCTGATCTTCTCTCGATCCAACACAGAACATACCCACCATGTCCGCCAGGTGCTTCAGAGGCTGTTGGAGAACCAGCTCTTTGTGAAGGCCGAGAAATGTGAGTTTAATAAGCAATCTGTTTCATTTCTGGGATTTGTGATTTCAGCAGGGGGCATCCAGATGGACCAGAAGAAGGTCCAGGCAGTGGTAGACTGGCCCCAGCCTGGATCCCGTAGAGACCTCCAACGCTTTCTGGGCTTTGCTAATTTCTATCGCCGATTCATTGAACTACGGCTCGGTGGCGGCTCCCCTCACTGCTCTCACTGCCACCACTAAGAGGTTTACCTGGACCTCATCTGCTGATACTGCCTTCCGGGAGCTCAAGGTACGTTTCACCACAGCACCCATTCTGGTTCAGCCAGACCCCGCGCGGCAATTTGTTGTGGAGGTGGATGCCTCGGATGTGGGGGTAGGAGCTGTGTTGTCACAAGTCTCGCCTGCAGATGCCAAGTTACACCCATGCGCCTTCTTCTCACACCGCCTGACCCCACGGAAAGGAATTACAACATTGGGGACCGGGAGCTGTTGGCTGTCAAGTTGGCTCTGGAGGAATGGAGACACTGGCTGGAGGGCTCGGAGGTTCCGTTCCTGGTCTGGACTGACCACAAAATCTGGAATACCTGCGGTCAGCCAAACGCCTCAACCCCGCCAAGCTCGATGGTCCTTGTTCTTCGCTCGCTTTAACTTTGTCCTCTCCTACCGACCTGGCTCCAAGAACGGCAAGCCCGATGCCCTGTCCAGACAGTCTGCAGCCACAGAAGGGCCCGCTGAGGGCGACACCATCCTGCCCCCTCGCTGCTGGGTGTCGGCGGCTCTGTGGGACATTGAGGCGGTGGTTCGCTCAGCGCGGAGGGTAGGTGCTGCACCCAGTGCTTGTCCTGTTAACCGTCTCTTTGTTCCGCAGTCTGTCCGTGCCCAGGTCCTGCAGTGGGGGCATTCCTCTCGGCTCGCGTGTCACCCTGGAGTCCGCCGTACCAAGGCCCTTCTCGCTCAGCGCTTCTGGTGGCCATCTATGGAGGAGGACATCCATAAGTATATATCTGCCTGCTCTGTCTGTGCCCAGAATAAGCCCTCCACTGCCCCTCCAGTGGGTCTGCTGCACCCCTGCCTGTTCCCAGGAGACCATGGTCACACATCGCCCTGGACTTTGTCACTGGCCTACCTCCATCTGATGGTAACACCACTATTTTGACTGTGGTGGACCGCTTTTCCAAGGCGGTCCATCTCCTGGCTCTCCCAAACTGCCATCGGCTAAGGAAACTGCAGAACTGTTAATTTCTAATGTGTTTCGCTTTACATGGTCTTCCTGTTGATGTGGTTTCTGATAGGGGGCCCCAGTTTACCTCTCACTTTTGGAAGGCATTTTGTAAATTGTTGGGTGCTACTGTGAGTCTCTTCAGGTTTCCACCCACAGTCCAATGGGCAGGCCGAGCGGGCCAACCAGCAGATGGAGACTGTCCTGCGGTGCCTCACGTCACAGGAGCCAGGGTCCTGGAGCCAGCAGTTGCCGTGGGTGGAATATTCCATAAACTCTCTTCCTCCACATCCACCGGGCTGTCTCCCTTCCAGTGCTGCTTGGGCTACCAGCCTCCTCTCTTTCCCTCTCAGGAGGAGGAGGTGGGGGTTCCGTCAGCGGAGGCATTTGTGCGGCGCTGCCGGAGGACCTGGAGACGTGCTCGGGCTGCCCTGCTCCGTGCCACCCGCCGGATCAAGCGAGCAGCTGACCGCCACCGTTCCCGAGCACCGCGTTACCTGCAGGGGGCAACGAGTTTGGCTATCCACCCGGGACCTTCCCCTCAGGGTGGAGTCCCGTAAGCTGACTCCTCGGTTCATTGGTCCCTTCCCCATCGCCAAGGTGCTCAGTCCTGCAGCTGTTCGTCTTCAGCTACCCCGCTCCCTCCCGCGCATCCACCCCCACATTCCATGTGTCCCGGATCAAGCCCGTCCGCCGCAGCCCCTGTGTCCCCGCTCCCAAAGCCCCTCCTCCCCCACGCCTAATAGATGGCACTGAGGCGTACACTGTGCGCCGCCTGCTGGACGTGGGCGACGTCGGGGTCGTGGACTTCAATACTCGTGGATTGGGAGGGCTATGGCCCTGAGGAGCGCTGCTGGGTCCCAGCCCGGGACATTCTTGACCCCATGCTCATCAGTGACTTTCATAAGCAGCATCCTGGGGGTCTGTTGGACGCCTGGTGGCGGTCGTAAGGGGGTACTGTCAGTAAACCGGTGGCTTAGTTCTGTTTCATTTTGTTTTCCTGTCTATGTGCTTAATTGTTTCCTGCATGTCCTTGTCCCGCCCCCTTGTTACAGCTTGATTGTTTAATTGATTCATTGCTAACTACTGATCTGTTTCACCTGCCCATTAGTTCACCTGTTCCCTGTTTCACTTCGTTACTGTTGCATTTATATCCCTTGTGTTTCTTTGTTCGTCGCGAGTTCGTCTCTGTTACTTTGTTTCCAGTTGCGCTACAAGCCTTTTTTTCCTGTTCTGACCTGCCTGTCCTGACTTTTGCCTGTTTACCCGTTTTTCTGATTTTGGATCCTGATTTGTACCTCATTGCTGTGTCTGCCTGATTACGACTTTTGCCTGTTTTCCCTACCGTGTTTTTGGATTGTGTTTTGGTGCTGTTTTTGATCTCCTGGTTTTGACCCGTGCTTGCCTTGACCTCGTTTTTGGACATTTCATTTGGCTGAAATAAACATTGGTTTATTTTACTCTGTCTGCGCCTGAATCCATACTGTACCCTGACATCCGGTGCGGATCCGACTGGCCGATGATGTCACGCAGGGTAGTCCAAATTGCTGGGAGAGTTTTCTTGCCTGCCCAGATCGCATTATACTGGCATGCCCATCGAGTGTCACATAGCTGCATGAGTTCTACGCACTGCGCTGTTGGCTCAAGTCCCTTCTGTTTTTTCATGAAAAGATCATGCACCACCAGCCCAGAAAAAAAAAATGTGGAGCATTTGCAATGTCTCAAAAAACTCGGCTGCAGCGTTGACATTGTGCACGCATTCCACCAACGCTAAGTTTATCTTATGTGCATGGCAATGTATATAAAACGCCTGTGGCACCTCCTTCCTGAACTTTTCCTGCATTCCATTGTTTCATCCCAACATTTCCAATGCTCCGTCATAGCACTAGCCAACTGAAAAATTTAGGTCTATATTACATTGACTGAGTGTATGTTTGATGCTGGCTAGTAGTGAGTCCGCTTCTAACCCATCTGCTGGGATGAAATGCAAAAATTCCTCATGCACTTTCTCTGACACTGGCTGCAAATACTGCATGATCACTAAAATCTGTTCACTTATTTGTTTTCATGTAATATCAGCCATTACGATAAATATCTCATTTTGTATGTCATGGTGAATGTATTTGGAATTTGGTGCGTTGCTGGCTAACCTCTTGCCCACTGTTGCATCTAAAATTCCAATGATGTGAAGAAGCGTGCGAAAATTCCCACACGAGATAACTGCTCACCCCGTGGCCTTGCTGTGGGATCCCCTGCCAAGCAGGACAGTTTAAACATTCCACAAACATCCCTTGTCAAGCATATTTGGTATTTTTGAGCCGCGTGTCTGTTTTTTTTTTCACTCCATGTTTCCAGAGCAAATTTGTGTCCCACACTTTCATGATGACACTTCAGAGATGCGGCTGCTTTTCGCCAGGGGCTGAACCCGTTATTGGTCAATGCTGGCTCAAAATGAAATCCGTGCCCTCGCTTTAAAAAAATGCCGCCAAGTGAATTGAATTCAATCTAATTTCAACCATGAATTCATAACTATATATTGTATTCATCATATTATTATACAATCACATTATATGCATAATTACTCTCAAAATAAGACAATTGACAAAAAAAAAATTATTAATATTTTGGGTTGCAGTATGGCCTCCACTGCCAGACTTTCCAGGGCCATGCTTCAGGTAGTCTGCCACGGCATTGAAATTATCATATTCTGTTGCCTTGCTGTCCCACGTTTTTACAGCAGCTGCAGTGAAAAGCATTTTTTTTTAATCAACCTTTGTTTAATCCTGATTATTACAGAGTACAGTTAAAGAAGCCAAAAAAGAAACAGTGTACACACGCTGACATCAATACAAATATATTTAAGTTTTTGAACAGCGGTGATTATTTTCAAAATGTTCAGGAAACAAATTTGCTGCAATGTGATCTTATTTTCATGGCTGTAGTAGGGTTATGTGTGGTCCAAAACAGACATCCATCCTGGGTTAAATTTGGACCAAAATATACAACTAAATATTAACTTTTCAAAGACTACTTCTGGGCTAAATTTGGATCATGAACAGACGACTAACCATTGTCACATTTTCAATGACTATATTTGGGCTACAATCGATGACTAAACATTGTCACATTTTCAACGACTATATAGCTTACTTGACCACCTCACTTAGCTGCTGTGCTTAAGCTATGACAGTTTCATGTTACCGTTTAGCCTTTAGCTAGTTATTCATCAGAGAGAAGGCAAACCTTGTTAACCCATACACTAGCTATTAATTCTAGTAAGGATATCATGGAAAGTTTCAACTAACGTGAAGCTCACGTTTTGATGGTTAGTTTTTCATTAGAAACTCAAGCAAACAGAGGACACCAGGAAAAAAGCGGACCAGGTAAGGTAGAGCCCAAAAAGCTGGGCAGTTTTGTCTCCATGTTCTAGCTTGTTAGTTACGTACTTAGTTTTCAGCTTTGTTTGACCATGTTTCGTGGCCAATGTTATTTAAGTAAAAGATGCCTGTTTACAGGACAGCAGAAGTATACACACTAGTGTGAAACTGAATCATATTTCTCCCTTCTTGTCCAGTTTACAGTGGTGGCAGTAAGTACCTTGAGCCACGTGGCAACTGCTCAAAAAAAAGGGCCAAAAGAAGAAGAGGAGGACCTTCACTGTAATAGGTATGCATTAGGTGAGGTATAGGCCTACTGGTTCAACATACTGCCAGTATTTTCCAAATCAGTACATCATCTGGGTATGTCTGACATGCTGTAGGTGTGCTGGGAGTACCACAATGTCATTTTGTTGATATACAGTGGGTACGGAAAGTATTCAGACCCCTTTAAATTTTTCACTCTGTTTCATTGCAGCCATTTGCTACAATCGAAAAAGTTCATTTTTTTTCTCATTAATGTTCACTCAGCAATCCATCTTGACCGAAAAAACCAGAAATGTAGAAATTTTTGCAAATTTATTAAAAAAGAAAAACTGAAATATCACAAGGTCATAAGTATTCAGACTCTTTGCTGTGACACTCATATTTAACTCAAATGCTGTCCATTTCTTCTGACCCTCCTTGAGATGGTTCTACTCCTTCATTGGAGTCCAGCTGTGTTTAATTAAACTGATTGGACTTGATTAGGAAAGGCACCTACCTGTCTATATAAGACCTTACAGCTCACAGTGCATGTCAGAGCAAATGAGAATCATGAGGTCAAAGGAACTGCCCAAGGAACTCAGAGACAGAATTGTGGCAAGGCACAGATCTGGCCAAGGTCACAAAAGAATTTCTGCAGCACTCAAGGTTCCTAAGAGCACAGTGGCCTCCATAATCCTTAAATGGAAGAAGTTTGGGACGACCAGAACTCTTCCTAGACCTGGCCGTCCAGCCAAACTGAGCAATCATGGGAGAAGAGCCTTGGTGAGAGAGGTAAAGAAGAATCAAAAGATCACTGTGGCTGAGCTCCAGAGATGCAGTGGGGAGATGGGAGAAAGTTCCACAAGGTCAACAATCACTGCAGCCCTCCACCAGTCAGGGTGGCAGAGTGGCCTGACGGAAGCCTCTCCTCAGTGCAAGACATATGGAAGCCTGCATAGAGTTTGCCAAAAAATGCATGAAGGACTCCTAGACTATGAGAAATAAGATTCTTTGGTCTGATGAGACCAAGATTGAACCCTTTGGCGTTAATTCTAAGCGGTATGTGTGGAGAAAACCAGGCACTGCTCATCACCTAGCCAAAAACAATCCCAACAGTGAAACATGGTGGGGGCAGCATCATGCTATTGGGGTGTTTTTCAGCTGCAGGGACAGGACGACTGGTTGCAATTGAAGGAAAGATGAATGCGACCAAGTACAGAGATATCCTGAAAGAAAACCTCTTCCAGAGTGCTCAGGACCTCAGACTGGGCCGAAGGTTCACCTTCCAACAAGACAATGACCCTAAGCACACAGCTAAAATAACAAAGGAGTGGCTTCGGAACAACTCTGTGACCATTCTTGACTGGCCCAGCCAGAGCCCTGACCTAAACCCAATTGAGCATCTCTGGAGAGACCTGAAAATGGCTGTCCACCAACGTTCACCATCCAACCTGACAGAACTGGAGAGGATCTGCAAGGAAGAATGGCAGAGGATCCCCAAATCCAGGTGTGAAAAACTTGTTGCATCATTCCCAAGAAGACTCATGGCTGTACTAGCTCAAAAGGTTGCTTCTACTCAATACTGAGCAAAGGGTCTGAATACTTATGACCATGTGATATTTCAGTTTTTCTATTTTAATAAATTTGCAAAAATTTCTGCATTTCTCTTTTTTTCTGTCAAGATGGGGTGCTGAGAGTACATTAATGAGAAATAAAATGGACTTTTTTGATTTTAGCAAATGGCTGCAATGAAACAAAGAGTGAAAAATTTAAAGGGGTCTGAATACTTTCCGTACCCACTGTACTTTAAGCACTGAAAGGATTGTGCTGATGCCACTTTTGGCACATAGGGCACAAAACTAGTGTTGCAGAGCTTCTACAGGCTCTTGTAGTCGTAAATGTATGACAGACTATTGCCAGAGACTAGCTGTGATAATATTTGGGCAGTTTGGAGAGACACAAGCATCTGCAATATTTTCTTTATTATTTTTACTGTACATTAGAAAAGGTCAGATAAGCTTTTTTATTGTTTTTATTGCAACAACGTAACCAATATTCAATACAGGCTATGGAAATTTTTGGTAAGGCACAGCCATCTCTCCTGTGACCTCTGTTAGCTCCTGGCCAAAAACGTATTGCTCATACATATCCCATGTATCCAGTCCATCACTATCTTTCTTCCATGTACAGTACATGTGTGACTTGTTTTGTTACTAAAAGCTGCATGTGAAACATACGTAAGCCGACTTGAAAGACAATCACAATTTCCCTATGGGTGACCAGGTAGGTTCACCTTTTAATATAGTCTAATAAATCAACAACACTGTGGCCTTCAACTAGGTTTGACTTAATAAAAAAGTTTTTAACCAAGTTCCACATCGTTTCCAAATATTTGTGGGGATCCCACAATAATGAGAAGACGCGTCAAAATACTTGGATTTTTTTCATATTAAAAGTAACTGCATTTTGAAATTCTGAGTCTTTCTGATGGAGACCATTCAAACAGTTACAGTTATCGTCGTTCTTTCCTGCTCGTTCTTCTCATCTGCGACTCCTGGGTTTACTCGAGTTAAACTGTCCTCCTGTTTACTTTACTCACGGATCAATGATGGCAGAGAATTTGTCAGATATTGTGACTTTCTTGAGAGTTTGAGGTGTCTTGGAGGAAACAATCGATTTGATTGAAGAGCAAAAGGTACTGTTCTGAATATAAGCTGAACCAGTCGCCCGGTCAGTTTCCTTGTGTAACTAAAAAGGATCTTTAAAATTTCATTTTCTTGGCCATTATTAGTAACCAAGATGTTTTTGTACAGTACATGGCAGCCATTCTTGACTTTGACAGAATGTACGTTAAATTTCCTTTACAAAAATTTATGCCTGTCCCTTTTTCGCTGTAGTTTGGTCCCTCTTTGAAGTGTTCTTATCTTTTCCAGTGTGGTAGTACAATACAATAAAAACAAAAACAAACCTCTTAACTGCTAGTGTGTTGGAAAATGTTTTATTATTGACTGAACATTCCTGTTTGCTTACCTTACCATTTGTTACTTCAGGTAAAGCCATCTGTCTGATAGACAGAATAAGGAGTATCACAGAAGAGCTAGTGATTATAACTAACCTATTTAGAAAACTTTTACTTTAGTCATTTTGCTTTTCCTTTTACATATATAAGGTACTTTACTGTCCTCTTTCATCTAAAGTTAACAGACATGTCTCTTCCCCATTCACAGACTGACAGAGAGGCCATCTTGCTAATGGAAGATGCTCAGCTAGCAAATTATCTTCCATCATACAGAGCTGGGATTGATCTGTTCAGTTTTTGCAAACGTTGCACACACTCATCAAAGCGAAAACTGGGTCTTTTTGAGAAACTAGGGGAGAAGCTCAAACCGAGAAAGGACTACCACAGCGAGGGGGGAGGTCCCAGAAACATCCAACAAAACAAGAAGTAGAACAAAACAGTCCACAAGAAATATTGAAATGGGATGGATTCACACTAACAATGGAGTAACAAAACAGCAAGGTGGGGGGACAAGGAAGGTCACAATTAACATTCGGGCAAGTTTTGATGAGATACTAAAACAAGGAAAGGTCATGTTCTTTCCAGAAGGAGAATCTAGCAAAGCTTATGAATCTGATTTTGAATTTGATGTTTGGGACTTCAAACAAAATCCTCTTCTCAAGGATGTTTCCATCGAAAAGATTTACAACACTGTCAAAATCCCAATTTTGCGCTTCTGCATAGCAACTCAACCAAAACCAGTGCAGAGTGAGGAGTCTAATAATGTTTCTGAGCCTGATTTAGTGCCGAAAGGTCAACACTGCCCTTCACAGTAGACAGAAATTAGCAGATAGATTTTACTGATGAACCTCACGATTCCCTTCAGGAAGTGTTCATTATGTATGAAGAAAGCATCACAGAGTCTTCAGTGACCAGAGAAAATGGCTGGTAGTGGTTGACTGCATGGCTATCTTTGGTTGGGGATTCCCTTATTTGAATAGCATGCAGACGTAAACAACGATAGCCTTGCAGTCAACCTCTCCCAGCCATTTCCTCCTCCACAAGAAGCAATTTCTTCCTAGTCTGTGTGGTTCTTTCCTCGGAATAGACACAGTTTCTTGAATTTGTGTATCCTATACTAAAGTACAACCTCACAAGATGCTCCACGTTGCTCATTTTAGTGCAGCCTGCTCTTTTGATATTTTTGTAAACTTTATTGTAATAAAATTACAACTTTATTCTCATACAATTATGACTTTATTCTCGTAAAATTACGACTTTATTCTCATAATGTTACGACTTTATTCTCCAATTTTTTTTTCCCTTTCAATGTGGCCCTAATACTCATTTATAATTTTGAGAATGCTGTTTACGGTGTTTTCAGATTTCTTATTAAAAACATATTAGATTTTGATGTTTCTTTGATCTTTTCAGAATCAAATACATTATTAAAACTTGTTAGATTTTCACCTTTTCTGTAGCCGTGGCCCTGCACCATAAAAAAGAATGTTACCAGCGGAAACAGTACAGCTTCATTTAAATCCAATTAACTTTAATGTTGCAGCAGCAAAATGCAGATGAGCAATGATTCAATTGTTTGACCACACAATGCATCCATTTGGACCTTCAAAGCAATAGGGTCCAGGGCATATGTTTTTGTGGTGGTGAGCAGGAACTCAGAAGCCTTTTCTGCCCTCACCCCTGCCCTTCTGGAGCAGCTACGTAAACAATTGATACTTTTCCACAGCCCACCCAATGCATTTCTGGGATGCCTGAAGAGGGACTTACCAACCAGACTTACCGTAGTTAAGACTCCTTCTCTGTTGTGCGTCATTGATGGTAAACCACATTTAAAATCCATTGGTGGTTGTAATTGATTGTAGTCTGCAATTAAAGTAACTGGATTGGATAATTGTCTCTTATCTTTCGGACCGGGGAACTGAAGAGTTTGGACATTATTAATAACTTGCACATAAGAGTCATTTCCCATATACCGGGTGATTTTATTTTAGCAAGTATCTTGGCGATTCATGCTATTTGAAACTCACTTGTGATCTTGGTCACCCGCATTGATATTTGTTAATTATACATGATAAATGTACATATGATTAGAAGTCATATAAATCGCCTTGGTGAGAGAATCTTGTAAAGGAAAAGAGTTCCAAATAACCCAAATCCAAATGTGTTTTTGAAGTTATTAATATCCTTTCTCTTGATCTCAGTTTTCCCTGTTCACTAATTCCTTCAACAGCATACCTCTCCTTCTAAATACCAAAATGATGTAAACAGAGTTGGCGCAAATATGCAGTGAATGCATTTATTTATTATGGTTTCCTCCTAAGAACTACATCACTTTATAAATTCCGTTTGCTGTAAAATCTGAATGGAATGTGTGTGATGATAATGATGGGAACTTCCGTGAGTGGAAGACTGTAGAATGCAGTATATGTAGTGACTTTCTGCTGCATCGCCTCTTCCCTTTAAGGAAATATTCAGAGGCAATTAGGCTGGCTGCCTGCATATTGTCGGTTCCTGATAACCCCAGGCAACAAGGTCGGCCGCTGAATTATCCAAAAGGGCAATCCTCTTCTCCTTTTTTAGTGTTTTCTTTTACTTCTTCACCTCAGTCACGCTACATGAATTCAAACTATTGTTTAGTTTCTTCATCCTCTTCGTAAGAGAGTGCGTAAATTTTCTTTGAAGGCATTCTGTCATGAAAAGTAGCTGCACTTAGCCACAAGACCTAAAGTGAACCTTGCTAAGCTGTTTAACAAACCGGTTCACACATTCCAGAAATCAACTGGCTAGCTTAGCCTCCAGGTTAAATAAGAGCCTAGCCAAGCTCACATGCTGCTAGCAACTAGCCAAATCCAAATGTTGGGGTGTGAGAACAAGCAATGGGTTGCAACCAAATTACCCAGAGTGTTATAGTCCATAAATCCATCAAGGATGCTAAATTTGAATCTAACATGGTAAAACTGAAAAAATAGAGATGAAGAAATTAAATGATGTTGCAAGCAGCAAACAAGCACCAACAGTCGAAAAGGATGGTATACCAGACCTGGTGTTGTCAACCAACTGCATTTTGCACCCCTGGAGAAGGAAAGCATAAAGAAAAACATATGAATGGAGACAAAAACATAGAACATTTTGCTACAAACACAAACAGGATACAAACAGGGAGTTAGGAGTAGTCACAATTCAGTTTCCAGGAAGAGCACTGTTGTTGTTCTATATAATAATGTATGCTGTATTTGTCTGACAGGGGTATTGGATGAATTATAAAAATTGGTAAGGAATTTTTCACCTGATACCAAATATATCACTTCATACACAACTCTGCGACTCATGTACTAGCAGGTCGTTCTCTTACTGACGTAAACAACAAAAAACATTCATCCTTCACGTTAGCCAGTTGTGCGGATTTAGACGCCAGTTTGTCAGCTTGGCTGTCTGTGGGATTGAACATACTCTGATGTCCTCCTGTCAATAAAAACAGCTAAAGAGAAAGAACTGTGTCAGCTCAAGCTCTGTTGTTGAAAGCAGTGAGTCAAGATGAAAGCCCATTTGCAATCCATCATCCAGGAAAAATGTGGCTAGCCCCAACGTGAGATGCCATTTCATCAGACCCTACACCCCTGCCAGACCCCTCCGCTCTGCCGCCTCTGGTCGCCTGAGGCCGCCCCCTCTCTGCTCCTGCACTTCCAGGTCACGTCTGCTGTCTGTCTGGCCCCCCCTGTGGTGGAATGACCTTCCCGTGGAGGTCTGGATAAGAGCGTCTAAAAAATGTCCTTTAATGTAATGTAATGTTTAATGTAAAATGGGAATGGTTCTTCATGGGAAAAATTAGAAACCTAAATATATCTTATACAAAATCAAAAATACGAAAGGCAAGGAAAACAACGAAAGCAGCTGTAGTGTGAAACATGTTATAATCAGTGGCCAGCAATGGTTCCAATGAGCAGAGATGAGTATGCATCCTTAGGAGAAAGAGTTTCTGCCTAATGTTTTTCTGAACAGCTCTGCTACAGATAATAAAGTAGATTAGTTTATAAAGAGCATGGTGAACATTTAGAATATTCAAAGTTTTTCACAACCTACTGTGGCATCGGGAGAGGGGGAGGGAGGAGCAAGCTCCTCAGCTCCTCCCACTGTACTGCTGTCAGTCTCCTGGTTCCCTCCCTCACCCTGGAGAAGTAACTGGAGCTGCAACAGCAGAGGCCTCGCTGACAGGCAGCCTCACCTGCGAGTGATTTCTAATCAGCTCAGCTATGAGCACTTGCCTTCAATCAGGCCCTCTATTTAAACAGTCTATGAGGCTGAAGGGGTCTTTTTGGGGTTTTGTGTTTTGTGCGTTCCAGATGGCTGTGCTGTTTTTGAGTGTAAATCCTTTTATTCTGTTAGTGATAGTTGTTGTGTTTCCTTTTCCCCCAAAAGGGGTTAATAAATGGCTTTTGGCCCTTTTTGTTGAAACGCTTGGTTGTGTTTTTCCTTCCTCTCACCACCCAGCACAGTGGCCACGCCTGCCGCTGTGTCACACTACACAAGCTTAACTTTTCTGAATCTCACCACCCTTTTTTCTTTGTCTTCCTTGGACAGTGATGTGTTTTAGATCACCCAAGTAGATAGAGTTTAGGGTGTTTTCTAATTAATGTAATCTGAGAGTGGTGGGGGTGATGTTTTTCTCGGAACTGCATTGCCTCGGCAGTCAGAAATGTGTCTCAGGTCAGCCCAAGGTACCAAAGTACAGCCAGGAAACCACACCACATTGGATGAAACTAAAAGTCACAAAGTTTGGACATTGGACAGATTTCATTTTTCAGCCTGCCTTGGGATTCTCTGACATTTAGGAAAAAGTTTCTTTCTGCTTATGTGCAGCTGAATCATCTCTTAGGGGCGTGACCCAGTCGGTGCGTGGTCTACGTGATACACAGGCATGTGCAATATGGCCGCTAAGATTTTCCATATACCCACTACAAAATTAGCTGTGATACCTTACGTTCCTTAAATTCACAATATTAAATAAATTTACATGTCAATTTAGGGACATATAATTTATCCTTCACTTCAACTTTTTCCAAGTTCATAAAATTAAGAAAATCATGTGTAGGCTATGCTGCTAAGCAAGCTGAATGGGAGAAGTGATTCAGACATGAACTTAATTCTACCTTGCTCTAAGAACTGAAATGTTAATTTAGACTTTCCAGTATGTTGTGTAAAAACACAAGGCAAAGACAATGATGACATTAGCCTAATTAATAAAGTGTGGGCCCGTATTTATCCAGTTGGAAATCATTTTCATTAACGCAATGTTCCATATATGGGCAATAGGAGGTCACATCATGACCAAATTTGTGTAGGGACTACTGAACTGCGTTTCCCATAGTTTCACAGCCAAATTTCAGAGATAACTAAGCAGCGTAACGACGTTAAAAGCCATAAAACGTAGTTAATAAAAAGGACCAACACCCCAGGAATCTCTGGCTCTCTCTCTCAGAGTCTCTCTCACCTCTCCACGCGCGCACCAGGCGTGCTGGACGCACGCATAAAACTCTCTAATCTGGGCCTGGCATGCACACCGCATGCCAAGGAATTCTGTCCCTCGTCTGCCTTGTGTGCAATAACTTCCCCGGTTAAATAGGCCCGCTCAATGCAACCTAAAAAGGTAGCTTCGAAACCCGGTGGTCAGCTACAGGGAACAGAGACGCACAGCCAAGAGGCCAGGAGACGAGTGGAACCCTGCCGCAGAGAGCCACGCAGCAAACCCCGGAATCCTGCAGAGCGAAGACCTGTAAGTCCCAAGAGGCCAGCAGCCTGCAAAAAGGATCCAGCTACGTGAACGACGGCATCGGACCCCAGAGAGGACGACGAGCGAGCAACCAACTCTTCGCCCTGGGAAACCAGAGACTGAAACAAAGGAACGCACTGGACCCGTCTAACCAACGGAGAAAACCCGCAACAGTAAGGCTGTAACACTGGGCACAGATAGATAACATAGCTTAGGTACATATTGTTATTTCATAACTAAATGTAATTAACTGTGTTATTTATTTTTCATATCTGTAATCTTTCTTGTGTTTGATCACTGTTTAGCTGGTTCCTAGCTAAGCGCCGCGCAGCGTTAGTAAGCAAATATCTCACCACAAACTTGGTTTTGCATGTGATCTATTTAGCTGCTAACTTACGACAACCCGGCATTAGTGATCTGCACGATTACATCCATTTTTCCACATTGCATGCGCCATTGTCCTGAAACGCTTAGCTTCAGCTACGTTTCAAAACTCCTACCATCTGTTTTCCTTTGTTCTCCATGAACACGTGTGCATCGTGTTCATGGGCACACCCAAGGCTGCGCGACCCCCACAACTAGGAGAACTTTCCTACCACTACACACAAGCCAACGCCCTATACATTCCTGAACCATATGCACATACACACGCACGCATCGTTTATTGTTACATTGTAATAAATCGTGCTTTGCCGTTTAGTACATGTGTTCAATAAACTTTGTTATATTCCAGGGTTGTGTGTTTATTAATGTTGCATAAATATTGAATGTTTGCCGACCTCTGCAACTCCGAAGAACTCCGAATGCCTTCACTTTTGATCAATCATTAACGTTATTAATTCAGGTAAAACTGAACCAATAGTGTTGTGATTTGATTATGATTAGTTATTGATATTGTAATTTTGATTATAATTATTAATTTAATTATTAGTTGGAATTAAGTATTTATAGCTATATAACGAGACTGATACATTTTATGAGACTGATATATGAAACTGATTAACCGTAGTTGTACCATTATTCGTAGAGTAATGTTATAGAATTTCCACCACATAAGTGACGCCCTCTGTTGTGGGGAATATAATAATAAAGTCTTGTGTAACTGGTGCCACACGTGAGGTTTAGATAATTCCTAACACTTTTGGTGTCCTGTGCGAGGAATGCTATAACAAATCCCTACATTAGTTTTTCACAACTGCTTTCACACGTTTTCTGAAACTAGGTCTCATTTTTTCCAGAACTGTATGCACAAATCCAAAAATTGCTCACACAAAATGCCTCATATCTCCTGTAAAATAAAACACTGCATTCAAAATACCATAAACACATCTCAAAATCAAGCATTTGAATCAAATGGCAAACGCTTTTTTCATAACAGTGAATTTTTGGATATACCATGTACACACTGTCGTTCCAAATCTAAAGCTCTTCTATCTTTCATAGACTTATATCTCCATTTCAGTACAATTTCCTAGAGTGAAAGTAATCTGCGAGAGGGGTTGAGATGTACACAGTACACACCAATGCAATGGTGAAACAAAATATGTATTTTTCCAAAACATTACTGCAGTACAGTGTTGTTCAGCATACAAGAAACCAAAACAATACACAATATGGGACTTTGTACAGAGGCCATAAACATACAGTATGGAAACAAAAAGTAGAATTTTTAGAGGAAAGAAGACATTTTTTTGGGGGTGGTTGGGTGGCAAAGCGGAAAATCACCAGTGCTATGCTGCATCCCTCCTCCGGGCTGTGTCTGGCCACGATACTTCATTTACATCACATGGTATATTTTCTCTTGCCAAACACTGATGGAAGAACCTCGTGGAGGGGCGTATCCAACCTTGGACAGAGGAAGCACATGGACATGAGTCATGTCCCAGAATGCCTACTCCATGGTTTGGAGAGTTGGCATGCGGGCATAGGGCTGACGATCATATACTTTCCAGTGCCAGGTTTTTTTCTGTTTTTTTAAATAATTTACTGAATACCTCTCGCCTGACGTCACCCAGATCATGATATGTTGTCACTGCATGTCAGTTCCTGACAACACCAGACTAGGCCGGCCACTGGATGATACTGTATTCTATTTCGCAAGAACTCACATTAATTTTTATAAGGCAAGAGTCATACAGTAGATCATTTAATTTTACTGGAATAAATACTGGAATATGATTCATCTATGATTTGATGCAGTTTATTAAAATGCACTTTAATGTTCTTTTGAAAATGGGGGGGCTTGGTTAATTAACAGTATGCCCACTACTTCATACTTCAACACACCAATTTCAGTGAAAGAGCCAACAAGCTCCCCCTCTTGAAGGTCAGCACTACACCACCCCTGTTATCACATGGATCACTCAGGTCAGCGCTACGCCACCCCTCTGTTATCACATGGATCACTCAGGTCAGCACTACGCCACTCCTCTGTTAACACATGGATCACTCAGGTCAGCGCTACGCCACACCCCGTTATCACATGGGTCACTCAGGTCAGCACTACACCACCCCTGTTATCACATGGATCACTCAGGTCAGCACTACGCCACCCATCTGTTATCACATGGATCACTAAGGTCAGCACTATGCCACCCCCCGTTATCACATGGATCACTAAGGTCAGCACTATGCCACCCCCAATTATCACATGGATCACTCAGGTCAACACTACGCCACCCCTCTGTTATCACATGGATCACTCAGGTCAGCACTATGCCACCCCCCGTTACCACATGGATCACTCAGGTCAGCACTATGCCACCCCCCCATTATCACATGGATCACTCAGGTCAACACTACGCCACCCCTCTGTTATCACATGGATCACTCAGGTCAGCGCTATGCCACCCCCCGTTATCACATGGATCACTCAGGTCAGCACTACACCACCCCCATTATCACATGGATCACTCAGGTCAACACTACGCCACCCCTCTGTTATCACATGGATCACTCAGGTCAGCACTATGCCACCCATCTGTTATCACATGGATCACTCAGGTCAGCACTACGCCACCCATCTGTTATCACATGGATCACTCAGGTCAGCGCTACGCCACCCTCTGTTATCACATGGATCACTCAGGTCAGCACTATGCCACCCCTCTGTTATCACATGGATCACTCAGGTCAGCACTACGCCACCCTCTGTTATCACATGGATCACTCAGGTCAGCACTACGCCACCCCTCTGTTATCACATGGATCACTCAGGTCAGCACTACGCCACCCTCTGTTATCACATGGATCACTCAGGTCAGCACTACGCCACCCCCTGTTATCACATGGATCACTCAGGTCAGCGCTACGCCACCCTCTGTTATCACATGGATCACTCAGGGCAGCACTACGCCACACCCCGTTATCACATGGGTCACTCAGGTCAGCACTACGCCACCCCTCTGTTATCACATGGATCACTCAGGGCAGCACTACGCCACACCCCGTTATCACATGGATCACTCAGGTCAGAACTATGCCACCCCCCGTTATCACATGGATCACTCAGGTCAGAACTACGCCACCCCCTGTTATCACATGGATCACTCAGGTCAGCGCTACGCCACCCTCTGTTATCACATGGATCACTCAGGGCAGCACTACGCCACACCCCGTTATCACATGGATCACTAAGGTCAGCACTATGCCACCCCTCTGTTATCACATGGATCCCTCAGGTCAGCACTACGCCACCCATCTGTTATCACATGGATCACTCAGGTCAGCGCTACGCCACACCCCGTTATCACATGGGTCACTCAGGTCAGCACTACGCCACCCCCTGTTATCACATGGATCACTCAGGTCAGCGCTACGCCACACCCCGTTATCACATGGATCACTCAGGTCAGCACTACACCACCCATCTGTTATCACATGGATCACTCAGGTCAGCACTATGCCACCCCCCGTTATCACATGGATCACTCAGGTCAGCACTATGCCACCCCCTGTAATCACATGGATCACTCAGGTCAGCACTACACCACCCCTGTTATCACATGGATCACTCAGGTCAGCACTATGCCACCCCCCGTTATCACATGGATCACTAAGGTCAGCACTATGCCACCCCCCGTTATCACATGGATCACTCAGGTCAGCACTACACCACCCCTGTTATCACATGGATCACTCAGGTCAACACTACGCCACCCCCCGTTATCACATGGATCACTCAGGTCAGCACTACGCCACCCCTCGTTATCACATGGATCACTAAGGTCAGCACTATGCCACCCCGTTATCACATGGATCACTCATGTCAGCACTACGCCACCCCCCGTTATCACATGGATCACTCAGGTCACAACTACGCCACCCCCTGTTACCACTCTGTTCCATGAAAAACTACTGTTAAACAGATTGCGATGTATAGATGAGTTGTTCGGTACATGGATGTTAGCGCTTACCATTTGTGTTTGCCGCAGTAATTCTCAACTAGGGGTACAGATGGGGCATATCTCTGTTATGCATTCATTCCTCTTCAAAAAATAAAGTCACCACAACTCAGACAGTTCACACACTACTGGGGGTAGATGAAGCGGCCACATGTGTTTAAAGTTTTGGGAAATGGAACTGTCTTTTGGGAAATGGTTTAAGAGTATGTTATGCGTCATGAGATGTTTAATTAGTTTTTTTGATGGTGAAGATCATGACCACATTTCTTGAAATTATGTCCCATTTCCCAGCACTCCTCACCAAAACTGCAAAACTGTACACTCATCTCCGATAGTTTTTTTTTTAATTGCTAAAAGGCACTAAATTGACGCATGAAGCACAACTATTGCAACTGACACTCAGAGAGCAAAACCTCAGCTCAAGTCTCCAAAACACTCAAAAACGATTCGATCGAACATGGCCGTCAGGTGTACAGACACATACAGAGGTGGACCTGGAGGAGGACGTGGACGAAGAAGCCGAGGACCGAATTTATCAGAAGAGATTCGAGCAACATTGGTCGACCACGTTGTAAACCATGGGTTGACATTGAAACATGCTGGACAGAGAGTTCAGCAGATATACTGTTGCAACGGTAATTTGGAAAGAACTTCTTCCACCTCTCCACCTCTTCCTCCACAGGTTCCCCTGTCATCCTCACTCTTCCTCTAACTGAAACGTTGCCTTGTATTTTTGTTGAAGACAGGTGCGCTCACCTGTTGCCTTTTTATAATGCCTTGGCCTGATTTTCTTTACTTCCTGCAAAGAAAATAATTTGCTTTGTTAGCCTATCCTCCTGAGTTCCAGGTAAAAATATCTCCCAATTTCAGTTTTTTCTTAGCTTTTTTTTTCTTCGCAATTGTTTGGGACGCAATGAACATGATGAAAAGAATTTTTCTCAAAAACATTATTTATTCATATTATGTGTCCACTACAATGGACATCAGAACATGGTCCGCGCAAAACTGATTTAACAAAAACGAATAAGAAACATGACAAATTTCATAATTAAATCCCAAAGAAAAACCAAAGTTAACATAAGAATGGTGTCTGGTGGTGTCTGATACTATCAAAAACTGAGCTTAGCTATACGTCACTTTGAGTTTTAAAGTTATGAATACTTTGGCTGTGAGTAATCATCTGCTCACCTAGGATTGGCTGTGAGTGATCATCAGCTCACCAAGGATTGGCTGTGAGTGATCATCAGCTCACCAAGGATTGGCTGTGAGTGATCATCAGCTCACCAAGGATTGGCTGTGAGTAATCACCAAGGGGCATTTGGAATTCAAAGAACTTCAGTGGTGTCTTTCCCCAGAGCTAGCTGTCAGTCTTGTACTGAATCCATGAACTGGTGATTGCCAAGTCAAATAAGAGGAACATAAGGGCGCATTGTCCATTTCAGAGTGCGACTGGGCATCCTGTGGAAACTTAGCGTTCTGTCCATCGTGTCCACATGTTGGTATTGCCATTGGTCTTGTCACCTGGACATGCCTCTTAGATTATCTCCTACAAACGCTGCATCTCGATCTTCAGCATTAGGTAACTTAACGCCTGAGTCCACAATAAAATTCTCTCAGCGTCTGATAGTGAATAATTTCCCTCTCATTTCAACAAGAGACAAAATGGCGGTAAGTGAATTCAAATGTCCACTGTTGAGGACATTTCCTTAACGGTCTTCTCATCAAGGTGAAATATCGTTACACGACACCAGAAAATGCTTTATTCTTGAGATATTTATTCACAAGATAACAACAAAGTTTCAAGAAATGTTCAATAAAAATAATTAAGCACTTAGTTGCTTCCCTCCATAAAACATACTTGTGGTGATGGCCGCCATCTTCTTTGAAGAGGAAGAGGAAATACATGTATCATTTTAAGGCTCTGAATGTCCTCTTTACAAACCAAGGGAAATTAATTCAGTCACTTGTATGGTGTGGGAAGTTGACCAGTTTACAAAAGTCCTCTAGAGTAGACAAAGTTGAATTTCTGGAACTCAGGGGGCTAAACCTAATACATAAATGTTGACCATGTTGTCAGTCCAAAACTATCTCGTCTTTGTTGATGTTTAATTCTTTTACTGTAAAATGGCAATATGAAGCTATGCCTCTTTGACCATTATACCTGTCACCTGATCAATAAAGTTGGGTTTTTCTTGTGGTTCCCTCACTACTTGTGCCTGGTTTCTCTGCATCCATTTCTTAGCTCCTTGTTATCTGGATGCCTAAGCATATCTGACCTTTATAATGTGCATCTCTTACCGCAAAATTGTGAAATGGGGGTGCTTAACTTGTTGATTGTGTAATTAGAGCTAGTCTAAACCTGTAGATATGGCAAAAATACCATTTACTTCTGCCATACAATGGAATATTTACTTCTGTCAATGTTTATAAGTGTCACAGTCAATAATATTGCAGTATTTTGGGATATATTCGCATTTAAAAATATGGCTATAAGCACATGACAACTACATACTGTTTAAAGTGTGTGAAGACAATATATGCTATGTAAAATATAATATGGGAAGCCTTAAATTTAATGATGCATTCTGATATGGACACTTATTTTATTCTTACATGATGATGAAAGGAAGGGCTTTATCTTAATTCCTTTTATGAGAATCATTTGCAAGCTATATATATACTGCTAAGTAGGTGACAGAGCATAAAAGCTATGACAAAGTTAGCTGGAGAAGAACATTCCTCTCGTTCCTCTCATTCTCATTCAGGAATGTAAGGAGCATTCCTTACATTCACCAAGCAAGCATAACTACTAAACTAAGACGCTGCATTGCAGTAATGCTTTGTGCCTTCATCCTAACGATTATTAACCTGATTGATAAATATGATTAGACATTAACTTAACCTGCAAGAACTTTTTGCTATTTTGTTAGTTATCTTTCTTCCGCTCAAGTAATTTTAACCGGCCTAACAATAACAGGAAAGTGTTTCGTCTTTATGTGTTTTGGCTAGCTAGCTAATAAGTGTTTTGAACAGTCATATTGCAGCTATGCTTCAAAGATTTGCTTTGGTTCATTTGTATTTATAGCCGTTCAACTAAGTATTTAGTTTTTTGCTGCAATTAAAACTAAATGTTTTAATTTTCAGTGCTTCATATTGATAATTACTGTAATGATTACATCAGCCTCAAATTTCCCAACACCGTGAGGGAGATGTTGTAGATTCCTTCATTTAATGACAAACCGTACATGGACCTACTGACTTGCTTTTTGCTTGCCAATTCTGACCACTACTAAAATAATGTTAGAAAAACGTAAAAGCAAATCAACATGTGATGTTGAACATTGGCTACGGTGATACATTACATGATTGCATGTGTTACTCTTTTCAAAATAAACTGCACATAACCACTTCTATTAGAAGTAGCCTCAAAGCAAACAGTTCACCTGCCATGTTGCAAGCCTGGTAGAATTGTCCACTAGTGTGCATCACTTGTGCCATGTCTCATGTATAGAGTTGCTAGGCACTATCTCCCTGGGTGACACCATCCTGTTTTTCAGATTTTTCCTGTATAACATCAGGAGAATCCGCCCCTTTCTCACCACCTCCTCCACGCAGCTGCTAGTCCAATTGACGGTACACTCCCGCCTGGACTACTGCAACTCCCTCCTTGCTGGCCTTCCAGCATCTTCCATCCGACCTTTGCAGCTCATCCAGAACACTGACTGCCGTGTTCCCCGTTCTTTTAATCCTGATATATTGTATCGGAGGAAACAAGAGACAGCTGTGGTAGGTCACCAATTCGGCGGAGTAAAGGAGACCAACTATCACGATTCACATACTGGCGTGGGGTTGCCCTCATGGCTCATGAGAGGAGCAATGGGGGGACACCACTTTCGGCTGCTCAGGTGGCTCTGGCGCCCCCTCCTGGCGCTGTTCCTCTTGGGGAACAGCAGACTCAGGACCGTTCACATACCACATGCGTGCCCCCAGTTGACAATAAAGAAAAACTACTCACTGAGCCGACAGCTTGTCAGGCTCGCCTCCTGACATTAGCCCTGACCTCAAAATCGTTTTTTTTCCGTGCCATAAAAAGTATCCTTTTTTTACGGCACACTAACAAGACCAAGACAAGTATATTAATGAGAGAACCTGTCTGCTGCCACTCACTGATCTTAGAGACATTTAAACAGAGTTTGTTTGGAATAAACCTGTGCTTGTATGAACTGGAACCCTAATTTTCTTTTTCGTTATATTAACAAATGAAATATGCAAATCCAATTAGCATTTTGGTTGTAAATATGTCATTGGGTAAAGCGAAAATGGTCACTTTCACAGTAGGTGTATTATTTCTCACTGACAAAGATGAGCAAGATTGGAATTGATTAAAATCTGGTATATTTTGAAGAAATGTATACTTTCCTGGACAGTGAACAGAATTCCAGAACAATCCGGGATAGACAGAGATCCGGGACTGATGGAAACCCTAATGGCTTGCCACACATTCAGTTTTCTGAGAAACGTCAGCGCTCAAGACGCTGCATAATTGATGTACCCCAGTAACTTATGCGAGCCTTTCTGTAATACTTCCGGTTCTTGAACAAGCGCTTGTTAGCTTGCTTATTTGGCATGTAAGTGTTTTATTCATGCTGTTCTAATTTTATTTATCTAAATTCACCCGGCCCCTCTACTGTTTCAGCAGATCGTTTCTGGTAATGTCTGTTCCAGACTCTTCCAGATAGGGATATCTGGGGGCTTCATCACCACCCTGGGTTTTTTTGTGATCAATTGTTCTTAATTGTTGAACAGCAGATGTGTTCTACAACAATATCAAATCAATATAAACATACTGTATTCAAACAATGTGTTTTGTTCCTCCCAGCCCTACCATCCATCCTGCCAGGTGCCATTCCCATTTCCCTTCTCACTCTCAACCCAAGTACCTTTGTAACACTACAAAATGTCACTACAAGGTAAACGTTAAACCCGCACTCTATTGTCATAATTCAAAGAGCAGACAAAGAGCCACTTGTTACCTCTTGTTATCTCTAACCACTGTTGGTATTTGCTGTAAATAATTCCAATTGAATCGCATCGCTGGCGAGACATTGCGGTGGTTTCCAAAAATACGTAGTTATTTTCTTTGCTTCCATTGAACCATAAAATGACATCTGTGACAAACAATTTTTACAATGGGAGTAGTGGTTGCTGCAGGTATTTCTGTTGATAAAATCTCAAATGTTAGATCAAGTGTAACTGATGTAATCACTTGGGTGTGGAAAGCTGCCAGGATCATGTGAGGCATCATCACTGCAGTTTATGCTGTTAAGCCCGACCTAGGGGAGAACTCAGCGTAGCATAAAAAAAAATCACTTCCCCTTTTTCGCCACTCCCAAGGATGACCAAGGCCACAGTGTATGCAGTCCACATCCGACTATTTATTTTTTTGAAATGGAGGTAGCATAAGCTTTGGGGAGAGCACTGCCAAAACAATAAACAAACAAATCTAAATTTTATTACCAATCTTCTCACCAAAAAGAAAAACGAAAATAAAATACAGACATCTAACCTACCTCCCTAACGATGAACAAGAGAAAAAGAAATAACAGCAACAAAAGAAAAGGCTGCTCACCCCTACAGCTACCAGGACTGCTCTTTGCGCTGGGTTTTCATATATACAATCGAGACAATACATTGGCATTCATCCTTGTAAAATTCTGTGGTCATACAGCATGGTCAAGTAGGGAGCCGGGACAAAAACGAAGTGCACTGGCATCCGACCGGCAGCCTTTTAAATGTGGCGCAATTTGTCTTCTGGCCAATCCCCATCCACCACCTGCAACGCGATAACCTCAAACACACAAACGGGGTGAACAGTACCACCATCAGGCAGGGAGGGAAAACGCGGAACAGAAAATTATATACTTTTATGACTTAGGGTCATAACAATGCCGTAAAGCCACAGAGGAGGGAAACGTCTTGAGGATATAACTGAAATGAATTTTCTGGTGATCAGATTCCTGATGGTAGTAGTGATACTGGCACAGAAACTGTTCCAGGATTTAGGTGTCGGAGGCCTGTTCTCCATAACTGGCAGTGAAGAAGAGCTCTCAGAGATGCTGCAACAAAAACACATAAATTGTGTATACAGGGATGAGCATGGGGACAGTGACACTGCCCTGTGTTTTGTGTTTTTCCCCTCTTCCCTGAAAAAGAAGTTATAGAACAGATGTTGGCTATTTGCTTGTTCTGTTCAGTTCTCAGTGTTTTCCTATACACTTGCTGCCAGGCATGTGGTCACACCTACCCCTGTATAACATAATTTACAACATTAGTGTAGATTGAATGTCACCTACTACTTATATTTGTGGAAGTAGCTACCAAAGTAACAATTCTTCACACTAGAGGGAGTCACTGTAATTGAATAAATTCTTTTTTGTTCATGGTCCTCCCATTTTACAGATCTGTCAGAAACAAATTATTAGAAATATTTACATATTTTTATGCAGCATGGAAATTTTCAGCATAACATCCCATAAATCTCTAAACTTTGTGGTTCATCTGACGGACAAAATGTATTTTGAGAAGGACAGAAAGGGAGGAAGACACCATTTCCTGATTGCTTTTTCCAAGGTTTTGCTTCCACATGTATACCTATTGATTGATATTTCCTGTGCTCTGAGATGAAGTGAAGTCTAATGGCACAGCAGAGGAACAATACACTGTGCCAGCGTCTGAGGAGTGAGACCCTGTGCCAGCCTGTGGGGAATGAGAACCTGTGCCAGCCTGTGGGAATGAGACCCTGTGCCAGTCTGTGAGGAGTTAGACCCTGTGCCAGTCTGTGAGGAGTGAGACCCTCTCCCAGCCTGTGGGGAATGAGAACCTGTGCCAGTCTGTGAGGAGTGAGACCCTGTGCCAGTCTGTGAGGAGTGAGACCCTCTGCCAGCCTGTGAGGAATGAGACCCTGTGACAATCTGTGAGTAGAGACTCTGTGCTAGCCTGTGGGAATGAGACCCTGTGCCAGTCTGTGAGGAGTGAGACCCTCTGCCAGCCTGTGAGGACTGAGACCCTGTGCCAGTCTGTGGGAATGAGACCCTGTACCAGTCTGTGAGGAGTGAGACCCTGTGCCAATCTGTGTGTAGAGACTCTGTGCTAGCCTGTGGGAATGAGACCCTGTGTCAGTCTGTGGGAATGAGACCCTGTGCCAGTCAGTGAGGTGTGAGACCCTGTGCCAGTCTGTGGGAATGAGACCCTGTGCCAGTCTGTGAGGAGTGAGACCCTGCGCCAGTCTGTGGGAATGAGACCCTGTGCCAGTCTGTGTGGAGTGAGACCCTGTGCCAGTCTGTGGGAATGAGACCCTGTGCCAGTCTGTGAGGAGTGAGACCCTGTGCCAGTCTGTGGGAATGAGACCCTCTGCCAGCCTGTGAGGAATGAGACCCTGTGCCAATCTGTGAGTAGAGACTGTGCTAGCCTGTGGGAATGAGACCCTGTGTCAGTCTGTGGGAATGAGACCCTGTGCCAGTCTGTGAGGTGTGAGACCCTGTGCCAGTCTGTGGGAATGAGACCCTGTGCCAGTCTGTGAGGAGTGAGACCCTGTGCCAGTCTGTGGGAATGAGACCCTGTGCCAGTCAGTGAGGAGTGAGAACCTGTGCAAGTCTGTGAGGAGTGAGACCCTGTGCCAGTCTGTGGGAATGAGACCCTGTGCCAGTCTGTGGGAATGAGACCCTGTGCCAGTCAGTGAGGAGTGAGACCCTGTGCCAGTCTGTGGGAATGAGACCCCGTGCCAGTCTGTGTGGAGTGAGACCCTCTGCCAGCCTGTGAGGAATGAGACCCTGTGACAATCTGTGAGTAGAGACTCTGTGCTAGCCTGTGGGAATGAGACCCTGTGTCAGTCTGTGGGAATGAGACCCTTTGCCAGTCTGTGAGGAGTGAGACCCTGTGCCAGTCTGTGGGAATGAGACCCTGTGCCAGTCTGTGGGAATGAGACCCTGTGCCAGTCTGTGAGGAGTGAGACCCTCTGCCAGCCTGTGAGGACTGAGACCCTGTGCCAGTCTGTGGGAATGAGACCCTGTACCAGTCTGTGAGGAGTGAGACCCTCTGCCAGCCTGTGAGGAATGAGACCCTGTGCCAATCTGTGAGTAGAGACTCTGTGCTAGCCTGTGGGAATGAGACCCTGTGTCAGTCTGTGGGAATGAGACCCTGTGCCAGTCAGTGAGGTGTGAGACCCTGTGCCAGTCTGTGAGGAGTGAGACCCTGTGCCAGTCTGTGGGAATGAGACCCTGTGCCAGTCAGTGAGGAGTGAGACCCTGTGCCAGTCTGTGGGAATGAGACCCTGTGCCAGTCTGTGAGGAGTGAGACCCTCTGCCAGTCAGTGAGGAGTGAGACCCTGTGCCAGTCTGTGAGGAGTCAGACCCTGTGCCAGTCAGTGAGGAGTGAGACCCTGTGCCAGTCTGTGGGAATGAGACCCTGTACCAGTCTGTGAGGAGTGAGACCCTCTGCCAGCCTGTGAGGAATGAGACCCTGTGCCAATCTGTGAGTAGAGACTCTGTGCTAGCCTGTGGGAATGAGACCCTGTGTCAGTCTGTGGGAATGAGACCCTGTGCCAGTCAGTGAGGTGTGAGACCCTGTGCCAGTCTGTGGGAATGAGACCCTGTGCCAGTCTGTGAGGAGTGAGACCCTGTGCCAGTCTGTGGGAATGAGACCCTGTGCCAATCAGTGAGGAGTGAGACCCTGTGCCAGTCTGTGGGAATGAGACCCTGTGCCAGTCTGTGGGAATGAGACCCTGTGCCAGTCTGTGAGGAGTGAGACCCTGTGCCAGTCTGTGGGAATGAGACCCTGTGCCAGTCTATGGGAATGAGACCCTCTGCCAGCCTATTGGAATGAGAACATCTGCCACTCCTGTTCTTTTCCATTCCCACCCTGTTATCTTCAGATCAGTAGTCATGGAGACTGCTTATCACATGTGACTTCAATGTTCAACAGGAGGACACCCCCTTTTTTGTCTGTGATCCAATGATTTGAATACTACAGAGAAGACTACATTGATCAATGCTATTTATGAATTCAGGAGCAAAAGGGGGAGGGGCATGGGGAGGACCCTTTTCTTCCTCCAAGAGGTGTTCATCACTGAGTATTTAATCTCAAGGATGTACAGTATGCTAGCATTATTGATACCATGGCAATCAGTGCTGCCATTTTCTGTAAGTAGTGACATCTGTGATTCATTTTAAAACTTCTTTAATTTAAACATTTAATAACTTGTACTATTTAGAGCTTCTCATTTTCTTTTTGGTTGCTTGTTACAGTTTTGGTGACAGCTTGTACTGCTCTGCATCTCTCAGCATGTTCACAAGGTAAGAGGATGAGTATTTTACTTTTGGGAAGAGTATTGTTTACTTCTGAGATTAGTATTAGATACTTTTGGAATAAGTGTTAAAGGCATATTCTATTATTTTGTTAAACATGAAAAGAACACACTCATGAGGCCATATTCTATTGTCTCCAATAAAATTTGACACATTCAAAGTATATAATGTTTTAATGTCTGTTTTGACTTGACTCCATACAAAATTGAGGAGACAAATTGAGCTAACCTGGATCTAGCCCAGGGTTTTACATTGAATTGAAGTAATTGTTTTTAGCTTTTTGTATTTTACTGGTGTTAAGCAAGCTTATCCTTTGGATTGTATCCTTTTCATTTTAAAATAGACTATCAGATGCCCTGAAAAGAAAGTTTGTTTAGACTAAACTGCATATCTACTTATATCTGTATATCTACACAAACAGAGATGGTGCATTTGATATCATCTAGGATTCCTTCAAAGAAAACGATTAATGAAAGACTATATGAATAAAAAAATGTCATTAATATGAAATTGGTTTAATGTGTGCCCAGACAAGTATCTACAGAACTGTTAAACTGCAAGTCATGCTTGTTTTGGATGTTTGTTTTCTTGGAAACACAATATTGACAAAAGCCAACTGTTGAAAAGTAATTGACACTGATTCTATCTTACGCTCAATTACTGATGTCAGCAATTTAGTTTAGCAACCCTAATCTTGGGTAAACCAGTGATGCCTGAAATGAAAGTTAAAGCTAAATCCCACAGATGCTATACTGATAAACAGTCATGATGATAAGGACCAAAAAACCCATTGAAATCCTTCGATTTTGAAGTCAAACATGAATATAGATGATTTCTGGATAAGGTATAGTTGACATGCTTGCTTTAAGAATTACATTCGTTCCAGAATTAGAATCACTCTCATACAATCTCTTTGTCCGTCAGTATGCCTTGAGTATTCCCGTTTCTGAGCCTATCTACAATTACACGGTCTGATGACAGAGGTAGGAAGGTAGGTAGAAAAGACTGCTCGGCTTTCCGGTGGACTGCCACTTGCATCCTGAATTTGACGCAACAGTCTATTGTAAGGAAATAATAGAGACGCTGGACGCTGAACAATGCCCAAACAGCGATGCTATGACTCAGCTGAGGGTTCACGTCGTGTGGACCCTGACCAACACAGGAAATGATCTAAGATTGTAACAATTATGAACTTACTTTAAGTGTGTCCAAAGCCACTGGGCTTGTGAACGTCCGAACCTTAAGTATTCATTTCAGCCACATCAGCAGTTTTAATTGTATAAAAAACAATGACCACGGGCTATCCATGCCACAGTCATAAACTGTCATAAAGACTGTGAGCTATGCTAAGTATAGCTAAACCTGACGAAGGCAAATGCAATTCAGTCAAACTGTGGCCCAATTACGGTACGTAAAATCAATCCAAATACCCATTAGGACCAGTTATGGGGTCATGAGAAAAGAACATCCAGAAGCACTTTTTTATGTGTGGTGCCTTTTTATTTTTTTACAAAAATGTTCTATTATTACTGATAAAAGTTGTGTTGACGGTTTAAACTTCGGATTCATTGAAGGACCCCGAAATCGAGCAGCTTGGCTAGAGCTTCCTCTCTTGGCTGTGTTGCATGTCCAACCTGCACAGTTTGAGCTATACCAACTCATGGGGAAAAAAGAAGAAACATTTTCCTTTCTTGAATAACGGACGATGCATATTCATTACAGCCACGGAAGAGCTTAGTGAGAGAAAGTAAATTAATATACGTAAGGCTGTAATTCCAATATAAGTGCAAATCGGAAGTTCAGACCTGTGGTGCTGTATCGCCCGCCCACGTGCACGCAAGGTTTATCTCTTCAGAACAAACGATCTGTTCTTAAAAATTAATATACCGCAAAGAATTCATTTCTTATTTTCTATGCTGCTACTGTCAGCCCCACAAAATTTCTGTGAGGACATGAATGCTGAAAACAAGCAGGATGTGGCCTCACATTCAACCTGTCACACTCCAGTGGCAGAAGAAATGAGGTAGATGGCCTCTTCTGCACCTGAGGTTGTATGGTCGGGCTCTCCATATTAGAGTGAAAAATGCGTGTTTACTGGTTCGTTTTTGGAAAACAGGGGAGACCTTTGTATTGCCACATAGATTACAGGGCCCCATCTACTGGGGTTCCTCAAAAATGGATCTAAAAATATTGGCCCATTGTTGGTAATGCCTTGCAAATTTGGTATGATGCACAGAAGTCAATGGGATGCCTTAACAGTTTTTACGAAAACATCTCAAATTTGGAACACCCAATTACAAACAAGCAGCAAACAATGTTTTCGTAACAAAATAAGAATGTACTTACTATCTCTCGCATAGTAACGGCCTGTTTACATTCAAACAGATCTTTGATGAGACTTGTGGTTATTTCAGGAATTGAAAGAGGCGTTTCCCTGTCAGGATTTTTTGCTTATGAGAACTTATATCAGCTCTGAGAGTTTATGGGACGGTAATCATCATACTATTTTTGGGGTTGTTTTTGTTTCATTGTTCTGTTCATTATTTTGGCTTCAGTTTCTATTGAACAGGTTCAGCTCCCCAATGCAGACTGATTACAAAGATATGTATACTGTCAGCAGTTGCAGCTTATGACTGAGGTGAAATAAAATGATTGGCCTAAGTAGGTGACTATAGGCATTGATTGTGCATTGGAAGTAAATGATTGTGCTCTGTGATAAATGTGTGACCTTCAGTGTTCAGTATACCATAAGCAGTAAACTGTAAGAATGTGAGGAATTGTTAGATAAAGACATTTGATATGGTTTAAAGTAAATGTTTTTTGGAACCTCTTGGTACAGTTGCGTCTGTACACACCACAAAATTATTGTTTAGACTATACAAAGTACAGTGAAACCAAAGGGTTTTGCAGTCTTTATGTGGCATGCTACTGGTTTTACAAGTGCTGCTTTGTGGTGTGTGCTGACAGTTTAAAATATCTGCGGGTGTATGTGTGAGGTACTAACTTGTTTGACATACTGACTCACTGTTTTTTGCGATGCATACGTGCGATAAGTGTTTTTCTGGTTGTGTGCCAGGTACCAACTCAATACAGACAAGTGACTGTGTTTTTACCTCCAGTGAAAGTGCTGCATGATGGCGGGTCAAACATGGGCATCTGTGCTGGAAACACCTACGCCCGGTGAGTGTGCTATGAGCTACTCCTTCTTAACAG
This sequence comes from Albula goreensis, assembly GCA_022829145.1. Classification (NCBI taxonomy): domain Eukaryota; kingdom Metazoa; phylum Chordata; class Actinopteri; order Albuliformes; family Albulidae; genus Albula; species Albula goreensis. The sequence goes on from CM040751.1 coordinate 1,631,178, forward strand.
GATACTCCTTCTCAACAGTCACATGATGACAAAATAAATAAATAAACAGGCGGATTTAATATATAGTGTAATCCGCCCGTTTATTTATTGATTCTTTTTTTTATTATTATTATTTTCTAGTTTCCTCATTAAAATTTGAACAATCTCCCCTAAATTTAAAAATATATATTGTTTTCAGAATAATCGCGATATGCCCAAAACAGCAGCCAAATTCAACAGCATGTGATGCGAAATTTGATGCCGCCTGACGCAGTAATGGGTTCTGAACAGCTTACATAACGTCCGATGACCTAACGTTTAGAATTTTGACAAATTTAATCGCTCACACCTTTATACGAGTTTACCTCAGAGAAATTTACCTCACAAAGAGCGCGGGCGTTAACTAATTAAGAAAAGTTAAGTTAAATTTTTAGAAGTTTACAATTAATGAGGATGTATTGGAGATGACTGTAAGTATTCAAGTAAGTTTCTACACTGAAGCTGATGTCTAATGCGACTGTATCTGACAAGTTAAGAAGTTTTATCTGACAAGTTACAAAGTTGTGCCGGACAGCTTTTGCTAATACTTATAAATATAATATGTAATTAAAATATGTATTTGCCTTGTATTTATTTCATATATGATAGAACTTCAGTTTGCTATATCACATCCAAACCAAAGAAAACCAAACGTGGTCAAACAATAAAAAACATGAAACTGACCTTTAAATATTAAACAAACCTGGGACCTCATTTATCAACCGTGCATGCGAACAGAAATGTTTGCAAACCGTTTGTATGATCACTTCCAAGCAAAGAGTGGAATTCATCAATTTGTACTTGTACTTGAGAATGTTCGTGAATCTACGCACAACTCTGACCATGCGTACGAACAGCATCTTGTGGTAGAAAATTGGAACTGCGAATTAAATACCACCCACCAAATTAAGAAAACATTGATATACTCTGTATATATTTCTTTTATATACTTATATATACTTGTACTTTGCTAGATTGCTTTTTAGTCAGTAACCATCAATGGTGGCTCAAGCTGTAAAGACGTTTGTTCTGAAAGCAAATGCTCGAGCCCTGTGATTGGGGGTTTCTGGATCAAGCTTGCACCAATGAATTTGAGGTGTAATATACTCAAGGCTTCTTGACCTCGGCAGGAGTGGTTACCGCAGGAGATTCACTAGTTCAGAAGTAGTTTGGATTTGGGGAAAACTGGGTAAAATGTACTGGGTATTTGTTACAAAAAAATGTAAGCAGAATGGCAATTACATTCTTTACTACTGTGGAAACTAGACAGCCATTCATTAGGTCTTGTGAACCAGGTGGAAGATTTCAAGCTCAGAACTTGATTAAAGCCGGGTTGTGTTTTTTGGAAGCAGCTCAAAGACTGGTATTCAGAACCTGCTGTTCTTCTCTTTGCGATTACTGACCTGTCCTTCCAATGTCTGTGATTACTTACCTCTTGTTCTCCTGTCTGTGACTACCTACCTGTTGTTTTACTGTCTGTGATTACTGACCTGTCCTTCCAATGTCTGTGATTACTTACCTGTTGTTCTCCTGTCTGTGATTACCAACCTGTTGTTTTGATGTCTGTGATTACTGACCTGTTGTTCTAATGCCTGTGATTACTGACCTGTTGCATGATGCTGCCACACACCTGTCTTGTAGCTGGAGAGAGGTGTGCTGTGAAGATGGCTCTATCCTCACCCCTGGAGATCCCAGCATGCAGTGCTGTGGAGGGCGTGTGTTTGTTCCCAAGCACTTCTCCTGTTGCAATGGAAGCTTGTTCCATGAGCCAGGGCTCTCGTGCTGCAATGGAATCCCCTACAATCCCGTCAACTCATCCTGCTGCCTGGGTATGGACTAAAGATGTGTGTGGGCCAAAGATAAAAACACCATTTCTTCTTAACCGTTAACTGTCATCTTAACATCTCCATCTGGACAGGAAAGGGGAGTAGTGTGGGGGTAGCATCCACATTTGCCCTCACATACTCACGGGAGAAACTTGCATTCTCCGTGCATGATGAAATGTGGCTGGGGAGGGGATGAGACTCGAAAGGATTTCCAAGCATCTGGCTACACCTGCACCACGCCACAATTCAGTCAGCACTATGTTGATGAAGACTGGGACCATCTGAAGGCACTGGGGTGGTGAGGGGGTGGTAAAGTAGTGTCATCAGAGAACTTGAGTTGAGTAAGAATGTGTTTGGAGTGTTAGTTGTGTAACCGTCTGTACACAGAGAAAAGTGCCACAGCCCTGGGGTGATTATGATGATAATGGGGTGATAAAAAAAAATCCAGCTGAGTTTGGCGACCTGTTCTCTGTTTGTGAGCATTGACTATGACTGATTCAGGGAGGGGCTGACCTGTAGGGGACTAATTTCTGATTGGAACCTCTGGCTGAATGGTGCCAAATGCCAGATGAAAAATCAAAACAGAGAGCCCAGGGGAATCTCCATGGCTTGTCAAGTTGCTTCACTGTCAGGTGTATTAACGTGCTTGCCACGTCCTCTGTATTTTACCCTGTATATATGCTGACTGACAGGGTCAGGTTTACTTCCTATAGGCATGGTAGGCTGCAGAAACCAGCACTGTTTCTAATATTTCATGAAAGGCGTGATAAGTGTTGTTAACGGCAGTGCCAGTTCAGATGCAAGTGTTCGCAAAATAAAGCTTGTGAAATGAGTTATGGATATGTGCGTGCGTTTCTCTTAATGTGTGATTGTCATTGTCACTGAAGGTAGAGTGACAAACATCAGCGAAATGGTGTCGGACTGCTGTGAGTCAGTGGCCTATAACCCCGTGACCCAGGTGTGCTGTGACGGCCACATCCACCCCCTGCTGCCTCACTCCGACTGCTGCCACACAGGTTAGGACGGCCCCCCGAACATCACACCACATCATACTCCTTTACAGGTCATCTTTTAACTGTGCCTCCGAGGTTATGTTTCTTACTTTGTCTGCCTGTCAGTGACAAAGATATCTCAAAAGGTTCTGAATGGATGTTCGTGGAACTTTGTAGAAAGACAGTTCCTGAGCTAAGGAAGAGTTCATTAAGTTTTCACGCCAAACAACCCAAAGGTGGCTTAGCGGTGGGCTTTTTTCTTGCTTGTAGGTCACTGTAAAATGGGGCTTGGGAATCGCCATTGTGTTGCATTCTGGGATTGAGCCACCATACTGTTTGGAACATGCTATTTACAACATATGTTTACATATGCCTATTATTATGCCTGTTCATGTGTTTTACCTTTCTGTATGTAAAATTGAGTGTACCAATTGGGAAGTGTTGGTATTAAGTCAACAGTCGGTATGTTTACATGCACAGTAATACAGGTTGAGTATCCCTTATCTGAAATACCTGGGACCAGATGTGTTTCGGATTTTCGGATTTTTTTCAGAATATTTGCATATACAGCCATTCCCCAATGTATGTCTAAGTTCTGTTCTGATCAACCAGTTGCATCTGTAAATGGATGTAAGTTGGACGTATGTTAGCATGGCATGTAAAAGTACGCATGTAAGATGTTGAAGATGTACACAATGCTGGTATATCGCCTGACGGTCACTTTCGTACGCACGCAGCCGTTAGCACTGGGGGACATACAACCAAGCGTAAGTTTTTATATTTACATATTTTCACATTTAAAAAATTTATACAGTATTTTTTTTTGATAGTATGTACGGATGGTCGAAAGTCGCATAGGTTAGGTGTGAAATTTTCCACTCATGGTGTCATGTTGGCGCTCAAAAAGTTTGCGATTTTGGAGGATTTCGGATTAGGGATGCTCAACCTGTATTTGTATTTGTCATAACAGTTTTTCTATAATATAATATAATGTAATATAATGTAATATAATATAATATAATATAATATAATATAATATAATATAATATTTTAAATTGTATTATTGGAAAAAGTCTCCAATTCAGTAAGTGAACTTGTGGAACAGTCTCTCATGGCCATTATTTGAAATATTCCCATGACTGTCAATGGGAAGTCAGTTTTGCCTCACGCACACAACGCTGAAATGTGTTTTCTGTTACAAGTTTTCTATTTATTCCATTTCACTTAAGAGCTCTACGATACGGAGACCAAGCTGTGCTGTGGCCATCTCTCCTCGAGAGTGGTTGTTGACAGACCATCCAAGCACCATGTATGCTGTGGAAACATTTCGTATAACAAGTGTAACCAGGACTGCACGGCTCAATTAAAAGTAGTGGACATCGACAACAGTTGCCAGGAGAAACCTCTTGGATCAGGTTGGTATTTTGGGTACTAAAATACCAGCAAAGATACAAATAGGTCCTGTTTTCTGATATTACAACACATAAAAAAACACTGTCCGATATGTTTCTCATTTTTGGTCCAAAAAGTCCACATGCAGTGTTGCCAATATATTGCAGTTAATTTAAATCTTTTTTTATGTCTTCCTTTTCAATTTTCCTCCTACTCCAGAAGATCAGGTCATCTTCCAGGTAAAGTGGTCTTTCACTCTTTCACTTCTATGCAGAGAGCGCGTCAAAACCAGATTTTAATTGCTGCAGTCAAGGTTAAACCATAAGCTAACCATCTCTTAGCTTACTCGTCATGTGTCTTAATCATATGAGAAGATAATGCAGTTTTGATTTCTGGACTTGATGTCAACCTCTACTCTAAATGTAATTATCTGTTACATGGTATATTTTAGCTACATTTTACCAAAGCTGGTGAATGACAGTTCCATACATTTTCATGTGCATTTTATTGGCTTGTGTAGATCGCTGATTAGCTACGTGAGCGAGGGTCATTCGTATATGTGGAACGAATGTATGTGAGAAAATGGTCGTCTCGTGTGTGAGAGTATCGTTAATATGAACGTGCTTAAACAATGGTTGACATTAGCTTCTCTGATACAGACAGCAGCATCGGCGCTGAGTTTCCTTTGAAAATGCCACACGTGAAGTTAACCTGATCCTGTTGAAACTGAGTGATTGACAAAGCATGGCACACCCAAACAGACCAGCTTAACAGACGGTTCTCTCCCTCTCGCAGCTCTCCACTGTGAAACGCATGGACCGAGCGCTGTGCAGCAGGACGGGGTAAGCCCGCATCATTTTAGTCTGCTTTGCAAAACAATCTGCAACCATCCAGAGACACATGCACACAGACAATGGCTCCATTCATAAGGGTAACCATTGCCTGCGTGTTGCTTTTTTTGCCATTTCCCTGAAGTTGAGCAGATAAGGTTTTTCTGTAAATCGACAATTAAAAGTGAGCCAGCGTCAATCATACATAGCCAAACAATAACACCCCAATTTCAAAGTTTCACGCGGTATGCTTTTGCTCTTTGGCGGCTGCCAAATCGGTATTTCCGTCTCATGTGTTCACTAGACCTCTTTTCCAAAACTCTACGTATTCTTTATGGTACCTCTTTGCAAATGGTGACCTGGCCATTACGTGGTCCAATAGTGGCTTGCGTGTCTTTAGCCTCTGTAGTTCTGTTCGTGAACTCTTTTGCAGACAGTAGTCGCCGTCACATGCACACCTGCCTCGTGAAATTGTGAAATTTGTTTCTGAATTATAAGACGGGTGTTTGTAGGCTTTTTCATTATGGTGCGAGCCAGTAGTTATTGAGTTTGCCAGCGATCTCTTTCCTCTTAATGATTTTTCAAAACTGCTTATTTTGGTAAGCCTAAGGTTTAGCCTATATGTTTGAACATACCCTTTTTTAAAAGAAAGTCAAGCCTCGGCCGCAGTGGTAAGGCCTTGGTCTTATGTGACATGCACTACTGGATGAGCTACTGGGGCGTGCCATAAACATACCCTTTAAGCAAAGCCGTAAGAGTAAGCATTTTAACCACGTGTGAATTGATTGATTACAAAACTGTGGAACACATGGTCAAGCCAACAGAAAAATGTGTCTTTTTTTTTGACAAGGCATGTTTGAGGGCACTGTATGTGCAGTTATTTGTGATTCAAAGTTGAGGCTGATTATGGACTGAATAGAAACTTTAGCCTGCCTGTTCTTACCTGGTAAATCTCTTGCAGAATGGTATTTTGGATTCAGATCTTTGTGTCTGTTTTGTCTGTTTGAGATGTGGTGTGTGTGAATGCCTTGTGTGAATTCTTATGTGTCTATGCGTGTGTATGTATGTGTGTGCATGAATGTATGCATGTGTGTTTGTGTGTGTATATGTATGTATGTGTATATGAATGTGCATGTGTTTGTCTGGTTTTGACAGGGATTATCTGAAAAATTGTGGCTGGGACTGCTGGTTTGACCCAGGAACTGAACGCTGCTGTGTGAACATGACATCACACAGCGGTCAGCCATACGGCCATGGCCAGACATGCTGTGAGGGCAACCTAACCTCCACCCCAGGTATGACATCACAAACCTAACCTCCACCCCAAGTATGACATCACAAATCTAACCTCCACCCCAGGTATGACATCACAAACCTAACCTCCACCCTAGGTATGACATCACAAACCTAACCTCCACCCCAAGTATGACATCACAAATCTAACCTCCACCCCAAGTATGACATCACAAACCGAAACCTCCACCCTAGGTATGACATCACAAACCTAACCACCAACCTATGTATGACAGTCACAGTCATACAATTCACACCCCAAGCAAGAGAAGTCTGAAAAACTCTCCTCAAATTCCAGATTTGTCAGTAGTCTGCTCTGCTTACTGTTCGGTTGGCAGAGTTCTTTTGCAGAGACACTGAAATATGCTACGAAGGAGTGAAATTAGAAGGGGCACAAAGATGTTTTTGTACTACTCAAGCTGTTTCGACTTTCGTCTAAACAGGAACTGTGAACTCATGGTAAACCAATTAAAGGCATATTTTAAAAAGACAGGAAGCAGGCTAGACATTTTTTCATGGTTGGCAATGAGTGTGCGGCTCATTGCCAACCTTGCAAAGAGCACAGTTTTGTGCTAGATGCATAGGTGTCTCAGTTAGACTGACTATAGGGCTGACACTGAAACATGGCCCTCACAACCCACAATAGACTGATGCAGGGACCACCTACATCTTTACACTATATTAATATAAATGAATTATTAATGTAATTCACATATTAATACAAATAAATATGCTTCAGTTGTTTTTAAGAGTAAACAAAATGAATACACTAAGTAAAAAAGAAGTCACAAAAGAAAAAATTGTGTATTATGTTATGTACCACAATATATACTGGGGGTATATGTATACCGTGATACTTACCATTGTACAAGTTAATATACCATGTTCTTCTTTTCAGACGTACCCACTCACGCCCATTCACTACACAATCAACGGGTAACTGCCACAGCAGTCCACTATAGCAAATCATAATCCACCCATATGACAGAGGAAGTTTAGTTTTCAAAAATCTGTCATTGATTATTTTTACCCATAATTAGTGCTGAGCAGCAGTGTTTTTTCAGTGTTTAAATATTGAACTTATCTAAGTCAGTGAATAGAGAACAGATATTTGCCAGAAAAATTGCTTATAATGAGTTACGTCTAGCATGTTCTGGGACTAAATAGGGTGTAAGATTTATATATTGTTTGTATTACATTATATATTGTTAGCGTGGGCTACAACTTGACTACAAAAGAACACAGTCCAAAATTATGTCGTACAAAATTAATTTACTTTCACCCTGGGTTGTTCTTCATCTCTGTGTCGTAATATTACATAACTGTAACCTCATTATGCATAATTCCTTATTTGTACTCTGATACTTATGATAATACTACCACGGGGCACAATGGTACTTTGTATTGTATCGTACACTACATTATTCCAATGGTACGAGTGTTATTGTACATAATTTACGTTATTGAGTATTGTCGTTATTGTTGACCCGGGACAGCATTAAATAAACAATCAGATCGTTTTAATACCGTGTATTTTGTACCTTCCTGTACAGTACAAGGGTGCGAGTGCTTTGAAAGCACCAAGGTGGAAGTACCATGGGACCTACACAATGTTTCAGACACGACTTATGGTGGAAATGTTTACAGGGATTCTTATCCTCATGATCAAAGAACGAAGCTGGCCCAGGATGAAAGCCTCAAAGGATATCTCAAGAACAAATGGTTTTTTATTGAAAAGTTTTTTTTTTTTTTTCAAAAGAAAAAATTCAAAATAAAAAACAATACTTCAAAGACAGACTTTCAAGACTAACACAGACGCTTCTTATTACGTTTTCTTGAGTATTATTCCCCTGTTAACAATGACATCTGGTTCTTTTTCAACTTTCGGAAAATCTTCATCAAATTTCAGCTCAGGATTCAACTAGCCTTTAAGATTCAATTAGATCTTTTTAGTTATTCTTTGGCAACCATACTGGTATGTAGTCTCTGGTGGAGCCACATTGAAGTGATGTACCTGACTACAACTTGATAATATATAATGTCTATAAAAAATTCAGAGACACAGGGAAAATTTACATCATTTGTTGTTTTTAAAGCGAATTATTTCGTTAGCAAATGCTCTTTACCAATTTTCAATCGGTCAAAAACTGACACACATTTCTCAAAAGCTCCTTCGTGTTCGGGCTCACGCTGAGAGTTGTTGTTTTACGTGGAGGTTTATTCCGTAAATAAATGACCGACATCATGTCGAAGGAAACGAGGCAAAGTATTCATTCATTTAACATGTCTCTGTGCTATGTTTTGCTACCCCTGGCTGCTTTACTTTATTGTAAACGTGTCCCATGGTACATTAGCTACAGAAATGGGCTGACTTGTTTTTGCTGAAGGAAAAACTGTCTGTTGCACGGGAGGATCCATCCAGACATGCCCTTGATGATTTCACAGGCCATGTGATAACATATACCCTTTCTGCTTCCTTATTATTATTATTCCATATGTCATTCAAGTGACTGTCTTCAGTTGAAAACACATCTTTCCTGCTCGAGGCTGTCAAAGGGCTATTGTAATTTATGGTGCTGTTTTGGACGGGAGTGAAATAACCTGCAGCCCCACCCATTGGTTGACATTCTGACCTGCTTTGTCGGAATGTGTCGATGATAATCAGAAGAACCCCACGTAATTGTCTTATTTTTTTATTTTTGTTTTTTTTTGCATGCTAAGTTCCATACACAGTTTAACAGGACCCTATAGGCTGCTTATTATCAATATTTTATCACAAAATTTTTCTCAAACTTCACATAACACCCTTATCAACCCATGCAACACTTTCAAAATGGACCCTCCCTTTTCCTTTTTGTCAGAGGCGCAACTACCGTCTCTGGTGCTCCCATCTTGCTCATGTTACCCCACCCTCTCCCTCCTCCCAAAAACAACCGCTCCTTTTCCCTTGTCTCCCTCTCCCTCAAACAGGTCTACCGGAGGGGAAGTGCTGCGGCTCTGTGGGGTACGACCCCAGAACCCACATTTGTTGTGGGGGTCAGCTGTCTGGAAAGGCCCCAGACAAACTCGAAGTAAGTCCTGCCGTGCTGGAACCAGCTGGCGTTCCCTGAAGGTGTGCTTGTTCAAGCCACACAAAAATACCTTCTCTATCCATCATTCAGTATTCTGTTTCGCCATTGAACCTTTGACAGGTGCTATTGCTTTGGCCTGCACTTACTGAATGGCCCCCGCATGCTGACTGTATATGCCTTATGTCAAAGGTCACAGCTGTGTGAAAAACATCCCCAGAGGTGCACAGCAACATGAGGGTATAGTAGGTACTGCAATGTGTGGTGGCTGGTTTGTGCTGTGCGTGTGGAGATGTGTGAGTGTATGTACGTAAGAGGGTGGGCTCAGCACAGAGAGACGCCCTTAAGTTTGCCTGCAGTACTTTGCCACTCATCCTGCTGCAGCGGACGGCTTGCAGAGCTCCCAGGTTTGCTGTGTGCGTCTGCTCTGTGTGTGTGTGTCTGCTGTGTGTGTATCTGATTTGTGTGTGTGCCTGTGTCTGCTTTGTGTGTGTCTCTGTGTGTGTCTGCTTTGTGTGTCTGTGTCTGCTTTGTTTGTCTGTGTCGTCTTTGTGTGTGTCTGTGTCTGTCTGTGTTTTTGTATCTACTGTGTGTGTGTCTGCTTTGTGTATTTGTGTCTGCTTTGTGTGTCTGTTTCTGCTTTGTGTGTGTCTGTGTGTGTGTGTCTGCTTTGTGTGTCTGTGTGTGTGTCTGCTTTGTGTCTGTGTGTCTGCTTTGTTTGTCTATATCTGCTGTGTCGCTGTGTGTGTCTGATTTGTGTCTGTATGTGTTTTTGTGTCTACTGTGTGTGTGTCTACTTTGTGTCTGCTTTGTGTGTGTCTGTGTGTGTGTCTGCTTTGTGTGTCCATGTCTACTTTGTGTGTGTGTCTACTTTGTGTCTGCTTTGTGTCTGACTGTCCGCTTTGTGTGTCTGCTTTGTTTGTCTGTATCTGCTGTGTCACTGTGTGTGTCTGCTATGTGTCTGTATGTGTTTTTGTGTCTACTGTGTGTGTGTATATGTGTGTGCTTTGTGTGCATCTGTGTAAGCCATTGTGTGTGTTTGTGTGTGTGGGTACATGCAGTAGTATTACAAATGCTTGTGTGTGCATGTGAGAGCACATTTGCACACATATGTTTATGAATGCGTGTGTGTATTTGTGTAAATCTGTATATTGAGGTCTGTGTCTGTGCGAATGTAAGTCCGTGAACATAAGTGTAAGAATTTATCTACGTGTGCATATATGCCTGAGTGTGTTTGTTAACGTATATGTGCATCTGAGGGGTTGTATATGTGTTTGCACATCTGTGTGTGTGTGTGTGTGTGTGTGTGTGTGTGTATGTGTGTAGATCTGTAAGCAGTGGGTCTGTCTTCTTTAGTGCTGTGGAGTGGAGCCCTATAGTGTGCTGGACCCTTACACTCTGTGCTGTAACGGGGAGCTGTACACCAATGACATATCGGGATATGAAGGCTGGGAGTGTGCTGAAGAAGGACCCTATTACCCTCCCCTGGATACAAAATGTGGGTCAATTCTGTACAACGAGCCGGGCCAGCACTGCTGCGGTCACCAAACCTACCACCCTGAGAAGGATCTGTGCTGTGAAGGACACAGGTATTGGCTGCTTCCGTCAGCACAAACGCATGCGGACATCATCCCACAACCAGCGTTAATGCGCAGCGCAGTCATACCATCCAAGTGTTATTTTACATATGGTTTGTTTCGCATGCATCTGTGCTTTTTGTTCTGTGCCCATATCATGATAGCCCTGTGAGTCTAAAGAGTATGTGAAATGCCTACATGTTTATTGGTGGTATATGGCTGTGATATTGCTGGAGAACGACAGAGCAAGAGGTTTTAGTGGCATATGTGGAGATGGAAAATATATCAAACCAGTTTTAAGCGAGGACGAAAGGTTCTTGTTCCATTCCTGAAGGGTGGTTCCAGTGCAGCCTTTAAAATTTGTACAGACAGAGGAAAATACATTTTAATATCTGTGGGAGATTTATGGTAGTAGACTTTACTGCTGTTTGTTCTGCCCGTATTACAGTATCCGATATCCTGGCCAACCCATTACATCTGGGACCCAGTGGCTTCTGAGCCAAAAACGTTACCTCCTCTGTTTGAGTTTCCCTAAGCCAGTAGACAAATAGACAAGCATTTCCTCCATTCTGTCTGGTCATCCAATCACGACCACTGCAGAAGCCAAGCATCACGTTCCTGCTGTCAAGTTGTGGGCCGATCCCTTTTTAATCTCTCCACAATGTTTACACGCCTGTGAGTGCCCATGATGTGACATAATGGGAAGCACCCTATCTTCTGTTTATAATGCTTTGGAATCAGTTACTTGGATACAGTTTAGTGTCGTGCCGCAGCTGCGATGGTGCGTGGGAAGCGGGTTTCGGCATACAGATGGTGGCGGCGAGAGGATATAACTCAAAACTCTAGGGAGAACACAGCCCCGCTGCTGCACAAGGCATTTTAGCTAAAAGCCACTCAAATAAGTAAAGTGCAGATTTTTGTTTTGGTCTGTGAGAACTGGCGGGAGGAGACAGTTTCACGCCAGGACTGACCTCAAGGAAGACAGCCCTCAGCACAGTCGTACAGGGAGGCAGTTGTACCTCCATGATATCAGCCTGTATCCTGCACATAGGCCCAATAACGGCAGCACAATGAGAGGAACCAGTCAACCTTCCGAAATAAACACAGAAATAACTATTAATCGCACAGAATAAATGCACAGGCCTAAAAAAAATTTGGTCTGTATCGATGTTAGTATCGGCTGTATTAGCGGCATACACAATTCAATCAAGCAGACTTTAGTCTTTGGAGGACATTCGCAATTCAGTCGAGCAGACGTTATTTTTGGGGGGACATATGCAATTCCATCAAGGAGACTTTAGTCTTTGGAGGACATACGCAACACAGTCAAGCTGACTATATTCTTTGGAGAAGGTATGCAATTCATTCAAGCAGACTTTAGTCTTTGGAGGGCATTTGCAATTCAAGCAATTCAACACCCGATTTTTACTAAGACTTGGTGTAATTACGGAATCAAAAAACTAAACGTTCTCATATCAAAATTTTGTGGTAGGAGATGCCCATAAAAAAGGTCACAGATGACAGCATTTTGGAATCGTGGACCAGCATTTTGGAATCTTCCTTAGACAGGATTCATCTCAACTTCACGATGTTGCGCAGGTGGAAGTAAGATGTCTTGACTACTGGGTTAATGTAGGCGTCCAAGTTCAGGATTCATCATGAATCCCAGATTTTTTATTGTTTTTGATGGTTTCGGAGAATGGCCATCAAATGGCACATCTGAATGTAGCCAGTGGGACTTAAGGACCAAGGAACGAGCAGTGCTAAGTCAGGACAGCGAGTTCTATATATGACTACACAATCATCTGGGCGACGTCTTATGTTGGTGCGTCAGCTGCTAAACTGTGTGAGGAGTGGAACCGCGACCGTGACGGCGTGTAGACACATGCTTATCATGCCCGTGTGCTGGCAGTTAAATGTTTTGTTTGGGGTTACCGGCAATTAATTCACGGAGGTGACTCAAGGCGATTTAACGCATCTGGCTCCAGTGGCTGGGTTGCTTCCCAGAGAGGCCTGTCTTTGGACAATATTCTTCATTTTCATTTCTTTGTAGGGCCATGTCAGACGCAGTTTTCCCATACCTTGAATTCATGTGCTTTGAATTGTGTGTATAGGGATTAATGGTGTTACCGAGCGCTTAGTGGAGATTTGTTTTACTCTGATCGGGCATTGTGCCATAGGAAGGGGGGAGGGCGCCAGAGAGCGGCACTACAGCGATTGATACCATTGTGATATTTTTTCTTCATTATTCCTGTTATACTCTAATTTCGTTAGTAATCGTTAGTTGGGGTTTATTACTAAGACATTGCGCAATACTCGAGTGTAAGACTGGGACTCTTTGTTTGGTGTGACGTAGCATGTAAAATTTAGTCCAGGCTTGCAGTGAAGCGCTTTATTGTTAACGTGGTGTGAGTATATCTTTTGTGTGATCTGGTGTGTAGAAAACACTTATTCAAGGTTGTCCCAAGCAGGGTGCTCAGAATGAACCATCCTCCCACTTTGAGCCTTGCAGTCCTGCCTAAGGTTTTCTGTAGTGTATTGACCTGGGCTTATGCTTGTACTGTATATGTATGGGAGCTCAAGGGATGAAATCGCAAGTCCCCCTGTTGTACTGTGTACGTTCCTCATTGTAGTATCGGTGCTTTTGTGTCCCGGGTAGGGAAAAATCTTTTAGTCTTTTTAAATTGTGATTAAATAAAATCTGCTTATATTGTCTGACATATCAGTATCTAGTTGTTTCATCCGGTTGAATATTACCAGTGCAGGGGTTCTCCATTACTGTGTTTTGAGGGTTCTGTCACCCCTTTGATTTAAGTATGAGTGGCGTAGTCATAAGTACCTATTGTATAGTGTACCTATTAATGTGGCCTACAGCGCCTAAAAGTACCTATTAATGTGGCCTACAGTGCCTCCTGTAAACTAAATTAACATGGGGACTTGGTCAGACTGTGCCTGGAACCAACCAGCAATACTTCTGTCTGTGTGAACTTCAGTTCAAGGCGGTTTGTTGTCGTCCATGCCTGGATTTAATTAAGACACTGAGACGAAGCAGCAACAGCCGTCTCTGTTTTCATGGGAAGCGAGCAGCGTATTTGTGTGCCATCAGCGTAACAGTGAGATCCAAGGTTGAATAGAGTTATCACAGCGCAGCTAACACATTCTGCTTGTTTTACCCACCCACTGTCTGTCGATAGAGGTTTTCCTGAAAGCGAAGCTCCCGTGACATACTTTGCAACAACATTTTCAGTTATTATAAGCCTGCACATTCATGGGATATGTCCGTTTTCTGTGTCTGAACGCTTGCTTGTCGTATGATGGAACAACACACCCGTAAGCCGCACAACCGCACTTTGAAAAGATCCGGCATCACCACGGCCAGCAGAGAATTTGATCTTTGGGTGTGCGGCTCGAGTTCGTTCAGTAGTGCGATTATCCTGTGACTGTGTGGCCTGTGTAATATAAAGTCAGTATTTGCTGTAACGTTAACTGACAGATGGTTATTCTTGGATTGCGCAAAATTTCCGCCTGCTTTCTGAAGTTGTCAACCTTTCCAATGCGAGTCAGAGTTCCTGCGAGGTGAAGTAAATTGTACGGAATACTTAACTGGCCTCCTTTGCAAAATCTCCATCCTGTTTGCCACCACATATGCATGAACAGATTTTATTGTGTAGCAAGAGGAAAGCTGCAAAGTGTGGAGGTAATTTAAAAAACATGTATTTTAATAAAATTAAAAATACTCAAAGAGACTTGTGCTGCAATGTGAAGTCTGTCCTGGTCTTTGTCAGAAAGGGGGTAGGCTTTAAAATGGAGTCTTATTGTGGCATTCATTTTGGTACACTGTAGCCTGACAGCCAGCCTGACTGAGACCCGAGGAAACTGCCATTATTCTCTTCAGCCGAAGACCTGCAAGTCTTTGGTTTGTCATAGTGCGCTGCAAATGAATTTGTGGTCATCCATGTCCTGTGTTGAACAATAATAAAGGGATATAATGAATTTTAAGATGTACTCTCCCCATTACACAATTCCGCAGGACTTATTTTGTTTTGGCAGTGTCGGGTAGCTGTGTTGTATAAATGAACAAGGCCTTTCACCTCCGCCCATTCTTGTCTAAGGGATTACTCTCATTAACAATAGGCAGCATTGCAGATCTTGTGCCAGTGGTGTCAACTGAGAAGTGTTTGGCTGGTCAATGGCGACAGCTTGTCGGTGCATATAGACATCATTAACTGATTATGTAATGAGAGGCCAAGTTACTTACATTCAAGGCAAATACGTTTTAAGAATCTGTTCTCAGATTTAAAAGCCCAAGTTATTCCTGTAGAAAATTATTTGCAAAAACTTGTTAAAAAAAAAAAATTATTTGTGAATTTCCTACTGAACTTCTACTATTTGTGTTTCGCTAAAGCCGGCAGTAGCCCAGCACAGAGATTACATCCAGGACCCAATTAAATGCAGTTTAATGACATACGCGATTCAGTCTAAACAGAATTCACTTTTCCCTGAGCTTACTGGGTTATTTGGAACAAGTAGACAAGTAAGACTGCAGTCCATTTTGACTGATTGCATAAGGCTTTAGAAAAGATAGGAAATGCTAAGCATCTAGAAGATTCTAAGTGCGCCTATTGGACTTGCAGCTTGAGAGCTCGTGTCTCTGCAGATGGAGAGGGGAGCGTAGGCCTGGAATGGAGTGCTGTGGAGCCTTGCCCTACGACTCTGCGGACCCACACCTGAGGTGTTGTTCTGGGAATCTGCACAAGCTGCGGGGGCTCAAAAGAGACCGCGTGGGGTGCTGCGGGACCCACCTGATCACAGACGGGCGGCAGCAGCAGTGCTGCACCTCCCCCGACATGCAGCTGCCCTATCCCAGGCAGTCGGGGTTCTCCTGCTGCGGACACTTCTACTACAACGCATCCCAGCATTCCTGCTGCGCGGGGCTCCTCCGCGGGCACCCTGGGAAGGCCAGCATCCCCCTAGCAGGTGTGTCACATGTGCCAATTACCTGCGACTGTTCTGCACCTGCGTTACCCTTCCCAGATACATTTGCATAGCCTGCCAACATTTCTAATGTCAGCTGACTAGTTCTTTTGCAGTGCAGCATGACTGAATTTCACAACTGTTGACAGACCTACTCATACTCCAGCCATACTGATTAAAGTGACATACATTAGCTAGAACTGTCATGAAGTTCCCAACACTAAAATATCATAAGAATGACACTGTCAATGAATATCAATGACACTAATTCACTATTGGTAGTGAGAATAATGTCACCCGTCAGACCATGAGTACAAAAAACTACTGTTTCTGATTCGGAGCAGCGCTGCCCTACTTTGGGGATATTTCTTGCTAATAAATCAAGAAAATGGAATACCGCTTTGGTTATTTAAAAAAAGAATCAAATGGTGTGAAAAGGTGGCATAAGTGAACGTGTGTGTTCTCAGTCTGTGCGATGTGTGGAGCCGTCATCGTTCTAGTTCTTATATCTTTTCCTCTTCAGGCAACAGTCGGAGCTGTGAGCTTTTAACCTTAGATAACCTGAAGACTCATGACCTCTGCAATAAAGCAGGTAATTTTCCCTTTTTTTATGCACATAGCTAAGTGTTCTGTGTTTCTGTATCTTGTATTGAATTTCTATATTGTGAAGGGAAGCTGAGAGGTTACACAATCACATCATTTTAGCTGCAAAATCCCCTCTAGACGGCTCCGTTTACACCCGGTGCAATCTGAGTGTCTCAAACCCGTCACGCAGATTAGATTTGGGTCTGGTTGCATGCAGCTGATTTTGTACAGGTGTAGCCCAGGCCAATCGTCATGTTTCACTCTCTGTCAGAGACAATAGACACCCATTGCACTCCTAGGCTTGTGTTCACCATGTGCAGTGAGTAGTGAAGATGTTTTACTAATTGTTGTTGCAATCGCTTTTGTTGTCTATGAAAACATAGCATTTAATAATCACTGAAAAATTATCGCAATAATTAATATCGATGGGTTTTTTTTTAGTTTAAAATAAAAATGTTCTGGCCCCGCTCCCTTGTCCTCTTAACTGGGGAAAAAAACGCACCAAAAAAATCTGACACTACCTGTGTCCCTCTTGGATACATCCAATATGTGTGGTTATGTCTGTTTTCCAGTGGGGAACAGTGTATTCGTGGGGACGGTGGAAAGCATGGCGGTGAGAAACGGAACACGCCATGTTGCACTAAGCCGTGTCCTGACGAGTCGGAGGAACAACGTGACCCTGCTGGGCTCCCTCAAAATGCTCTCCCTGGATCACTGTGGCTGTCCCCCACTTACTCTGGGAAGGCAATACTTGTGGATCAGTAAAGGGACCACCTGGATCATGGTTGATCTGAGTGCCATCCACTCACCGGTCCACGCACTGCTGTCAAGGTGTTGTTTGTAAGAAATGTATAGCAGGTTCCTGTGCTGCCCCCATCCACAGCCTGTCCCCTGTGCTGCCCCCATCCACAGCCTGTCCCCTGTGCTGCCCCATCCACAGCCTGTCCCCTGTGCCCCCATCCACAGCCTGTCCCCTGTGCTGCCCCCATCCACAGCCTGTCCCCTGCTGCTCCACAGCCTGTCCCCGCCCCCATCCACAGTCTGTGCCCCAACCACAGCCCCCTGTGCTGCCCCCCATCCACAGCCTGTCCCCTGTGCTGCCCCGCTCCACAGCCTGCCCCCATCCACAGCCTGTCCCCTGCCCCCATCCACAGCCTGCTGCCCCCCCCATCCACAGCCTGTCCCCTGTGCTGCCCCATCCACAGCCTGTCCCCTGTGCTGCCCCCATCCACAGCCCCCATCCACAGCCTGTCCCCTGTGCTGCCCCATCCACAGCCTGTCCCCTGTGCTGCCCCATCCACAGCCTGTCCCCTGTGCTGCCCCCATCCACAGCCTGTCCCCTGTGCTGCCCCCATCCACAGCCTGTCCCCTGTGCTGCCCCCATCCACAGCCTGTCCCCTCCACAGCGTGCTGCCCCCATCCACAGCCTGTCCCCTGTCCACAGCCTGCCCCTGTGCTCCACAAGCTGTCCCCTGTGCTGCCCCATCCACAGCTGTCCCCTGTGCTGCCCCCATCCACAGCCTGTCCCCTGTGCTGCCCCCATCCACAGCCTGTCCCCTGTGCTGCCCCCATATCTATATCATACAGAATGACGACCCAAGAATGTTTTACTGGTGATTTAGGCAAATGGTCACACACTCATTTTATTGGTATATTTCTAATTCATCACATCACATTAGCAAACGAGCAATGCAATTTTTAGCTACTTTATATGCTATACAAGACAACAGGATATTTGTTGCAGTGATGACTAATTAATACATCCACCATAATTAACAGAAATAACTTTATCTAAACTTGAATATGCTTTTTGATCCATTATTTCATAACTAGAAAACATGGATACAGGTTACAAGCTATTTTATACTTTATACCATTACTGTGATACTTATTTCAGGTATGTAATATAAGCAACATAACTGCTATAACTTTAGGACAACTGTTCAACCACAATGCGAAAACTCATGTAGCTACCCATGTTTAGAAAACAGTGAAACTTATTAGTAATAGTCAAAACTTCTGCAAGTTTTGATTCATACATTCAGAAAATAGTGAAATTGATTCATTTAAGTTTCTGAACTTAACACTTACATTTGCTGAGTTACTTAAGTTATTTGTCCAGTATTGCTGTAAAGTAATTCTATGAAAAAGTTTTGGTGCAATTTTAATGATTTTATAATGTTTTTAATACAAGGTGGACTGTTTATACACTATAGTATAGCTACAGTTTACTCATTTTACTTCTTACAGCTTCTCAATGCTCTTTGGGATGACGTGAAAAATAGTATTTTTGGCTGTCAACATTTGTACTGTATTGTAATTAAACCAGCACTGTAAATTTGCTCCATAGATGTTTGAATTAATTAACTGGCCATTCACCAAGAAGATATTCACCTCTCTTGTTGAATCAAGAAGTGTACTTACTCACAACAATACTCACAGTGCTATATAAATTATTCATAAATTATGTTGTTACTTCTCTACATTGTTCTGCATTTGACTCACAGAGTTTAAAACTGTAATTTATGTAATATATTATTTACCCAAGTAATACACTGCAATTTTTGTGTTTTCTGTTGACCCCATTTTACATGGTGCTATGTGATATTTGTAATATCAACAGTAAGCTCACACTTTACCCATTTTTTTTTACCAGATCAGAACAGGCATGCTTGGAACAGTATTAAATGATGTTTAAGGCAAATTAACTAAGATACAGACAAATATATTCAGACTGTGAAGAAAAATTCAAAAAGCATATTCTTTTTTAATGTACCAGTTTAGAATGGCATATTTAATAGTACAATATCAATGTAATAATAACACCCCAACCTAACCCTCTGTATAACTAATAAATATATTCACCAGATCAAAAGTTTGCATTACAAATTGTTCTTTGTGTCCTTTCTTTCTGTGTGTGTGAGGAAGAAAGGGTGTATCCATTTGTATGTGTTGATGTGAGCGTTTGTGCCAGTGAGAGAGAGTGTGTGGAGGTGGAAGTCCCAGGAGACAGAGAGAGAGTTTGTGTGTGTGTGTGTGTGTGTGTGTGAGAGAGACGGGGTGTGTGGGTGTGAGTGGGTGGCTAAGGCGTTTTTGTCTGGATTCTGTTGTATGGGTGGGGTAATATATATCCCCAAAATTCCATCCTACCCTCAGTCTTTTTCCAAGGTTAGTGACTCAATTAACATGTTTGCTTGTGCCCATCACTGTTATTGGTTGACATCTTAATTTAAGGTTGGTGATTGGTTCCCGTGTCCTGGGGAATTTTAGGCCCTTCCCGAGGTGTAGATTTTGACCGATTCTGTCTGCTGGAGTGATCTGCTGGTGGTTTGCACATGTGAATAAAAATAACCCATAGAATGAGCCATACTCTCCCTTCTCTTTTGTTGTCAAAAGCAATTTCATTTTCATTTTTCGCGCCACAGTTAGTTTAGCTAACGTTCATGTAGTTATCGCTGTCTAATGTCGTTTCTGCTTCACTTGTCAACCCAGGCTGGGCCTGTGAGGTTACACTGTCAAATCTCAAACAGGAGTATCGTTATCTTACACTCCAAAGACTAAAGGTTAGGTAAGGTAAGGTTAGCCCTTCAATTTCATGCACATTCACAAAAGCTTCATACGCAAAAGGAGGAAATATTGCACTCATTTGCATATAATCAGAGTCAGTAAAAATATATCATCGAGCTACATAGCGATAATAACAGCAAATTGACAATGAGTTTACAAAACTTGTTGAATTTTACTGTTTTAGCTACAATTGCGTACATTTTCTCACCTGAGCCCACCTAACATTATGATTCATTGAATACCATATGCTATCTAGCTCCAAAACCTGTATGTGATCTTTTTGTATCTAGTTATGTACCTAATTAAACTATCCAGTAAACCAAAATCATCATACTTGTTATTCATTATACTCTATACTTCTCCTCCAGCTGAGCCCAGCTAGCCAGCTTTAGCCACTGGTTCTGACTCTCACCTGCTTCTTGACTGTGTAGGTTGACACAGAGCATAACATACCAAACTACAACACCAAGACATGGTAATTACTTTGTTGTCATCTACAGATTGGGAGGTTAAAGCGAGCAAGTCCAGAAACAGAGATCAACAAACTATGAGCTAACAGCCGAGTTAAAAACATTTCACACTAGATTTTTTGGTGACTGTTTCTGTTTCTTAATTATTTTTGTTCCCAGATTAAGGCAAAAAGGTTCCATGCTGAATGTGGCGACTCATTTAAACACAAGGTTTGGCCATGTTTATTCCAGGCAAATCAATTCTGGAGGGATGGTTTTTTTAACCATGAAATATTCATTTTTATTCATTTTGATATTCAATTTATATTGAAGTTTGATTTACATGCAGGCAAAACCAAAATGGCTGTGGTCTGTCTTATTCAAAATTCAATCTAGTGGGGCACATATCTTCATGTTGCTGTGACAGATACAAAATAGTTGCAGATAGAAGAATTACAGAAGCGGATACAGTTACAGAATTCCAAACAACAGGTTGCCACCGATAATGCCATGGTAACTCTCATTATATTACTACTACTAACAATTCTAATAATAATCATTAAACTGTTAAGAATACGAGTTACTCATGTGAATGTACAACAGAAAACTACATTCCTATAAAATGTAACAAAATCGAATGTGCTCATTATTTAAAAATAAAAAACACTCAGTACTGAGGAGTGTGTGGTGGATATTACAAAGCATTACAGAGCTTTAGATGTTGTAAAATTCCATCTAAAGCCATTTTCCCCACACATTATGTGTGTCACACCCAATTATGTGGTTTCCGCTCATCACAAGTAAGTGAATGACATAAATTACCATGTAATTTCAAGTTATGGAAGTGAGTAGACCACAAATTAAACTCGGTGTCACGTGGGGCTTGTGGTTCATAAGAAGACTTTTCAAAAGGTTTTTCAAAGATTCAACATGATGGGGAAATTGTTCTGACAGGCATGGCACGTCCCCACTGTACAACTGTTCAGTACGATGAAATACACCTGGGTAGTATATTTCAGGGCAAGAAATATGAAGGTTTAAGAGTGATCTGATGTTTCTGAGAGTAAACCTGGCTGGCACATACTGTACACATTTGTACTGGGGCTTAATATCTTAGCAACCGGCTGAGTGCGGTGTGAAGCACTGCAGGTGCTGGGCTTGGTTTGGGTGGCTACACAATGGTATTTGTCATGGCATGTGTTATGTAAACACACTCTGACACAAAGACTGTTTTATTTTTCTTAGGTGGTGCACAACAGATGATGGGAATATTTTACACATCGATAGGATTAGAATTCTAGAAAAATAGAAGAAATAGCATACTTAACATAATAGCACTTTCAGCTGGCAATAAATTCTGAGGAGCTATTGTGTTTTTATTAATCACCATGTTACTCACTTCTCCAACCCTCAAAGCGCCTGTAAGCACTGAGATTTTTTAAAAAAGGACACTTTCAGTCATAATGTAGGTCTTAATTCATCTTTTCTGGGAAATATGTATGTTGTGGCAGTGAGGAAAACAACATTTTAAGGAAAACAACATAACGGGTGTTCTAATAATTAAAGCCCTTGTTTAACGTCGCTGAATAACGAACACAAGTGACACCAACTACTAGAACCCCTCTCATAACCGACAGGTAATCAGTTAAAATTGGTTAACTTAAATAATTACCATTATAAATAATAACTATTAATTAAATAGCCAAGTTTGTTTATAGAAACAAGCAGTCCAGTGGATCAACTTTTATCAGAAATATGTATGCACTTGCAAATGAAATAGTTTAAAATGCTTATTTGACAATTTACAACACTAAGACAAGAACAAACTCAGGAAAATTTAGTATCAAAGAAGAATGAAATGAAGATTACCCAGCCAATGCTTGTGTCTCCTGAAGAAGAACCAAGAGCGACTTCCAACTGCAGCCAAACCAAAAACGTAACGTAAATACCAAACGGTGTGATAGTTCCGGCGGTGATAGTAGATAATCGGACAAGCGACGAAGCAGGAAGATGAAGCAGTAGTACTGGGAAATGAGGACTGAGCCATGAGGACTGAACCATGAGGACTGAGCAATGAGGACTGAACCATGAGGCCTGTTCCAGACCCAACATTAGAAGGGTCTCTTCTCCTCCTCCCTGGTGCTCACATATTTCATTTTATGGTGGGGAAGATCCAGGACTTAATCTTATATTGAAACTCAAACAACTGGAAAACACAGGGCATCCCCTCAGTATTAATGTTTCTGTGATCAGCTCTTTACGAGCATCACAATGACACCAAACATGAACATATGCGGGTTTAGGGAGGAGAGTTCTGAGAGGAACAGGCCGTTCTGCAAATGAACGGATTTGCGGGTGTATTGCGATAAACCCCTGTTGTAATGTGACTTTAATAATATAAAGAAGGTGAATCTTATTGGGGTATAAAGGGGGAAAGTGATCCTAAAGTACACAAACGCGCACAGGCATAAACCCCACACACACACACACACACACACACACACACACACACACACACACACACACACACACACACACACACACTCAAACGCTCCAGAAGGGGAAGCAGCCAGAGGAAGAGAGAGAGGTGATGGCCCCCTGACTGAACATGTTTGTCAAAGGATTCTACTTTGGGGGGCAGCTCAGGGCTTACCAAGAACAAAGAGGGTCCTACCACGCCCAATTCCACTTTTAACTGGTAACCCCGTAACATCCATATTGGCCATCATAAGTGGTTTGACTTAATTTCTAAATAAATTCTCCTTGCCATGCTTGAAAAGCCTGTTGCTCCTTTGATCACTGGGTTGGAGATGTTTAGAGGGAGAAGGACCATTTGTCCCTCTCTGGCTGTGTCTTGGTGCCTGGCAAGAGGCCATGAAAGAGGGGAGCAGGGTAAATAACCATAAAATGCATTTTGCTCTCCTGTGTGCTCTACCGTGAGTGTAGTGTGAGTGTGGTATTCACCCTCTCAGAGTGTAGTGTGAGTGTGGCATTCACCCTCTCAGAGTGTAGTGTGAGTGTGGCATTCACCCTCTCAGAGTGTAGTGTGAGTGTGGTATTCACCCTCTCAGAGTGTAGTATTCACCTCTCAGAGTGAGTGTGGTATTCACCCTCTCAGAGTGTAGTGTGAGTGTGGTATTCACCCTCTCAGAGTGTAGTGTGAGTGTGGCATTCACCCTCTCAGAGTGTAGTGTGAGTGTGGCATTCACCCTCTCAGAGTGTAGTGTGAGTGTGGTATTCACCCTCTCAGAGTGTAGTGTGAGTGTGGTATTCACCCTCTCAGAGTGTAGTGTGAGTGTAGGTGATTCACCCTCTCAGAGTGTGAGTGTGGCAGAGTGAGTGTTGGTATTCAGCAGAGTGTAGTGTGAGTGTGGCATTCACCCTCTCAGAAGTGTGAGTGTGGTATTCACCCTCTCAGGAGATGTGAGTGTGGCATTCACCCTCTCAGAGGATGGGGCTAGCTGGAGAGAAATGAGAGAAGACAGTGAGTGGTGGGATGGCGGTTCCCCAGGCTGGGTAGAAGGCGTGGAGGGGCTGGTCTGTGGAGGGATTCAGGAGATGTGAGGGGCATTGCTGTAGGATGGGGCTAGCTGGAGAGAAACGAGAGAAGACCCACACTGCAGAGTTGCTCTGCCCAACTCTGTAGTGCTGGTCAGGACCCTGCTCTGGAGCTGAGATGGAGAGCTCGATAGCGAAAGTAACAGTCAGGAGACAGTGCCCCTGGGGGAGCAGTGAGGAGAAGTACTCCGTCTCCTTTTGTTTTATTTAGGGGTGTGAGTGAGGCCCAGCATTGTGGCGCAGGCTGAATCACTTCCCCCTTCCTGATTTGTTTTGCTGTGTATGAGAGTGAATGTGTATGAGTGTTTGTGTACGGACCTTATTCTTCCTGGCATGTGCTTCTGCGCCTCGGACAGCTGAAAAGTCTCCCTCCCAGCGACAGTCTCTCGCAGCATGGAGACAGGACAAGAGGGAGGATGACTGGGGTGGGGGGAGGCAGCAGGAGGGGGAGAGGTCTGTGGGTTTGCGCATGAACTGTCGGATTTGTATTTGAAAATGAATAAAGTTGATATTTAGCGATAAATGTGGTGTCCTTTTTGTCCATGGTTGGTGGATCCTTAGATAGGGACCTGTTTAGGGGTAGCAGCTTTTTGGGCTTCTGAAAAATAAAAGAGTAAATCAAGGGCCCGTAATCAGTAATTGTCAGTTTGTTTTCCACACTGATGAAAACATGGCAGAAGAGACTAATATATAATCAGTGCAGCAATAACCCCTTCTCCCTCTCACTCGTGAACACTGAAAATTCTGCTGCAGTTGATATGTACATTATACAGTATATTCCGTACCTCTTTTGTGAAACATCCATGAAAGCATTGTGATGTAACAGATGTACCAAAAGGGCCCAGTGTATTAACAATCAAAAATCGTTAGAACAATGAAGAGAATGAAGACGGTGAAGAGAAAAGTGTCAGCTGCCGGGGACAAACACAAACTCCCGCTAACCACTGCTTGGAAGATGCTTGCTGATGTTATGATTTGAAGTAACAATTTACCCTTGAGCTAAAAATACTTTAATAGAGTATCTTGCCAGGCACCAAGGCAATAAATCTCAAAAGAAAATGAGTGTGTGTTTGTATATGTATGTATGTTTGTATGTAAACATATATACACCAGTGATACTGCCTAATATGCTGTTGGTCCACGGCATGCCACCGAAACTGCTCTGACCCTCCGAGGCATGAACTCTACAAGACTTCTGAACTCTGAAGGTGTGCTGTTGTATCTGGCACCAAGATGTTGGCAGTGGATCCTTTAATTCCTGTAAGGTGTGAGGTGGTGGTGCCACAACATATTGGATTGTTTGTTCCAGCACATTCCACAGATGCTCTGGAAATTAAGGGAATTCAGAGGCCAGGGCAACACCCTGATTGTATCTTAAACTTTTTATGTTCCTCAAACTGTTTTGGACAATGTGTGCAGTGTGGCAGGGCGCATTGTCCTGCCGAAAGAGGTCACTGCCATCGGGGATTACTGTTGCCATGAAGGGGTCCGTCTGGTCCACAGCTATGTTTATTTAGGTGGCATGTGTCAAATTGATGTCCACATGACTGCCTGGACCCAGGGTTTCCCAGCAGAATGTCGCCCAGAGTATCACACTCCCTCCTCCGTCTTTTTCCCACACTGCATCCTGGTGCCATCACTTTCCCAGGGTAAACGGCACGCATGTATTCATCTTTCAACGCAAGTATTGCAACCCAGGGGGCCCCCACCCCTTACCACTGTGACCTCCAGCAGGAGAAAGTAGGATTCACCTGCTGTGCTTAGCACCAACAGACCTGCCCCTGCACACTCCAGGGACCCAGTACAGTACCCCTCCTCCTTCCCAGCTGCCAGCAGACCCTCCGGGAGTCAGCAAGCTCCACCTGGCGCCCACGCCATCAGCTGTCCCACCCCTGAACATTTCCCCACTCCGTCCTGGTCTTGCAATTCTTCTACTCCCCCATTGTCCACTCACCATGCCTCCTCCCCTGTCCCCACACACCCATATATGCTTCCCTAGCTGCCTTGCCCTGCCTCTTCACTCTTTGTTTGACACCTGCGCTGGCAATGTTAATGTTTCCTTTTGGCTGGCAGTCTTTTGGGCGGAGGTGGCGTTTCCTTCTTCAGCCGTGATGTCCCAGGCACGGCTACGCCACTAAAGACTCCAGACCAAATTTCAAGTACCGAAATTCAAGTGCCAACATCTGTATTACGCACAGGTTAATAATAAACTCCTTTAAAATCATTTCATGTTTTCAATGTATTCTACCGAGTTCCATTTTCATCATTTGTTGACAATTTTGCCCATCTTTTTAATGTTATTTTTATTTGACCCTTTTTGTTCAGTCTGAACCTTTTCTTCCAGTCTTATTTTCCCTTCCATTTCCAACTAATTCCCACAATATCAATTTTGGCATATAAATGAAAAACATGTTTTGTCAGACAGCGCTACCCGTAATTTGGTGCACGTGCTCCATGTCCGTTTCCCAAAAACATGCACTTAAAACCTAAGATGTGTGTGAAGAGAGGTACGGAGAGACTCGAAAAAAGGCTAAACATTCCATTTCAATGAGTGTAACGGTCCTGAAAAGTAGCTTGGTGTGTGTGCGTGTGCGCGAGCGAGACTGAGAGACAGTCTGGAGTGCTTAGATTATGTCTGTTGTTTCTATCAGACGATAAGCAAACAGGGATACATCAATTGCTGGAACAGCTGCTGGGTCCTAATGTGTCTAGACTGCGTTGGAATCTGGCTGTGTTAGATCTTCCATGTCCTGGCCCACATCCAGCAGTCATGTCCTGCGGTATTGAGCCTCAACACGGGAGTTTGCTCACTCAAAAAACACTTCAGCAAACACCAAGTCAATTAATTGGCATGAGTAATGCAGGAGGTACTTACAAGTACCTTCAATTTGAGGTCAGAAGGATCCACATGAATTGCAGCTAGCTAATAAAGACTGGAGAAGCTTAGCTGGTTATTGTTCATGCTTTTGAGTGAAGTACATTTTAATGTTTGGAATATTTTCACCTTTTCTTTTCCGACAGATCTAAATACCCTGTTTCATCAAGTGTAAATGCCCTGCCCAGCGGATGGCTGCCTTGGTCTGTTATTTTTGGAGGCATAGCGTCCTTAAAGCATGAGTTCATATCCTATATTAGAAGATGGGGTGGGGATCCTGAGGTAAACAGGATTAGCCAGAAATGTATTTGTAATACATTTTGTCTTTTGCTTTTGAGACAGACAGGCGATCGCCATAGGAGTCATTTATGCTGGGGACGCTGGGGACATGTCCTCATCGCTTTTTATCGTGGCCCATTTTGTCCTCACCACTTTTTGAAAGCCTTTAGTTTGTTGTTTTCTCCAGCACTTTTCAAAACAAAACTGACGCCTACGGTTATGATTATTAATGAGAGTACTCAAGCGTTGTCAAGACCTGTCGCCATATTGTTTTTCAAATTTTTGGAGAAACATGAGCTTCATTATCCTCAATGAGAGGATGTGGACTGGTGATGCAGAAATGAAAATTGACTTCGGGACCAGGTGCTTGTGCTCGGGGTCAGATTTGTGCTCATTTCCCACAGATTCCTGGTGTGTGAATCATTGCAGGAAAATCTGGATGGGGCTGTTTCAGAGGGCACTTTTTCCCACTGTCCTGTCGCCCTTGCTTCCTTTTGCAGAGGAATCCACCAAGCAGCTCGCGGACACTAGCGCAAGACAAAAAGAATTCAAGGTCCACACACTCATCAGCCAATTTGGCAGCCTACCACAAGTATGCGTGCTCCCATCTCTTTCATACACACACACATACACACTAACACGCACACATACGCAAAACACACACACACACACACACACACTAACACGCACACATACACACTAACACGCACACATACACAGAAACACACGCACATATACACACAAACACATACTCGTACAAACACACACACACACACATATGTAAAAACACACATATACACACAAACATGCATGCATATACACATACAAACACACACACACACACACACACACACCAAAGGAGAAAAGTAAAAAGATAAAAACCAAGAGGATAAAAAAAATTGACACATTCCCCCATTCTCAGGTAAGTGTCCCGTGGACTGCCCTGAAATGTCTTGAAGTTAAACAGAGTGGTAAAACAGAGATTCGGGAGAAGAATTCTCAGACAACCCTTCGGGTGTCTACCGGAGCATGAGTTTTTACTGCTTTTAAAAAAACACAAAGTCTCTGCTAACGTGATCCCCTGTGTTTTGGTTGTTCGTGTGGGTGGGTCCCAGTACCTGTGCTAGGAGGGTCATCAGGGGGCGCTAGCGTGACTCCTGACATTACCATCCCCGGTCAGCCCATACGAGATTCTGTCCACCTATCTGAAATACAGGTCACATACGTCAAGCTCCCCTACCGATCCTCTGTTCATAGACAAATTAAAGAGACTTGTCACCTGCCATTGGTTTCAAAAACATTTAAAAAACATTCTGCACCTGTTCGGTTTTCCTGCTAACCATTTTTGTTCTCATTCATTCAGAATCGAAGCAGCAACCACAGCAGCACAAAACGGACTTCCGGACTATTTAATCAAACCCCAGGGTCGCTGGTCATCTGACACATTCCAAATTTACATCAGAGTAAACTGTTCAGACATCCATTCCACCCATACTTCATTAATCGTTAATAATTCACATAGCCATGCACCAAATCACACATTTTGCTTACAGGGCTGCCAGTCTTTTTGAGGATTCCCTCTCCACGGGGATGCAATGACTCCTCACCCTTTTGACTCCAAGCCCAAGTTCATTTTTTTCTATCCCTTCTCAATAAACTCATTTTAAATGGTATATCGTTGTCTGCGAGTTCATATTACTGAACCCCTCCTGGTGTGCCCTCCTGTTCCTGTCTGAAAGGTGACAGTTAGGGGGTGTTTGATTTTTTAAAAAATAATAAAATAAATAAAGGAACAAAATCCAAAAACCTGAATCTCTACTACAGTCTAATGATGAAGGTGTGTGGTTTTAGTGAACCAAAACCAGGAGGGGCTGACCCATAGTGTCAGCAACTTATCGATTTTGACCAATGACCACAGAAAAACATTTTGATTGGTTGACCGATGATGACTGGCAGCTGAGTGTAGCTCCAGACTAATGGGTCATGGAACCTCATTTTATCGTTCTCACCACTGCAGTCCACATCAAGCTTCCATTCCCTGTCGCCATGTAGATCCTCTAAATCATTGCTTTCTCTGTCTTTCCCTGTTTCCCTTTACACCTGGCTCTCTGGGTTGTGGACCTCCATGCTACAAGACAGCGCAACACAACCCAGCCTCACCCTTAGTGCAGTATGTAAACATTTCAAATACACCCATAGATTCTATTGGCAGAACAGCTGCCAGACATTCTGTTTTGGTTTGGAATGTTTGTCTAGACTCTAAAAAATTAATAAATACCAAATCCAGTGCATTCCCGGAAACTCTCAGAAGAATGTTATTGAAATGGTACATGTTTTTGTAATATTAATAAGATGTAATAATACAAACTTGTGGTTAAGGAATTCACAAGTATTTTCTGGGGAATATGTTGTCCAAAGTGCTCTGGGGTGAGGTTGCAGACTTTGTGTTGATTCCTTAGAGTTTTTTACGATTGCTTACACACTTGTTGCAGAATTTGGCTCATTGTGTCAAAACTCTATGCACAAGCCAAATAAGACACAACACTTGGAGATAGACATCTCACGTCTATGTCAAAATGAAACTCTGCGATCAAAATTTAACACTCCTTTTTCAAAATGGAATTTTTGCAAACAAATGATACACATATGCAACACTCTTTCAAAGCAGCAACAACACACTGCTGTCTTTAGTGCTTTGTATACCTTTTTAATTTTCTCAGACAGGCTTCTGTGAAAGATTGTTGCAGTACAGTACATCTACTCAGGTTTCAATGAACAGAAAAATGGAAAGACTTCAGAAACAAAACATGTATACAGCTTATTTTTATTACAGGTCTTTACAACAACAAAAAAACACAAAGAAAAGCAGAATTACAGTACAGGAATCAATACAATATGCTACTGTAAACTCACGGAAACAAAAATAATTACAGTAAAATTACAGTGCAACGGTAAATATAAAATCGTATGGTTAGGGATTGTAAGGAATGGGGTGGATGGTTTATGGATCCTGCCTTCTGTTAGGGTCTGGCCACGTCTCCTCATCCACATCACAAAGGCGTCATCCCTGGCTAGGCAATGGGAAACATATCGTCTTGCGTGCAGTTTCCAGCCCTGGACTGACTCCACCTGGCTGACAGATCGACATGTGGTTGGCGGTCATACACTTTCCAATGCCAAGCTGAAAAGAATTTCTCAATCGGATTGAGAAATGGGGAATCCCAGCACTAAGCGCTGTAACCTTTTTTTTTTTTTTTTTTGTTCACTGAGGAGCATAGACCTAAAGTTTTTTTTCAATTGCTAACAAGCATTGGTCAATATTGACACCACTTTTTCAAAACTCTTCACACAGTCTGCATTACAGACATGCATGTTGGCCAAACAGTTAATCTCACCTCCAATACTCGCTCAAACCACCAAAACACTTCATACATGTCTGAAAATAACCTCGTTCGACCAGAACACTGGCAGCAATTCTCACTCAGAAAGCATACATTGTCACTCATAACACACTGACCTAAAAAACACTAACAACAGGGAGCATTACTTAAATGCTGAACTTACATCTTTGAAGTTTGAATGATTTTTCATATAAATCAGTATTTCATTATAGAATAAGAATAACACATTTTCACTTTATTGACTGTACTAAAGTATTTGTAACAAGAATGAATCAGAAATGCAGCAGGACTTTACCCCTCTCTAGGTTTATCTTCGCACTTTTTGTACTGTTCTTATGCACTTTGCCTTGGAAGTTGCTCTGGATAAGAGCATCTAACAAATGCCCATAATGTAATGTAATGTAATGTACTTTTTTATAGTAATAAAAAATTCCAGGGCTGCAATAATAATTACGCCCTCTCCCCCTCTCCTGCATTTGGCCACAAATTCTTATCAACATCACATCTTATGTCTTCTCTGGCAATGCATCTTGGAAACTATTTTCTGGAATGTCTAATCCAACCCTGGCAGTCTTAAGGAGAAGTGTCTCCACACCCCACATTCCCGACAGCCAGTAAGGACATCTGATCATGTGAATGGTGGTCAAAAACCTTCCACCTCCAGAGAAAAACTTCTCTATGGGGTTTAAGAAGGGGGGAGTATGGAGGCAGGAATAGTATTGACATCCTGGGACGTGCAGCAAACCAGTCCGTGACTGCAGCAGCGTGGCGGAAAGTCACATTACCCCTCGGCACGACGAAGGTAAGGGGTTTCTTGCCCCTCTCTCCTCCGCTGGCACAAGTTGTGCGGGTCATCCAGAAAAGAATTGAGCCTCTTTGTATTGTAGGGACCACTGAGTGGTTTGTGTAACAGCAAACCATCATTGGACAGCACTGTGCACATTGTGATGTCACCTCCTCTCTGTCCAATCACATTTCTTCCCCGGCGGCGTGTATTTGCCAGGTTGAATCCAGCTTCATCCACAAAGATGAATGCATGTGCACTTTGCCTGGCTTCCATCTCCATCACTCTCTAAGGAGAAAAGAGTTCATGGATTTTGGATAATGTGGTCATTGAATGCATTTTGTGTGCAAGCAATGAAAAATGATTCAGTTTGGTCCACATGGACTTCCATTTCACTGACTGTGTGAAGAGTTTTGACAATGTGACACGTATTTTTACCAATGCATGTTAGCAATCGAAAAAAAAAAAACTAATATTGTAGGACTACATTGTATTCTACTGTGATAAAAAATTATGTGTAGCAATTACACAGGTACAGTCTAGTTTAGAAAATTGAAGTCATACCTTTTCTCCAGTCTAAATGTCCATATTAAGGGTGATACTGTGTAGTGACTCAGGTTGGGCTGGACTGATGAGCTTGCCTGGTCCCCTTCTTTGTTCTGTCCTTGTCCTCCTCCAACTCCTACTTCTCTCTCTCTTCCTCCCTCTCTCATTCTCACTGGCTTATGTTTGCAAAATTCTCACAAAAGAGATGAGCTTACCTGAGGTCTGTTTGTAGTACTAAGGCACCGACTGATAGGTTTTCAATTAGTGTATAAATGTTTCCATGTGTGTGCGTGGGTGTTGCCAATTTCAGGTATGTTTTATAGTTTGAATAGAAGTGTTGATTGCAAGACCTTTCATTTTTGTTAACGAAGCGTCTCATGTAAGAAACTGCGTAGTGTTTTGCAAGAAGTGTGTTGCAGAATTGCAAAGTGCAAAGCAGAAAATATGTTTGTACTTTTGGTGCTTTTGCTTAAGGCATGGTTACAAAAGTTACAGTTCTGATGCTTTTGTCTAAGCATTCACTTTCAGTCTGGGAGCAATCGGCAAAAACCGTAAGCCTCCACTTCTCACGGGATTGGGTGTTTTATGCACCGTACGGCGTGTGCGCTCCTAAAGTCGAAAGCTCAGCACCATAGACAGCGCCAAAATCCAACATCCACAACCTGTTCAATATTGACATCTAGTTGCAACTTTGGGCAATGTTTCACCCTGTGTAAATGAGTGAACCAGCCAACTTTCTGCAATACTGCATAGCAATTCCAGCTTACCCCACAACAAACTGTGCAGAACATCAGTCTTATTTTCATGATACTGCATCTTCAGCCTGTATGGCAGGCTAAAGGCTACCAGCTGTGGGATAAAACAGATCCTGTTTTAATTAATTTTAATTATTAAAATTCACTGCCATGACAGGATAGTCATGATAGTTGGGCACCGGATATCTGGATATTTTTACACCCTGTTGATGAAATCATCCAATAATCATATGTGCAGCAAAGCAGCATGTGAGTTGTGCAGATATATAAAGGAGTGACAGTGTGTGTCTGGAGCATATGAATTGTGCACATGGTTACATGTATGATTGTAGCAGTGAATTTTACAGTGAGACATATGCAGAAGACAAGTGCCCAGTGAAGACAAACGTATTTACACAATTATATTTACAAAACAAAAACAATTATGACAATAATAACAATCTGACTTGCAAAACAGTCTGTCTTGCCCACTTCGGAACACCCTGTCACATCACACATATTCATTTTATCAGTTCCAGACATTTCAGACTTATAGTCCAGAAATATACAACACAAATTACTGCCCCCTCCTGCCCATTGTTCGCGTCCTGTGCTTTCAATAAAGTTACACAAACTCAAACAGTATTTTTGTAATTCAGCTTTGAACATGGAACAGCGGGAAACAACATCCAGGGTTAGTGAATAATACGAGTGATATTTTGCTATAATTGCATAATCTCAATAAATATTTAACTGCTGTAAACAGGAGGCTCATGTAATGTGTTGAATTATTTTATATACAGGAATGATTGCATAACAGAGCTACAGCTGCAAATTATGGCTGTTAAAACCAGCAAACATAAATGGTGCGCACTAACATCCATGTAAGCGGTAAACACGTACCAAACTCGTACCAAACAAGGCATGCAGCTAGATCCTCAGAACCCCGGAGTGCGGCACTGGGATGAAGAAATTGACAGACTGTGAGAAGATGTGTTTCGCCAGTCCTATTGGACAGTACCAGTAACAGGTACTTCCATTCGGTCTTCATGGGGCTCCAGCACTTGGCGGGGTTAGCCGCCAAACCCATGCACCGATCGTTCCAGCGCCTGATGGACGTGATACTCCGGCCACACCAGTGCTACGCAGCCACCTACATTGACGACGTGGTCATCCACTCCTGCTCCTGGTCTGAGCACCTCTCCATGGTCAGTGTGGCGTTAGGGGCCCTTCGGTGTGCGGGTTTGACAACTAACCCCGCCAAGTGCAGCACAGGGCAGAACGAGGCACAGTATCTCAGGTACAACATCTGCTCAAGACACAAGAATGGAAAGTGAAGGTGGTAAGGGTGTGGCCGCGGCCCTACACCAAAACCAAATGCATTCCTCGGTTTGGCTGGTTATTATTGTTGCTTATCCCTCACTTCTCCTCCATGGCTGCCCCTATGTCTGACATAACCCAGAAGGGGTCACCCAAGAAGGCACCGTGAGGCCCTGCCAAGGAGACAGCCTTCTAGAGCTGAAGGTGGCGTTGTGTTCCAATCCAGTCCTCCTCATCCCTGACTTTGTGGTCCAGATGGATACTTCAGATGTCAGGTTGGGAGCTATTTTGTTTTGATGTACAGTGACGAGGAACACCGGTATTCTTCCTGAGCCGTAAGTTGTGACCCAGTGAGTCCCAGTATGCCGCGGTCAAGCGGGAAACCCTAGCCATAAAATGGCCATTAAAAAGGTATACAAAGTACTAAAGACAGCCATTACTGTATTACAGTATAGTACAGTGACACTTACTTCCATGCAGTCATAGTGAAAGTCTTTGACTCTAAAGCTGTTCCTCTCAAATGGAACCCTGTTCTGCTGCTTCATCGTGGATTGGTGTTCACGCAAGATGTGGCAGAGTATGATATACTGACACGGTTCATTATGGATTGTTGAGTGATCTGCGGTGATTTGCTCTCGTAGTTGATGTAGGCGGATGGTGTTGTTTGCCAACACCATATTATCAACGGCCAGTTCCTGTTCATGGGGGAACAGATGTTGCCTCCCACCCTCAGGAGGTCATCTGGCAGTTCTCAGGAGGTCATCTGGCAATTGCTAGAACATGATGTCATTGGTTAGGTTCTTTTTTTACTTACTGCACTGTCATACTATACACAGTAACATCAAAACTGTAGTACACATACGTCACAGCATTATACCTATTTTTTTGTATTTCACTGAGGAGCGCAGACCTAATATTGTCGGACTACATTGGATTGTACTGCGATGCAAAATGATGTGCGACAATTATATAGGTGCAGTCCAGTGTAGAAAGTTGAGGACATACCCGTTGTCCAATCTAAATGTCCATACAACAGATGCTACTGTGTAGCAACTCAGGTTGGGCTGGACTCAGCCCAGCCTCCCTCACCGTCAGGCCATGATTAATGACATGGTCCACCAAAGTGGCTCTAATGTCGTCTCTGTCATTTGCCTGGTCCCCTTCTTTGTTTTCTCCTCGTCCTCCTCCTACTCCTCTCTCTCTTCCTCTTCCTCTCCCTGTTCCTCTCGCTCTTGCTCTCACTACCTCCATGATTGCGAAGTTCTCGCAAAAGAGGTGAGCTTATCTTAGGCCTATTTGCAGCGCTAAGGCTCAGACTGATAGGTTTTTGTAGAAGCGTTTGCTTGTGTATAAGGTGTGTTGTCGTGGGTGTGTGGGTGTTGCCAATTTCATGTATGTTTTGCATTTTGAATAGGGGCGTTTTCCCAATGAGTGCAAGTGATTTCATTCTTGAACGAAACGTCTCATGTAAGAAACAGTGTGGAGCGTTTTGCAAGAAGTGCATTACAGAATTGCAAGCAAAGTGCAGAACAGAAATTGTACTTTCGGTGCCTTTGATGAAGGCATGGGTACAAAAGTTATGGTTTTGATGCTTTTGTCTAAGCATTCACTTTCAGTGTGTTGGCAGTCTTCAAAAACTTTAACTGTGGAAGGCTCGCCATTGTGTACATGGTGGTGGAACTGGTGAGAGAGATAATGGGTTCTTGGATCTGGCAAGTTTGTGTTGTTCTTTTCTCATGGAATCCAAGATAAAAATTCTCATGGTCTGGTTTTGTCTGGTTGGCTGGCTGGATTCCCGAAACAGAATGGTTGTCAACCTTAAATGAATGTGGGAAAGTGTTTTTCATGATGTCCCAGCACTCCAGTGAGTCGGATCCATTCACTCTTTGTATTTTCTCACATCTTCAAACACCGTAAACAGTGTCAGGGCCAGAATCCACGGAGCATGCAGCTGAGGTTACAGAATAAAAACTTTTCAACAGTCTCTCTTGCAGTGTGACTCATGAAAACAGTCTCATCCTAAATGTCAGCGCTATTCATTTTTGCATTGTTTTCATTCCAGAAACAAATTATTTTTGTACATCCCCTGCCAAAATGAAAGCTCAGCCTGCGTGAGACCACCAGGCCCAGTCCACAGAGGGGTAATTGAGGGTTAATTGCCTCTCTCTTCCTTAGCCTGCCTTGTCTCTTGACCGGTGATGAGCTACAGAACAGGAAATCCCAAGATTTGGCTGTGGCAGTTCCAGGTCATCAAGGGAGCAGCAGCCTCTGGCCTTCCCCTCCCCCCCGAGACCTCCAAGAGGGGGCTGGCCTGTACCGCGTGGGCAGGTTTGGGAGAGGGTCCAAGTACAGTGCGGAGTGAGTGTGGGGCATGGAGTTACCTACTGGTGAGCCTCTCTCCTGGGGCTTCTCCCCGCCAGCCAATAGTGGGGCTGACGGTGGGGAGGGGGGAAGCTGGAGTAGGGGGAAAGGGGACAGAGCGGGCGGCTACCCGGCATGAGCCATTTTAATTGGGTTTAAGGCGGCATTTTAATCACTCTTGACCGTGAACACCTCTGCCTCTGCTTCTCACCTTTTCTCTGCTTCCTATCCTTTGACACCACTGCCCCTTTTACCTGTTTTCCCAGGAGGCAAGCTCAACCCTGCCCCCTAGTGCATGAGGTGTAGTAGTGAATGTGTGGTGTCTAAACTAAGGTACATCCCTGTCTATAATAATATAATGTGGTCATAGCAGACAGCAACAATAACAGGCAAGTAAAGCTCTACTGCACATCTGTAAATTTTAACCACTCAACTGGCTGAATAATCATTCCACAATAAAGTACAAAAGAGAGGACCGGTGAGTTATTGAACTACAACCCTGACATGACATCGATCACAAACATTTAATAAAATTTCTATATTTCATAATCAGAATAAAGTCACACATAAAGGGACATACCAGGTTGGTCACCTATATCAAAAAAACTGATATAGATAGAGTATGACACAGCTGTGAGACATAGGGGTAGGGGTGTGTGAATTTGAAGCTGGAGAATTGGAGGAGGCCTTCAAAGAATAATAAAATGGACTGCAAATTAAAGGCAAAAATTATGGATGATGTAATCAACCTTGGGCTGACGTTTTAGGGAGCAGGCATGAGAGTATATCCATATGTGAGCACACAACGGTTACATGTACTTTTACAGTAAGAGGGAGAGCAGGCAATTAGGAGAGCTGGAAAAAAAAAAGTAAGTAGCCAAACCTGCATTATGTTAATACCTGTGAGTTTGAATGTTCAAATTATGGAACTGATATAGGTTTTTCAAGAACCATAATCAAGATATTTGGTTAAAACATAAAACTGCATACAAAGGGATCCGCAAGGCCCTGGTTCAGACACCAGGTTTATGGGAGATGAGCAATACTACAGAAGAACAT
The DNA here is from genome assembly GCA_022829145.1 of Albula goreensis. NCBI lineage: Eukaryota > Metazoa > Chordata > Actinopteri > Albuliformes > Albulidae > Albula > Albula goreensis. Next base: position 1,668,666 of record CM040751.1, read on the forward strand.
AAATGGTCAAGACTCTCTTATAAAACATAAAAAGGGATACACTCAAGAAGGGTACATATTTGATTTCATGATTGTCACCTCCTGTGATGAATTTGTTCTGATATTTTGTATTTTAATATGTAACAAGCTGCCATATTTGATTGCAAAATTCTTTAGCTGATAGCCAAAACATAAGGCATTGAAAACAATAAAAATCATTAAAGGTCTCTGTACTGCTGAAGATCCCTTGAGCCATTTCTACAAAGTCCCTTTGCTTTTTAATCCAATTTAAGAATATAACAGCAAGTACTTGTTCTACATCAGCTGACCAGTTGTCTGACAAGATAATGACTTTTCAACGAGAAAGGTCGCGGAACGGTTGAGTTGTTGTCCTTTACTGCCCTCTTCTGGCACTGAAGCATAATTTCAGCCTAAATACAACGATGAGAAACCTGATTTTTGCTTTTGACTTTTTCTCTCTGGTTAGTCTATTTATTTCCCTTTCCCAAAAACCATCATCAGTGATACACCCCGACACTGAATGGTGTAAGAATATATGTGAACTATCCATAGTAAAAATGTTTGTTTAACAAAATAATGTAATACGTGTCCATTAAATCAAATTTATTCTGTGGGCATGTTTCACAAAAGCATTTAGTACAAACAAAACTGTTTTTTTTCTGGAGCCAAAAGATAAAGAGAGTTTGTAGTTTAGCTAACTTTGTATAGCAAAGTGGGTACAGATTGGTAAGGGTAGCTTGCTGTGGGTGCACATTAGGGTAAGGGTAGCCAGGTGTAGGTTCAGATTTGGGTAAGCAACGCACCTCAGCTCAAAGAGTCAACGTGTATTTTATAACATCACAACACTGTTTTTCGTATATCTAACACTTTCCTTTGAGGTCATTTTTCAAAACCTTTTAAAATAGCAGTTTGCTTCACAGTAGAGACGGTTGAACTTCCAGTGAGTACCTTCTGGATCATTTTAAGAAACCACTGAAAGGTAGAGTCACTGTATGTGGTTTTAGCCTGGTTTTCAGCACTGAGCCTTTCCTTCGTGTCCGGTCATTTCAGAACTAAGCGTGACAGGTTTTAACACTGGGGAATGTCTTGTTTTGTCTTTGCTTGGTTTCTTGCATTGATATTGTGCATTGTCAACAGGGGTACATCAGGTAAAGTAAAGCTACATAATAAATTAACCCAAAAAAAAAAAAAAAAACAACCTGTGGCATCAGTAGACAAAACGCAGAGAAGTTCGCCAGATTTACTCAGGTTGGCATCGATTTACTGAACCCTCTGGTCCAAGCCACTCGACCAGGCTATAAACAACATTCCTGTTGGTTCTGTTTCTATTTGAAAAGAATCCGTGTCTGTCCAGCACAGGCGAATCGTACGAGGACGAGAAACTATAGTAGGGGGACGACCAGCCAGTCTCAATAGTCCCGTGTATAAGCAGTGTGTTGCGGTATGGAGCTGCGTAACAACAGGGATAGGGTACAGTTTGGCATAAATAAAAGGTATGTTTTTAATTCACTTGTAAGTAGCTTCTCAAGTTGCCTCTCGCTTCCATGATCCATTTAGCGAACTTCATAAGGAGTAAGCTTCGTGATTACTAGTTCGTATTTCCCTGCTGGAATAGTTTCTTATTTGGATATTTTAAAGGTATTAATTAAATCGTGTGCATATATTTTGCTTTGTAAATCAAGGTCAATTGCTAAAGGTTTTGAATAAATAAAACATACACATTGTCGAAACTGTTGGTCTTAAGCATGCACCATAAGGTCGTGAAGAGATGCGGGCACATATTTAAGTGTTATTAAAAGAAAATGTTTTTAAAAACAGTCACAACGAAAGACGCAGATTATTAACAGCGTATTAGGGCGTCTTCAGCGCGTTTACGAAATTAAGTTAGTTTGGTATTGCATCTCAACAGGTTAGGGAGAATGAACGTGAATCGGTCATATTTGTGTCACTTATATGTATATTGTGTACATATAACTGTTTATTTTCATTCTGGGAAGTAATAAGTATCAACAATTATGTTCTTAGACAAACAGTGTATGTGGAATGACAGGCCCAGAAAGTTAGGCTTTCTTAGCGCATCACTATTCTCAGTTTCTTTCACTTAAGGTGGTGGAAACCTGTGCTAGGATTTATCCGTTAAGTTGATTTATCCGTTAAGTTGTTAAGCTGACATTCTTCAGTGTTTTCTGTCTATGGAAACCTTTTTCGTTCAATGTGCCTTGTTATCCTGTGCTTTGGGATGTTTACAGGGTACAGGGAGAGGTGGTGTACATATTCTTCTATGTCAGTATGGGCCAAGACCTTGGACCGGGCTCAAAGTAATAGCAATGCGCAGAAACGATACATTGTTTTCATGTCTTGAGTGTCTGGGCTTTTCATTCGTCCTGTTTAAGTTTTACTTAGGCGCCATTCTTTCTTGAATGTGTATGTTCAGTAACGGCCAATCATGCAGATGTATTTGTGCAACCGTAGACTCGTCATCTTTCTCCATGTATACATTTTTCTCCAGGGAGCACCCCCGCTAGAGCTATGGTGTACAACTTTGTGCGCTGTAGTTCTCCGTGCTACATGACCATTAAACAGTGTGTGGACTTATTTTACCAGGACACTCTCATCAGGCAAGCTAAATGTATTAGAGCTTATTGTTAGGAAAACACAATTTTGGGAAACTAAAATGTTAAAATACAACTCTAGAATATTAAATTGTACCATTTATAACCATAACATGTAGCATAGCAAGTATGATTTTCAGATGCCAAGTAATCACAAATGGCACTTTTGCAACGTGCCACAGAGATAATGTAGTTCCATGATAAACAGGAGAAAAGAGACACGAGACAAATGGAAGGGAAATAACTGGATGAACAGGTGGGTTGTATGTTTTGTGGATAAATGGATGTAATCAATAGAAATGGCTACAGGAAATTAAGTTAGGCAAATAAGAAATTGGAGAGATGGAAAGACAAACATTAGAAGAGTGAACGCGGGCAGCTCTGCGATACAAGCCAAGCTTAGTGTCGCACGCCAGGAAAGTCTTTGTTTAAAACAAAGGTCTTTATCTTCGTACTATCAACTTCTACGGTGACAGTGAAAACTTAAGTTTCAATTACAGATGTCCACCTTTTCTGCACATAGAATTTAAAAATTCATAAGTATTAAAACTGAAAAATGCTCATTGTTTGTATCAGGGAAATTGGTCTCTGTAAGTCTGTGGCGTTAAAACGATAGGTCATACCCTATTTGAAACTAAAGGTGCTAAATTGAATAAAATAAAAAACAGAATACCTTTTGTCTCCAAAGGGAACTTCAGGAAAGTAAGTAAAAGCAATTAACAGCTTTTCTACTTGAACTGCTTGGGATTATGCTAATACCAGGTGTGAGAACCTGATATATACCATGCTGGTACATATATAACCTGCTGCGCAAAGTGCTTGCTGATTCAACAACTATACATTTCTATATCATTTACAGATGCTTCAGAGGGAAGAACATGTGACCAGGAGCAGCGAATAAGAGGAAAGTATTTGTAAGTACAAGTGCAGCCTGTGGTAATGTGACACAAGGGTCTGTATGTCACAATGCACCAGTTGCCAACAGTGATGTCATGATATAACAGCTGCCAACAGTGATGTCACAGTAGACAAGTTGATAACAGTGATGTCACACTGCACCAGCTGCCAACAGTGACCATAGCAAATCTGCATTTCAGGCGCTGTCTGCCACTGTCCACAGCCAAAGCATGTAAGATCCAGTGAAAGAAACGCTATAAATAAAGCACTCTGTTATACCACCTGCAAAACGGTTCTGTTTTGCCCTCAGTGTTTTTCTATTCCATTCGGACATCTCTGTGACATCAAAACTACCGCCATTAAACATTTAGTGTGACTGTTCACCAGATTTTTATGCAATACTAAACTTCTAAACAACTGAACTTCTGAAAGAGCTGTAAAAACACTTTTTCTTTTAAATTTCGCACCGTTATTAGAGATTCCCTTACCACACAGCTGTCTGAGGGTGCAGCTCTCAGCCCTGAGTGAAAAACACAGTGTGCAAAGTCTGTTCACCCTCCTCACAGCCTTTGATTTGAAGTAATCTGTACCGCCACTTAACCACTGTACAGAAGCAGGAATTCGATGAAAGGTCGATGGTTGCTTGAGGTAGAATTGGCAAGACCCCCAGGCCAAATGCGTGGATACCTGAAGCAGTAAAGCCAAGCTGTGGGTGTAACGCAGAGATTGGGTCTCATGTCACACAAATGAAGAGGACTTTTTCCCTTTTGGATGTGGCATTGGTGCATGTGTGTGGGCAGGGTCATGCGGGCGTAGTCGGCCATGTGCCACGGACATGGGGGCACCATCGACCGCCCCTGCTCCCCCTCCCTCCGGATGGGCGAGGGCGCCGCTCGTCTCAGCCTGCTGGTGGCACTGCTGCTGTCCTACCTGCTCTGCGGCGCCGCCGTGTTCTCCGCCCTGGAGCGGGATGCGGAGCTGCAGTCGCGCCGGCGGTGGGACGAGCGGCTGGCTGAATTCGGCCGCCGGCATGGCGTGCGGCCACAGGCCCTGCGCGGGCTGCTCAGGCACTATGAGGACGCCTATGGGGCTGGGGTGCGTGCCAATCCTGTGTCACCCCGCTGGGACTTCACCGGGGCCTTCTACTTTACAGCCACTGTGATCGCCACCATCGGTAAGTAGGACAAACCATCGGCGTATCTGTGAAGGTGTGTGTGTGTGTGTGGGAAGCCAGAGCTGGAGTTAGCATCTGAGGGAAGTTGTAAAGATATCAGGAATGCAGAGGCCCTCTGCCTCCCTTCCACTGTAAGTCATCCAGAAATGTGTTTTTAAGATTACACTGGGGACTCAGCCTACAGTGACAGTGACTCTAACAGATAATCCATTTTATCAAATTTCCATTATGTTTTTATGAGAGACAGAGTTACATTGAAGGAGTGTAAACAGTCATCATCTCTTTCATTTTCACTCCACCTCTCCTTATTATCTGGGGTCTACACCCTCTCTCTGTCATTTTCACGCTAACTCTTACAGTCCCCCCCTTCTCTATATCTGCATATCCTTCTTCACACATTTGTTCTGTTATTGTTGAATATGCAAAGCTCTTAGGCATGAAATGACTGGCAGAGCAAGCCATGGTAAAATGAAAAGTGTTGAAGATAAACACAGGGCAGTTGAAAGAGAATAAAGTTGAAAGAGAGGGAAATGAGTCTAACTGAATTGCAGTATTACTGATCCCTCTGACCTGGGTCTAGCAAGGGCCACTCCTGACTGCCCCGGAAATTACTATTCTAATTGAGCACATCAGGGCAAACTAGTCCACCCCTGTCCATTTCTGAGTCGACTCGCAGTCTTCAGAAACAGATCTGCGGAGGCAGGGATCCAGTCACTGGGGTGTTCCTGTGGTCCCGTGGGTCACTCAGGGAGGGAGGAATCCAGTCACATGGGTGATCCTGTGGTACCGTGGGTCACTCAGGGAGGAAGGGATCCAGTCACAGGGGTGATCTCATGGGTCATGCAGGGACAGAGGGATCCAGTCACAGGGGTGTTCCTGTAGTCCCGTGGGTCACTCAGGGAGGGATCGATCCAGTCACTGGGGTGATCCTGTGGTCCCGTGGGTCACTCAGGGAGGGATCGATCCAGTCACTGGGGTGATCCTGTGGTCTCTCAGGAAAGGAGGGATCCAATCAGTCACTCCAGTCACTGGGGTGATCCCCACACTTTGCTTTTCAGTGACCTGTGCTGTTCAACAGACCCACAGTCATGGACACAGCAGCACAAGCTCAGTTTGTAGATTTTGGATTAAAAAGGAGAAGCAGCAGACAACATGTGTTCAGTAAATCTGTGAATTTGCTGAACTGGCAGTGAGGACTGTAGCATTGAGTGTGGCTTCAGAATGTGATTGGGATGTACAAATTTGGAGAAAATGAGAAAAAAACATAAAAAGACCCCAGCTTCCAAAGTTTCAATGTGCCAAAATGACTAACACATGGAATTGGAAGAAATGACTACGCTCCAGCCTTTTCATTTTCTATTTGGCCTTAGCTATAAGTAATTATTTTAAGAAAGCAGTATTTCTGTTTTATATGAACTACGTTTGCAGCTTCCTGATCTTGCATATGCAGAAACAATATTATAATTGCTCAAAATCATGACAGGGTTGAAAATGTGGTGCTCAACATACACTGCGTCCTACATTAATCTCGACAATTTCATTTGAACAATTTGCAGCACATGGTATTCTTGTCTATAGTAAATTGGTCTTTTTTTTAAAAACACAAATGTATTCAATAAAATGGTGAATCCTTGTGATAATGTGATAATGCTTTCATTGTCGGCTGTGTGTGTGTGTGTGTGTGTGTGTGTGTGTGTGTGTGTGTGTGTGTGTGTGTGTGTGTGTGTGTGTGTGTGTGTGTGTGTGTTCTTGGGCTCGTCCCTGTGACTGTGGCTGTGACAGGGGTGTGGCGGGCCTTATTTGGCAGGCCATGTTGACATTTACACACAGTCCTGTGGGACGTTATTAAATGCTCCCTGGCCCGAATGGAGAAGCTGTAAACGTGCTCCATCTGACTGATATCTTTACTGCAGCAATCAGGCGTGTTTAAATCCCCTCTCGGGGCCCTGTCACCACGGAAACTGCACGCGCTCTTGGGGAGATAGCAGGGTCAATTTCCTTATCGAGCCCCTCGTTCTCCTCCGCGGTGTGTGCTCACAAACACTCCCCTGACTCCTACCAGAGGGGAAGTGGTTTGTATCTGGTGATTATCTGCGTTTCTATAGGGTCGTACCAACCTCTTTGACTTGAGAGCAGTTCAATTAGTTGTAGGCATGCTCAGAGATATTACTATTTGTGTTTATATTTGTTCAGCCAATGAAATTATCTGTGTCTGTACCTGTATTTGAATAGAAAACTGGATGTTGTGTAAAAGACAATAAATGCTAGTTTTCTATCCTAATGTATTCCCTAACTGGCATTGCAAGAGTTGTGCTTTCCAATCAAAACTGGTGATTTAGGCAAGCCACTAAAATGTTGGTTGGGAAGCGGGAAGCAAAAAGCAGGATGCAGCAGCCAGCACCCAAAACAGAAGTTCAGTAAACTGTCATTCCTTGGATGGACTCAAGACATTTTCAGCCTGGGAACTCAAAGCAAAGAGAGTTAATTAGGACTCTTAAAGATTCCTGGTGTCGCCGTGTGCAATATCAATCATCATGGCTACACTTAAGTGCGGGTCTGAATTCGACACGAAATAATTGAGGATTTACAAGTCCCAGCATTTACGAAACGCTGTCTTACACTAATTCGATATTTATAAATCTTTACAACATTCAGATGTAGGTTATCCTTCTGCACAATCTATGTGCTGAACTGATGTTATCCTGACTGACCCTGTGTTCCCCGCCATGAACAGTGAAATACTATTAGTTGGTTATCCGTTATTCACAGTTATTGCATGCTTACTATTTCATAATGGTTTCATAGCTGAACTTAAATCCACGCAATTAAGTAAAAAATACCCATCTTGTGGCTTTGGCCCTTACCCTGAGAGCATTGTAAGAAGTAACTAAGATGTACAGTGCCTTTAACAGTAGTATTGCCCTGTCCTTTTCCCCACTTTCTTGTTTAAAATTTTGTTCCTCGCTCTTGGGCAGGGTTTGGGATGACGACACCGACTACAGAGGCGGGGAAGATCTTCTTGATTTTCTACGCGCTCGTCGGCTGTGCGGCTACCCTCCTCTTCCTCAACTTGTTCCTGGAGCGCGTCATCACCCTCCTGGCCTGGGTCATGTGCTGGTGGCGCCGGAGACGGCTGTCGTGCTTGGGGTTGACAGGGGGACCGGAGGAGGGCATGCCAGGGGGGCTTCGGCCCTCTGTGTACTCTGTGACTCTGATCCTGGGGGCGATGGTCTTGCTGGTTACTTGTGGAGCCTCCGTGCTCTTCTCTGCCATGGAAGGGTGGGGCTACCTGGAGTCCGTTTACTTCTGCTTCGTGGCCTTCAGCACCATTGGTTTCGGGGACCTGGTGAGCAGTCAGAGGCAGGGGTTTTGGGAGGCCCATGGGATGTACCGGCTGGGGAGCTTCCTTATCACCCTCTCAGGTGTGTGCCTGCTCTACTCCCTCTACAACGTCTCCTCCATCCTCATCAAACAGTCGCTGAACTGGGCCCTGAGGAAGCTGGGCCTTCTGGCTCTCCACCCCTGTGCCAGCCAGCCAGGTCCACCCCACGTTGAGCTTAGCTGTTGCCCGCCCTGTTTCCCTCGCGACCTCCCACCCATTGACTTGTGCTTTGGCCTTCATCGCGGGTGCAACGCCGTGCACCCCGGCCCCGACCCGGCAACCCCTGGCAGGCCCCAGTGCGCTAACGTAATGGTGGATACTGTGTGCCGCAGCGAGGCGGACGTTGGCGGAGGGCATCAGTTCCGTGGCCAGATGATTTTGTCTAGGGACTCCTGCGGTGCCCAGAAGATGTCCCTGGCCATTGTGCCAAAGCAGGAGCCCGAGGCCAGCCCTGAGGGCCAATCCCCACAGAATGGCCTCCTGGAGGGGGTAGGTGCCCTCGCTGTCATGAGCAACCGCCTGCAGGAGACCAGCACTGACAGGTAGCCACGTGGAGATCTGCTCCTTCAACCAGTGATCACCTGGAACTACACTTACTCAGCTGTGCCTTAGTAAAGCACAAGTTTGCGGACAGATTTTCTCAAAGTTTGGGATTCATTGAAACGCTGTTGGTGAAAAACTTTTGACCATTCAAGGGTGTAATGCTGTTCTGTTTGACTATAAAGAGAACACATTCCAAATAACATGTTTGTTTGTCTAGAATTTACTAATAATGTTGCATTATAACTTTGATAATTCTGAAAAACATTTGTAATGTAAAGTCTGTTTCGACTGAATGGAATGTACTCCGAAAGAGGGGCCCAGATATACCCAAGGATTGACTACAGCGGGTGCTAAAATGTCGCAACATTTAGATGTGAATTAGCAGACAGTTGCAGGGGGTGCACATCGCTATTAAGATAGAATTTGCTGCGACTACCTCATTCAGTGACTCTCCTCTTGATACATGATAAAATCTGTTCATGCATATGTATACCTGAGGTGAAAGTGATAAAACAGGGTGGAGATTTTGCAGATCAGGCTAATTAGGTATTCCATTTAATATAGCAAATCATGCAGTGATTTTGAAAGGTATATCTCCTATTGTGTCTCCTACTGCAAAATTGTGATTGAGGGTCGTTAGTTTATTGGTGATTGTGACCACAGAACATCTGCCATAAAGCAGATGTTTTTGCACAGCAACTATTCCTTAGTAGATCTGACCCTAAGTTTGTTTGATTGAATCTGGTCCCATGATTTTATTATGCACAAATTAAAAGAGTGCTGTGAATAAAGTTTTGAATGGCCATGGCTGAAGTGTACCTTCATATCCTAATGATACACATTTTCCCACACTTTTCTCTAGCAGGGAACATGAATGAATTGTCAGTCCTGTTGATAAAAGCACTGTAAAATTTTAGCAGACAGGACTTAAAGGCAAACCCTGCAGTGCACTCACTAACCTCTTCATGGGTATATGACCCAGATTTATTTGCATTTCCTAACAGAGGGCACCTGATAATTCTGCAAACTCATTCACAGTAATTTTATGACAGTTCCTAAAAACGTCCATCTTAAAAGCCGGCCAGAAAATCGTTTTGTGTTTATTATGACATCACAGCAATACCTTCATATGTGAGTCAGACGCACAGAGCTGGAGTTTTACATTTCACAAGCCTAATCCTTTTGCAAAGTGGAGGACATCTGAGCTTGTATGTTTTCCTTAGCAGAGTGATTCCTCAGGGGGAGGGCGGTGTTTGGGTCCAGCTCAGTGGAGGCGGAGTCGCTGGATCAATTCATCCTTTACCAACGTTTATCTGATTCGGACAAGCTGCCTCGGGCAGCTCCAGCGGAAGTACATTTGGGGCCTGCTAAAGATTATTAGAGGTCTGCTAGTTTTGCCTCTCCATTTCAAGCTGGTACATTCCATTTTAGGCATTTTGGGCTTATTCAGAGCAATGTACACAGTTTACATTTTTACATAGTTAGCACCATTATACAGCACTGCTGCCAGGCAGTTAGCGCCATTATACGGCACTGCTGCCAGGCAGTTAGCATCATTATACAGCACTGCTGCCTGGCACAGTTAGCATCATTGTACAGCACTGCTGCCTGGCACAGTTAGCACCACTATACAGCACCGCAGACAGTTAGCAGTTCCATGCCACATAGCATGGATTTTCAGATAAAGTCACATTGGGCCTTGTCTTACACTCGGTGCAACAGTCCCTCTGCATTATTTTAGCTCATGATGTGAGACGGCAGCAAGGCAGAAAAATCAAACAAACATGAGACCCAAGGGTTAAATGTGACACTTGAATGGAATGTATGGCAGTGATTACAAATGAAACTGCTTACTTTCAACTGTTATTTCTAAACAAATTTTTCCCACATTATTGGAAGATCATGGAAGCTATGCTCACCTCGCTAGGCCAAGAACAGACAAATATCTGCTTATCGATAGCCTGGTGAGAAACCTGGATGGTTTCATTGATTGAGAATAAGTCCAAATCATTCTCCAGTGAAAATTGCATTTATTTGGAAATGTTACATCACAGGAAAAGAGGATAGTCTTACTTCACCACAGGAGCTGCCTACTGTTTCTATACGTCCTCTGCTTGCAGACTTTCCAGTGCATGAGCAAGTCTCTTTCCTTCATAGTGAATCTACTGTTTCTCAAACTTAACTTACAGCTCTGTTAAAATAGCAAGGCGCAAACCTTATCCATTTGTTAAGGTGATGAAACATGACATGCTTCTTGGCTTATAGCCTGTATCACCCAAATTACACCATGTTTAAAAGAGATCATCCGTCCACCCTGTTTATAAGTTTTACCCAAATTTTGTGCATAAGGACATTGTAATGAAATAATGAAGTAGGTTTACCATGCCCATTAATATGCTTAAGACAATGAGAGGCATTGTGCATAGCGCATAAGATTGATTTTAAATACATCTGGAAAGGATAACTTATTCAATGTATGTATTAAGTTCATAGATGAAGCAACAGTGCATCTCTCCATATACATTCTACCATATACCCCAAACAATCCCAAAATAAAGGGCTTCTATGTCAGGTAGGATGGGAAACAGAGATAAAGAGGATTAAACCGTCTATGGTAGGTTTATTCTGGTAATTATAATCTCTTAGGCTTATAGCACTTGATGTTGTTATCTGCTCCTCATATTTGAATAGATGTATTGGCAATTCATGTTTGCTGCTTGAAAATTCAAATTGTGGTTAATTAAATAGAAGCGCGGCTGAAGAAATGAACACTGGGTTGGCATAGCCACCTAGTGGACAAAGCGGTGAACTGTAATGGGATTTATTTCCTTACAGCATTGAAAATCTTGGTAGCCTTCCCTCTAGTGTCCTAGGAATTTGCTCTGTCTATTTTACTTTACATTTATTCATAAATTGAGATTATTCTAAAATATTAATTAGCATTTTCTTTATGATTGACATGTAGCCCAGTCAGTAAATCTCTGCCATAGAATAGTTGTCCTGTTAACCAAAGATTCAGTCCCAGAGTACATTTCATTGTGTGTTATCACTTACACCATTAAATATAAATAATATCAATATTCTCATCTTTAAAGGTTTACAATTGAATGGTAAACGTGCCCAGTCAGAAAAGTCTGGCTATTTATTTCCCTAGAAACAAAACTTTTTTTCAATGAGCCGTTGAAAGGGGAGGTCAACCTATTTGCTTTCTCAAACCTACAAAACACAGAGTGAACAAATAAGAAGACAAAACTACTTTTTTTCTGAAACCTAGAAAATACACATAAACTTCCAGGGAGCTGTTTAGTTGCCATTTTGATACTGGCAACACAAATTCCCCTGTTATGTTTACACAGCTAAGTGTTTATGTTGCAATATAATTTTGGGTTTGAAAATTGGTATAGTCCCTGGTTATTATCTGGATTTCTTCTTTCTTAAATTACATCATTGCATAGAGGATATATATATGCACACACATGATGTATACACACACTCATGCTGACACTTAGACATCTAGACATCAAAAAGCCCCCCTGTGACAGGTGTAAACCAATCACTATCTCTTTTTTATGGGAAGAGAAAAACTAAAATGCCCAAAGGTCACCAACGTAACATGAAAATCCAGGGACTAACTTGATGTAACTTTATCCTTAAAAACTCAAAATTATGAACATGATGCAAAATTTGTAGAAAACCCAGTCGGAGATGTTAAGATGCCAAAAAGCAACTGATACTATTTTACATATAGATAAACGCCACCTCCCCTGACCCCTGCCCTGAAAATCTGACATAAACGAATCGATCCTCTTCAGTGGAGTGGTGGAAACACTGCTACTGACATGTTGGCCCCAAAAGTTTGGCCAATGCATCTGTTAAAATCAATATGCTAAATGCCTAGCCTGCTAGAGTTTCTACATTAGAAATCCAATACCATCTTCAAAATAAGCAAAGGCATTTTGCCATGCTAGCAAAATGACTACATTACAGCAATTAAGCGCTGCAGGCAGAACTAAAGTCAGTTCTCTCCGTAGCATTTATTGCACCAGGCATATTTCATTGCAGAGTTAACAGTTCATTGTCTTTCTGTCCTGACTGACTTTTCAACTTCTTCATTTTATTGATTCTGCATTTTAATTTTGTGTGCCCATGACCTGTGACCTTGCCCTGTACAGGCAAATCAAATAATTCAAGCCATTAACTGCAGTGGCTGTCATATCTGTTATTGTCACAGCATTCAAGTGAGTTCCCTCACCATTCCAGTAATTCGTGGGTAATCCGGTAATTTGAGGACTCTTGTTTGATGTCTAAAGGCAGTGCCAGAGAAGTTTGACATGATATATTTTGCTACATACAGTAAAATACACAATTTAATATGGAAATTGTTATTAATGTTCAAATAAATGACACATTATGTGAAAAGCAGAAACGAAATTGGAAAAAAGAGATAAGAGCAGTGTCACTGATGGCAATAGAGGGCACGATCTAAAGTGCAACATGACTTTACGAGGGTTTGGCGGCTTCTCAGGTACCTCACAGTAATTTTAGGCCCTTAACTTTACAGTGGACATAAAATATTACAGTGCAGAAATTATTTCCGTGGCATTTCTGGTATTTACTGAGGTGTTTATTTGACTTGCATCCAACAATTTCTCTTTTTATCGCGGAAATTGTATAGCTATACGTTTTCAGTATTGTATTTTTCTGTCATGCGGATATGTGATTTTTGTTGGTTCGCAGTTGATTAGGATAAGTAATATGTGTGAATAAATATCATTATTTATATTGTTGTTGTTACTTCTACTAACACAACCACTACCGCTTCTGAAAATTGTACTAGTTGTATTCTACTAACGTTATTACTTTATTTATGTTGGCTGGTTTCAGTTTTTCGCCTTCTCACCATTTACTCAGGCCTTTTTGGTCCAGTACAATTCTAACGGCCATTGTTCCTAGAAACACAAAATATTTTCAATTACAATTTTTCGTGGATTAAAGTAGCTATTCAATTGCGCTGTATTCCGCAACGGCTCTACCCAATTTGACGCATTGCAGGTAACAGTTAACCAATTACCAACGTCCTTTCTTTTTGTAAAGCATCTCTGAGCCAATAAGAACCTGTGATACATTTCCGGAGTGTGGTCTTTTTTTTTATTCTACGCCGATATTTTGGCTCAGATAAATTATGAAAACATTCATATTTTTAAGGAAATGTATATCGTAATGCAAATACATGTTTATCAAGCATTTATTTCATTAATTGTAAAGTAACTGCATAAAACAACGAGTTGACGCTCCGCCGTACATCAGCGGAGATAGTGAATATGCACATAAATCGTGCTGCTGCGCTATTGGCGTAGGGTGCATAGAGCGGTGAAGGAAAAGTGAAAACTGCCTTTTTGCACAGTCTGCAGTATCTCTACGCGGTCCTTGCAACTAGTGCAGTCCGTTGTTGCTAATTATTGCTGAGTATTGTAACTCGCTGTAGGTTAATTCCCGTAAAAGGGTTCTCAAGTCAATAGAGCGTAAATAAATTGGTAGATTCTGGCCCACTCTTTCTGACTGTGGTTTCTGAAAGAACATGTTCGCGTGGGGGGTAAATGATGTCATCGAGCGGAGGGATATACTACAAATAAGACTAAACGGGCAGTAAGGAGGACCGGAGTTCCGAGGAAACTTTGCTAGTAGCCGGACCGGAGACGAAGCAAATTTCACGTAGCAACACAATTTTGACGTAGTGGTAGAAGAATAACGTGTACTAAGTCCGAAACTATCTCCTTACGGTACACTGTTTTATTTTCTGGTAAACCATAAACGTTTTTAAGGATCCAAAAGAAGGAAAATGGTGAGTATAACGCGTTGGGGAGAACGCGCTATTTTGTTGTTGACGGTTAGCTAGCAACCGCTGCTTGCCTGTTTCAGTGCTTTGCACCAAAACCGGGCTAACGAACGTTAGCTCTGACAACAGTCAATGTTACCGGCATTATATAGCGCTGTAAATTAATCTTTTCAGTTTCTAGCATATTGTGACAACCGTATGCGTAAGCCGACGAGAAACTATCCAAAGCTAGAAAGCAACTGTTGGCCAATTCATCTTTTTTTAACACGTGTGTATCTGAATAAAGTCAATTAGTGATAGCTGTTAATGGCGTCGATAGCCCATTTATCAAATGGTTGGGGTTTTTATGTCAACAAGCGATGGTGCCTAGCATTTAACGCTACGACTTGAATGTACGTGTTTGCATTCCGCTACAATGAGCCATTTGTCTCAGGTTGGTTTTTAGATTGCTTATGATAGTGGATCTAGACCAGTATAGTTTGCTTGTTATTCCCGTAGCTAATCAGATTTCCGTATCTCGCCGGCTATGTAACGGTACCGGGTTTGCAATAGGACGTTGTAGCTCAAGTATACCGTTTAATGGGGGGTTGAGCAAGCGTATTTAGGGCGGTAAGATGTGTCTGTGTTCCCCAGTCCACTGTTTTAATTGACTAATAATTCATTGATAAATAACGTTAGCTGTATAGGTGATTTGTATGGGATAGTGATGAGATGGGAACTACAACATAGTCACCATAATTCATTTATTTCCCCTGCCTGAGCAATGATTCAGTTTAACTGCTACAATTTAATTGTTTCACCAAATTGAGTTCGTATTTTAGTTCTGTTCTCTATTTTTGTAATTTTACTTCGCAACAGAGCTAACGAAATGTGCAATTTATTGTGCTTTCATGTGCGGCAGTGTGGCTTGCAGTGATAAGGGGATAGCTAGCTAGCAAGCTACTAAATTGGATAGAGTAACGTTAGCTTAATGTATCGAATGGGCCTAGCAAGTCAAGCTAGCTAGCTAATCATATATCAGTAGCCCTTTGGCCCTTGCTGCCTATATGTTTTCTGTTTTCTTAGCCAACGAGCTCTAAGAGTCATGAAAACATCAATAAAAACATATTGATGCTTAATGTACCATTTTCAGTAGCTAAGGGAAAAAACACGTGGTAAGTTTATCTTGTTTGGCATGGATTTGACTGTTACTGGGCAATCGTTTATACGGTTTGAAAATATTTTTAATCAGATGGTTCTGAGTCACAAGCCAGCTTGCAGCTGGCAACCGTGCCACTCATTGATTCAGCTGTGGTATGAACGAACCATCTGGCAAACTGAGCTGGCTTTGAGAAACGTGCCAGCAACAAGCATTTTCTTCTGTCACATGAAATGCGCATTTGTGTGGTTAAATACCTGTTAGACAACTACCTGTCTCGTACCTAGAATGAATGTTTTTATTCCAGAAAATGCGGAAGGGTTAATGTTTCCAGATTGCAACCATCCGTAAAGCTGTGCTGCAGCTTGTTCGTGAATGATCTTCGCCACCCCCTCACCAGTTCCGCAGCCAAACACCCCCTCCCGCATTGAACCAAACCATGGTTGCTGCAGTAGGCTGACACTCGGTCCGCAGTGCACCCCTTACAAAATATGAATGCGAATTAAGATACGCTGCGTCGTGTAGGCATGAGCGACTGCATTCTTGCTTTTGTCCTGATTTACCACATCGCATGCAGTTGTTACAGTTTTTAAAGATTCAGCTCCCCGAGCACTCCCAGGAACGCTCCGATTTCTTGCAAGAGTTAGCTTGCCACAATTTTTTTTGCAGAAGTGGAGTGTTCACCATCTTCCATGCGCACATTTGTCTCAAGAGACATCCTCCTTGAGCTAAACGTTTTGAACGCATGAGATCGACCATGCTTGTGTTAAACGAAAAAGTAGGCTGTGGGTGGTCACGCATATGCCAATCCAGAGACTTCTCTGTGAAGCGTGAATCTTTTATTCTGTTTTGGTAACACACCCCCCCTCGGATTTAGATAGATTTAGACTTATTGCATCAGCCTCTGGCTGTCAATTTCCAATAGTTCATGACATGTAATGCAACGTCTAGTTATGTAGAAGTAATCTCCGCTTAAAAAAGGTGTTAATTTTTTAATCAGTTAAAATAAGTAATCGTTTGCATTATCTCCCTGCCATCCCTCAGCTTGTTATGGCTTTATTTGGCTGTCCCGTCAGGCATCTGACATCGCTCGGAAAGTTAGCTGCGCTCAGTGAATTAAAGGTGCGAGAAACGCTGCCCCACGCCCTGCACAGAGTAACCCGGCTGGCAGTATCCAGTGGCTAAGCGGTGAGCGGCGTACGAGAGCGCGGAAGGACGGCGGTTTTAAATGTGCCACGTGTATGACCCCATTAATGCCATTCTAATTATACAGCAGCCTGCGTGCATTCCAGGCCGCAGAGTATTTATACCCGTCCTTCATCACACCTCCTCGGCCCAGAGTGGTGCGACTCGCGCAGGAGCACGCGGCGGAGTCCATCCGCCGCTCTTAATGCTCCGTCCCCGTAACTCTGCTCTCATTTTCGTTTCACCTGTGTCCCCCTCACAGGCCGACCAGCTGACAGAGGAGCAGATCGCTGGTAAGTTGCTCCCCGGGGTGGGCTGGAGAGGTCGAGGCTATGTGACTAACACACTACTTCACACTTGTTTATACGGCCTTATGTCTGGTCTGACTTCTGCGGATTGAATTTAGCCCCCAGCCACAGTGCACAGGTATTCTATGGGGGGGGGGGGATTAATCTGATTGTCTGCATAGTTACGTGATTAGTTATGCTCAGCAGTAGGCTTTGTCAAGGCTAGACACTTAATCCCCCTCAGATGGCCTGTTGGACCGCCAGGTCATTAAAACAGCTAAAAGAAATCAGAAACATTTTATTTAAAGTTAAATTTCAAATTTACTGATTTTTTTACTGCCACTTTTAATTGCCACTTGCATGTTCACAAATCATGTGAGGTTCATGTAAAACCAGGCCAATACACCACAGATATATATATATATATATATATTCTCTTCATTTAACATTTCTTTTAAAATTTAAAGTTTATGTAATTAGCTTTGCAATCAGGAGCTTTACTGCAGGAGTTGGCCAGCTGACTGATAACTCACTGAATGTTTGTCTTTTGTGTTGCCATGGTAGATGTGAGATATTCAATATAAGAACATTTTTGGGTTTGATATGATTGGAACAAGATGTATATGCAAACACAAGCTATTTTGTTTTGTCAGTTAATCCTGTTATTCAACAGAAGTGATGTTAGCAAAGAAATTATTTCCAGAAAGTTCTGGAAGACACTTAACTAAAGACCTGGCCCTGGTCATTAACGGCTTGCTGTTCCCTCCTCTCTTCCTACTCAGAGTTCAAGGAGGCGTTCTCTCTGTTTGATAAGGATGGCGACGGCACCATCACCACTAAGGAGCTGGGCACAGTGATGCGCTCTCTGGGTCAGAACCCCACGGAGGCCGAGCTGCAGGACATGATCAACGAGGTGGATGCAGATGGTGAGGCTCTCAAGAACGCCATGGTCTCCCCGAATCCTGGGACTGTGTGCTCTGTACAAAGCAAATGTCTCTGTGCTGGATCAGAGGACCCCCACACTGGCCAGGCCTCCCACCCTTCCAGATGACCTTTATTCGTTTTGCACCAGAGGAGTGTGAAACAGTGTTGATAAAGAGCCGTGTGTCACCTGCATAGCACTGGAGATTCATCCCATGCCTACCAATAATACAAAGTGTGGGAATGTGTGGAGTTTAAACAAAAGGGTCTGAGAACTGATCCCTGTGGAACACCAAAAGTTGGCATGCGTGTTCCAGATCTGCAGTCTCCTGTTGGATTAAGGCAATTGATGAGATAGGGGTGGGACCAGTTTACAGCTACTCCTGAGTCCAGCGGTGTCCTTGGCATTCAGTGGGGATGGGATGGTGGAGCAGATCAAAAACTTTAGGCTAACAGAATCCGAAGGTTGGGGGAACTTGTGTTAGCTGTTCTAGTACTGTGAGCAGGTCTAAATTAAGTACTAAGACAGAATTCAAGGTATGGCTACAACTTTTCCAGAACTTTAAAAAGAAATTTGAAGGTAGAAAGGGCTTCATATTTAGCCAAGGTTCCCATATAAGGGGGTTTATAGCTTTGAGCATGCCTCCTATCATTAAAGGTAAGACAGTTAATAAGAAAGTGTTAAAGCTTATGTCCAGTGGACTTTGAGCTCCAGAATTTGGGGTGAGCTGGGATTTAGAGAGGCGTTCCATGTAGGCTTGGGCAATATGTTTTTCATGCTGTCACCCCTTCCTGACATTATACCGTGTTAAATGGTGTTTTGACGGTGCTTCAGAAGCAAGGCCTCTGCCTCAACTTCATGACTTAGCAAACGATTCCATGTAATGGTAACGCTTGATGTAAAATAATACCTCCTTATATCAGTGCAGAACTTATTCTTATCTAGTTTTCATTTATGTCCATTTGTTCTACTGACCGAACTCACCGTAAAAAATATATTGTTAACCTTATTTCACCCCTTCATAAATTTAAAAACTTCTGTTAGATCACCTCTAACTCTCTTTGCGAGGTCTGAATTGGTTAAGTAACTGGTGTCTTTCCACATAGGTTTTACATTTCATGCCAGGTGTCAGTTTGTCGTTTTTTGGTGACATCATCCCTATTCAGACGTAGTGCTTGCTTATGTTAACCTGCCACATAGCTCTGAGTTGGCTAGGTTTGCGCAGCTCTGATAAGATGGCATTTCTGATGTCAGTCATTGAGGAGTAGCTACTCCATCCTGTATATGGACAATGTTTACATTTTCAGGTTTTGTGAATCTGAAGAAAGCTAAGGCTAGCAAAGTAGTTAAGCATTTTAAATTTCTGAAGCTGCTCTAGAGCTGTGCACTACAGCATATCACCTCAAACAGCTTCTTTATGTTGCTAGCAGCCATAGCGCAGGCAGCAGCTGTACAGGACTTTGAGCCATAGTGCAGGCAGCAGCCAGACAGGAAGCTGAGCCATAGTGCAGGCAGCAGCCAAACAGGAAGCTGAGCCATAGTGCAGGCAGCAGCCAAACAGGAAGCTGAGCCAGACTGCAGGAGATGTATAAGTGTTAGCAACTGGATCAGCCCCATTAAAGCTCTGGACCCAGTGTTTCTGACGCTAATTTTAGGCCAATCAGATGGGCATAGTTTGTGCAGATAGCTGCGGTGTTGTGTTCCCTGTAGCTGCATGTGAAAAGAAGTGGTTTATGAAGGCGACCACTAAAGCTAATCCCAAAATACAGACAGTGAGGCCCTATAAAAGCACCAGTGTGTGTTGCAAACAAACAGAACCTGATGACAGCTGCCCATCTCATAATTAATTGCAACTTGCTTTACAACTCATGATACTTAGTTTGAATCTCATGTGCTGCACGGTCTGGGTGTAATGTAGAAAATTGGGACTTAACGTTTCTGACATAACTTCTCATTGGCAACAGCAATGGTGGGAAGCAAGGCGAATTCAGACATTTGGTCTTCCTTATTTGGGTTTCATCATAACTTTGGAATATACTTTGATTAGTTTTGTATAGATTTCAATTGTCTTTAATTCTTGATAATAGCTACATCCCTGCACTTGCTTATCTTGGGTGTGTGTTTGTACTTTTTCACATTTTGACCCATATGGGCACTTTGATGGCTCTTCAGTAATGAGGAGTGTGCTGCGCGATAGGATGGATCACAGCTGACACCCAAGATGAACTGCGTAGGCATTCGGGCTGAGCTGAAACGGACGAGTCCGAGTCAAGCCGTTTTGGAGACCCGACCATATCTCGGGCCTGACTGCAACATGTTATTCAGCCCCCGTGTCTCTTGCTCCTCTTCTGCCCACAGGCAACGGCACCATCGACTTCCCCGAGTTTCTGACTATGATGGCAAGGAAGATGAAGGACACAGACAGTGAGGAGGAGATCAGAGAAGCCTTTCGGGTGTTTGACAAGGTAAGGTGATAAGGAGGTGGGAACGTGTGATTGGATAAGATTATTCATGTATTGATTCTTTGTTGCCGTTTTGCTGTGATTTGGCTTTGGAAAGAGTGCATTTATATATCAGTCACAGGGATGCAGGAACAATGCAAACACATCATAGATGGTTTCATCAAAGTAAGGGTATATAGTGGATACAACAAAGATGACATTTCATCAATTTAAGGAGGTTTTTTCGTTTTTCCATACCATAAGAAACAGGATGGTACTGAGTTGCATCTATCCTGCAGTTCTGATCTCCCGTCCATACCCAGTGTCCCACTCCACTGCTTGGACAGGCTCAGGGGTCACATGGGGCCCCCGGTGTCCCCAGGGGCCTCCTAATGTGAGCCTGTGAAAATGGCTGAGCCGATTTATCAGGCCTGAGCAAAAGGGCTGCGAGTGCCACAGCGTCCTGACCCAGCAACTCTTACGATTAGCACCTGACTCCAGCGCTGCTCCCGCCACCTTAAGCATTTAAGAGCATCCGGCTGGGCAGAACCATGCCTAGCTTATACGCTAGCTGGTGTATGGAAGAGGCTGTTTGAATAGAGCAATGAGCATTGATAAAACTGCTTCATCTTGAAAGGGAATCGAGCATTGTGAAGTATCTCGCGTTAAATTGATGTCTGAATTACACCCACAGCCCTTTCACACGATTCAGTGTTTAGCCAAGAGAATCTGTGTACAGGCTCAGGCTGAGTTTGAAGTGACTTGTTTTTATTCAGGTGTTTCACCAGTCACTCATGTAAGAGGCTTGACTCTTGGTTCGGATAGAAATGGATGATATTTTCCATGTTTCTATCAGAGATTAAGAATGATTGTAATAGCAGGCTACCAATAGCCTCACCTGCAATGTTGCATCAAATTTATTTTTGTGCTGTTTTTATTTTTTTTTTTAGGTTTTTTTTTTTATCAGTTGATTGTTGGAGTTATTGGAGCATAATAGCTATTGGTCGACCATCAGTAGCCTAGCAATCTTACTTGCCTTCAGCTTTAGCAGGCTTGTGTTGTTGTGTTATTTATTATTTTTTATTATAATTAGTAGTAGTAGTATTATGTGTATGTTTTGTTGCTTTTCCATTTAACTAGGGAAATGTCGCTGGTTGAACTTTAGTAGTGGTGCTGTCTTACTATTGTACACTGTCGTGTGTTGCATTACTATTGTAGTTTTACTTTGTTAAATGGAGATGAGCAGTTGTATCATTCAAATGGATGTTTTATAAAACAATGGTTGTGGCAAAAAATTTGCAGTTAATGCACACATATTTAATGTGTTCATGTGTCTATGCTGTAGCCTATACAGTCCAAATTGATATTTTCTAAAACACTGGTAATGGCAAACATAGCCAACAAAGTAAAAGTGAAGATGGATTGGGGAATAGCATTACAATCAATCTCAACTATCAATATCAGTGTTTTCCTGGTATGAGATTCAACAAATGTCACAATTGAATATTTGATACATTTGCAAATTCTAGTATTTATTAAACAACAATGGTTGGATGGTTGTGGTTCATAGCTAGCTGCGCGATGTATATATTATCGATATTTTATGAAGCACCAACAATCTGTTCAACCTTACTTCATGCAGAGTTTCTTTGGCTTTGTTTGCCTTTATTGGCAAAGATGGGTCAAACAGCACAGTGAATCTTGTAACCGCGGCAATTATCGTTTTAAAGTCGTACGCAGCTTTACACTCACATGGCAGAGTCCAGCATTAGCCCTGAATCAATACTGTTCTTAAAAAAAGCTACATAATCCAGGACTACAAACTGATGAGCTAGCCAGCTAACAAACCTACAAGCTAATACCTAAGAAATGAGGGCACTGAGATACTACTGAAAGATTTCTGTTTGTGTTACGTAGCCAATGCTTCATGTCCCGAACAACAGTTCACTGTTAATCTTGCAATGCATAGTAACCAGTTTTTAACCATAAGTACCATTAGATCAGTTGCAGTCCAGTTTATAAACTAGGCTACCGATTATACCGCCAACTAGCTGTTATGCTCCATCTCCCTAACTTAACCAATAAGAACACAGAGGCTAACCTCCATGTAAAGCCAGGAGATACATGAGATATAATATGGCTAGTTAGTAGTAGCAGGATATCAATAGCCTATCTGCTATACTATTCTTCATCTCTGATAAAAATGTGGGAAATGTCTAGGGTTTTCTCTAGGTTTTCAGAGGGCTTTGGTGCTGCCTGGGTCCTGGGGGGTGGTGCTGGTTGGGGGGTTTTAAATAATTTTTCACATGTTGTTTTGGACCATTATCCTTACCATGTTTGTGAGAAAGTTTGCAACACATATTGTACTTGTAGCCAAAAGTCTATTCGTTTAATGCTAACTTTGTAAGATACTAACATTAGTTCAGTCGTGGTGTCTTTATGAAACATCAATTAACTAGCTTCGTTGGCTAAGGTAACTTAATTCAGTACATGAATATCTATGTAAGTTAGCTAGGTTAGCCGTTTCTGTAGTTGTAAAATAGGCTACATTATCTGCTCTGTTGTTGCTATAGTTAACATCCACGAGAATTACTCCCTAACAAGAAGAGTATACTTTAGTTATTCTTTGTTGAGGCTTACCTTATCGATGGCTTGTAACTTCCATCGCAAGAGAACAGTACAGAGAAATATCCAATCAACACACCAATCACACAAACGTTCGTCCAAACACTGATTGTTGATTGGCAGGTCATTCCTGCTGCCAGCTTACCTTTCCGTTTGAGATCAAGCCACCTGTAGTGATGGAATGCCAGGTCAAGGGTTGACCTGTCTGAAGGTGATTTTATAGCCATGTAAGGCCATGCACATCTCAGCTGAGGAGGAGATGTGTGAGCTAGTGACTGCGCCTGGAAAGTGAGTCACCTCTCTTTCCCCCCCACCCCTTCGCAGGATGGAAACGGATACATCAGCGCTGCTGAGCTACGCCATGTGATGACCAACCTCGGTGAGAAGCTGACGGACGAGGAGGTCGACGAAATGATCCGCGAGGCTGACATCGATGGAGATGGGCAGGTCAACTACGAAGGTGAGGGTCATTCTTCGCCTAAAGTCTGTCAGTATGCCATGCCCAATTGTGTGTATGTCTTCACACTGAAATTCATACCAACATGGTCTACATATGAAAACCATGTGCTTTTGGAGACATTACAGCTGCTCATTTTTTTTTATAGGTCTCACCATGTTCAAATGACAGTTTTTACCATTAATATATAATTGTATATACCATATCTCTTTGTCTTATTGACACACTCTGTCATTTCTGAGCATACATTTTTCATGAGTGGTTTTTGTTTCTTCTTTGCAGAATTCGTGCAAATGATGACTGCAAAATGAGGAGTTTTTTCCATTCTCTTACATTGCCTGTCCTTCTACGATCACTGTCTTTAAAAAAAGAAATCAATCAAAAAAAAAAGCTACAAAAAAATCTTAAATGTTAAAATTCTGTAAATGTGGTTCGAAATTCAACCTACTTCTGAGGCGTCTGTGGACAGCAGCGGAATAACCCCTCCTGGAAGGACCGGATGCCGTCTGTCTGCATGAGCTCTCTTCCTCAGTCACCCCCGGCGCGTCTCCACGCGCGCTCCAATTTTTTGGCGTTTAAAAACCCAGAGGAAAGAAAGACACTCAGTAGGGGGGTGGGGGTGGGAAAATAAACGCCCCCGTAGGAAACTGACCGACGGAGACGTCCTCACCTGGAAAAAGTCAAGCGGCTTTTCATCGGAGCATTTTTCTGTTTTGTAATTATCTTAACCGTGCAGCTCACAAGACGCACAGTAATGTGTCCGGCAAAGTTCTTTCTCTTACACACACACACACACACACACACACACACACACACACACACACACACACACACACACACACACACACACACACACACACACACACACACACACACACACACACACAATTACATTCTCTTCTCCTCTGACACGCTCACACACACTAAAACCGTTGCATGCACCTTTCCTGATGGTTTCCTGTCTACAAATGGGGTTGGGTGGGAGGGAGGGGTCCCTATTCTGCCATTGAGTGGGGAAAAGCAGATTTGTGTACAGACAGGTCTATACATATACACTTGTAGAAGATCTATTACAGAGCATTGGTACACATGTAAGGCTGTGACTCTTGGCTCAGGACTTTGGGGTTCAGACCTCTGTGTTCCTGCCTGAGCAATTAAATGGTTATTGTGGGTATTTTCTTTGGGTTTTATTTGGGGGTCGTTTAATTTCTTCCTTTTGTGATGTATGTTTCACCATTGTTGCATCACCATGCTTCGATAGCGCAGTGCATTGTGTTCTTGTGGGTGTACAGATTACAGAACATAAATAAAATAGCCTAAAATTGCATTCAGTAGGCAAGAGCCGCGCTGTAAATACCTAATCCACAAACAACTATGATACAGATGTAAATGGTATGCTTAAAAAAATGTGTTATTAAATATTCAACGTGTTGTAAACTTTGCATTGCCTAATATTAAACTATAATAGTACGGCCTGTGACTTAAGTTACTGTTTTCCCATTTGATTTTGAAATGTGCCATAATATTGAGCCTCAACTTTTTTGCAAGAGAAATTTTAGTAAATTAGAATATATTATAAATATATATATATAATATACATATTTGCACTTTTGTGTACAAGAATATCTGAGAAATTGTTCTGTTCAATAAGGTGAAACCAAATTTTGCTGTTGTTGCTGCTGCTACTACTACAACTCCTGTCTGTTGCTGTAGTTGTGATTTGTCAGGTCCTTGTGTCATGGTGTAATGGTCCACTCTGCTCGCTGTGAGGCTGAGAGCTCTTCCGCTAAGTGCTGGGGGCAGGTTGAAGGAATACAAATGTGGGTGTGAAGAAATGGATTCTTTTTTTCTTATTTTGTTTTGAGGGTTTCCGCAGCGAGATGGCTATATCTGGTAGTTTGACTGCCATCAGAACAGCAGTTGAAGAATCGTACAAAGCTTTCAGCACCTCTCTTTCTTTGGTCTCTATGTTCTTAAGGGACTATAACTTGTCCTGTTTTAGGTGGATGATTTAGGTGTTTGGGTTGGGGGGTGTGGAGGAATGAAGGACCTGACTGTAGCTGTTTAAATATATGAAAGTTTGCATCCAAACTACAAGCTGTGAAATATTAATGTTTTCCAATAAAAAAATAAAGTTTACTACCTGATTCCTTGGTCGTGGTTATCTTATTGAACCTCTCTTGACCTGGGATGCTTTTAAATGGCAAGTACCTGCTATATGGACCTCTGTTATGGCATGTCCTTCCATGTCAGCCTGTTTAGGACTCCTTAGCCTGCTGACCTAATCTTATTTCCAGGTTAATTGACTTGACCATGGGGGCAGGGGGGATAACCTCTACCCTCAGGGCCTTATTTGGCTGCTAATACAAAG
Organism: Albula goreensis; assembly: GCA_022829145.1. Classification (NCBI taxonomy): domain Eukaryota; kingdom Metazoa; phylum Chordata; class Actinopteri; order Albuliformes; family Albulidae; genus Albula; species Albula goreensis. The sequence goes on from CM040751.1 coordinate 1,694,536, forward strand.
GCTGAATATGGAGCTGAAGAGAACGTGTTAGTCTGGACAACTGCACAAACCCCCGTGTGAACCCTGACAGTTTGGACCCTTTTGGAGCAAGGGGTGAGCATTAGCTAGCGTCTGCAGTACCACAGCATGCCAGGAGCACACACGGCGCTCAAGAGTTCATCTAAGGTGTAGGGCTGTGGCCGCCGCCGTTTCCATGTCAGCCACGTTTTAAAGGCCACCTCCAGCTGGCTTTACTGCTTCTCCCACCAACAAAACAAACACAGGTGGTGTGCATGTTGAAGTAGTAACACTTTATGTGCTCAGTATTTTTACAAACAGGACGTTTGTGTCTTTTCTGTAAAATATGCAACAACATTCTTCACAGGATGTGGAAAATTGTTTCATGAGCAAGCAAGAAAATTTCCCAGCCAAAACACTGTTCAACACTTCCTGAACTACGAAATGTGAAAACCACATACAATTCTTGTAGAACTGGAGTGTTTCTTGGTAGCCAACTAATTACACACTCTTCTCCCTGCTGATTCCTCAACACTCTTCTACAGAAGATGTCACCAGTGGGGTTTGAGGGTTATTGGGTGGATAAAAAACGGAGTTTTTCAAAACGGTTTCAAATATTAGCCAGCTAAATCGTTACCCCTGCGGTGTGAAATGCCCCCAGTGCCTGAGGTGGTGCAATCAGTCCTATGCCCCCCATGGATGTGCCAGGGGGAAGAGGACATGAGTGACCATAGACATGTCAGAGGGAATTTTACTGGAGTGACCATAGACATGTCAGAGGGAATTTGACTGGAGTGACCATAGACATGTCAGAGGGAAGAGGACAGGAGTGACCATAGACATGTCAGAGGGAATTTTACTGGAGTGACCATAGACATGTCAGAGGGAATTTGACATGAGTGACCATAGACATGTCAAAGGGAAGCAGAAAGATTGCAATGGCTGACTGTTTTTGGTCTGTCTCACCACATGTGATTGTAATCTATCATCCACATTCCTTGTTTGAATGGCTAAATGCAATTCAGTTCAATCTTATGTGTACAGCCCTTTTTCCAGGGTGATCCTAAGGCGGTTGACACCAGACCATGGCCGAGCAGCTGAACACAGTCTCCATTCCATGATGTAGTGTCAGCAATGACTACTCAGTTCCACCAGAGACTCTATGATTTATGTCAGCACCAAGCTGTGTCTTTTAACTTAAGGATTTACTGTATAGGTAGATTTTGAGCTCGTGCTAAAGGAAGAGAGAGAGTGTCTGCTCCCCGAAGTTGAGTGGGTAAGTTGTTCCATAGGAGAGGGGCTCAATATGAAAAGGCTCTGCCGCCTATGGTACTTTTACCCACTCTTGGAGCGATGAAAAATCCTGCAATTTGTGAACGAAGAGATCTTTATGTAATACAAGAATGGAGGAGGTCTGTAAGCTAGGGAGGGCCAAGTCCACTTAAAGGCTTATACATGAGGAGAAGTAAATTGGCTGTTGACAGCAGATACACACTGCAGCCCACCGGGGCATACTGAAAATCTGCAACGAGTAGACAGACCAATCAGGTATCAAACCGGGGCACAGAGGCTACTCTCAGAGGTTTGGATTACAGTGACAGCGAAAGCTCGGGGGCAAACCCTGAACTGGCGTGGACCGAAGAGAATGACATTCCGTTAAGATCTGCATGATTTATGGGTACCTCCAAGGGACAGTGATGCGTCAGTCCGGGGCATGTGTTAGCAGGGGCTACTCCGCGACGTTGTCCCCTCCGCCTGTGAGTGCAGCTAACTTCTCTACCCAACCCGTCTCCATGATCACAATTCACGGTTCCATACCCCTGTGAGTCCATTTTTTTTATTAATTAGAATAAATCAAGTAACTTTCAGAAATGGTGATGGTTAATGCTTCAGTCTCAGTCGCATACCGTTGCCTAGTGTTGTTTTTGGGGTGTGAATTATGAGAGGTGCAGGGTGTCGAGGCTGCGCCCTGCGACTCATCATCTCTGTGGTAGCTCTGTGTAGATCACCATTTTCTGGACCCTCTCATTATCTTGTGGTGAAACATTCAGCGGAAATATGGACTCAGGTCAGGAAAAAGGCTGTTGTTCTCCTTATTGCTCCCCCGTGCTGCTGTATATCATACGTTTGCTCCCTCTACATGTAGCAAATAATGGGCCACGTCAAAGAAATGTTTGTCTTGAATTTGTTGATCATCGCTACATTCCAACTTGCCAAATTTTTACGTTAGACACTAAGTATGCAGTCCAATGTCCTAGTTTATTTTGCCCAAGAATTACACGGATGTATTTGTAAGTGTAAGGGTGCAAACATGTCCAAGATTTATCATTATCTCTCTAATTTATTTTGTGCCTTGTATTCTATGTTTTCTTGTATTTTGTGTATTTGTGCAGTTTAGCTTCCAATCACCGGAGTTGTTCTCTGGGCCTCAGCTTTAGGAAATCTGTAAATTTCAAAACGTCTCATGCCTGATTTCTGGTATATTATACAAGCCTACATCTCATGCATGCATGCATGCCTGTCTTCTGTGTGACATACAAAAAATTCATTTGCCTCCACTAGGTGGTGCTGTATCATCAATCTACACTCATAATTCGGCCACATTCTTGGTGTTCCTGTACTTGATTAATATGAACTTCTAAATTGAACTCATAATAATTCATGACCTACATGTGCCTACCCTTCGTCGCCTGCAGCAGTGTGGCAGGTTCAGTATTGCTCTTGCTCAAGAATTAAGGGGTGACGTCAATTAAGTCCGCCACAAAGCCGTGAACCCCTCACCCCAACCGCACGCACAGAAACCAGCCAATCACTGAGCCCGAACCTCAGACGGGTCCGAGCGCAATGGAAACTCCTGTGTTTACCCGGAGTTCTGCTGCAAATGGAGGGGAAAACTGCTTTGATGTCGTGTGCTTGTGCTAGGCCACACGTAATGGAGGTCCGCATGTGCGCGGGGTGCTGTGTGGCCAGACGGCCTGCACCTGGGACCCCAGCAGCCCGTCCCCTTTACCTGTGTAGGTACCATGTGTGGATATGTCCTTTGTCCACAGAGGCCATAGGCAACAGTGACTGGGTGCTCCTCTTGCTTTTTGCGCTTGTCTTTTTGGTTACTGGACGTTCCTCTTGGAAGCGCTCTCTAAGGACCTGACAAATTGCGGTGCGGTTTGTGAAATTTCCGAGCGAAACGAGCCAGATTTCCTGCCGGGCCGTGAGAATGGCAGCGGGAGGAGGCCCGATCTGCAGCGCGTGGGCGTCTTGGGTGCTGCTGTTTCAGTGTGACAACTGAGACTGATAGGGGGCCCCAAAATATGCATCAAAGGTCGAGGAGAAAATGTCCGCTTCCTGGCTACACCCCTGCTGGATTCTGTGCTGTGTGACCCTTTTCAGAAAGGTAGGAGATACCTCCAGTAGTGATGCCTGAAATGAAGTTTATGAACCATATTAGAATAAAGCTAAACTCAGCTATCAATCATTGACTTGAATGAAAAAAAAATGTGTTTTGCTCACTGCAAGCCAACGTAATCATTGATCCAAATCACTGCATCACTGATACTATATGGGAGCCTCACCCATTTTTGCGTCATTGACACCTCACTCCACGTGTTATCAGCATGTCCTATATGTAAGACGCAACTTTGCCACGACAAAGACAGGCGGAGGAGGAAATGACCATGGGAAAAGATAAGGAGAGACTCGTGCAGACAAAAAAAGATCTGGATCTTTTATAAAAAGCCACCCAGAAATGGATGTCGTTTGAGCGATATGATCAGCTGTTGGGTAAAGTCTTGCGACAAAATAGATTATCATCAGTCGAGGGGGTGCTGGACACTTGACAATCCTGTGCAGTGAAGCGGACCTGCATGGGCTGCAGGGCAGAGAGGGCAGTGGGTAACGCGTGTGCCGATCCGAGGACGGGTCATTAGTCCGATAACCGATGCCCCGGCGCAGCGCACTTGTTTTCCAAAACAAACTTCTAGAGCCCTAACAATTCCCAGATGTGTCCCTTTGGGCTGCTGCGAAGCCCGACCACAATGAAACACAGATCCCCAAAATATGTCTGCCCTGCGCTCACGTGGGGGAGAATGGCGGGGGTGTGCTGGCACCGCAATTTTCACTGATTTAGTTCGATAAAAAGATTTGCTTTGCGTGTAATTGCACTGCTATCAGGGTTGCTGCTTGTAATTTCCTTGAGTGGACTTTGTTTTTACTGAAGCATGTGTAATGATCTTGATTTTGGCAAACAATTAGCAGCTATGCATATTTTATGCATGAGGTACATCTCAAACATGCTTTAAATGGGTAAATTGCTGGGAAACAGGGCCTGATACTGTACTGGTCTATACATGCTAAGTCTATGCTAACTCCTAGCCTCGGAGACACCTCTCTGCAGTAAGCCTGGTGAAGCTGTTTTTTGTGAGTAAGTTGTTTTTTATGTAAAGATGTCTTTACTGAGAATTAAACCTAGAGGATGCATGTGTCAGATACTGTATGTTGGTACTGTGTAAAATTCTCTGAGAATGTGAGTGGTGTCAATGCTGCTACTGCTCTGCTGTGGTGGTCACTGCCAGAGGAAGTGCTGCTCTCAGACAGTAACTGCTCACTGTGATGGTCACTGCCAGAGGAAGCGCTGCTCTCAGACAGTAACTGCTCACTGTGGTGGTCATTGCCAGAGGAAGCGCTGCTCCCAGACAGTAACTGCTCACTGTGGTGGTCACTGCCAGAGGAAGCGGTGCTCTCAGACAGTAACTGCTCACTGTGGCGACCACTGCCAGAGGAAGTGCTGCTCCCAGACAGTAACTGCTCACTGTGGTGGTCACTGCCAGAGGAAGCGCTGCTCTCAGACAGTAACTGCTCACTGTGGTGATCACTGCCAGATGCAGTGCTGCTCCCAGACAGTAACTGCTCACTGTGGTGGTCACTGCCAGAGGAAGCGGTGCTCCCAGACAGTAACTGCTCACTGTGGCGATCACTGCCAGATGCAGTGCTGCTCCCAGACAGTAACTGCTCACTGTGGTGGTCACTGCCAGAGGAAGCGCTGCTCCCAGACAGTAACTGCTCACTGTGATTATCACTGTCAGATACAGCGCTGCTCCCAGACAGTAACTGCTCACTGTGATTATCACTGTCAGATACAGCGCTGCTCCCAGACAGTAACTGCTCACTGTGATTGTCACTGTCAGATGCAGCGCTGCTCCCAGAAAGTAACTGCTCACTGTGATTATCACTGTCAGATGCAGCGCTGCTCCCAGACAGTAACTGCTCACTGTGATTATCACTGTCAGATACAGTGCTGCTCCCAGACAGTAACTGCTCACTGTGATTATCACTGTCAGATGCAGCGCTGCTCCAGACAGTAACTGCTCACTGTGGCGATCACTGCCAGATGCAGTGCTGCTCCCAGACAGTAACTGCTCACTGTGATTGTCACTGTCAGATGCAGCTCTGCTCCCAGAAAGTAACTGCTCACTGTGATTATCACTGTCAGATGCAGCTCTGCTCCCAGAAAGTAACTGCTCACTGTGATTATCACTGTCAGATGCAGCGCTGCTCCCAGACAGTAACTGCTCACTGTGATTATCAGCTCCCAGACAGTAACTGCTCACTGTGATTATCACTGTCAGATGCAGCGCTGCTCCAGACAGTAACTGCTCTGGCGATCACTGCCAGATCAGTGCTGCTCCCAGACAGTAACTGCTCATCACTGCCAGAGGAAGCGCTGCTCAGACATAACTGCTCACTGTGATTATCACTGTCAGATACAGCGCTGCTCCCAGACAGTAACTGCTCACTGTGATTGTCACTGTCAGATGCAGCGCTGCTCCCAGAAAGTAACTGCTCACTGTGATTATCACTGTCAGATGCAGCGCTGCTCCCAGACAGTAACTGCTCACTGTGATTATCACTGTCAGATACAGTGCTGCTCCCAGACAGTAACTGCTCACTGTGATTATCACTGTCAGATGCAGCGCTGCTCCAGACAGTAACTGCTCACTGTGATTATCACTGTCAGATACAGCGCTGCTCCAGACAGTAACTGCTCACTGTGATTATCACTGTCAGATACAGCGCTGCTCCCAGACAGTGAGGCGAAGGTCTCTGTCCATCTGACCATCTGGGCTCTGTGACTAGCTCACAGTTTTTAAACTCACACAGTACTCTGTGCACATAAGCAGATGCTTGCTTCTGGGAAACAGCAAGCCATGCTGTCACCTACCCGAGATTAAATACTCATGTGGAAGTCATAATGTGGTGGCAAAAAGTAAACATCACACCACCTAACCTTCCACTAACAACGTCACTGTAATATAGTGAAACAAACAGCCAAAGCAGTGGAGGGATAAACAGGGGGAGGAAGAGGACGGCACTTGTTTAGTTTTCAAAGCGTGCCTTGGCAGCCATGCAGGTCTACCCCATTCTTCTAATGTGACAGTTTGCATTTCTCATGCATTCCACTGGAACAGAGCGCCCAAATGTATATAAAAAAACCTGCACCTCGTGTCGAGATGGGCGCGCTGTCCTTTCCGCCAGTGTGCGATCATGAATACCGCGCAGTGACGTGATGCGCAAGTTTGGAATGTGAAGCCTGACGGAGAAACGGCTGGCCTTGTGGGGCCTCTTACAGAAAGGAACGCATGGAGGGCCAGTGAACGCTAACCGTCCCCTGGTATGCTGCTGTGCAGCTAAGGTTTGTGAATTTAGGCTGTCCTGAGCAGAGCTAAAGACAAATCACCTGCACGTAGCAGTTACGCAGACAATCAGCTCCTCCTCCATGACTCGGTCACGGTTCCCAGAAATTATCCCTACAACTGGTGCAACTACACACTCAATTTCCATTTTACAGCACTCAGGCAAAACGCCTGTGCTGACTGGCGTAACAACAATCGTAAAAGCTATTATGCTCATATTTTTGTGTGGCTGTGCAGTGCGGAGCCAAAGTAACATGTGAAGGGTCGGCTTGTGAAACCACACTGAAGTATGGGTCAAGGTGTGTTTAAGCTGTTTTCGCTGATTAGGCCACGCTCCTGCAGGCAGGTCAGATAAAAGTTAATATGTGCCAATGCATTTCATTTTGGTGTTACCGCTTTCAGCTGTGTCTCCACACCGTCCGCCCCAGGTGTACGCTAAAAAGCAGATCAGTGGTTTGATGTCAAAAGAAGTAGAAAACGTGAATTCAGGATGTTTTACAAAATCCCTCCCTGCTGAGGGACCACAGCTAACTCAAATTCGCCTAGATGATAGAAAAGCAGAAACAAGCAGGTGAATGCTGGGATAGCGGTGGATAAAGAGAAACTTCAGTAAAGATGCATTACAGCATAGCCTTAGTGGCTTTCGCACAGCAATATAGAATGAGTTGAACTGGCATTTAAATATACTGGTATACACGTGGCAAGGTGTCTCGTCACAATCTAATTGGTGTAATCACATCAGTTGCTCCAGACTCTGTGAACTAGCTTTGCATATTTAATTATATTTTCAAAGTTTCATTTTCTCAAGCATCTATTTGATTTTAATTACTCTTAGGTTCAATGTTTGTACAGGGAGTCCTCGGGTTACGACCGTCTCGAGTTACGACGTTTCGTGGTTACGACGCACTTAAAATTAAATTACTTAAAAAACCTAGTTTCGTCCTACGCGGTTTGGTTCGTAAATACGATCACAGAAATAAAGATAAGAAATTGTTCTCTCTTTTTTTATTACTATTTAATTTAATTACTGTATTTTATATGTCCTTCATGTGTTGTGTGTACAGAGTGAGTGACTTAAGGTGTTAACTTAGGTATAATTTAGGTATAAATTCCGACTTACGTCGAAAATCGGCTTACCACAAGTCGTAGGAACGGAACTCGTTCGTAAGTCGAGGACCCCCTGTATATGCAGAAGTGATGGCCAAAATACGAATACGTTTATTGACGGTCAATAAAGATGTATGGCTATTTATTAGCCTATCTATTAGGAGAGAAGTGGTGGCCAAACATTGGTTTAGTTGTGTATGGAGGTTTCACAGGCATATGAAGCCAAAGTAATGTTGATTCTGGCTCTGTAGAGTGGCTGAGTGACTGGAAGAAGGATGGATAAGACCCACGGGTCAAAAGAATGGGATGAATGTCAAATTAACATGCAGCACGCAATGCATGCAGTTCAGGCAACCCTCAAAAATTGTTTCACTTTAATCTTTACCAATTTCTCGGGTCTTTTTTTCTTCTTCTGACCAAATTAAAACCAGAGTGACAGAACATTTTTGAAATTTAGCTTTCCCTTCTGCCACAAAGTGGGCCTGCACATTTTACAAAGGCGATGAAATGTGTAAATTACCATAAAACCTTATTTTTTAAACATATACATTTAAAAATATACATTTATTTTTCAATTTTAAATACAGTAGGGTCCGAAAGTCTGAGGCCACACTGAAATTTTATTTTTTCAAATTTGTTGTCATGTAAACCTGGAAATAAACAGAAAGTTTTAGGATTTTGAAACATTTAAAACAATGAAAAGTTATGACATTTTAAATGAAGAATATTCAAGATTCTGCACTATTTCTTGGTCAGATTTAAGCACATTTTCAACACTCACCATGGTAACTCCTTTGTAAAAATGGTCAGACCCCACTAAACATTTATGGGGGCACTTAAGGGCCAAGAATGTTTTAGGCACTTGAGGATCATGGGATAACATGGATTTGTACAAACTTGTGGAGTCCATGTCATCTCCAGTGTACGCTGTCATTAATGCAAAAGGAGGACATACCAAAACTTAAACATTCTGAATTTCATGTACATTTTCAAAGATTCACATTTTCCCTCAAGTTGTATAATTAGTTGTGAAAAATATTGTATGAAATTCTAAAAGAATGCAGAATAGAAGCACTTCCATTTGTGGTCTCAAACTTTCGGTACCAAATGTATATGAATATTTAATATTTAATATATTATATGGACAATACCTGAACAGATATACATTTCTTTTGTTTGTCAAAAATATGAATGGACATATATATATCCAAGATAGTAACAAAGTTTATGTTTGGGGTCAATTTGACCCCAGAAAAAAAAAAACTATTATACAATAAACACACTAACAGCAGATTAGTGGTTCGATGTGGGTGATGTGTGAAAAGAAGTAGAAAATTAATGTGAGTTCAGGATGTTTCACAAAATTCTTCCCTGCTGAGGGACCACAACTAACTCAAATTCGCCTAGATGATAGAAAAGCAGAAACAAGCAGGTGAATGCTGGGATAGTGGTGGATAAATAAAAGTTTCATTTTCTCAAACGTCTATTTGATTTTAATTACTCCCAGGTTCAGTGTTTGTATATGCAGAAGTTATGGCCAAATATTTATATGGTTATTGATGGGCGATAAAGATGAATGCATATTTATTAGTGTAATTATTAGAGAGAGGTGTTCGCCAAACATTGGCTGAGATAGTCGGTAGATATGCTTTTCGCTAACTAACATCTCATTCTTTAAAGGGCACCAATCCCCTAATAAATGAGGATCGTATTAACATACAAAAAATTAGACGAAAGCACAGCATGTACTGGCGTTAATATTAGTATCTTACTGGATTTCAAAATTAATCTTACATTTACGGGAAAATGGCTTACCAGACTTGTCTGAGGCACCAGGAGCAGGCTATGCCAGTATCTCTCGCACGGATGATTTATAAGGGCTCTGTACGTCAGTGCTGCCCAGGGGATTTTTTTGAGCGCATAGCTGGGAAACCCTTAAAACTCGGCCCTTTGAGCTCCAGCTCGCCATGTCTGCTGGTTCCCCTCTGTAACCAGCTTTGTAAGGGTAATACATCATTTTACACGGGAAAAAATGTACAAGCCCTTCGTGAGAGGCTATTGGGATGAAACCGTTCTAGGAAAAAACGTGACTGGATGAATTTTAATCTGACATGACATTGTGAGAGCGTGGGTGCATGATTTCCACAACTGAATGGGAATTCCAGTAATGGAGTGGCTGGGGACTAATTCATTTATTGAATAGAACTTTTTACGCCAAAGTTTGAAAAAAAGGGGGGTTTGGTAAAACTTCCAGAAGCGTTATTGAAAATATTAGGAAGACATAGCTGCAGCGATGGTTAATATGCTGGAGTTGGCATATCCCTACATTACTGTAAGGAGCCTGGCCTCTCTCTGATTGGTGTAAACTCCTCCAGCTGTCGGCAGGTTTTATTTTCCCAGTAGCGTCACATCATTTTCTTGGAGGCAGATAGCCATGATTTTTGTACCCTGTTTGTACATACCTTGTAATCAGACCAATTGCAGCACGTGGACTGCAGCTGTGACAACAAATGCATTTGTATCCTGAATCATTCAACACAGTAACGAATATAGACAGATTTCTACCCTGAAAAATCCAGCACATTCACGAATATAAATGCATTTCCACCCTGATAGATTTCCTTCACCATTACTCAAGATCATCATCTTCAAATAAAATTCGGAAATCTTGAGTCTTCTTGAGTCCTCTTCCTCATTTAATGGTTTGTGGTGCATAACTGAAATAAATTTGCAATACACATACTGTAAATATGCCAGCTCTTTTAAAATCAACACTATAGCTGCCAAAGTATATAAATGATTTATGGTATGACATTTATAATGATGACGCTACATATTGTTATTGCCCTGAGGAGAGAAAACCGAGATGGCCACTTCCTGTTTTGTCTCTCTTGTCTTTATTGTACTAGGAGGTGAGGTTGTGTTGAAAGTGTGATGTTTGTGTTTTCTTAACTTTTAACTGTAGTTAGTCCCTGCGTGTGTATGACCACCTGCCTTCAGGGTGCCTGGCTTGCATTGTGGGTCAGCATAGTGTAACCACTCTGATGTCCAAACTAATGTAAGTACTTAAATTAGTTCAGTTTTTCTGTATCCCTTACTACAGATAAAAGTTAAAATTAGGACTTCCACTGCCAATTAATCAGGTTTTGATGGAGGAAAATCCCTACAATGAGAAAGTTCGTCCTGGCTGACAGATGTCAGTGTCAATAAGCTGATTGGTAAATGTATACTTTGGCAGTTGTCCGTATTATACATGTGAAAGTTGCAGAAGGAAAGGCGAATTGTCACGCTTCGCTTCGCAAATGGTCACGCTTAGTTTGCTCTGTGGCAGATTAACCGCCAGGGTTTTATAATGTGGATTTAGAGGAGAAGTACGATCTTGGAAGCGCCCGCGTTCGGTATTGCTCATTGACCTTTAGCAATACTGCAGCATTACAAAAAGGTGTCAGGTGTCCTGTTTATTGAGGTTATTCAAATTGAATATTTTAGCGGGCCTTAGAGAAGCTTGAGAACCATCACTTCAGTTCACTGCCTGCTCTTGTTGTACCCCTGTGTGATGTCTGTAGGGTACCTGGACCACTGGTGCCAGCCTGAGCTAAAATGTTTAACGCAGCCTGTTGGAGCCCGATGCTGGAGAGCAAGGCTCAGCCAGCAGACGTCTCTTAAAAGAGAAGACCTCAAGAGGACATCCGGGTATGAAAATAAAGGCAGCGGCTGGTGGAATGAAGTTCCTGAGCTAAGGACAGAAAAGAGCCGTCATATTTGGCTGTAGCCTTTCTTTGACAGGCGAGGTATCTGTCTTTGCTACCTGTCATTTCACGTTACCAGCTGCTACTCGTTCACCTCATTCACATCTGGAAGATATTCGTTTTTAATTCACAATTGCGAAATGTGTTGCTTCGCATCATTTTACTTCACTTCTTTTCTAACGGGTGGTGTAAAAGGTACAGACATGATAATTGTTTTCAACAAAGTCCCGTGCGACTCACAAATTATTAGTACAGTAAGAAACAAACTGGGAAATCATCAGTACAGTAAAGCATCAGTAGGAATAACAGGAGGCGATTACAGGATCCAATCAACATGCACCTGAGATCTGATTGGTTGATGGAGGGCATTGTTTTAAGATATCAGTTTTATAGGTTTTATTAGGAATATTGACAAAGACACTGCACATTTTTTAACTTTGTTGGATAATTGGTTTAGGAGTTTTGACCATTTCTTGGCTATAGCGCAATCTATTGATGAATTTATAACAAATTTAATAAGCCACGTTGTATAGATGGCAGTTATCTAGTTTTGTGAGGACTGGACATTTGCTCAGGAGTTAAAGCTTATTGTATCGATTGAGGCCTCACCCACAAAATGTAGTATGATTCGTTTATTGAATATTTAAAGACGTTTTTCTGAGCATGCTGTGTACCAAATTTTGTGCAAATTTTTGTGCAAAAAACTGTCCAGGAGGGGATACATTTTAAAGGTTTTTCAGAAAATTCAAAATAGAAATAAAATATGGTGCATCATTTTGGTCCGTTCTGCTCATTCATCTTGAAGAGAGTCATCAAACAGAACTAGTCTTATGTCTCCAGGATAAATGGGTCAAAAGTTATGACCTGTTAAATGTACTCATATTTCTCTATAGCACCACCATATGGACAATTGGAGTTATTTTCATACAGATCAGTTTGACTATTCAGTTTGACTATAAAGTGTCATGATGACAGGTCATTGGTTAGTGTGTATATATATATATATATATCAAGTGAAGTACTGTGTGTGACCAATGAGACGCAGGGCTGTGTGTGACCAATCAGGCGCAGGGCTGTGTGTGACCAATCAGGTGCAGGTCTGTGTGTGACCAATCAGGCGCAGGTCTGTGTGTGACCAATCAAGCGCAGGTCTGTGTGAGAAAAGAGTCAACTCACCTCCTTTGTTTTCTTGTCAGAACATCACTCAATTTGTGTTTCTTCTCTCTTTTGTTCTTTCACAAGAAATATCTCAAAGATAAATGTGCATCTTACAGTAAGCACCTGGGGGAGAGGGGGTAAAGTAAAACACAGCACACACATTTCAATATTTATTTATTTTTCAACATTTTTACAAGCACAAACACTTTTTTTTTTTTTACTTATGAAAAGTGTACGTACTGCCTGAAAGTATTTTGACAATTCTGCTTAAAGTGCTCACCCATGTTGAAATGATCTATTTTCATGCACAATTTCCACAGACTGGTCACAGATACATTACAGCAACACGAGGGACTGGGATAGAGATACACTCAGCATGCACAGCACACAAGTACAATTCAGGCACACACATAAGATGCATTTTGCCATTTCATTCCACTTACTTGCATTTTACATACACAGAAATACACCCCCACACACACACACACACACACGTGCACACACATAAATGCACACAAACACCCATACAGTAGTGGTGTACAGTTTTGTCCCAAATGTGCATCCAAGATCCCATGGATACACTCTTAAAGACCAGACATGATTGGCCAGTTCTGCTCCTAAAGCCTCATGGGAAATCCTCCCATGCACGTGCCACTCAGACCTTTGGGGAGTTTTTGAACACCACCCTTAATCCACACTGGAGAATGACTGACATCTTCAGTTTATGCTATCTTACATTCGTGGGACCAAAACTGTATTGCGGAGTGATAAATAATATCTTTTTCGGTCAAGTCCACAAGACAAGACCGGAAGCAAGTGTGAGAGCTTGATTGTATTATCACTGTTATCAGTGTTGGCTGTGTTTCCAAGAGGAATGTTGGCCCTTCACTGTCAGCTGTGAGAGTTAAAAAAGTGGGCCAGCATAGAGAAGAGCAAAACGAAAGTGTGAGTGAAACAGAAATGGAATGACACTTCGCTACAGTATGTGTGGAAATGTTTGAACAAGCAATTACGCAGTAAAATGCAAACACTGAAACAGTGGAGTGACAGAGGAGTAACCTCATTTCACTAGATTATTACGAGACAACATCATGCCATGTATTCTTTATTGGTCCTCAATTCTCACAACTGAGCTAGAATACTGAATAAAACAAAAGTAATCGTCTTGCATGTGTTGAACTGACCTTGAGTGCTGTACAGCAATGAAACAGCGTCCGACTGTTGTCCCTAAAACTGGTCTAGATTATCATGCAGCGACACAAACCGTGCCTGATTCTCACAGTTTAAACTGATCTAGCACACCCTGACACGAAAGAACAAACTGTCGCCACTGGAACTTCTGTTGGATCCTGTACAATAAAACAGTTTGAAATGTCAAAACACCCATAGAGCTGAGGGACCGACTCAAATAGCCTTTCCCATGACTCTTTACCGACACCTTTAAGTTTCCAATGGGCAACGAGAGAGTTTGGCATGTACGGCTAAAACACATTCAGTCCCATCCCCCTGCTGTTGGACAGAGCTTAGGAGTCCCTCAGATAACAACTGTACTTCACTGAGAGCTGCACTGCACTTTCTACATCTGAACCTGAAAAAGACATCATCAGGCCCAGAGCAACTGAAATATAATTTTTACATTTTCAAACACATACTATGGCTCTGAATTCAGAGCCAACATTCCAGAAGTCATTTTTGGAAAGATGAATACATTCATTTGTATAGTTGATCATATTTCGTTTTGCAGAGAGAACACTTGCAAGGTTTTTTTCATCAAAATTACAAAGCAGAAAAGTTTTTCAGTGCAAAGAAAAGAATCGGAATCTTCTGCATCCTGCATTTGAACAGGATCGCGAGAGGAAAAAGTTCAGAAAACACATTTTTGAACAACAAATGACAAAATATGATTATCTGTAACTTGTTCCAATGACAAAGATCTCATGCAGAACACAAAGTGTTTCTAGAACATCTAAGGTACTGGGCAGCCAGTGGATTTGTGAGCTGTGCTGTCTACAGAGCAATACTGTAACTGTTGGTATCTCTTGCATCTTTGGAAACAGCCTGAGGTGTTTGCAGACAGGTATACTCAATAACAGTACATGGAAAAGATCCCTCCATTAGCCTTCATCATCTCGGTCTGAAGGCTCTCAGGTAGTGCTAAACCCCTCACTGCTTGCCATTAAACAAACAGACTGTTTTGATAAAGTGGCTGAGAGTGGATGAATGTCTGGACTTGGAGAGGACATTGGTCCCCTGGAACCTCTCCCAGTCGGTCTTCAGACTGAAAGAAAGGACGTCGTTCGTAGCTTCTCCGTCAACGTCAGTCATTCGAAAAGCGTTTTTCCGTTTGCGATGACTCGGCCCCCGTCGGCTCCAGATGGCTCTCCGTTCAGACGTGTGAAGTGATGAGGTGTCTGAGACGCAGGGTTCCGCTTCTAGGCCGACTTTGATGGCGTGAAGCAAACTCCGCTCTCCCGCGCTTCACTCCAGGACTAATGCAAATATGTTCTGGGCTGTGATTAATTGTATTGGTCTGCACTGTACAGACGGAGTTGGCAGTTCAGTCTCTATAGGGAACATTCTATTTTCCCATAAGCCTCTGCTTTGTTTTCCCAGCACCTCATTTACACACAGGACGGATGTCCAGGAAAGTGTCCATGTCTGTCCTAGTCTGAGGGTTGAAGAGTGTTTACCACTCTGTTTCCCATGACTCCAGCTGCCAGAGAAACAGTCACATGGAGACAACGAGACAACGGGGGAGCGGGTGGATTTAATAACCATTTTCAAAAAGCATCTCAACAACAGGCTACTGATTTGGGATCAGTTTTCCTTTGCGCTCATGATGGATAAGTTTGGGTGGGTGTCTCGTAGGATAAATTGTTGCCCGCAGGCACTGAGGCCGGGGGTTCGGTTCCCAGCTTCGCCATTCCTGGCTATGGTCAGAAACCCCATTGACAAGGCAACAATTGGCCAGCCAGCCTTGCCAGGGATCAATACTGGGTAAGCTGGCCTAACTTGCCATGCTTGGGCACCTGCAGCGGCACAAACCAACCATACGCTGACTACGTCTTCCTCCGACTTCATAGGCAGCGTGCAGTTAGCGGCGCAGCCGCGGCGTGAAAAGAAGCAAGAGCGTTGCCGTGTGAATCGGAGGAGTCATGTGCTCGACTTCTCCTCCCACAGCTGTCAGGGCGGGTGCTGCGGTGAGGTCAACCAGCGCGGATGAACATTCAGGTTGAGGAAAAAGTGGGAAAAAAAAATGTATTAAAAAAGTTTAGGATGTGGACGTGGAAACCTGATCCTAAGTCAGCACTCCAGGATGCTTTCTGAAAATGGCCCCTTACAGAGCACTATTCCATAACTACATTAGTCCAGTGGGAAGCACAGCCTGTAAGCTCAGTGTAGTGGGAACACCACCGTCATTTACTGACATAAACAGGATAGTCTGCATGCCCTACGATTTGTCAAGTGTTTGGAACTTTTCACCTTGGCTGGGCGGCTGAAACGCTGGCACCAAACCTGGAAGTGGCGCTTATCCATCACTACTGTCTCACAACAAGAAATCCTCTAGCTGTACCGAGCAGTGTTAGACAGCCAATGGAAGACACCATTCAAACTGAAATGCTTTCTCAGACCAACATGAGCAGTCTCTATGGGCTTGAGTCTCCTTCATGCTTCCTGCTTCAGGACAAAGGCCCTCTAGACCGGAGCATTGTTTCTCCCTGTCCTGTACTGTCCTGTCCTAGTCCCCAAAAACGAAAGTCCTAGAAAGGGGCTAGACAGTTGGCTGAAGGCAAAGATTCTTGGGACGTGCACCGTCTCTCTCTGGTCCACAGAGGTGGAGTCTCTTTCCTGGTCATTCTCCGTCTAGCCCCCTCTCCCCACGGTCCTGCTGCCCCAACCCCGACCTCTCACAGGGGCAGGTTGGAGCTGGCCTCTGCTTGCAGGGCGGTGGAGGCGGTGGCCTCCACAGGTCCTGGGGGGTAGTTGAGGGAGCTGTGGGCGGTGCTCTTGAGCGCCCCCGCAGGGAAGCAGCAGCGGAACAGGGACCGAAGGTAGCGGAACACCGCCTTGCGGAAGATGATGAAGACCCAAGGGTCCACGATGGGGTTCAGGGCGGAGAAGCGGAAAGCCAGCAGGTTCTCCTGGTCATCCTCCATCGGTGAGAAGGCGCTGACGAACCCACAAATCTGAGAGAGACAGAGAGAGAGACTTACTTTTTTACACCTGTATTTAAATGTTGTGATCAGTTTTGATACTTTTTGCAGTATCATTGTAGTCTTTTTTGGAATATTTACAGAGACTACTGCCTCCACCTCAGATAGTATTGGTAAATGTTCTACTACTTTGCCCCAGAGAAAAGGTAGATGCCCATTTTAACATATCAAATGGAGGCAGAAGGGCAGGGTCCTGGCAGGTATACATGTTGACACAGACTAGGGTTCTGGTAGGTATATGCGCTGACAAAGTCTAAGGTCCTGGCAGGTATATGTGCTGCCACAGACCAGGGCCCTGGCAGGTTTATACACTGACACAGACTGAATCATTAGTAATGACTTAAGCAGGGTAAAGTAGTGATATTCACAAGGACAAAATACCATACTAGTCTGCCTTTCATCGTTAACCCTGATCAAACAGTTAACCTTACACCTGACAACAACAGGAAAATACAAATAAAAACAGTGAGAGTGGGAACGAGGTAGACCAAAGATTGCATTAGGAGGCAAAGAAATGGAATTATAATGCAGACTCATAAATTCTGGATGATCACAAGGGACTGAGATGAAGTCTCATTATTTCCAGCCAATTACGCAACAGCCCGTAGACAGAGCTAAAGATTGTATATGCGGAGCTCAGCTGAGACACAACTTGAACAAAACTGAATCTGCTCTGTTACTATCTCGCAATGCACAGCAGTGTTCCTATCCCACAATGCACTGCGATGTTCCTATCCCACAACACATAGCACTGTTCTTATCCCACAATGCACAACAGTGTTCCTATCCCACAATGCACAGCAGTGTTCCTATCCCACAATGCGCTGCAATGCTCTTGTCCCAAAATGCACAGCCGTGTTCCTATCCCATAATGCACTGCAATTGTCCTAATCCACAATGCATAGCACTCTTCCTATCCCACAATGCACAGCAATGTTCATTACCCACAATGCACTGCAATGTTCCTATCCCATAATGCACAGTTGTGTTCCTATCCAACAATGCACAGCAGCAAGTCTCTTGAACAGCAGGGGATCTCTGGCCCTGTGCTGAGACTAGGTCATTTTTCAATCTAATCCTCCAGCGATGTGTTTAAAAAATGGCTCCTTAATGAATGATGCGGCGCGGGTGGACATCACAGCGGCTTGTGTAAATGTTTCTGCGTTGCTACGGCCGGAATGAAAGCTAATGAACTAAAGACAGGGGACAGATGCAACCGAGACCGCAGCCATCTGCTACAACAGGCCCTGCCATTACGAAACGGAAAAACTCAAATTATCCAGAGTACGGCATTATGCCGGACAATTAGGCTTTTTCGGACAGGAAGCATATCTCTCATTACACCGGCAGCACAGTTTAAAGGGACGTTTGCTAACTCAAACCTGACGGAATGCACATTCTCAGGCTTTCACACAGCACGGTTACTTTCACTTCCCACTCAAAGGGCCTATGACCTCTTTAAACTCTAACCCTCATCGCGCATAACACACCACGCAATGTCCCCATCGCAAAGATACTGATATTATGACAGAACTGAGGAAACCAGGTCAGGTTTGAGCATGACTGCCGATAACTGAGTCACGAAACTCAGCTGCCGAAACACTGGGACATCACTGCATCGCGCTCATTAAAACCGCCGTCAAAATCCAACATCTCAGCCAACACTCACTCATCACCCACTGCATATCAAACTGCTTTCATTCCAGAAATGCTCCCCAAAAGACTTGAATTTATACAAATATACAATATACATAAATGTTGGAATATATATTTCTACATCACTGCAAGACATTCTGTAACAAATTACTAGTACTATTACACTTCTAAATCTAGGATAAGCTCACAGCCCGTTGTGTTGTTGGAACAGTTCTGTGTGATCAAGGCACGAAGCCAAAGTTGGGGGTGGCAGCCCTCAGTTCTGTTTCATTCCTGTTGAAAGGAAATATGGATGTCAGTGGGAAGAATCTCAGTTCCATGTTGAAATACAATACATTGTTTATTCATGAAAGGCATGATGGGAAAATATGGGTTTTTCCTATCCATATGTGAGTTGTTTTCATACGTGAATGACCTGTATTAGTATAGAGAGTCATAGTCACTGATTTCTCAAAAAAGGCATTTGTGTGACCGGTTTTTACCAGGAAAACGGGGACCTCAAAAAACCTCAAGAATCTGTACCCGTTTTCCCAGGAGACAGGTTCAACAGTAATGCTTGCTGATGAAATAAAATGACTCGTGATTAGTGAAGGTTTTCTGTTGCTCTAGATCTCTGGTCCTTCTTTGTTTGAGGGATTAAGACCCACACATGTTTTCCCAGGCAGCTGAGAGTAGCATTGTGCCCTTTGCACCAATATGTTGGTGGTGAAGGGAGATAAAACAGGACCCAATTGGTATTTGGTGTTTATTGAATTCTGTCAAAGAGGTTTGCAACACACCACCTCTTACCCCCACCACCACCACTATTAAGTTACTTCTTTTGGAATATCGTTAATCAGGTTACATTTACAGAAACATTTATTTAATGTTTGTCCATGATTTCATCTGATGTACACAATCAAACATTTGGAGGTAAATAAAGAGGGAGTAGAAATTGACCCGTGTGTTAAGTTTACTCAAACTGCAAAAGCAAATGAGTCATTGTTTTTGCATTCACATATATATCATGTGGAAGGTTTTTGTGTCAGCCTCTTCAGCTGACAGAAGCCAGATCAGTAATACAGCATAAAGCAATACATAAACTCTAAAATACTATGCCTTGAAAAGTTTTATGGTTGCCAAGCCTTATATTAGAATAATGAAACAGAACTTATTATCTGTATGGTAATACCATTTGCCTGCCTGAAAAAACATTGAATTATTGCAAATTTTTTCACAGGTTGAATGGGCAGGAGGTTTAAATGCAGGTTGTTTAAATTCTAATTGTGGGTGTCGGTCTGGCTCTTGAACCAAATAGTGTCAGCAGCAAAAAGGGGCTTATTTTTACACTACGTTCGCAGTGTGGTCTGGCTGAGTGGTTAGACAAGTTGCAGGGGCCTAGCACTGTGCCCTGGGGGACCCCAGGCTGACAGCACCAGGGCTGAAGAGTGGCCTATGGGAGCGATCCAGTGCGTTCTGTTTGATATTTATGACCTCAAACAGAACGCTGATCAATTAAAACGACCGATGACGCAGGTAGCTCACCTCGTGCAGTGGCTTGGGTTGTGAAATGTAAGATGAAAACAAAGTACCTCTTTGGGGTCAATAATTTGGTTCAGAAGTGTGACTGGATCTGCCAATGTGTACAAATGCAAGGATGCTGAGACTGCCCACGATGGGGTCCAGGGCAGCCGTGACACTGTTCCCTCAGCTCAATTGTACCATCCAATTAAACAATTTTCTCCAAACATTATTGTCAGACGCCAAAAATCTAGCAGCACATTTCTTTCATAACTCACTTACATTACATGACAGCCGCACATCATTAGCGATTGGACGCTGTTTGGACTAGAACCCACCCCAGCACTGGCTTCTGTCAGCCATTTTGTTGTTTGGTGGCTTGACTGGCTGCCAGCCAGCAGGTGCCACGATGTCTGTACTGAGGCTTCAGAGCTAGATGAGCAGGACTGCGTCGTTGTCAAAACAAGCCCCCGTAAACACATTCACAAAGCCTGGTGAGGCCTTTTTCTCCCAGGCCACCCTGCCACATATGGTCCTCTACTAAGAGTGTTGCCTGAGGCCAGTCACAAATCACTGCCCCAGCCAGGACCTGCTGGGCACAAGGAGCCTTAGCGCTTCTTCAATAATCATTTATTGATCGAGCCATTTCTGTCACAGGGACGTGATGTGCCGGAGCAGACTGTGGATCAGCAGACCGACCTCACTCGGGAGTGACGTCACACAGTTCAGCCTCAGGAGTGACATCTCACAGTCCAGCTGTGCTCAGGAGTGACATCACACAGTCCAGTCTCACTCAGGAGTGACGTCACACAGTCCAGCCTCAGGAATAATATCACACAGTCCAGCTGCACTCAGGAGTGATGTCACACAGTTCAGCCTCACTCAGGAGTGATGTCACACAGTCCAGCTGCACTCAGGAGTGATGTCACACAGTCCAACTGCACTGAGGAGTGATGTCACACAGTTCAGCCTCACTCAGGACGTCACACTACTGCACTCACCCCAATCTGATTCACTAATACTGGCCTGATTCACTCATTCACTGCACTTACACCATCCTGCTTCACTCATACACTGCACTTACACCATCCTCATTCACTCATACACTGCACTTACACCATCCTGCTTCACTCATACACTGCACTTACACCATCCTGCTTCACTCATACACTGTACTTACACCATCCTCATTCACTCGTCCACTGCACTTACACCATCCTGCTTCACTCATACACTGCACTTACACCATCCTGCTTCACTCATACACTGCACTTACACATTCCTCATTCACTCATACACTGCACTTACACCATCCTCATTCACTCATACACTGCACTCACACCATCCTGCTTCACTCATACACTGCACTTACACCATCCTCATTCACTCATCCACTGCACTTACACCATCCTGCTTCACTCATACACTGCACTTGCACCATCCTGCTTCACTCATACACTGCACTTACACATTCCTCATTCACTCATACACTGCACTCACACCATCCTGCTTCACTCATACACTGCACTTACACATTCCTCATTCACTCATACACTGCACTTACACCATCCTCATTCACTCATACACTGCACTCACACCATCCTGCTTCACTCATACACTGCACTTACACATTCCTCATTCACTCATACACTGCACTTACACCATCCTCATTCACTCATACACTGCACTCACACCAACCTGATTCACTCATACACTGCACTTACACCGCCTGATTCACTCATACACTGCACTCACACCAACCTGATTCACTCATACCCGCCTGATTCACTCATACCGGCCTGATACACTCATAGATCACACTTACACCACTCTGATTCACTCACGCACCCAAAATAGAAGTTTGAATCGGGAAAATAACAATGTGTTTTCCCACATTTTCCACCCTGATAAACTGCAGGACAGCCAAGTCAAGTCAGGAAGTAGGTGAAGCCATTCCCGTAGCCTTGTGTCTGGCTGTCTCTGAGATCCACGGACCCAGTCTCAGGAGGGCTGTAGCCTAGCATAGCGCACGCATTAAAAACCATTCAGCCGTTCAGGAACAGAGGAAGCTGTGTGTGCAGGATGCTGGTGCAGTAATGGGGATTCATTAACCTCAGTCCCTATGGTACATTAGAGACTCCTGCAATTCTCCTCAGTCTCAGGTCTACTTTAACAAACTCCTTAGACGGAGGGCCACTGGTCACTTGCACGGGAGTGACCCAGGAGGTCCGAAAACCTCTGCTGCAATCGTTCCCAGCATCCTCTCTTGTGGTCCCACCCGTGCTTACGGGACATCAATTTCACATGTTTCAAAGTGACCCGATCACTCCTGGAGAAAAATTTGTCTGGTTACCCTCAGGTTTTCATTACCCCTTCTAAACCAGCTCCAGGGCATTCTGGCTGAACAGCAATGACTGAGCGCTTGACTGAAGGTCAGATTTTATGATTCTGGAGGAGGTTAGGGGAATTACAGACAGCCACGACGTTACCTCCATAAACAGTGAGAAAGCTCAGTGACTCATTGATCTTCAGGGGCTCTGCTCTCCTGGCCAGCCCACGCTGGCATGCCTCACCTTGGGCTCTCAGTGTACCACAGCTGGCTAACACCACTTCATTCTCCAACAGCCTGCACCATGCTGTATGGTCACGCCACACATGTACCTCTTTAACCGCCCCGGGGCAGAGAGACGCACAGCCAATCAGAAGAGACGAGCCTTTTCCCGCCGTTATGAGCAGCCTTGCCTCATGGCCATGCGCCGATCAGCGTTTTCCACAAAACCTCTTTCTCACTTCACCTGACCTCACCGAGAAGGAATGTCTCCTGCAGTTGTTATGTATGAGTGGGCGCGTGTCTGCCGCTGTGCCGTTTTACCACTTCCCAAACCTTGTATCGTTTCATTGCATCTGCCTCTTACTCGCTGACATCACTCCCTCTGCCATTCTCACACGGTTACCCGACTTTGTTATCTCTCCATCTTCCCACCTCTGAGCTGTCGCCTCCGCCTCTCTCGGTTTGTTTAGCTCACAACAATTCGCAGACTCTTCTGTTGCCTGATAACTTCTGCAGTCCTCCCCTGTCCTCGGAGCCCAAGAGCATGGTGGGAGGGACTGCCTTCGTTTCACCCAGTACAAACATTACCTCTGTGCGGATGCCAAACACAACATGCTCACACCTAGAATTCCTTTGTCATCTGAGAACCACAGAAACCTGGAAAAGAGGGACTGTGCCCAGAATTCCAGAGCAGCACAGCTGGGAGCTGAGCCAGGCCAGACAAGAAGGTGGGACAAGTGACCACCTCCACACCGGGACCGTGGTATGCGGAGCAGACCGCGTGGTCAGCCCCGGCTGGACATCTGACCACAGAAACTGGTCATGGGGGGGGGGAGCGGGGGAGGTTCATAAAGGGTTTTTTCCACTCCCTACAGTCCATATGCACTCCAACAGTCCATGTGTGTTTTTTTGTTCACTTGAGGTAATGCATTATTAAAGCCTATGAGGTTATTCAAAGCTACTGGAGCTGCAGGCTGCTGTATTCTCTCTGCCGCCATAGGAATCAATACCCTCTAAACCCCAGTTATTACAGCAGACCCATTACCGCTGGATAAAGCTTCCACACAGACTTCTCAGATATCAGTCAGAAGGTTTGCAGGCCCCCTCCTCCTCCGTCTTCTCTCCTTAGTCACCACTGCTTGTTGTGTATGGGTGTGTTACGGTCGTTACAAACCCATTCCACCTCTAATGTATAATTCAGCTGGCTTTATGCAGGATCAATTCAGGATGAAGTATAATTAAGGCAAGCGCGGAGAACAGGGGCAGCAGTGTGCTGTGTCTAGCAGGGAAGCGCGCTTGTTTTCAAACGAAGCTTGCAAGTTCAAATCTTGGGTGGGGGCACTGCGTTTTTAACCCTTAATCACAGAAACCTTTCCTGAACGACTTCAGCGAAAAGCCGGCTCCATTTTACGACTTGTAAAATGGAGGCCATGACACTAAGCCCGGATAAGGGTTAGCGCTGAGCTAAACCATCGCGATAACGGGCTGTCGAAACCCGACGCAGCAATATGTGGCGTGTGCCTTTAAACCAGTACCAGACAAGTACGAAAAATCCAGCAATTCAGAACAGATGGAAATACTTCCAGTCAAGATCCCACTCACACAACATGCTCGGCCTTTAATTCTGTTTTTGTTTCTGCATGAGTGATCTGGCGCATTCACGTTCTGAGGTTGGCCATCTCACAGTCAGGTTGACAGGAGGCGGGTGGATGTTGTTTTTGGGTTTTGGCCCAGGCATTGTCCCTTTGGACACAGAGCGCTGTTTCACATGTCAAGCGGCGTTACCGCACAGCCCGCACGCTCTGCTCTGTCAAAAAAAAAAAAAAAAAAAAAAACCGTTCTCTGAAAAACTCTGATCCTAGGCCAAGATCCGCTGGAAGGTGAGAAGCTGAAAGCTGCAACATGCATCTCTCTCATCTGCACGGACAAACACACACACACACACACACACACACACACACACACACACACACACACACAGACACATACATGCACTCCCACACAACAAAAAGAAAGACAAATTTATTGATATAAAATACCATTTAACTTTTTATACCTTCCTTCCTGTCCCTCTCCTTCACCATGTTTAACTTTCCTCCATTCGGAAGACCCTCGGAGAACCCAACCTGCTGAATCGAATTGCACCAATCACATTGCAAAAAGGAAGATAGAGAAAAGTACTGGCAGGTTCTTTCACCCATAAATAACCCTAACAGACACATATATAATAAAATCCATATATAGCAGGACAGTCCTGTTGTAACTAGGCGATCTGTAAATTGCTGAAAAACAGGAAGATACGTGTGACAGGGCACAAACCGATCATGCGAAATGTGTGAGACACTGCTCACTACTTCCCCAAACAAAGTAGTGCTCATAGCGTATGTTTTGAACCTTTGTTTCACTCCAAATAAGATTTTTGATTCATTCTTACCATGTGTTCCCTCCCAAACACATTGTTTCATCCTCAACATTGTGCTGCCAACCCATGGAAAGAGAAACTCATTATTCTACCTGACGACAGTGTCGTTCAATACTCATTCACTCCAAAAAAGGCAATTAGTGCGAAGACTATAAATAAATGCTGACAATGAAGAATAACATTTCTTTAGAGCTCGCCATGCACGAATGAAATATTAATTCAATGACTGATATCCTACAATAGTCATTTATTATTAACCAGTTGTAATCATAGAATGAAGTGTTAACGCCGGAGACCGATGAACGTTGAGAAGGTACAGGGTGTGGCTCAGGAGAGGAAAAATTTAAGTTCAGAACACAAGCAGATGAGTGTGTGCGTGTGTGTGTTTTGGGTATGCACCTAGAAACAGTCTCCAACAAATCAGCTCCTGGCCAGGGTCTGATAGTGTGTGGCTTAGAAGTGTGGAGCCGACTCTGTGTGTGTGTTTTTGTTGATGCTGCGTGTGTGTGTGTGCGTGTGTGCTTGGTGATGCTGTGTGTGTGTGTTTGCTGATGTTGTGTGTGTGTGTGTGCTTGGTGATGCTGTGTGTGTGTGTTTGTGCTTGGTGATGCTGTGTGTGTCTTTGCTGATGCTGTATGTGTGTGTTTGCTGATGCCGTGTGTGTGTGCATGCTTGCTGATGCTCTGTGTGTGTGTGTGTGCTTGCTGATGCTGTGTGTATGTGTGTGTGTTTGTTGATGCTGTGTGTGTGAGTGTGTTTGTGTGTGTGTGCTGGCTGATGCTGTGTGTGTGCTTGCTGATGCTCTGTGTGTGTGTGTGTGTGCTTGCTGATGCTGTGTGTGTGTGTGTGTGCTGGCTGATGCTATGTGTGTGTGTGTGTGCTTGCTGATGTGTGTGTGTGTGTGTGTGTGTGTGTGCTGGCTGATGCTGTGTGTATGTGTGTGTGTGCTGGCTGATGCTGTGTGTGTGTGTGTGTGTGTGCTGGCTGATGCTGTGTGTATGTGTGTGTGTGCTGGCTGATGCTGTGTGTGTGTGTGTGCTGGCTGATGCTGTGTGTATGTGTGTGTGTGCTGGCTGATGCTGTGTGTATGTGTGTGTGTGCTGGCTGATGATGTGTGTATGTGTGTGTGTTTGCTGATGCTGTGTGTGTGTGTGTGTGTGTGTGTGTGCTGGCTGATGCTGTGTGTATGTGTGTGTATGTGTGTGTATCTGCTATATGTGTCTGCTGTGTGGTGCTGGGCTGGTCAGAGATGGAGATGCTGGGAGTGAAATGAGCTCCTGCAGGAGGAGGGGGGGAGCAGAGGGGAGGGAGAAAATTACAAGCGGAGGCTGGAAAACAGCAACACTGTTTACTGGAGACACAAAGCCAACAGGCTCAAATCCCAGGACATCCCTGTCTGTGCAGAAATACTGCAGTCTTTCCCCATGTTACCAAACAGGACTTAATATGCTATGTGATACTATACAGTGATTACTCTCCTGTGCAGATGTGTTGGTCCAGTACACACTGGTCCAGCATGACAGAGCTTCTGTATTACAATCTGCTGACAGAAGCTCTCCATCCATGGCGGTATGAACTCAACACCACACAATACCCCTGCAACCCCACACCGACGAGAAGCCAGCACAACTTCATTTTTCAAAAAGGAATTTCCTTCGCAGCACCGGATACACCATGCCATCATTGCGCAAAAAAACCCTCGACACTAAAATTAAGAAAAACTGAATATGCATATATATAACAAACAACAAGCACATGCCGTTCCGACGTAAATAATAATTTTTAAAAATCCAGCTGTTAGTTTATTAGGTTAGGGTCGGACACTTTGTCAGCGGATCCCGAGGAAGCCACGTGTACGATCGTCCTCGGGTTTTGAAGCATGTGGTTTGGCCCTTGTTTACCTTGGCAGCACTACTGAGGTAATGAAAGAACGGTCTTTTTAGTCCGCCTTTAACGAGTGTTGATTGCTGGGTAAACACTGTGAGGTTTAACATGTCCGGCGGGATCAGTACAGATTAATGGAAATGTGGGGACGGATACGTACACACACAGCTGCGACGGGCTCAGAGGGAACACATTGTCTGTGGACTTTGGAGTGAAAAATTGATCGAATAAATCGCCCATGAATGGCTTTTAACATCCTGGCCTTGCTACCCTCTATGACGAGCATGTGACAACATGTCAGGCATCTAAAGGGAAGTACACAGACATGAGGTGAGAGGGAATTTACACCAAGGTTTGTCAGGCTTGCTTTCAACACATGTTGATAGGAATGGCTTCCACAACTTACAGCTGCAGCAAAAATCCTTGGGATGCTAAAAACCAGGCTAAGCACAGCCCTGGATACTCCTACTGGAATACTGAAGCAAGGATGACCCTAATGACTTCTTACCATCCGAACGCTCTTATGTTCTTGCAGCGGGCTGGTGGTTTGAGGAGATGAAAAACGAGGACCTGGCTGTTTGTAGACATCAGGAAGATCTCGATGCCCGGCTCTCTGGCCTGTAAGATGTTTTTGGGATGGGGGGGGTTTCTAGCCAATCCGGAGAGCCACATGCCTGTGTAACCTGAATATCAGGTCAGTGATGAGCGAGTGAAAAAGCCCTGAGGATCCTCTGTGTAACCATGCAGGCCTGAAGGCCACGAACAGGGAGGGGACATGAGGGCCTCCAGGGGCCAAAGCTCAAAGAGGGGCCAGTGTGACCTCTGAGCACCGGGCAGTGGTGGCTGGTGAACCCAAAACAGGGGAGGAACAAACTTCAACTTTAAATCTATCATTATATTCAACCTGTTCCCTTTTATCCTTCTCCATTAACAACAAAACAACTAATTCACAGAGAAATCGACACCAATTCATGCAAACAGATTAAAAACATCCATGGATATAACTAACATATGTCTAGTTTCCAAAAAACAACAATTCTATTACAAAGTGAAATTGGTAACCATTTGCTCTGTTTACATCAGCTGGTGTAGATTACTCTGTGAGTAATTTGTTTTATTGTTAATCTAGGAGGATAAATGGGAACAGGCTGAAAGTAATGATGTATTTATTTTGTGATAAGACGTTTGTTCCTCGCCTGTTTTGAGCTCACCAGCCGCCACTTAGAGCCCAATAACCCAGTACCATGCACTCACACTGTTACAGGTGTGAGACCGAGGTCAGGGGTCAGGGGTCAGATTCAGGGTCAGAGGTCAAGCCTTAATGCTTGGAGAGTGACAAATAGCAGCTAAACCTGTCCCCAAAGGGGGAAACTTGATACTGTGATGCTAACTTTTTAAAAAGCAAAGAAGGGGGTCACAGTGAGGAAACGAACACAAGGTAACCTTTGGCTGGGACACACATCACCTGGGGTTTGTAAATGGGCAAGATTGCAAGATCGAGTCTTCTCTCAAAACTTATTTTTTAACTTAATTTCCTCTTTGGTGTAGAAGTTTGGTGTAAAAGTTTTTTTTTCAGATACAGACAAACAAGTTACTCAATCATTATTTGTAAAACAAAATTGAATTCAAAATCAAGGACACAATTTTATTCCACAATAGCAGTACGTTTCCTTGATGCCTCATGTTGTTCCCATTAAACAACACATACATTTAGATAAAAATGTTTTCCAGCACAACGAAGAAAACACATTTTGTTCTCTCAATCTAAAGAAAAATGAAGTAACTGAATGACAAACTACTGTGTACACAATGTACTTTTGTCTAGACAGTATCGCTTTTGGTGACTTTCCAAGAATTCATGGTTCCCTGAACCTATTTCTTCAAACACTAGCCACAGAGTAGCCTGTTGCTGCGATGTTCCTCGAGGCTGTGATCGCACTAGCTTCACCAAACATGGATGTAAAACAGTACTGTGTGTTCTCAGGATGCTGCCATTGTATTTGCCTCCCAAAACCGACCAATGGGGAGTCTAACAGCGTGTGAGAGCACAGCATTGGTGGAGCTGTTACTACACATGCTCATTACAGATTACAGAGGAATATATAACTAAACAGACAGTATCTCTCTGTGTGCTTTTCAAAAACAGGATGAGAATGTAGAAGATGACAGTGAAGTGAAGCTGTCATTTGTGCTAATTATAGCCGCATGGCTGCTTCCTCCACGTTGTGTAACCATGACACACACTTCCTTGTGGCAGTATTTCATTAGTTTTCTAAAACAATACTTCATAAATTGCAATATATAATAAACACAGACATTTGACTAGTATTTAACATGTGGTTTTAAATATGTATAAAATATCAATTTAGAATATAAATGTGTTCAAACACATTTACTGTATGAGTATTTATACTTAATTGTACCCCATTTCTGCGGGCTGAATATTTTTAAGGTTCATTTATATAACCATGGA
The DNA here is from genome assembly GCA_022829145.1 of Albula goreensis. Taxonomy (NCBI): domain Eukaryota; kingdom Metazoa; phylum Chordata; class Actinopteri; order Albuliformes; family Albulidae; genus Albula; species Albula goreensis. The sequence continues at coordinate 1,723,933 of CM040751.1, forward strand.
TGAGCTTTTTGTTCTACGATTTATCAAGAATTATTATTTCAAGCCATGTCACATAATTGAGTCCACTATCAGGATTAGCTTTGCCCTACAAGTACCACAATCGCATCTGTAAATGAAGCCAAGTGAGATATGCATTTTATTTTTTTATTTTATTTTCTCTATATTTAGTGAACTTCCCAAAATTAGTTCCACACTATGTTTCCAATTGAGTTCAGAGCGTACCTGTCCTTCTGTTTCCATTGGGCGTTACTTATTGCCGCACCCTGAGAATCCACACGTCCAGTTTTAATGTGGATTCAGTAGGGGTAAGTTGTGTCGTGAAGTTCTCCTTCAGGTTAAATTGTTTTTTTTTTTAATCATTATTCAAGACGTATTAGGTTTGAGATCACCTATAACAGCTGGTGGTGCTAATGTGATATATTTGGAACGAGTCTGATGTATATTTGGCTTACGTTTTTTTTCCTTCAATTGCTAATTTAATTGGTGTTATAAGACCATTCAATTAGCCGTGGCCTACTAGCATATTAACATAGCGTATTATTATGCATTATACGTGTGTCGGAGTGTCCTGTACTTGCCAGTTAATAAGAATTGTGATGTTACAGGTTTGAAGGGAGAGACACACAACCAATACATTTTGTTTTACTTTCCACTGGACAAAGCATGCTCACTGTTCATAATAAAGGGAATCATAAACCTAACATATTCTGTTTGGTTAGTTAGCCATTTACAAAACGAAGTCTGTTGGTACTGTATTTTATAATGGGAGTGTAATATGAATTTTAGTACCGCAGGATATAATACACATGGCCAATTTTTAATGTAGATTCAGAAGGGGTCTGAAGGACAGTCGCACAACCAATGAATTTTGTTTTATTTTCCATTGGACAAGAACGAGAGCAACAAAGTGCAGACCAGAGGTTTCACCCTGAGTCAGGATGTGTTTGTTCCCACACACAACACAACGCAGTCTGTAACATAGACTCAAGACATCTTTGGACGGTGAAGGTTTTTGCTTTTTGGAACTCTACAGAGAAGCCATTTCCTGTGACCTGGTACCAGAACTGTTGAATATCAGCCTGTTTTGCTACCACCAGTTACAAATGACACTTTAAGAACTTTTCTGTCACCCAGGTGACCAAACAAGGAATGAGTGGAAAACAGGAGTGATGCTCACAGCTCTTTCGCTCATTTATATAAACATGCGTGAAGAAATTGAGCCATATGTGTCTTCTTACTCATGTTTTCTTTCTTTAGCATTCCATGTTGCAATTCTCCAATTCACTTTCCCAGAAAGAGCTTACATCACTTTCTGTCTCACACACTCCGCCTTTATTTCCATTTCAGAAACACCAGAGACCAAGTGATGAAAGGATGTAGATATATTCTCTGACAACGAGAGAATGTGATGATGAGGCGAAATAGACTTTGGCACAACATTTCAGGTGTAGATAGCATCCAAACCTCAGGCTCTAAAGTAAAGGCCAACAAGCAGCCAACGGGTCCAGATCACTGAGATACCATCTGCCTGCCATACGCATTTACAATTCAGAGCAGTGAAAGGACAAGATCAATCACGAAACTCACTAAGTGCTATGCTCTGGACATAGAAACAAGGCAGATTAAAATATAATCGTTAAAAAAGGGGGGGAGGGGGATTTGATAAGCAACTTCCCCTCAGGGGACCGTAGCCCATACCGCATCACAGCTGGGACAAGCCTCTGACCAATGGGTCAAGCACAAGGGCGTGGCTAAGGTTTGGTCACAGGTCATGAGAATGTTTAAAACCCAAAAAAGGCACCAGTTACGTTTTCGTTTCTCATCTACAATCTCATTATGGACCACTTGCATGTTGTTGTGCACAGGCTTTATAATCTCTGAGGCTATGAGGCAGTACAGAGATTTTCATGATAACTTTCAATGTGAGTAAAAAGGCCACACAAAGAAAAACGGACATTGTTTTTTTTTTTACTTATGTTGGTGATATGTTAGCCTGATGACATTTCTTTCACATGACCCTGAGAGAAATCTCAGTTTATGTGTCAGTGCTTCTAGGCCACAACGAACTTTTTTCTGCTGCTGTAGTTTTTGATCTTTCGATCTTGCACTCTCAGCGGGGACTCCCTGAATCGGTGTAGCCATGGAAGCCAAACTTTCATGAGATTAGTTATTTCCTTTTCCTGGAACAATCTCTTCCCAACATCAGCGTGCAAAAACCAAGAGAGTCTTTGATGTATGACTTAAGAAAATCCCCAAAAGACTTCAGCTACACTCGTCTCTGAGCACAGACGTTCCCTCCCTCTCAAACATCTCCTTTTTATTTGTGGGAAATAAAAATAATGATCAGCACCACGCCCCAAGACAACAGAATGAGAAAAAGGGGAACGTAAGATTTAACCAGATATCCCTACTTCAGCTGTATGGTATTTAATACCATACAGCTGTTTAATACCATACAGTTTATTATTCCTGCATTATTCGCTGTGGTAGATCTTCATGGCTGTCAAAGAAAGCGGACTGCTGGCGTTCAAACACCTATCATTGACTGATTTCTTTGTGAGGGAACACGAAAAAAAAAATGTGGATCTGCTAGGGGGCTGTGTATCGATAATTTGTATAGAGTAGGATTTTGGACCCTGTATATAACCAACTTCCGGTACAAGATTGACCTCTGTCATTTGCAGAGCTTCTCAGATGACGCCGCGGTGGTCGGGTGTATCAGGGTTGGACAGGAACAGGAATATAGGGAGCTAGTCGACAAATTCGTTGCGTGGAGTGGAAAGAACCATCAGCTCCTAAATATAGCCAAGACCAAGGAAATGGTGGTTGACTACGGAAGGAAGAGGACCACGACCTGACCATTAAACGTCATGGGGCAGGATGTTGAGCTTTTTGACACCTACAAATATCTTGGCATCCACCTTGACAACAGGCCGGACTGGATGGTCAACACAGAGGCCGTGAACAGGGAGGGGCTGAGCAAACTACTTTCTGAGGAAGCTCAGGTCCTTCAACGTTGGAGATATCCCACCAGTCTGGTGCTGTATTCTTTGCGGTAGTATGCTGTGGGTTCACTGTCAGAGTCGGAGGTGCAAGGATGCTCAACAACCTGATAAAGAAGGCCAGCTCTCTCCTGGGATGCTGTTTTGAAAGTGGCCGTGGAAAGACGGACACTGATCTCACACAATCTCCCATCCATATTGGATAATGTATCACACCCCCTCCATGACCCAGTGCTTAAACAGCAGAGCACCTTCTGAAACAGACTCCTTCAGCTCTGCTATTGTAAGGAACGCTACAGGAGGTCGTTCTTACCAACAGCAATCACCCTATATAACAGTTCATAACTGTGCTGGGACATTATTGTGGTTAGGGTTATTGTTGTCATTAGGGTCCATTCCCGTGAACAAGCCGATCAGTCACCTGTCTGTATTTTTTTAAACTTAGGACGTTACTACTGTATTGCTGCTAAATTCAACTGCACTACAATGTATGGTTTTTATAAATTACGGTTTTTATTACTTGTACGGTACTTGTACTGCTGCAGTAACATGTGAATCCATGGCACTATAACTTATGTTTTTATAATATGGTTTGTATTATTTGCACTGTCTTGCGCTGCTGCTGTAATCATGTGAATTTACCGCTGGGATTATTAAAGTGATCCATCCATCCATCCATCCATCCATCCATCCAACTTAATTGTCACAACTGAAGAATTCTGAATGTGCTCCAGATCTAACACTTAATATGAAGTTGATTTTTCTCATGTAAACAGTTTATTTTGTTATTTTCATGGGATGTACCATTCATCGCTACCAAAGTTGCCTTTTCTTGAGTAAATTTAAACCGAATACGTTATCGTTTGAAGTGATCGATGGTAGGCGCCACCCCCGTGATGGTAAATGGCGGTCAAAAATAGGTGCCACTGATATAACGTCTTTCACCCATCATAAAGAAATAGAATTGTGAGTGGTATTCTAACGGTATGTATTATTCCCTATTTCCATTTTTATTTTTCACTGAGATAAATGTGCAACAATTGGGTATCTGCTGTGTTGTCTCTGCTCACTGTTCCGGTTTCAGAGTGACAGTGTCCTCTACTCACACTATACTATACTATACTATACTATACTATACTATACTACACTACACTATAGTGAGAGTTCAGTAATGTTCAGTGAGAACATCACTGACCATGACTAAAACAGAAAGAAACACTAAATTGCCATAGAATTACATAGTTGAAATGTGTCAGGATTTAGTCACTGATCGAGGGGTGACTAAACTTTCAAGGGGCGCAGTGACTCAGGTCCATGTCTGATCAACAGCCCCAACAAGGGATAAACACCCCCAGTTAAACACCCCCGAGACTGTGGCTCCGAAAACCTGGCCCAATCACAGCTGGCCTTCAGGAAACCACTGACCGCATGGTAACGGGAAAAGGCCCTGTTCTCTTAGAGTACCAAATACGTTTACACAACTCAAACTTTCAATGGCAAAGACTGTTTTCATCAGCTCTATGATGACCTGGCAATAACCCACAGGGTCATGGGTGTGTGATACACTGCCGTTATGAACGGTGTAATGTGTGGGGCATTTTCTGCCAAATGACCCCCGGCAGTGCTTCATTGCTGGGGCTCAAACTCATAAATCCAAACGGCCCTTGCACAGATTAGGCCCCGCCTCTATGGTCCTGTGCAGAGCCGCGTAATATGTGTGATATACCCCCCATCGGTTACGTGATAACGGGATTTCCCCTGTGGCTCATCCACTGGCCTTGGCATTTTCCCAGCTATTTAAACCCCTCAAACATCCTGCTCATGCGGATCCAATTGTGCAGTTATCGTACCCAGAATTCTCTGGCCCCGATTGTTCCAAACCCCCCAAAAATCTGCCTGACGTGCACTGCCAGTGGAGTTATTGGCTATGCGGCCCACAAAGTTTTCATTACTCCACTCCCTCCCTGACTGTTGCTTAAGCGCAGCAGTGATGTCAGACTCCCGTGCACGTGCAATAGCAGGGTGCAGACTCAGTGATGTCAAACTCCCATGCGCGTGCGACGGCAGGGTGCAGACTCAGTGATGTCAGACTCCCGTGCGCGTGTGACAGCAGGGTGCAGACTCAGTGATGTCAAACTCCCATGCGCGTGCGACGGCAGGGTGCAGACTCAGTGATGTCAGACTCCCGTGCGCGTGTGACGGCAGGGTGCAGACTCAGTGATGTCAGACTCCCGTGCGCGTGTGACGGCAGGGTGCAGACTCAGTGATGTCACACTCCCATGTGCGTGCAATAGCAGGATGCAGACTCAGTGATGTCACACTCCCATGTGCGTGCAATAGCAGGGTGCAGACTCAGTGATGTTGCACTCCCATGTGCGTGCAATGACAAGGTGCAGACTCGATGATGTCACACCCCCATGTGCGTGCAATGACAGGGTGCAGACTCGATGATGTCACACTCCCATGTGCGTGCAATGACAGGGTGCAGACTCGATGATGTCACACTCCCATGTGCGTGCAATGACAGGGTGCAGACTCGATGATGTCACACCCCCATGTGCGTGCAATGACATCGTGCAGACTCGATGATGTCACACTCCCATATGCATGCGATGGCAAAATGCAGAGTGACTAGGACATTCTCCAGTTTCTTTTCCTTCCTTCCTAAAATTGGTTTACAAATCCAAACACGATTAACTAGGATTTCATAAAAATACCACATTTTGAGAAAGACATCAGAGAGCTCATTTGTTTGCAAAGTTTATGATGGTGGCACATGGTTTTGATCAGAGTGCATGCGATGGACACATTTTCACATACGCCCACAATAAGCCTTTAAATGGCTGATAAATGTGAATATCAGTGTAAATAAGGCGAAAGAACTACTTGCAATCTGTATTTCATTTTAAGGTGGCCCACATACCCATCCTCTCCTTCTGACCGTCACTTTTATAGCCTCAAATCCAATTTAACATTAGGGACACCTGGGTTCCACTTAATCAAACACAGCCATCGAGGACCATTACAAGAAGACTGCTACTAATTGACTATCAATTAAAACCACATTCTCTTATGAGTTACAGTTTTTCTCAGTCACTCTGGTGCATTTCTCACATCACTGTTTCCATTTGCACAACAGTTAATGCATTTCTCAAAACAATTAGTAAAAACTGCGAATCCTAGTTGATAACCTGCAAAAGCGCGTCGCTTGCTCAAAACGGATAGTTCATTCCTCAAAAGCAAGTATTCATGTCAATGAAAGTGTCCGTGTCATCAAGATAAAAAGTCCTGACACCATTGTTTATGAACAAGATAGTCAAAAGGCTTTGTCATGTTTTCATTATGACAGTTTACAGTTTAAATATTTTCCAATGCAAAAAGTCAGATCTAGGTGACACTTCCTGAAAATGCTCAAGTCAGCACTATATACTATTTACACAGCCATTTGAAAACAACAGTAAAGTTACACATTACTGTATTTAGTGAGGTAACTGAGCACAAGACACTGAATATGTATGTTTCACATTTTTACTGCATATGCTCTTTGCAATTCTAATTTGTTCACAGCGTTTTGCAAAAGAAAAAATACACCCTTATTTGCAACAAAACAAACTCCCTTTGGGTAGAGCTGTGCACCACTGTAAACAACATTGCAGTACATATTGGAACAGAACATACAACATACGCAGTACAGTAAATCATTCATGCACATCTAGATGTTTTCTCTGTCTGGCCACAGTTTCATCTACATCACAGCGAATATCGTCTCTTGCAATGCAGTGAGGAAAGCATCTCCTCGAGTGGCGAATCCACCCTCTGCAGGACTCTGCTGTGATGTCATCACATGCTGCATCCATGGCCGCTAGCAGGGCCATTTGGGTATGTGGATGCCGGTCATATACCTTCCACCTCCAGGAAGAGAAAAACTCCTCTATTGGATTTAGGAATGGTGAGTAGGGAGGGAGATATTCACCAGAATCCTATCATGCTGCAGACCACTGTCTGACCACATCTGGGTGGTGAAAACACACATCATCCCAAACAAAAACATACTTGTTCAGATGGTCTCCAGTTAGACCCCTCTCATTCTCAGGGATTATGTCCCTGTAAAGAGTGTCTAAAAAAGTCAGCAGATGTTGTGTGTTGTATGGACCAAGATGGGGGATATGGGTGAAGACACCGTTTTCTAAGATGGCTGCATACATAATAATATTCCCTCCTCGTTGGTCTGGGACATCAATGGTTGCTCTCTGTCCAATGCGATTCCTTCCACTCCTTCTACCTTTTGCCAGATTGAAACCCGCCTCATCAAGGTATACGCACAAATGACTAAATGTTGTGGAGGTTGAACTAACTGTTGTGCAAATGTTAAGAGCGATGTGAGAAATGCACCAAAGCGACTGAGAAAAACTGTAATAATGCTCCAATTCACAGTCAGTAATGTGGCATCTTGAGAAATTCATGGACTGCGCTTCCGCAGGTTGTGGCGTGTGCTATGGACTGTGCTGCCAGAGATTCTGGAGTGTGTTATTGACTGTGCTGCCAGAGATTGTGGAGCGTGTAATGAACTGTGCTGCTACAGGTTGTCGAGTGTGCGTGTGTGCGTGTGCGTGTGTGTTTGTGCACTTTGAGCAGACTTAAGGGAGTTTCCAGAGGATCTCTCTCCAGGAGTCTAACAGCAAAGGCAAACACCTTTCCCAATATCGCCACAAATGCTTCATTGTTCTGTAAGATCTGCACACGTGGGCAGTGTGGGTAGAGGAGGGAGGACACACACACCTTCCAGTAACGATATATTCCTCTCACATCCGTGTGAATGTGTAGCACAACCAAGACCATCCTATCCACGCTCATAGCCCATTTCACATCCTATAACAGCACTTTAGAACTACCAAGACCAGATGTTACAGTTTCACACGTTATAACTACAGTAGTGGTTAGCTTGTAGTTATTTACTAAGAGTTATGTTTGTACATGGGAGTGATTTCTTACAGATTATGACATGATGGTGGTTTTTGAGGGCAGCAACGGTTACCAAATTCTACCCAGATGCCTGAGGCCTTGAGCCGTCTGCATTTACTGCAACGTTTCTACTAAAACAATAATGACCCCCAGACAAGTTTTAAAAAATACATTATTTACGGAGTGCATTTCTGATATTAGCTGAAAGCCTGCTATTTTAAAATAACCCTGTAAAATTAGGGTTATTTCCTGGGAAGGAGAAGTACCAACAACTCACAATAGCACTAGGTTGCTCAAAATAAATACACTGGGCTGACTTGGTGTGCGGTTTGGGAAGGTCCAGGCCTAGTATGAGAACTGACCCGAGTGGCAGAATGATGTCATCGGAGCCAGCAGGGTCCGGTATGCATGTGGTGCCCAGCGTTGGCCATGCAGGCCCAGATGGGTGTCTCTCCCGGGCCCCCACAAGCCCAGGGCATGACCTACCCCGCAGAGTTTATGCACAGGGCACATTTCTGCCTCTATGAGCAGGCACAGGGAGAACCGAACCCTGGGCATGCCCTGAAGGAGACCTCACGAGGGCAGCCAGGCAGCAGAACAGGGGCACCAGCCAGCATGCAACAGTGTGATTGAAAAACAACAACGTAAACGCGGCTGCAGAGCGTGGGAGATTTTTTTATCGTGTCAGATCTTTACCTTTGATGTTTGTGTGAACATGAGTTTGACTGATTTGACTGTGTCCGTGTACATCTGTTTTTAATTCAGTTTCGACATCTTTGCTTTTATGCCTAAAACACACTCTAAACTGACTGAACATGGGAAGTGGAGAGAGTGTGTGCACTGTCACCATGCTGATTTCTGAGAAAAACCTCCTTAAGAAACACTTATCAGTCCTCAGCGCTTGGCAAAAGCACCACACATCTGCCTTGCCGGATGCAAGGGCTGTCTTTACAATCGCCTTCAAAACTGCTGACTGACTGCCACGCTGAACACACACAATCAGCCGTGCCTTTTGAACCAATTGAATGCACCAAACCTTCCTTTGGGAGACTGCTACTAACAGCACCAGCGACTGGCAATGACATGATGACTTTGACAATCATTTTCATTGAATTTACCTGTAGGTTTAGCGCATCCAAGTAGATTTTTGAGGGTGCCACATAAAGGGACATGATTTTATACACGTTTCCTGTTTCTGAGTGGACACATTCCGAATTTCAAGTGCACATTTTGTTTTGAATGAATTTCACATTCATTTCAAGCTACGCTTTACTTGAACTGAGTATGACTAACCATGAGAAGTCTTTCCAAAACAGTTTCAAATAATGTGCCCAAAACATGTCGTAACTTTTAGTTATAAAGATTTGGAGTTAAATAAATACTACCCAGCGCACTGAAGTGTCTTGTTAGAGATTTCAGCCATATCAGAATGACTAAAGTAAAACTCACTTATTTACACTGGAACTTGATCCAACGGTTTACAACAAGCAATGCTTTTATTAGGGTTAAACAGAAAATTTAGTTCAGACCATTACTCCGTTTTGGGTATGCTTACTTCAAATTAAAATGACGTATTTATCCTTTCTAAAAAGGCATTTTTGTCTGGCGCAACAGTCTAATAAGGAGATGCCAGTCTGGTTCCATGTTTGGATAATTTATAGTTATTTATTCCTTTGCTGCTTTCTTTTTTTTTTTTTTCTGACAGAGGGCTCATGAAAATGGGTCGGTAGAGGCAGAGAGGGGAGCACATTTTATTGCTATTTCACAAGTGGAACAAATAAAACTGCCAGATGACATGGCCTGCCATGGATATTCTGAGCTGAGGGTAAACACAGACCAAGCATAAAAAAACAACGAGAAAGAGATATACCGCTACAAGGTCAATAGAGGTCAACAATTCCATTTCCAGAGGATTTTTTTAGTTCTTGTGGGCAACAAAATAGAATTTGAGAAGTGATTTATGTCTGATAGTATCCAAAACCCAGTGTTGAACCGGATACTTTTTAGAGAGGCCACACCTCTGGATACGTTTGGACTGTTCTGACAGCTCGCGATAGGCCTCCACACGCAATGACTGCGGCTTCTCTACCTACTAAAAAACGTTGTTTTCCAGTGACAAGCTTTTCAACTCTTCTCTGTGACTCTTCCTCTCAAAAAACAAGCAACACAACCTCTCAATATATCAAACATGAAAACAATTAACGCCGTTAGTCAAATTGACAGGCAAATATGGAGCTTGTTAGTCAAACGGTGATGGGAACTGCAATAAAGAAATATTTACGACATGTGAGACACTGCATCAGCGAGGTCAGGGAACAATACCAGATCCTGGACTGAATGGGAAAAGGACTCAGGTCACTGTTATAATATGAAGGTAAATGGTTTCAACATGAAAGAAAATTTGCCATCATATGTCATCTCTTGTGTCGTTTTATTTCAGGCTTGCTAGCTTTCTCACTAATCCACATCTTCATAGTTAGCTTACTATAAAAACACATGGTCTGATCAGTTCATTCATATGTACAAATATATATTCCCTACATCAGCAACTATTAAATATACATCTACTGACTGTTGGCTACCCAAACGTCACCTGATATTATATTATAGATGTTGGCTGCTGTGTAGCCTGGTGGCTGGCCACAGGACTCATTCTTCAACTGAGTGCAGAGTCTGCACAAGGCACACTCAATACCTGTGTGCTAACGAGCACAGGGAAGCTAATCTGAGCAAATGGCCAAAGTTCAACTGAGTCCTTTGTGAGAAAATAAGAATCAGATAAAGAACAAGCAAGCAAACGACTATTTGCTTATTATTCCATGCAGTACAACCACAGTTTCTGATTGTGTGATTGTACTTAATCAAAAAAAAAATCAAGAACGTTTAAGCAGAGCCCAGAGTTCCATTTAAACACACTGTGTCCCGAGTGATCGTTAGCTACATGCAAGCTAAACTGGCCGCAGAACTGCAGTTCCGACTAGCGCTCCTATATTTCATTAAGCGTGGACAAATCAAATCACAAACAGGAAAGCTGTTCCCCGTTAATGTGCACCACTTTATCAGATGCAGTGGAGTTAACGCTAAAATAGCTGAAGTTTCCTCCCTGCATTGAAAAGCATTCATCACTTTTTTCCATATTGAGCGTTGGGAAAGTAACCATGATTTGATGTTACAGCACTGTGGGCTTTCAGGCGTAACTGAATTAATGAATGTTCAGCACAGAACAGACACACATAGCAAATCTGGAATTAACACGTCTTGGGAAAAAAACAAGAAATACAGTATAAATGTGAAAAAAAAAACAATTTTATTGGGACAAAAGGGTTGGTTTTCATTGAAACAGAATTGTGTGTTTGTGGGCTGCAAAAATAATGCTTTTACTCACACACTAGGCAAAAACCTTGCTGTTTGTTGATTGGGCCATAAATTGTGTGTTCATGAGATGATATTGAGTGTTTCGCAACTTTGCCCCTCTCTTCCCACGATGACTGTTTTTAACCAAAATGTTTCATCGGAATTTTAATCAGTTCTTAATCGAAATTTTTAATCTGAACTGGCTGTAGGATTTGTTTGGCAGAAAAGACGGAGTGAAAAGGCCCTGGTGCAGACTGCGAAAACAAGTAGCGATGGGGGCTGAGAATTTGGGTTTAACTCGCGGCCAACAGCAAGGAACTGAACTGTACTGAAAACTGTTAATGCAAAACACAGCCACTCTGTTTCACACTCTTCACAAAAACAGATCCAGGGCAGAGTATATCCCCAAATGGTTAACAAGTGAGAAAACATGCACACACACACACACACACACACACACACACAAACACACACATACATAAACTGCCTGACAGAACAGTATACCGTGCGGCTGAGGAGCAGTAGGTGACTAACGGCTGATAATGACATAAAGAAGCAAGCTCGGGCGTAGTCGGCAGGGTTTGTTGGGGTACACCCCCAGGTGGTAACATTTTTTGATCTAATTAGAGCTATCTGTAAAAACATATAACATCTGTATCTGACTCAAAGATTGAATACGCAATGAAGTGATGATGATATTATCTGATTCTTGGGATCTCCTGCAATGAATCGCTGCAGTTTATGGTGAATTGTAGTTTTTCAACGAGACTGACTAAAATCTTGAGCGATGCACACAACAGTGGTGTAGTTGCCGCAAATCTGAGGTTGATGGTTTCAGGGTGTTTGATTTAATATTTCATTTTTTTATGTGCCATCATTTTTTCAGGCTTCTGTTGACTTGCAGGACTGAATGAGCGAGAGACAACGTTTCCGTCCTGAAGAATCAAGCTGAGCAGGTAATGCAGAATAAAGCGTGGTGTGATCCCTTGCACAGAAGCTTTGACATTATATATCGACTTTAAACCTTCATATAAAGACTGTGTGCTTACCTGGGAATGTCCAAAAAGACAGTTTCTCTTCAATTTACCAACAACTAGGGCTGGGTGCTGTGGTTAAAAAAAAATATCTTGATATCTTTTTTAAAAATGGCAATATATGATATATATCTCAATATTTCAATATTTAATACAACTTTAAGTCAAAACGAAGTATAAAGAACAGCCTGAACAGGACAACTGGGCAATGTCGAGTGTATTGGATATATCCAATACATCGCCCAACTATGACTCTCCAATTCCATCAAGGTAATTTCTTGTCAGTACAGTTAAAATATAATTATTGACCCCAACCCCAACTAGAATACACTTTTAGAAATACCGCCTCCCAAAGAAAATGAGACTGCGAGGTAGCGTATTGCCAACCAAAGCCGCCAAAATCTGCGATCTGCAATCTGCACGGCTTCAAGGCATTCTCTCCTATGGGACAGAGATCAGGTTCTGACTAAAGCATGACTCGGCACATATTTCACCCCTCAATTAGGTAACTGACAATCCAATTAGAATCCTGCTGGATATAAAAGAGCACACCTAATTAAATACTACAGGCATATGGAGACACTCAAAGAGTGGTGGGCGGTGTGGTGAGTGGAGCAGAGGGAGGACGGACATCGGCGATAATCAGTGAAGATCTGCGATGCCCTGTTTGATTGTGCAGGAGACGGACCCCAGCAGCAGGGCGTAAGGCGGAGTAACGATGGTGGAGTATTCAGCGGGGCCATCTGCCCGAGAATGATAACTGCTCCATAAAATTACCCATGACTTCCACTGCAAAATGGCCCATTATCTCCGTGACATGTTGTGTTACTGTCGAGCCTGTGATTGATCTGGACTCACTGGTACACTGGATTCTGGTGTCTACAGCCTAAAGTCCCCCTTAGAGACATCAGGCTTGCTCCGTACCCATGCTAAGACCCCAGTAAGCTCTGTGTGGCGCTGGGAGAGGTGGAGGGAGGAGCAAGCTCCTCTGCACCTCCCTTTGAACTGCTGTCAGTTCCTGTGTCTCCCTTAGCCTGCAGGAGCTTGAACAGCAGTGGCCACATTAAGAGGCAGGCTCACCTGAGGGTGATTGCTAATCAGACCAGGTGCTAGCACTTGCCCTCAATTAGGCTCATATTCAAAGCATGGTCTTTCAGGCTGGAGGGGACTTTTGGGCTTTTGTTTAGCTTTTCCCCCTGGCTGTGCTGTTTTTCAGTTTGACCCTGGTTTTGTAGTTTTGTGTTTATTCTTTGTTTTGTTTTTTTTCTCTAGAAAGGGAGTAAATACAAGGCATTTGGACAGTTTTTGGTTTAACTGTTGCGGTTTCACTCCGCTCACTACCCGGCTCAGTCACCACACCTGCCACTGCGCCACAGCTGGGATGGACAAGCCACGCGGCAGGACAGAACAAGGGCACAACCCTAGAGTCAAACCGAACAGGCTGGTAATGACGCCCAGCATGAAGACGTTTGCCACGATCGCCAGCTTGAGAAACTCTTAAGCCCAAAATGGGTCATATGAAGCAAGTCCTCTGAGATAAACAGCCCACCCAGCGGGATGACCTGAGTGCTGCCTGAAATTTAGACGGAAAACCCAAACAAAAAGCAGTTGCGTAACTTCTGTGCCCTTGGGTAGGTAGGGCTTTGCGGAACAGTTGGTTTGCATCAGCGGAGGCACGGCAATTACGTCTAAATTAGATCACTGACAACACGGTCTGGTTCCCTTTATAATGTGCCCTGCTGTCGCTACGGCTCACTGGAGGGGGAGCCTCTGCTGTTTAGAAAACAGAGAGCAAGACATTTGCCTTTGTCAGGAAGCCCTACTGGGCCAAAAAGGTCACAGTTCTTTGTGTGTCAGACCACATTGAATTCCCTTTCACATTGGTACTTATTTTCATATCTGCAAATGGACATGGTCTTTCCAGCAAACTCACCTTGCTAACTGAGTTGTGGATGAAAGAAAACACCATAAGAGGATGAAATAGGTTCTAATGTTACCACTTTCGCGTCCATTCCGCAAACGTAATCCTTAAATGTGTTGTGTCAATATCCGCTTTTTCATCGCTGTGAAAGACGTGCCCGTCACTTCCCGGAGCCTCGTTTACAAGTCTACTGCAAGATGAGTAAGGGAACAGACCATTAACACTCTGGTAGTACTCTGATCTACCTCCGCAAATTTCCCCTCTGCTGGTCTGTCTTATTCGCTCTCTCAGAAAAGCAAAGAGTGAGTCAATGCCATAGCCCATTCATTTTCATTCCCCCATGGCAAACTTGTGCTAATAATTTTCCTATTTATATGCTAGTTGGTGCTTTAACACAAGCCCGTAGATGTTTAATGGAGGCTAAGGGGGGGTAGCGCTGGCAGTTACAGACTGCGGTCAGCAGGAGTACGCAGGTTATTAGCCCCTGTATCAGCCTCGGTTTCTGCTCCCAGCATCATACCTTGTCCCGGGCTAAACATTAGCCCTGCAATTTTCTCCACCATCGATTTCTGCATTGATTACCCATTCAAAGTCAAACTGTCCCCTTGCACTGCACCAGGGAACCAGCGGGTTTGGGGGCTGCTCTTCATCAAGAGGGGTTTCTGTGCAATTACCAACATGGCCTTGAGCAGCCTGCTCATCAACTTCTGTTTAATGAGGGAAACGGCATGATGAGTTGAAGGGGGCCAAATATACAGAAAGACCTTCATTTGCTTACACAAAAGGCATGGTGAGAATCATGCGTTTGACCCTGTTCTAAGCACCTGCTTTAAGTTCTAAGGATCTCCTGGGTCACAGTATCTCTGACTGTTATTGGTCGTTGAGGCCTGGCAGCTGAACGCAGCTGGTGAAGCACGTCGTGCTCACAGACTAAAGTATTCCCACCCACCCGCCCACCCACCCAATTTCCGGACCCCTGCCTTCCCCCTGCCAGGCCACGATTCGGAAAACACGCTTTCAATACGCTGGTCCTGCACTCACAAACATAGCAGGCAGAGCCTGTCATGAATTTACTGTAAGGCAAAGCTAACATTATCTCTGGCCAGGTAACACCCACCCCATCACACTGAGAAATTGGAATGCACCGTAACACACATTATTCACGGTTTTATTCAAGTGATGTTATTACTGGCTCTAACACACTTGGCAAGTCTTTTGTGCTGTAAAGGAGACATCCGTTCAAATCAACGAGAGTAAATGACAAAAGCACTATGAAAAAAACCCCAGTGAGAAAGCGCATACTCTAAATTAGCTAAGACGCAAGTGCATCAGCCGCTAATTCGGTGTTTCATTACTCACTGATGCACGTCCCTAAAAAACATGATATATTGGACTGAACAGTCTGTCTTGGTCATTGTTAGTGAAGCAGAGAAGCTATCCGCATTTCCCCCGAGCCAGATGTCCAAAGATCAATCCCTCCGACCGATGAGGGGAAGGCGAAATAAAAGAGTGATTGCAGAGAGCTATAAACGGGATCAACGGCAATGATCTGTCATTAAAGTTGGTGTTTGTTTCTGTTAATCGCTTTTAATGATATAGAAGGGCCTGAATCCTCAGACAGATAAGGTTTGTGATACACCGGCAGCAGTCCATAAAAATATCTGTGCATGGCAGAAGCACAAGGTATAATGCCTTGGTTA
Organism: Albula goreensis; assembly: GCA_022829145.1. Classification (NCBI taxonomy): domain Eukaryota; kingdom Metazoa; phylum Chordata; class Actinopteri; order Albuliformes; family Albulidae; genus Albula; species Albula goreensis. The sequence continues at coordinate 1,739,906 of CM040751.1, forward strand.
TAAATAAGATGGTTGTGATGGATTGTATTTGCATACCTATTCTTTGTCTGTTTCTTGTGCTGTGATAGTGCTTTACCTTGGAGTGTGGAACCTCAGCTAAATCACTATTGAGCCATACCCAGCTAGGTGATGCACAACAGACTTTCCACACTAAAGCTGTAGTGGAGAGGGACTGAATCACTGAGTCAACGAATCCCAAGGGCTGGCAGAATGAATCATGTTTTTGGGAATTTTGCCAGGACCCTGGGGAAATGGGTCAAATGAGAGCGTTTTTCCAACACCGGTATGCTGCCCAATGTACTATGGTAAATAAACATAAAACAATGTATAAGATATCAAATACATCTTAGTGATAGCTAGTCATATTTGTTGTTTGTGTACAGATTAATTGGTATATTTAGATTTTCTTGTGATTCTTTTTTGGTTTCTCCAAATTTGGGTGTGACGTTTCTCATGTAAAATGGTGTGATAGCCATGATGTTTTGAGCTAGCTGTCCACAATAAGCCCAACGAACGTCAAAGACTCTGTGTTTCTGGGGTCTGGCGGTCACATGTAACTAAAGTGTTGAAATAAAGGGAAGCAAAAACCATATTGTCCTGTGACTGATTTCAGTAGTCTGTAGAACCCTCTCTGTCACCAGTGACTCTTCAAATTGAACGCTTCCTCATCCTCAACCCCACCTACCCTGCCACGCTCCATTCACATGCTTCATTATCTTCGAATTAATCGTTACTCCCTTCATTTCTTTCCATATTCTCTGTCTCAATTCAATACCGCCAAATTAAACATAAACAAAACAGCTTACACATGTATACTGGGCAGCTAAATGTGGCATAAATTAAAAGAAAAAAACTCTACTGAAATACAAAGAAATAAGACATGACGAAGACAGCAAAAACGTTAATTACTGCAACATTGGTTAATAAAACAAAAATAAACGATTCAACTTCACAGTGTGTAGTGACAGTGGTTCGTCAATCATTCTTCCTTCATCTCATATCATCTCTCTCACTTTTCTTACGCCCTGTACAGAATTATATACTGCTATGCGAACAAGCTTTGCGTGTGCTTTGTGAATAGGTAACTTGGCTCTGCCGTGAGACAGGTAACTCAAGCCGTTTTATTCCCGCTTTGTTTGCCAGGCACGAGATGGGGGAGGAATTACAACGCATGCAGTTTTTGTTTTTAACGCCACGTTTCCCTGACAGCTGTACGAGGGAACCCAGGGCAGAGCCCAGCCATTGTGAGAGACCCTTGTTGTCTGTGCTTCTTTACCTTCTGCAGATGCGTCACGGGCGGCTTCTTGCCAATTAAAACGTTTTTTCTGCATTGCGTCCCATTTGCCCGGAGGTGAGTAAGGTCTCCTGAATGGAGAAGCAGCTGGGTAAACGAGCACTCACTCCCCCCAGGCCACTGTTCCACAACACTGCGTGAGCTGACTGAGGCGACCGCGATAGCAGTAATACTTTAATTACAGGTTAGAATATTTATGAGAAGAACAGCAATATGTGAATCAAAGCTGCACCTGTCTGGCTACTGCTAAGGAATATGTAAATATTTAGCAGTTGATTATATAAAGTGTGCAGCAATGACAACAGTTTAAAATATTGTAAAATGATTCATATAATTTCGTTGTGCAAGAGTGCGGTCTATAGCAGCTTACTGATTTGGCACGTTCGATCCTGAAACTCTACAGAAAGCTGCATGTTTGTTTTCCCGAGATGTTTCCTAACGTGGAATGCTTCGAGGTCTCTAGGGTAACTGAAACTTCCCATTCCCTGCTCTCAGCCAATCAGGGGCCTCTGTGTTGTGTCTTCCAGCCGCCAGAGCGCTTCGGCTCCTTGGGCGGGGCTGCGCTATTCCAGTCTGCCTGGGCGGGCAGGTTTAGAGGCATGCCTTTCAGTTGGAGCGCTACAAACGGTCAGGGAAACACAACAGAAAAATCAGGTTCCTGTTATGCAACTCAGAGCTGAAAGAGTCCTGAAACAGGACCAACCCTCAGGGCCTTCTGGGACCAGAAAGACTCATACCTGTTCCTAAACCGGCTTTAAGATTAAATGTTTTCTTTTCATAGAAACACGAATGTCTACTCATGAACAGAAATCTACAGCAGGTTGTTCTGTTAGACATTCATTTAAGGTTGCGTAAAACACTCCCTGAAAAGGGTCTTATCTTTCATATCCGCATCTTATCTTAAAGGGAGGCTATGCTAGCGAGGAAGTCAGACTTAGGGATCCGTACTGGACCCTGTGTGTGGAGTATGGAATGCTGGGAAAGTGCCAGCACTGATGCCATAACATACAGCCAACGGAGACAAGATAAAATGCATTCGAGCAACTAGTGCCCTTTATGTTAAATGGTTTTACAATAGAATCCCGGCCTATACCATTTAATCTTTTGCACTCAATCATTAAATATCCCAGAAAGTGAGAAACCAATGAGCACAGAAAAGCACTTTGCTGGATGATGCCACCGCAGTTGAAAGCAGGCATGTTGGAAGAGATGGCACTCATTTGGTTGTTTTCCCCCTGGCAACAGGCATTTAATCGAAAAGTACTGCACTGCACTAACACCAGATACCACACTTACTGCGAGCCAACACAGACAGGGTATTGAGGATGGAGAAAAGGAGAACAGACAGAGCACAGAGGATGGGTACAGACAGACAGGATGAAACATGTCTGGCCAGAGAGGGGAGCTTAGCCGATTTCTGTAGGCATCTCAATCCGCAGGCTGTTTCATGCACAGTCAATGACACACTTAAACCTGAAGCTACTGTGGTCTGGGGTAGACGTGTCGTCCCGACGCAGACCACCGACCCGGCTTTGACCTGACAGAACAGAGCAGCCTGTGGGAAGAGGTCCAGCTCCACCCTGCAGCCTAGCTCCTGGGAAAGGGGGGAGTGGGGGGTAACTACTCACGGTCAGGGGCAGCGAGCAGATGACGAAGATGACGGTCATGGAGGCCAGCAGCACCAGGTGGTCCACCTCCTCCTCCCCCTGGCCGAACCAGAGGCCCATCTTCCTCTTGCGTCCGGCGGACAGCACGGAGCCGCGTCGGGACAGCTGACTGCGGTGCATGCGGCAGAGGCTGACGATGACCGAGCCGTTGCAGATGAAGACGGCGGCGATCAGCAGGGCCATTAGCGAGGCGTAGGACAGCGAGAACGCCAGCACCCACCGGCCCTCCTCTGCCCCCTCGTCCCCGGCCTCCATCTTGATGAAGCACCAGGTGCCCGGGCAGTACTGCCGGTACCGGCCCATGCCCATGAAGGGCAGGGAGCAGAAGGCGCAGGTGAAGAGGTAGATGAGGAGCAGGGTGACCTTGGCGAAACTGCGCCGTACGAACTTCGTGTACAGGTAGGGGTGGCTGATAGCCATGCAGCGCTCTACCGCCATGGCGCAGAGGATCAGCATGGACGCCAGGCCGAAGAAGGTCATGGCGAAGGCGAAGAGTTTGCAGAGCCGCTGGTCACCCGCCAGGCCCAGCAGAGATGCCTTACGGGCGTAGCACACGAACACCAGCGGGCTCAAGAAGCAGGTGCCCAGCAGGTCCGTCACAGCCAGCCCTGTCACCAGGATGCAGAACACTGAGGACTTAGTCCGCCGCTCCTTCTGGTGCACACCAAGGATAGCCAGCGCGGTCAGGTTGCCCCCCACCCCAGCTATAAACATCAAGGTGCTCACCACGGGGTTCCCGTCTGCATTGATAAATTCAGTGTTTTCGCACGTTTCATTGTGCTCCATGGTGCAAGCCAAAATTGCGTGTGCCGATGAGTGTTTTAAAAGTGTTTTAGATATGATAAACGCCAATACTCTGCATACATATGCAGCGACCTCCACAACGCCTGAATCTGCACTCCTCAGTGCTTCAAACTTACTTGTGAGCTGCCTATAGTCCAGGGAGCTGAGCTGTAATTTGAAGCCATCACTACTATAAATGTCTGATGTCGTTAGCAAAAAAGCTAATAAAACCGCTTTTCATTTATTCTTTTTCTTCCACTCAGAAGATTTCAATAAAACCCTCTGTCACATCCTCTTGGTATTGTTTAAAAAGTGGAGAGCGCCCGTGTACATATTGGACTTAACTTATCTCCATCATAGTCCTGAAACAAATCAATTTAACCAGATCTTGCTAACACGATGTAGTCACAGAAGTCCGTCATAAAGATAATGTATATTGCAGAAACAAGCTTACCGCTGCCGTTTCCTTCTCAAACTGGTAATAAACCACTACTTCCTCACGGTGTTCTTTGGTTTCTGTTGAAATACGCAGGGATCTGAAATGCGTCCTGCTATTTTTTCTTCCAGTTAAAGAAGGGTACTGGAGTCCTGTGAATTTGTATGAGATCCTTAAGACTTGTTCTGGTTGCTTCGCACGGTCCTACAGCCAAAATCAACAGATCAAGTTTGCGGTGCGTATTAACAACTCTTCCTCTGCCATGCTGTCTTCATCTTAAATCCTCTAATCTGTTTCTTTTCAGTCTCACTTTCTTTCTACCTCCGTCGTTTAGGGAACTTGGTTAGTGAACCCACCTGGTTCGTGACTGACGGTGCAACGTCTGCTCTTCGTATGGCATGCGTCTCCGTAGATAAGCTTAGGCTAGGCTGTGGGCGTGCGTTGACAGACCATAAATGCCTGTTCCAAAACTGTGTCTGTCGCAGTGACAGTCTGAGTTTAAAGGTTTTGAGAGTAGCTTTACAGAAGTGAAAGGTCAGTATTTCCTTCTGTTAATTTCGACCTTATATATTCATGTAACTGAATCATACGCGAAATATATAAGCCTAAATTCTTTCAGTTACTTGCCAATTTTTATCATTTATTTTTCACATAACCCAATTTCATTTCTGTGTAGTTGTTACTGTTTCATTACCACATTAATATATTTATGCACATTAGATTGTTTTGAAATTTAACTTCGAAAGATTTGAACCATTGCTTTAAGTTCGAACCTTGTAAGAAAGTTGTGTTTAGGCTTATTTTTAATGGAACTAGGTTGGCGTACAAGTAGCCTATAGTATAGCCCAAATATATTCGCTTTGCGGGAGCAATCGTACTTTCAGGTGTTGAACAACACGCAATTCTTTAAGACTAAGAATTTATTTGGCAAATCAGTTGTTTTATCTTCTATCCTTGCTTACGATTATCGAATGCTTATGATAGCAATCGTCAGTTATTTTTTTAGCTCGAAAAAAATGTGAGTTGGCAGAAAAGCAGAGTCACACAGGTAATTATTATCTGAACTTAATTTCTGCCCTGTTTTAGTTTAACGGCCGAAATTTGTTGGCAAAACACACCATTTTAATAGTTTTGTCCGTTACATATTCCACCAGTTCAGGAGCAGATAGCCTAATGACAGTTGTTTTAATTGGCATTATTCAAATTTGCGTAACTGTCAAAATAACCCAGTGTATTTATTTTTCATTTTACAAATGATTTTTTTTTCTTTATGTAATGAAGGCTTCCCAGTCAATACCCGCTGTCAGACTATGAAACAGATAGGCAGCGTGCCACCTGGAATTCTACATGAGACAATTATTCCTGTATGCTTTCCAAAACCTCCGACAACACATTTCCAAGTAACCATTGCCTTCAAAGGTTCTTGTAGGTTTACGGTATTTTACTGCTGACAATTCTACTTAGTCATACTTGAGTCAGAATTGGAAAGGGAAAGAAACGCACCGGATCCGTTCAAAAGTATCGACACAGCAAAACAAAAAACAAAAACACTTTCACCAAATAGTGTGTTGTGTTAGACGCACGGCAGGAAACCTCTTCAAATACACGTTTCAGTTTTTAACCACACTCATGTTTTCAGTTTCAAAAGCCTATTTGCCGTTAATGTCTGCCTTCAAGTCATCCTGAAAGAGTATGTCTGTGTACCCTGAATCACAATGGTTATTTCGTTCAGTATCCGCTTAACGCAGAACCGCTTTGTCAGCCCCATCCATACCGTAAGGAGACGGACTCCACCCGGCTAGAGGTGGGGAGCACGGAAGGTCGATGGTGCTTCAAGATGAGAGAAACGTTTCAAAAATGTCATCAACTATGCTTGTAAACATATTGAACCTGAGACTGCGTGGTGGGGAGAGTGAGACTGCATTTTGAGTGGCACTTGCTGGCTTCGATAACCAGTTACGTTAAGTCTTTTCAATGTTTGTAAACAACGCATACATGCCTGTAGCTTGGCTGTATGAGGCGACATCAATATGAATGTGTATTTTATGTAGATAAATCGTAATTGAAATGAATCTACTTGGTTCTCTTGTCCGTTTACTAAAATTGCTTTTTGAGTACTTATTATGATGTCGATATGTATATGTTTAAACAGCATATAAGTCCGTAGCCTAGCTTACAATTTTATGGTTACCAGGAACACTCTCAGAACGTTAAAACGAATGTTCCTAGGATGTAAACTTTTTCCAGGTTTCTTCGTGCACCTCGAGCAATGTCCTAGTTCCGTTTTCTGCTCGCTGTGAGGTGGCTAGACGTAACTGAGATTCACTGACACCCAATGGCGTTTCATGCATTTGGCAAAATCTACAAACTTGAGCGCAATTTTATTTCATTCCAGATCAACGGTCCTCAAGGAGGTAAATCTTTAAAGAGGCTGAGCAACAGATGAAAATGAATATAAAATTAAGCACCGCTAACGGGGCATGTTCACGAAGTTAGTGCTCAATATTTTGGTGACAGGGTATTAGGTTTAAAGCTAAGGTCCATTTCCACGCTATCCTCCGTGCAGCGGTGAGTATGTGTGTTCTCTGGCCAACTAAGCCGAAATAGAAGCGCTGTGGAAAAAGAGCACACTCACTAGTCTGTTTGCTCCTGTGTCTATTGGAGCAGCAGTTTTACCAACATGTTCGACACAATCTGCTGCAATTCTACAGTGTTTTCTACAGCATCTTTTGCGATTCTTTGGAACCTGCGCGACCAGAGGCGTGCTGTAACATAAGCAACCAACACTAGTGCATGGGGCCCCAAACGGGGTATGGGCCCCCTGCTGGCTTAATGCAAACTTAAATTTGACTACGACATGGAGATTGCAAAATAAACATAACATGTATGGGCTTCTTACCATACAATTGTGAATCCTTCTTTGATGTGTACTTAATTTAAATGTCCTGTGGCGATATGTTTAGGGTAGTTTTTGTCTATTTAGGGACTCATAAATTAGCTCATTTAACGGACAATTTCCTCACTGTTAAATTACGGGACATCAAAGGCGAGTACTGGAATACAGATACCGAACAATAATACGAAACTTCTACAGCGTACTCCCAACTCCATGTGTACAATTCGGTGACTAGTCAGTCCCTCCAGTTTTTCGCGATTCCGTGATCTGCAGAATCAACGCAAAATTAGCAATTGACCGCATGTTTTTCGCGACGCTTATTTACCGCATAAATTCTGCACAAAACGGCACAAAATAAGCCTTGATGTGAAATTACAATTCATTTCCGCCTCCTGCTGGTGGTACAATCTTTCTCACTCACGGTCATCGCTGTCACACTCCATGTTGGATGTCAGGTGCATGGATTGATGCCAGTAATAATGGCCAAATCCCATCTACCGACACACATAAGCACAAAAGACCGAGCAGAACAATTCCTCTGTACATCACCAGACTGGAGCAAGGGCGAGGCTATGGGGTGTAGCCACGGCCACCCTAGGGTGAAGCTTGGCCACCCTAGGTATGGGGCTGAGAAAAAAAAAGCCACCCTACAGGGTGAAATGAATCCTGATTGAACTGTACTATATCTGCTCCAAATCTATGGTCCCGTCATCTGCAGAAAGTTCCGGCCAGGCAAATTGTTCCAGATGACGTATAAAAATCAATCGGCGTTTCGAGCCATTCACCAAAGGACAGCTCGAAAACAAGTGACTTTTTTTCATATTGCCATAATATGAACATAAAAACTAGCCTATTATTTGTTTGGGTGTCAATCACCCTGTTAATCATGGCAAATGGCAAATAAATATATGACTTATTAACGTTTTAATTGAAGTTTTTTAGTGAGTTTTTTGATTTTTTCAGAATAACGTGTTATTTTTAACATTTGAAAGATGTCATGTGGGGAACGTACTCGTGAGCTGAGGTCCACAGATTTAGGCAATTTCTGTTTTCTTATAGACGTAAGATATAAGAACACAAAAAAGATCTAAAAAATCTAATCTGTCTGTCTTTTATTTGTATCTCTAACTCATTTGTTTCCTAGTATATGTAGAGTTTAGACGGGTTTAATAAGAGAGAAAAAATCGCAAAATTTCTCGTAACTTTTTTATAAATCCCAATCACCAAAAGCTGTCAAAAAATCACAAAAAAATCGCGAAACCCTAGAAGGACTGAGAAGTGGAGTTAAGTCTTTCTCAAAATAAAGATATTTCATACGTGCATAAACTGCATATTACTAGTTAACTAGCTAGGAAACGAAATAATGAGTATCAATATTATTCAGCTATTGTGGTCGGTAACTCTTTCGGTTTTTTGTGTCCTCTTTCCCTGCCTAGTTTCTTCCCCAGTTTATTTGTCATCATAATAAGAAACAACCCCTCTGAGTTCAGTCATGGATGTAGTGTGTCTTACGTGTGAATGTAGTTAGTTGATTAGGAAACTTAATATTAAACTCCATATCATTGTATCAGTTTAAACATCAGAGGTCTACTTTATTGCCCTCGGATACAATTCACTCACAGAGCGGACATAAGCAATGTAGACCAGTCTTTTGGCACTCAAAAAAGAAAAGTAAGCTGAGAGAAGTGATAAAAGTAAGAAATTATATGCACAAACGTACAGCATCATCCATGGCACCAATTGTCATGTATAGCTGCACAGAATAGCATGAATCATGACATTCTGAGTTACATTCATGTATTGTGGTGTTAAAGTTACAGGGAGAGAGTGAGACAGAGAGATGAGGAGGGAGACAAGGGAGCAGGTGATGTGGAGATGAGTGAGAAAGGAGGTTGCTCTTTACGGTGTCTGCATAATACCTCTTAGATGGGCATACAGTCCTTTCAGACACTGAAATAATGATACGACAACCACAGCCTACCTTTAGCAGCTACGATGCTAGCATACCTTTATCCAGGGTCGCCTCCTCACAGAGCGAGTGATGGCGCTGCAAAATAAATGGTGGTATGTCAACATATGTTTTACTCACTACTTTATTAACTGATGCGAAAGCATAGGCCGACATGCCATGGCTGTTCATGGGGACAATGCTGCCAACGTCTTGGGCATGTAAACAGTGTCTTCGGTTTTGGTACGGGATAGAGATGTTGTACAGCGTGGGTTTATCTGAGTTCAATGTAAATAGTCTCCTCTGCTCCGGTATGGCTGTGTACTGTGCGCATTTGTCTTGATGACAGTCTTGCCCCACAAGTACTATGTGTGAGCTACTCCTACCTGTAGAATTTGCTCAGTGTTCTATATGTGGTATGTGACTGGGGTAATGGAGTAGTCCATTTGTCATTATTATAGAATTGTTACATGCAGTCATAGACTTCGATTCACTAAAGCTCATGTCTGCGCTATATAGTCTAATAACATCCCCGTATGCTCGCCCGGCAGAAAAGACGGATAATACCCCTCATTGTCGTTGTATGGTCCACACTGTCCGCAACCACTTACAAGAGCACGAAAACAGCAAGACAAACATGAAAAGCAGGCTTGGGTTGGCTGCCAGATTGGATAATTAAACGGGAGGCGTGTGGTATAATTCATTTAGCATAATTTGAAATAGTTCAGAAAAAATTGTTCATAACATGTGATTTGAAACAATTTATAATATTGTTCAAGAAAGTGCAATTGAAATATTGCTCCACCCTCTTTTGTTGTTGTTGTTGTAAGAAACAGTATGTCTAGATCATGGCTTAGCTTTGCATGGAGCCTCAAAACAGACAACGACATGCCTATTCGTGACACATCGTTTTTGTATTCCAATACATCTGGACCAGCTGAATTTCTAATCTATGTAATCTTTCCTGTTGGATAGCCATTATTGGAGAGTTATCTAAAAGGACGGCTCATTTGCACCCCAATAGAGACATGTTAGCTGATGCAGTTGGGTCTAACCCTGAACGAAAAAGGAATCACATTTTAACTTGTAACTAACATCCATCTTCATTCTCTTGATCTGCTAACGGAATTCAACCTGAAAAATCATTTGCAGTCATTTGCTGTTTATTGAGAGCATGATTGCGGTATGACTCTAATACTTACTGCAGACTGATGTCATGTCCACACCCTTCAGTGGTGGTTAATTCAATTTGCTGTTTTGTCTCCTGGGTTTCTGACTGTTTGTTAGGTGGACCCCATGTGTGGATTGTAAGCATAAAACTGATGTTACCTCAAAACCATTTGCTTTCCATTTCCATGCATTATGTTGTGGTTCTGAGTTGGCTGGCTAGCCAGCCTCTTTATTACTGGTTGGTATTTTAATGATGCCACAGCTGGATGGTGACTAACCCCTTCTACTGTCAGCTTCAGATTGCACTCATTGTCTGAATAAATTACTGCTAGACAGGTAGATGAATAAATGACTGCCTAGCACAGGAAAATGATTACCCAACCAATAGTCTGTCCTCATGAGTGATGACTGCAGGGATTGGATAACTCTGTTTAGTCATGAGTGACGACTGCAGGGATTGGATAGCTCTGTTTAGTCATGAGTGACGACTGCAGGGATTGGATATCTCTGTTTTCTCATGAGTGATGACTGCAGGGATTGGATATCTCTGTTTTGTCATGAGTGACGACTGCAGGGATTGGATATCTCTGTTTTCTCATGAGTCATAAGTAAGACTGTTCTTGTGTCCCTTTAAGAAACGTTGTATTGTGGTCTAAACTGTAAGTGAACTAGAAATGGTGTGTACCGCCAATTAGCTAATCGAGCTTGGGTTTGATGGAAACAAAAACACAGCAGCCCCAGAGGAACTGAGTTGCCCAACCTTGTCTTTGAGGCTGAGGTATTACCCCTGTGCTGACCCCGCAAGATCGGTGACTTTTTAATTGCTTAGTGTTGTTGCAAACCACACTCAAGGAGACAAAGTTGGATTCTCTTCACACACATAGCTGTCTAGTGTGATGCTTCTTGACTCACTCTGGGTGCTGCTCCTTTTCCTAAGTCATGGTCATTATAAACTGCAATAATTAGTGCAGATGAAAACCATATGGATTCTGTCCACCACAACATGCAGTGAGCCTGTCTGAAGGGTGTTTCCATTATGAGGGCTTAGTGTGAGCAGAGAATGCCTCAGTGATGTGGTGTATATGTGATTCATGTGCATTTATTTTTACTTTGTCAGGAACTGCATCGCAAGTGCAACGCAAAGTTTAAATCAGGAATACCTGAGACGTGTCCACACCAATGCTGGAGTAAACCTCAGACAGTGAGAAGTATTAGTGTTTACCAAAGGAAGAACAGCATGGTCTTCCAATGGAAATAGAGTTGATCAGGCAATCAATCAGTCAGTCAGTCAGTCTGATAGTTAGTCAGTCAGTCAGTCAATCAGTCAGTCAGTCTATTAGCTAGTCAGTCAGTCAGTCTGTTAGTTAGTCAGTCAGTCAATCAGTCACTCAGTCTGTTAGTTAGTCAGTCAGTCAGTCCTATTAGTTAGTCAGTCAATCAGTCAGTCAGTCTGTTAGTCAGTCAATCAGTCAGTCTTCTCACCTCTTTATTATCATTGCTCAGTTTCTGGACCAGATTTCATATTTGGGACGCCTGTTCACCATTGCCAGCGTTTAAAGGTCAAATTGTTTAGGATATAAGTGAGAAGAGAACCACAAATGTGGTTGGAAAAATATCCGAAACATCTGTTGGATCCCTTTCAGACAAGAGTTTTAAAGAGTGGGGAAAATTAAAGTCCCTGATGTTGTTCACATGATTCATTCTAATATAAGGCAGATGGGAGACTGGTGGGATTTGAGTCAGGCTTCACTGGCACTCTGTCCTCCAATATTCATTTGAGCAGATCTACATTTTTCTTTATTCTTTCACAACATTTGACCCTAATTTGAGTGAAGCTCATTAGATGTTGTGAAATGAGGGCATATCATGCTTTGCACCCGGGTCATTCTGAAGAGTTTCTGACTAAGCACCAGAAATATTGGGGCGAATATCATTAGCGTAGCCATGCTTCGGCACTCAGTGGCGCTGTGTGAAGCAACTACAGTCGCCGCCCACGGGGGACATCTGTGGTCCCACTTCCTATCGGCTCAACAGCGGTAAATTTTCTGACTGTGGAACCGTTCACTGCAGCCGACTGTGCTTACTGAATCTTTGAATCAGCAGACCCACAATTTGTAGTATCATGGGATTTAAAAGGGCGAAACATTGCCTAATGAAATATAACCTTGGACCCTACTGCATATTGAAGGACTACATGCCCAGTAATTACAATATATTGTAAATGAAATTAAATGGACTGAGTCACTGTTGCTATACTTAGGTTTTCAGTGCGCACATGTGATTACACAAGCTTCGACTAAACACATAAGCCCCACCCTCTGAACCCGGTGTCAAAGCTTAAGTTTGTTTCACAAAGATGCCCTTAAATGGAATTGACATGTATCTTGATTTTTTTAATGAAGATCATCAAGCAATTGAACTCTGAAGTAAAGCGGAATAATGGAGAATGCTGGCTCCGGCGCTTACCAAATTACCAAAACGACCCATGTGTGGGCAGAGCCAAACAACTTCACAACGTAGCAATTCTAGCTCCCAGAAGACCATGCGCAATGAGCTCTCAGGTATTTAATACTTTAATATGAAATAAACGGAATGCTTTTCCTTGATTAAATCCTGAAACCTAAGCATGTTATTTAAAATATTACACAAAACCTGTAAAATAGCATTGGCAGAAGGATTGAAGCTTTTCTGAATGAAAATTAAAGCTCAGCTAGTTATTAGTTAATAAATAACAATGGCCTTGTGTTTCCATTGTATTGAGCACATCTTGTGTATAACTTGTACAAACTCATATGCAAACCCACAGTTCCACCATTTGTTTCAAAAAAGGGAGTGGTTCATTTACAAGGAATTTTCTGTTGGATAAGGATATAATAATATATTATAATAATAATAATAATATGAATATAAGGAGCCTCTGGGTGGCTCGCAGGATAAATTGTTGCCTTGAGGTCGGGGCTCGATTCCCGGCTTTGCCATTCCCGGCTATGGCCAGATGTCCCACCTGGCAAGGCAACAATTGGCCAGCCTCGCCGGGGTTCGATACGGGGTAAGCCGGCCTAATTTCCTCCGTCGGTCTCATCGCAATAGCGCCCTCCCTGTCATGAGTGAGGACTGCAGCGGCACAAACCGACCATACGCCGACGTCATCATAGGCCGTGCGCAGTGAGCAGCGTGAAAAGAAGGCGAGAGCGTCGCCATGTGAATCGAGCTCTCTACTTCTCCTCCCACAGCTGTCAGGGCAGGTGCTGCGGTGAGGTCAACCAGCATGGTTGAACATTTGGGATGGGAAAAAAAGGGGAAATTCACGGAAAAAAAAAAAAAAAAAAAAAGGATATGAATATAGACCCGTAGGGGGAAAAAAACCAGTAAACAAAATTAAAAGAAGATGAGATCAAACATAGAGGGAAGCACTGTTCAAGCTCCAAGTATTAACGGCTTTCCCTTGGTGAACTTCACTAAGACTGTGAACTGTCATTGGCTACGATCCCAATTTAACGAATTACTCAACACAATTGAATTTCACAATATTTGAATTTCCCAATCGGCACAGAAACCTATACCCAAACACAAACATGACACTGCAGGATAAGGCCACTACCAGCATGGCCTGTGGCAGGGAAGATTGTGCACCCTTTGTGATCAGGGGGCGTGATGGACATGACAAAACTGAGGGAAAGAGGCCAAATCATTGGTTCAAAGGCAGATGCAATTTAATCTTCACAACATCATTTTCTTTGAGTGTGTTATGTTTTACAGAGGACAAGCAAACCTGCCCTTTGAAATCTGTTGTTTAAATTCTATAATAGAATAGCATATACTCTTGGAGAGTGAAGTCCATTTTATTGTATATTAAAGAGTTGTATATTGTCTTAAGGAGACTACTTGCTTTTGGTTGAATCTAGACCATAGTTTTGAAATATCTGACTGAAAAACAGCACGTTCAGGATGTGAGTCGTGTACGTCACCCTGGAAAAGGGTGACAGCTGAGGAGATAAATGAGTCACAGTGGCAGTCGGGCTTGGCTGTGTCCAGCGGGGGAAAGGTTTGTCATATTGAAAAGAGGAGGGTTTCGTCAGCCGCCTGTTCTGGTGTGAGAGTGGCTGGGTGAAATCTGTCTTTCATTAACGTTCCTCATCGATGCTTCCCCAAACTATGTTCTGTCACAGCTCCGCAGGCACTTTCTGGTACGTTTGGTGGTATTCATTTACCAATATGCCGGAAAAAAATGTGGGTCAAGTGACACGCTGGAGCATTTAGCTACAAATGTTGTTTGTTGTTGTGCTTTGTTAAGAGTTCTCAGTCACTGTGAGCCCATTTGTGACTGAGACGTGGGTTGTATGTCCTCGGACGTTCAGTTTGGGATGGCTAATGTGTGACTCACCACTCTAAATCCCACAGTTCCCTCCAACTTATAGCTCTAGCTATGAGCTGGAGCAATAAGTTGGCGTGAAAAAGAGGAATTTTTTGAGCTGAAGATAAGAGTTTCGCTGAGTATGCACACTGAGCATTTGGTGTGACTGTGTTTGTGTGTGCACATGTCAGCATGATTATGTCCAGTTTGTTTGCGTGAGCATGTGACCCCATCTGTGTTAGTGAATCAAGTGGGAAAAATTGTGGGAAGAGTGTATGCGAGTGTGCCTGTTTTTTGCATGTGTGTATGTGAGTGTGTCTGTTTTTGTGCATGTGTGTATGTGAGTGTGCCTGTTTTCGTGCTTTAGTGTGTTTGACTTTGTGTTCGTGCATGTATGCACATGTACGTCAGTGAGAAAAACAGCAGGAAAACCACTGAAGGGGAAGTGAAAGCCTATCATTCTCGTTTTTTGTCATAACTAACCGTGGTCCTGCAGAGCCACAAAGTGTGCCAGCTTTTTCATTTCTCTGCAATTATTTGATCAAGTAAAATAGTTAATTATACAGTCAACTCACATACCCTGATTTCTGGGGTCTGAATTACTCGTTGATTTGAAGGTTAAAACAAAAACTGTCATATCCTGAAGCTCTCCAGGATCGAGGGTATTTACCCTGGCCTGCTGTGAGAGATTATTTTTAATCAGCCGAAAAATGACCCCACATGTGATACTTAGACCAGAGTTAAAAGTGAGGTAAATGAGAAGATTTTAAGCCTAATGTGTCATGTCATCCCTTGTGTGAGCACCCACCATTCCTGAAAATGCCCCCATCCCTGTGAGTGCCTCCCATCCCTGCGAGTGTCCCGTGCCCCCCGTCCCTGTGAGTGCCAACTAATACTTTTGCTAACACTGAGAAAGGAGACTTACTCTTATTATATTAACTTCAACATTTGCTGGTTGTAATTTAAGTGACTCCATATATTAGTAACCTTCTTTTCAACAACAGTGAATGTTTTCCCCGCAGTATGTGTCGGATTTACAGCTGTTTGGACTCCAATACCAATACCGCAGATGGGCCTGCATCTGGAAGAGTTTTCCAGAGCTTCATGCTAAACCTTCCATCCCAGTGCAAGTCCAAATCATGCAGGTATAATCCTGTCCTTAGCTGCTTGTCCCAAGGCACTACAGAGAGACATCCGGTGGAGTTCAACAGAAATAATCACATTAAGACATTTTTCCCTGCTTTGTCCAATGCTAATCCACGTTAGCTCACTCCATGTGCCCAGTTCCGTTCTCCATGTGGCGTGTGTGTTCTCTGCCTAGCGTGATGGATGGCCCGTCCCGCACATTTGCCATGAATGAGGTGTCCGCTTCCTCAGACCAGTTGAGCCAAAGGAATGTCGACTTATAAAGAATTTCAAAATAACAGAGCAGACTGGCTCGGCCTCAACAAAAACCCCATGGATGTATGTGATTTCAAGCTCGCTGTGGCCCTCTACAGGTAGTTAGTTCAAAAATCAGAGGAGATGAGCAGGCTGCACACAGCCTGCCCTGAACATCATCGATACGTTCAGGAGAGAAGCACACAGCTTTCCATGCAGCCATAAAGTACACCGTTAGTTTTTAGTTTTGTGGAAGCCCTTTACAGATTCGCCAAAATGGTGAGATACCGAGTGCTACATATATATGATTCTCAATGTTGGTTAAAGCTAATAAATAATACCATTTTATTGGCGAGGCAAGAGTTCCTATGAAGGAAAGGCCAGAAACATATGGATATGACATCACCAAGGTTGTCCATTCTTGGTGCGCTAGATTCACTGATCCAGGGGAGCTTATATAACTTTTATGAATTAAAAATGTTATGTTTTCAAACATACTATGAGTTAATATGCCTGGATCAATATTGTGCTCAGGGAAACAGCAGCCCTACACAGGATATGAGCCTAAGACCTAGGCTTTGAGGTGATCACAGTTAAATCAAATCTGATCGTCAACACGTGATTCCTAACGGACCATGAGTCCACTGTCAAAGCCGATTTTAACAGCGCATTTCACCATGCTTGAGTTACAAGCCCAGCTCCAGCACCAGTACACTGCACTATAGTCTGTGAGCGTTGATATTGACCTGTAAGTTCCATCCAGCAGTCGCTCTGAAACGCTGCCCGGTTCCTCCCAACAGAGATGTGTTTTTCGGCTGGTTTGGTCCAGTTCTGGCACTGGGGTTCGGCCATTTGGCCGGCTGGCCTGACTCACTTCCAGGCGTCCGAGGCTGCGCTCTGCCCAGTTCCAGCACATTCCGCTTGGCTACGAAGGCCGTACATCTGGAACGGCACGCAAGGAATTCCATCTCTTCGGGCCAGTCTCACCTCTCCCAGGAGCAGCTGAATGCCTGACAGTAATCATTTTTATGGCTCTTTTTGTCACATTTATTTCTCTTGAAGAAGTGGCAACATGCACTCACTGAGTCATCTGTTCGTCTCCGGGGCATTTCGGATGATCCCACCCAAGGTTGTGAAGTAGTCATACTTAACGAGAGTCAAATCACCGATCAAGTTCTCCTTGTAAAGATTTATCTTGATAAGATAATTGTGCTTGTGCAAAGTTTTGTACTGCAAACCAGGATCCTCACCAGGGCATCATTACAGCTGGCAGAGATCATGTTCATAACTGAGGTTAGCACCGCTATGTTACAGAATAGAAAGTAGTTCCTGTACAGTGGCCGTAGACAGTGAAAGCATGGCAGTTGGATGATTTTCCTGTATCAAACAGCACCTAACCCGTATCAGATGTTGGACGGGGTGACGGCAGTGCAAAGCGGAGCCTTCTGGGACAGATTCGGTGGCTGTTTAAGGATCAGCATCTCGTGCAGTCGCCAAATATCTGGCAACCTGCTGGACTAAAGCAGACTGTCTGACAGATCACAGACACATTGGCCCCGTTAAACAAAAGCACGACGGAAACTTCTCATAAACAGCGCCGACCCGGAGAGTGCATGCCAGGCTGTGCCGTCGCCGGGGGGTTACGAGAGGACGGCCCTGGATCCCGTTCTGTTTGGGAAACACAGCGATTGCCACACAGCAGATTTAATAACACGAATTTAGGAGATCCCACAAATGCAAATATCCGTAATATTACCCTCGTATGAAATATCCCGCCGTTTACGGCACAGATCCTGCTGGTGCCTGCAGGAACCATACCGACCCTGCCGCTATGACGGCAGCAAACACTGAGTCAGACCCAGGAATCCTCTTTGTCCTTCCCAGATGAATTTACCCTTCCGTGATTTGAGGTGTGTAACCAGAGATGTGAGATGGCTTTGACTTTTGAATTCGGTATAAAGTTTTCTGTCAACACCAATTATGCATAGGAGCCACTAATTCCTTAATTCCTTAATGTTATTAGTCTGATAAAACACTGCTGTTTCACGGGCCCCACCTCAAGCACTCGTCTAAATAGGCCGAGCACAAGGATAGGTGGAAGGCATTAGGATTCTGTGGACAAACCTCAAAAACAGTATCAGATAACTTCAGCAGAAGAGAAAACAGCTGCACAACAACTACATCTGCACGTAATTAGACCAAAAGCCCCACAAAAAATGTAATAATCGAAGAGGGAGGTGTCTTCGTATATGATGTAAAGTACACCATGCTGACACCAGCGTACAAATGGATCGTGGTTTTCTTCTAGAGAGCTAATGGGGAAGCAAACCACATCAGGGTTCAGCCCCATGTCAGATACTTTTATGAAATACGTCTTCAGATGCTGCCAAGATTTAAAAAAGACTGGCGAAACCGAAAATTTTCAATGAAACATGTTACTGACCAAAATCATATGAAAGCAGAATACTGTTATGAATATTGGCAAAGGTGATATTTTTATGTTCATAATATACAGGGTTTTAATGGGTTCTAAATGATTTAAGTATTTCAGCTATTTTGTTTGGCATAGCTCTGTGAGGTCATGATACTGTTTACATGTAATTTGAATCTCTGAACTTTGCTACGTTCTTAAACTCTCAGGAGACCACGAAGAGTCTGGCAGCAGTTTCTCCAGAACAATGCAGAATTTTGATATGACATCCCTAATTTATTTTGAAGAGGAAATAACATTAAAGAATGCAAATGTACTTGTTCATCCAACCTGCGTGTTTCTCTGTGTGACTGATGTAATGGAAGCAGAGACCTTGTGGTTATTTGTGGTTAGACCTGGTACTGTGGTGGCAGCCATCTCAGCACCTGGCAAAAGGACAGGTTGAGGGGCCCACGCTTGTTGTCATTTGCTCTTGTGTTCTTAAAGTATGTCCTTATGTTGAGACGATTAAGGGGACGGACAGCCCGGTCAATGCCAGATACCAGAGACGGTTGGATTGGCTGAAAGCTGTAAGAGTCACCTCTGACCAATCGTGTCGCAGTAATGTTCGGTCAGGGGTTCAGCTGATGGCCTCAATGACCTTTCTCTTGACCATTCTCATGTTCTCAATAAATCAAAGTGTTTAAATACTGATACACTTATATACACATGCACCTACACACTCATACACACACCAACCAATGCACACGCTCGCTTACAGCACACACATACACAGATGTAGATGTATTACAAACAAATGCACACACACACACACACACACACACACACACACACACACACACACACACACACACACACACACACACACACACACACACACACACTCACCTGAATGGGCAGGTGTATGAGACCCATACTCACCTGAATGGGCAGGTGTATGAGACCAATACTCACCTGAATGGGCAGGTGTATGAGACTATATCCTATCGGAATAGAATGTATCTGTAACGTATCGGCAGCTCTGGGTTCTGCAGACTGGTCAGGCTTGCCACGCTGCACCATAATTTTGACAACAGTTGATTAGATCTCTGGTGAAAATGGACCTGGTTAGAATCAGTAGCGCCCGAGGCAGCTTCCCGATGGCAGCCGGCCCGCAGAGCAGGTCGGTCGGGCCGCAGATAACGGCAGGACAGGCCCTGCCGCGCAGGAAATTATCCGGTCTGGAAATTTCTGTCCTGGGATACCATGCGTTTCATTTCCTTTCTGATAAAGTCGACCTCTCACGGGGGATGTTCGAATGAGGGGTGTGTGGGATTACACCCGCACGCCTCTAACCAGGAGCTGATGAGGTCATAGGTCATATGACTCTATAAATGTGTGTGTGTGTGTGTGTGTGTGTGTGTGTGTGTGTGTGTGTGAGAGAGAGTGAGAAAGAGGGAGAGACCGTGTCATGGGCGTGTGCAGCATGTATGTGTTTGTGAGCATCATTGGGTGTGTATATGTGTGTTTTTGGGTGTGACAAAGAGAGAGCGTGTTTTGGATGTGTGATATGTGTGTGTGTATGTGTATGTGTGTTTGTGTATGGATTGTGTGTGTGTATTGAGGATGTGTGTGTGTGTGAGTGAGAGAGAGAGAGAGATAGAGAAAGTGCGTGTATTGGGTGTGTGTGGGGGAGGGGTTGTGTGTTTTTGTATGTGTGTATAGGTGTGTGTGTGGAGGATAAATGTTTTTGTATTTTGTTGGGGTGTAGAGAAATTTATTTTGTTAAATATATCTTCCTCGTCTCTCAGGCTAGGAACCCAGCAGGTGATGGTATCGTTGGTAATAAACCAAGACCGAATCTCACGAACGTCCCTGCAGCCAGCTCCTTCTGCAGGCTTAAATAGAACCACCTGTTTTCCCGCTCCAATGTGCTCCATCTGACTCACCACAGAGCCCTGAATGACCTTCTCTGCTTCCAGGTAAACAGACTATGTGACATCTTTGGTTCTCCACTACAAAAGGAGAGAAAACATCTTCAATCAAAACCCACAATCCGCTTTTGTTTTTCTTTGCTTTTTTGCATTAGCCGGCATGGCGGTAGGTAGAATGCAAAAACTGGTAGAACACAAAAAAAAATAACGAAAAAATAATCAGCAAAATCAACCTCCCTTTTCTCAGAACAAAAATAAAATATATATGTATCTGAGTTCAGGATCTGCTCTCTTTTTTGTAATGAAATGCACAAAAATGTCCCTGGCAAGCTGTCTTTGGTCTAGTGAAATGCTGGAGTTTTATGTTGAACATTAAGTCAGCTGTGTGTTGTGGTTTTGATTGGTATCAGCAGAATAAATAATATGATCTAAAGGCGTCCTGACAATGGCTACTAATATATGAGTGTGATACGAATCAAAGTGAAGCAGTTTGCTTCTCCTGCAGTCTTGCCGTTTGGGTCTCACTGCCTCCCTTAAGAACATTCTGCAGAATGTTCACATGATACTGTTTGTGATGGCACAAGAGCGTGGGCTTCAACATACACTTCATTTCCATTTTTCTCCGGGACAGCAGAATGTAAACAGGGTTATATAAGGAACCAGAAAGGAATTCCTTAAATTTGTCATTTAAACTTGAGAGAGGATCAAACAACTAACTCTGGTTTTATAATTTCAGTGACAAAAAAGCAACAAGAAGAGAAAGGAGGAGCCAGATTGAGGGTTCCTTCATCAGGGGCAACTCTGGATTAATTTTCAGACACAGTGAGGAGACACACTTAATGTTAATGCAGACTGGCCAGTTAAAATGAAACTTCAGCCAAAATACATGTGACTATAATAACTACACACTTTGCAAGTGACCAGTGACCCTTGCTGAAACTTTTTACAATGCCAAAGTTACATCTATCAAATGCTAAGAATAACAACGATATAATGATTGTCTAAAGGCACTTTTGCACTAAATTTCTGACACTTTTTTAAAGTACTAAATAGTTCCAGTTTTGGTTTCCACCCACACTGCAACAACCATGAAATGATTCACATATTGTGTCGCTGCAAACAAAAAAGAAACATAGCTAGCTGGTAATGAGAATTAATGTACACTTATGAACTTAATGTATGGGGAGAGAGGTTAAAATCGTACCCACTACATAGCTGGTTATCAATATTTTACAAACAATGTTTTCGTGATGGATCTGAGTGCTTTGCATCTTGCTGGAGGTGGTTTTAGTGAGTGAGTGGACAAGCTACCATAGCTTTGTAGCCAGGAGACTACAGCAAAAATAATGCTACATAATACCCCCTGTATGTGTTTTGCGACTCTGACACTTTTCTCTAACTGTTTGGGACCATTTTTCCCATTTTTAATATATTTTATTGCCTTCTGCACATTCCATTACATTTTCCCAGTATTTAAAAAGTGCTTGCTACCATCAAGCTTGTGTTTGATGCTTGTGTTTAACCAGTCAGCAGGTTTAATTTCTGCAAGCTCCTCCCCAATAGTTAATTAGCTTTGGAAGAGTACCTATCTTGGTGATGCAGCTAAACATTTGGTTAGTAACTACCCTCAGGGAACTAAAATAGTTCCTGGTTCCTACGTTCCATTAGTCAGCAAAAGTTTCTGAAATAGTTCCTGGCTCCTTGAACAGTTCCTGCAATGCGAAAGCAGATTGTGTAGACCCATCTAAAACTAAACTGTGAAGCCTTAACCAAGAAACAATTGAGTTCATCGATTGAGTTTCTCTCAAGACCGGAAAGCTAAAGAAAGTAAAATTTTCTTACCCATCTATTTAAAGCTCCTCATTTATTAGGACACAAGTGGTAGCTTACATGTTACTTTCATGAAATCATCTCCTGTTAGTTTGCATTTTCGGTAGCAGTCAAACCACTGTGATGATTTGCTGGGTGTTTGAAGAAGAGCCCATTTTATTGGATATGCCCACATACAGGAAGGTGAGAAAGAGCCCGTTTTATTGGATATGTCCACATACAGGAAGGTGTGAAAGAGCCCGTTTTATTGGATATGCCCACATACAGGAAGGTGTGAAAGAGCCCGTTTTATTGGATATGCCCACATACAGGAAGATGTGAAAGAGCCCGTTTTATTGGATATGTCCACATACAGGAAGGTGAGAAAGAGCCCGTTTTATTGGATATGCCCACATACACGAAGGTGAGAAAGAGCCAGTTTTATTGGATATGTCCACATACAGGAAGGTGTGAAAGAGCCCGTTTTATTGGATATGCCCACATACAGGAAGGTGTGAAAGAAGATGTCCCCAGGAATGAGAAAGAGCCCGTTTTATTGGATATGTCCACATACAGGAAGATGTGAAAGAGCCCGTTTTATTGGATATGTCCACATACAGGAAAAGCCCGTTTTATTGGATATGTCCACATACAGGAAAAGAGCCCGTTTTATTGGATTTTACAGGAAGGTGTGAAAGAGCCCATTTTATGATATGCCCACATACAAGAAGGTGAGAAAGAGCCAGTTTTATTGGATATGTGCACACACACAAAACACATTTAGCAGGAGCTGTGTTGACTCTACTTTGCTACCCTCAAACACTACATCTGGGGGTGGCATAGAAAGCCTCCCCCAAATCTAGATCAATTTCATATGCTCCAAAAACAATCTCTCTTTCCATCAAATAAACAGGCACTTAGTCAAGTTAAAGAAAACTAAAGTCTCACAAACGAGTATGCTCCAGCTAATCGAAAATGAATGCGTCAGGCACAAGCAATGCCATCCTCAAAAACCGTCCAACTAAACATGTTCCCTAGGTTTGTTTACTCGTATAAATAACCCGGGTGATGTAATTTCACCAGAAAGCACCATCTGCTGATAGGCTGTAGGTGCAGGACAGAAAGGAGAACTTCACTTTTGAGAGGAAGAGGACACAGCAGTGGGTAGGAACTGCTTTGGATACAAGCTCTGGTTTTGTTGTTTTTTAGCCTCATGTCTGAGGTAATTTGAGGTTTTGCCCTAAGATCTGTTTACCCATTCATTAGTCCAATGTGTTTTTGAGTCTTCCGACAACACCAAGCTTTTCGTGATGTAACTGCAGATCCTCATTGTTTTTTTTAGTGACCTCTATAGCCTGCCTCTACTAGTACAGCTCCATGACAAATTTCACTTTATCTTTCACCAATGTTTCTGCTTGTGTGTGTGTGTGTGTGTGTGTGTGTGTGTGTGTGTGTGTGTGTGTGTGTGTGTGTGTGTGTGTGTTCAGCATAGCATAGGAGCAAGGAACAGTATAGGTAAGACAGAACACACACAGCTACACAGATGTATTTCTCGCAGTCTAGGTCAGTGGTGAGGCAAGTTTGGTGAAATCAAAAATACTGTATGTGAACTACAAAATGGCCAGGACTCAGTCAACATTTGTCTTTATCTTTTATGTACAGATGAACAAGGCTGCGAAGCTTTTCCTCGACAAGAATACCTCAGCTTAAGTTCTATGATTGCTGAAGTCATGAAAATTTATCAGTGAAGATAAAAAATGATTTAGGCCAAAGTTACTGAATATATCTACTTTTGAAACAGAGGTCACTTTTTGAAGTAAATATAACCCAATGAACCAAATCATGCTTTGCCAAATGACTCACAATCACTTCTCATCATAAATCCTCAAATGCTCTCAAAATCCCAAAAATATTCCAAAAAAATCAAATACGTGCATCGAAACTGAATCATTTCTCATCTGATGAAAGGTTTTGTTTATCCATCATGTCACCAAGGTTCAAAAAAACTTTTTGTGTCAATATGAGAAGAGTGCATGCTCTTTTTATGAACTTTCTTGTGGTCTGTATTTCTTGATACAGTTTTGAATACAGATGAATATCTAAATCACGCAAGAGCTGTCATCATTTTCCCTTCAAATAACAGTTAGCTACCAAAGCAGAAACTATTTCTCACCACAAAAATGCTTTCAATACTCCTTCAACCACAAAATACTTTCAAACTATTTACTGATTTGTAGCAGTTCATCATACAAAGAAAGACCAGAAAGGAATTAATGATGTAATTAATGCAAATAAATAAAATCGAAGATGTAGGCAGTTACGGTCAATTCTAAATCAACCAATTTAATATGAAAAATGTACAAAAGCTTCTCAACGTCATTGTAATTGTAATGTTGATTGGAGATGACCGTGCTATGTCTTCTTCTGGCTGATTGACTACCACATATACAGACTCTGTTTCTTCTCTGCGTTGTGGTTTAACATCAACTCACTGGCCCTCTGTTTTATGGTTTATTATAGCCTGATTGTTGTTTGGACAGCTTTGTTGAACAAAAAGCGCTAGAATTTGGACATGTGTGGTAGAACTTTACTCACCTGTTCAGTGGAATGAATTTCTGGCAACATGAATGCTCTTAACAGCCTATTGTGATGTGGCAAGTTGTATAACGGTACAGACATTTGATCTTGGGCTTGGTGTCCGAGGGGGCAGCGTCATACCTCACAAATTTTTGAATGAGGTGAACCCCCACCGGACTACTAGAAGAGAAAGAGAAAAAAAACAGAAGAAAGGAAGTAGACATGAAAGTGGAGATGGGGGGAAGGGGGATGCTGGAAGCAGGGTGTGTGATGGGAGATAGGGTATGTGGCAATTTAATACCTGTGGTGAAAACCAGATTGGACGGATAGAGGTATTTGAATGAGGGGTTGTCTGAAAATACTTCTCCCGAACCTTTGTTTTAACAAACTCAATTAGTTGTTGCTGTCTGCTGTGACCACATTGTGTCAGTTTAGTTAGGCGGGACTGAACAGATTTTTGTGTGAGGTGATGAGACTCGTGTTTTTGCTTTGAAAAAGATGTTTTGTCCTTTCTATTTTGTATGAAAGCAATCCAAAAATCACTGACTTGTTTTGCAAAAATATGTCATGTTTTATTGATCCGGGTTCATGTGTTGACATTGTGGATTGGAGTTTCATTCATATGGTGAAAAATTCCGTAAGGTCAAATGTTGATTGAATCCTAGCCAACATATTTCATTGTCACATGAGTTATGGATGAATATTGAAGCAACAACTCCTCTAACATTATAGTATTATATTCTATGGAAAAATTTACCAGCAACATCAATTATTAACTCCAACTGTTACATTCCGCTATATTGTTTACTGTATTTATGTTTTGTTTTGGGCTGTAACTAACCATTGTTAACCACCTCACTTTACTTTCCAAGCCTTTGTTTTCTTCTCAAGGGGGGCAGGACATAAATTTAGTGCCAAATCGGTGCTTTGTGATACTTGATGAATGAATATACTTCACAAAACAAAAAAAAAATTAAAAATGTTTTATAGGAAAGCCATTTCAACAAAGAAGCGTGCTAATGGTACATAAGACTGCCCTTTGCCTTCATTGTCTTCTCATCGATCTAAATTAGGATCTAAGTTGGGATTCATGTCAGGACGGCAGAGGGAGATTATTTTAAACACTTGAGTCAATGTTTGTTCTGGCATCCCATTGTTGCTGTCACATTAATTTTCTATCCATTAATGAGAAGCAGTCCTCTCGTCCCTCTGAACTTAATCTATATCAGATTCTTCACTTCCTGTTCCAGGACACTGAGTACAAGGAAAGAAGTCAGTGATTACTGCAGACACAGAACTTAATTTTCCAGAACGTCTCTGAAGATTTTATTTACTATTCATGCGATCCTACTAAAGGCAGGGACAGAGATTTGAGAGTCATTTAACGAATGCATGATTGCCAAATATTTATACACTTGTACATTCCCAGAGAGTATAATTATTTATCAGTTTCGAAAACACATTCTGGAGAAATGTTGGAAACACATCATATGAGAAAAACTCAGTTTTACTCCTTTTTACATCCACTTGTGACGTTAAGATTTTTTTATCTGAGTAAGAAAAGCTAACAAGAGTTAAAAGGGGGATGCATTTTACACTGACTTTTCTTTTCGGTTTTAGTGACCCTTGTGTAAGATTGACAATGGTACTACGCAAAGAATCGCTGTGACACCTAGGGGGTCCAAAATGAACTGTGTTGGTTGTGCTCACAAAGCTGATCTGAAGTGATCAAAATCTGACTTTTTTCTCAGATTTGGATTTGATCTTATCTTGAGGTCTTAAACTGAAAATCTGAGGTTTTAAAACATTTAAGACCGCATTTGTATGTGGTTAAAATCCAACACAATTTACAGATTAATCGTGTGTCTGATCAAATCTGATTTTTCTGAAAGTATTTTTCGTCAATTCCACACAACACAAAGTTGACTAAAAGGTATGTCTTTGCTGATGCCCAAAATAATAACAAACGAATGACAGTTTCTGTGAAGGATCACAAGCCAGTACCTCGTCAGAACACATGAACCCAATCTGGTCACCTGTGAAGTATTTTGTGAACAGCCTCCCAGAAAGAACAGATTTGAAAAACAAATTAATAATGTGAACGTGGGAAGGCTGCTATCTGTTGCCCGTAGTCTATGACATATGGCCCTTAGTCTTATTAATATATGGCTACATTTATACAGCTTTTAGCACCTCTAATTGCGTATTGGACTGTATAAAGTTTTATAGTATTTGTTCATGACTAGTTGTCTTACCATAAATCTGTACGAGGTCTTGTGAAATGGATCTGAGCTCCATGATGTTGTCACTGGAGTGAGCCAAGATGTCGTTTGCAGGAAACCAGTCGATTTTCAAAGGAGGGGAAAGCCATGTGAAGAACCTGACATTTGCATCACCACAGATGGCTCCGATCTTGGCGTTCCCCAAAGAGGAGTGTGTATGAAGTGTTATTCATCCGTGAACTGTTAAAACGGGTGTCCAGAACTGTCAGGGGTCCCTTGGGATTCGAATGCTCTATTGTGAAATATCTAACTTCCTTTAATCCTTTGTTCAGGCCCACTCATTGCTGCTGGAATACAGACTTAAATTACAGGACCGTATGTATTATGCTGGCGACTAACTACATTCTGAAAATAATAATCATAACTCACTCATAACTCACTTAAAAGTGATAATAAGCAGTTAATACAATAATTCCTTGGAGTTGAACTTTACAGCAGGCTGTACAAAGCAAAAACCGTTTGGCTTCAGAACTGCTGATATCAAAAAAACGTTTACACCAGAGAGACTAAATGGAGCATTTCAAATAGAGGGTTTGCAGTCTGAATTCGGTGTAGAAATAATCTCGTGATGGTTTGGAAGACTATGTTATCAGGTCAGTGTGGTCGATATCAAGGGCAAAAAGAAAGAAAAAAAATGTGTTGATGGTTTGCGTTATTGCTATGGTCTGACTGCAATGTTTATGTGGATTATGCCGTATTAATAAAACAATTTGCAATGTTTCTGCTGGTATTATTCATTCTGCAAGACTCCTGAAATACCTAATAAAGAAACA
This sequence comes from Albula goreensis, assembly GCA_022829145.1. Lineage (NCBI taxonomy): Eukaryota > Metazoa > Chordata > Actinopteri > Albuliformes > Albulidae > Albula > Albula goreensis. Next base: position 1,767,619 of record CM040751.1, read on the forward strand.
GTACTGTGCAAAGATTACCAGTCATTGTCATTAGTCATTATATACATGGTACTATCAGCTTGTAAGTGTGCCGTATAGTTGTACTTTTGGTTTTGAAGTTTTTCTGAACATGGCTGATAATGTGATGGATACTGTCCATAACTCTGAGTATATAAAAAAAAGGCCCACCTGCCTGAGCCGCAAGACATGAGGGGCGGGGTCTGTGGATGAGCCAATGGGACCGGGTCTGTGGGTGTGCCAATGGGACCGGGTCTGTGGGCGTGCCAATGGGACTGGGGTCTGTGGCCGTGCCAATGGGACCGGGTTCTGTGGGTGAGCCAATGGGACTGGGGTCTGTGGGTGAGCCAGGAGGGTTAGCATGGACGAAACCCTATGGATGACCTGTTGAAGAAACAAAACAGCCACTTTGCTAATGGGAGGGACTTCCTGTTGACATTGAGCCAATCAGGGTGATCAACTTTGTATAGGGTTCCATCATACAGGACACAGCAGTCTGCAGGTCAGCCGTAAGTGTTAGAGCCCCTTTGCTTGAGCTACACGTTGGCTGTGACTGTTCGGAACACATCAGACCCTGGAAGTAAGGCCTCGAGGTTGCGATCATTAGAGACATTGTCCTCTAGCGTGGGGTTCCCCTTTACAGCAATGCAAAGCTCTTCATTCCATTACTCACGGCAGAACATTCTGAGTAAGCCTGGGGTTTCAATGACACACACAGTCCAGCAGGCCTTCACCAGGGCTGACCAAAAACACCCACCAATGGGAGGCCTGGTCATCAAAAGCAGGCTGCTTTGTTTCACAAGACAGATCTGAGCCGCAGAAACAAGGCAGGGAGGAGCAAGCAGATGTTCTGTTTATGGTGGTTAGCTGTGGATTTTAATCCTCCTGGGTTTGAGTTCCATCCACAGTACCCCTCCCAAAATGAGTCATCACAGCTAGTGAGCTATGCATTACCATACTGTGTGAGGGTGATAACTCAAATTAGCATTACCATAGTGTGGTAGGGTGATAACTCAAATTAGCATTACCATAGTGTGGTAGGGTGATAACTCAAATTAGCATTACCATAGTGTGGTAGGGTGATAACTCAAATTAGCATTACCATAGTGTGTGAGGGTGATAACTCAAATTAGCATTACCATAGTGTGTGAGGGTGATAACTCAAATTATCATTACCATAGGGTGATAACTCAAATTAGCATTACCATAGTGTGGTAGGGTGATAACTCAAATTAGCATTACCATAGTGTGTGAGGGTGATAACTCAGATTAGCATTACCATAGTGTGTGAGGGTGATAACTCAGATTAGCATTACCATAGTGTGTGAGGGTGATAACTCAGATTAGCATTACCATAGTGTGTTGGGGTGATAACTCTGATTAGCATTACCATAGTGTGTGAGGGTGATAACTCTGATTAGCATTACCGTAGTGTGTGAGGGTGATAACTCAGATTAGCATTACCATAGTGTGTGAAGGTGATAACTCAGATTAGCATTACCGTAGTGTGTGAGGATGATCAACAATCACAGCACCATGGTGTACTGAAATCTTTTGGATCCCTCAGATTTGTGTTCACACCTGAGCTCCATGTTTGGACAAGCAGCGCCCTCATGTGGCAGAGCCCTATAAAGAGCTGTACAGGGTGTGTTTCAGATTGGGCTCCACTGAGCTCTGTAATTTAGATGCTGGATGTGCTGGGCTCTGTAATTTAGATGCTGGATGTGCTGGATTCTGTCATTTGGATGCTGGATGTGCTGGATTCTGTCATTTGGATGCTGGATATGCTGGGCTCTGTAATTTGGATGCTGGATGTGCTTGACTCTGTCATTTTGGTTTATTGCTGGTGTAGAAACATTAACCCCTGAAGTAATCACTGACACTGAAGTAGTGATGGCTGATGTGTGCATCAGTGTGTGTATGTGTATGTATGTTTGAGTGTGTGTGTGTTTGACTGTGTGTTTGTGTGTCTATGTGTGAGTGCATGCATGTGTGTCTATATGTGTCTTTGTGTGTGTGTGTGTGTGTGTTTTATATTTATGTGTGTGTGTGTGTATGTGCCTGTGCATGCGTGTGTGTCTATGAATGTGTGTATGTATGTGTGTTTGCCTGTGTACGTGTGTGCGTGTGTGTGTGTCTGTATGTGTGCGTTAGTGCATGTGTGTGTGTCTGTGTGTGTGTGTGTGTGTGTGTATGCGTGGGTATGTATGTATGAGTGTGTGTGTGTGTGTGTGTGTGTTGTGTGGGCTGTGGTTCATCTCAGTCTCCAGCTCTTTATTCCAGAATTCCCCTGGAGAATATAATGTTACAGTATTTCCTGCACAGTGACCACACCCACAAAAACACGGCCTCACCAACACTATGTATCACTGAAATACTAACCCCGATTCACCGTATAGCTGGCAGAATGAGAGACACAGTCAGTTTAGATTCTGCAGAATTCTACGTATGAATATGCAAGCCTGTCTCATCTTGTATCCTCTTCTCACAAAATCGTGTTCCAGAACAATCCAAGTCCAAAAACTGGCATGTTAATGAAAGTATGAGTATCCTGGCCTTCAAAATAAATGTCCTGACTTCCTCAAAAATGATTTCCCGTGAGAAGTAGCATACTGTGTTCTTGCTTAATAACAAGGTGTGGCTTTCCTCCTCTGTGCGTAAAGTTACAGAGGGAATGAAGGGGAATTACTCTCCAAATCCGCAATTTCAAAGCAACACAGTGCCTCCGTTTCATGAGTATTTCCTCAAATAAAATCAGATAAAAACCAGAATGTGCGTTTGGCCGGAGCGTGCCATTAGCATCCTTTTCTAAGCCTTTTAAACATTGAATCCCTGTATTGTCAGAGTAGGGGGGAAGGGGGCACAGTGTGTACTTAGCAAACAGACGCGGTATTGATTCACTGATTTCAGGGGAGATTCTCGGTCTGCATGCCAATCGGGTGAAAGTGGCCCTGAAGCTCACAAAATGTACTGAGAAATTGTATTGTATGCTTCAGGGTGCATTAGCTTAGCAATTTCGTTTGTCTGCTTAATCGTGAGAGTTGGATTGGAGCTGGAACTGCTCAGATTCAGAGATCGTTTTATTATTGTCATCATAAATGTATATTATATTTGTCAAAGATCGGTCAATCTAATGATGAGCTATCGATGATGTTATCGGCCTATTCCATTAGCATAAAGATTACATTACCATGCTCTGATTTCATTTCAGGAAACTCTAATGACAGTTTTATGGCCAGTGGACACACCCAGCAGGGCTGCATTTTCTCTATACCATGAGTATTATAATATATCACATTATATTTTATTCTAAACCATGAGTGGTACAGAGATGTTTATCATTCCCTCTTGGCAAGCTGATACATTGAACTCTCATAGATACACAAAAACAGTGAACAACATGGAGACATTTTTATTCATCTTTAAAACATTCAAATAAAACCTATTTTCAACAGTTCAAGTGTGCTTCTTTCTGTGTGATCTTTGTTTTGGCGTGAGGCCTTTGTTTTTGTGTGAGGTTCTTTTTCTTGTGAGAGGCTCTTATTTTCGTGTGAAGATCTTCTTTTTGTTTGAGGTGTTGTTTCAATGTCAGTTCTTGTTTCTGTGTATGGCTGGTGTTTTGGTGTGGTGATCTTGTTTTTGTGTGAGATCTTGTTTTGGTTTGATGATCTTGTTTTTGGTGAGAGGATCTTGTTGTAGTGTGAGGTCTTGTTTTTGTGTGACGATCTTGTTTTGGTGTGAGATCTTGTTTTGGTTTGAGGATCTTGTTTTTGGGTGAAGATCTTGTTTTTGTGTGAGAATCTTGTTTTTGTGTGAGGATCTTGTTATCGTGTGAGAATCTTGTTTTTGTGGGAGGATCTTGTTATAGTATGAGAATCTTGTTTTTGTGTGAGGATCTTGTTATGGTGTGAGATCTTGTTTTGGTTTGAGGATCTTTTTTGTTGTGAGAATCTTGTTTTTGTTAAGGATCTTGTTATGGTGTGATGATCTTGTTTTTGTTTGAGAATCTTGTTTTTGTGAGAAGATCTTGTTTTGGTGTGAAATCTTGTTTTGATTTGAGGATCTGTTTTTGTGTGAGAATCTTGTTATAGTATGAGGTCTTGTTTTTGTGTGAGGATCTTGTTATGGTTTGAGGATCTTGTTTTTGTGAGAGGATCTTGTTTTGTGTGAGGATCTTGTTTTGGTGTGAGATCTTGTTTTGGTTTGAGGATCTTGTTTTTGTGTAAGAATCTTGTTTTGGTTTGAGGATCTTGTTATGGTGTGAGGTCTTATCCAGTCTGGACATAGCACTGGGTATGGTCAGGCAGCAGGGGGTCTACGAGTAGCTGCCGGCCTCAAACAGTTTAATGACCACGGCCTCCTGTGGCTGGAGTATTAGAGCTTCCAGAGAGAGGGTCCCCACACGGTCCATCCCCGAGCTGGTCACATACACCCCACCCCTGGGCAGGCTCACGGCCCAGCTGGGCTCCAGGGCCCTGCAGTCTGGCCCCAAATTCAGCAGCACCAGGAAGTGCACAGCCCCAGGAGCGGAGGAAGGCCAGCAACGGGGGCGAGGGAGCCGAGGAGGTGGTGAAGACATCGGAGGAGGAGGAGGAGGCAACGGAGGTGTCGCTGAAAGGGAGGAAAGTGAAGTTGCCGAAAAGGAGGGCCTCCTCTCTGGCCCGGGAGTGACTCAGTGAATGGAACAGGCCAAGGGAGGCGCGCCTGCTTCTCCTCTGAGAGACAGAAAACGAGAGAAAAATGTGTTTGAATTGAATTGCTGAACGTTAAATCAATACCAACAACCCTTGCAATTACCATTGTTATTTCTGTGGTTGAGTTTGTCATTTTTGTGTGCTTTGGCAATATGAGAATGCTCCACCGACACAGCATTACAGCTGATTTTAATCTCGGGTGAGAAGCAAGGGAGAGAGAGGCTGGGGAGAGGGAGGGAGAGATCAGAGCAGAAACAGAGATTAAGAAAAGAAATTTGTGGGAAAATGTGGAGAAACAGAAACGGAATGGGGGGAAACAGAGAGGAGTAAAGGGGGTAAAGTTGGAATGAGACCATGAAAGACAAAATGAGACAAGGAAGAAAAGAAGGAGAGGAAGTGAAAGAGAAAGAGGGCAAGTAAGAGGCAAAGAAACAAAGATGTACAGTTGGAAAAGAAGGAACAGAGACGAGGTGGAAATAGGAGATTTTAGGAGGATAAGAACAAGTAAAAAGAAATGTAAAAAATTAAAACCCAAAAATGCAATGAGAGTGAAAGCATGGTGTGTATATCTCGCGTAGAGCATTCACATACCTCATTTTCATCTCCTATCTCTGTTTGAGCTTCGCTGAGGCTTGGGACCCCAGTCACAGAACCATTCTTCAATGAGAGAAAATGTCCACAACACAGTAAATATCTCAGTGCTAACTAATCACAACACAGCAAACAGCACAGTGCACCATAATCACAACACAGTGAGCAGCACAGTGCTCACTCATCACAACACAGTGAACATCTCAGTGCTCACTCATCACAGCACAGTGAGCAGCACAATGCTCACCGGAAGCATGTACAGTCAGGGTGAGCTGCCAATATTACTACATACATCAATTTCAATCACTTTGAATGGCTATGAATGGTAGCAAAAGGTGATTGGTAGTTAGTTGAGGCTGCTAACCTGTGATTGGCTGATCTCTTCACCCCGGTTTATGACAGGTGTCCCAGGCAACGTCATGGACAGCACCATCAGCAACCTCTGCAGCTCTCGCGATGCTGATCCTCCCACCTGAAATCATTAAAACACACACACACACACACACACACACACACACACACACACACACACACACACACACACACACACACACACACACACACACACAGCCAGAAACTGGTCAAATACCGCCCTTCTCAATATTTCATCATGTACTTTAAGAGAAAGTCTTAAAATCGTTATCTCTAACTGAAAGGCACTGAAAAATCACCATGTCGTCAAAAGGGGCATATTTAAAATCCTGCATACCGTCCAGCTGGGCCACTGTCCCTGAGGTGTCAGCAATACAGTCTCCATGGCGAGAGCGACCTCGAGGGCCGAGAGTGGCTGGGGCGAGGGCGGGAGCAGAGGCCGTGTGACCAGGTCCACCAATGAGCTGTTGACCTGTGGGCTGGAGTCACTGAGTGCCACCACGGACCGTCCCACCTCTCTCACCATCACAATCCTCAACGACAAGACGGAAGGATGGACAGAACACAGAGAAATAAGCACAGGTACACACTCAGACACAGGTATAGCAACAAACAGATGCAGACACAGACAGACAGACAAGTACGGCAGAAGAAAGCAGCCAATGTGGAGACAAAGATGGAGAAGCAGATACAAACAGACAGAGAAGTGAATAGTTACAGCACCAGAGATGGGTGGAGACATTAGCACAGGCAAAGACACACAAACAACAAAAAACAGAGGTGTAGTGTTACCCGACATCTGAACAGACATGTCGGAGCAGTCAGTAATCTACTCATGCTTCTCTCTCTAACATATCCATAGCATTTAAATGTGCAGTTCATAGCAAGATCATTACTGAAAAGAAATAAATCTTGAAAATTAGCCCCTGCAGACATGAATTTTGCAGGTGATTTGATTGAATAAAGTCTGACCAATGTTTCCCTACCATATACAAATTCCTCATTGTTGGCGGCCACTGAAAATCAATATGTGCTCCGTCAATATAAGCAATGTGGATAATTACCTCTCATTGCCCACCTGGTTATACTCCTGCACCAGGGTCCTCCAGTCCTGCAGGGTCTAAAAAAGCACATGCAAGCTCACTGCTGCCCCCTGCTGACACTGCAGGGATATGCATACATGCACACAGTTACAGATTTAAATTAAGAATAAACTCAAGTTTTAGGATTACTAAAAGAAGCAAGGACATTAAGTCAAAGTCACTATGAAGTAATTTAATTTAAGAGATAAGCAGGATGTATACTTGTTTCAGTCGTTCTTTCTCAGGGTGGTGAGGCTTGTAGGATTGTCATTAAGTCCCATCTGATTGGTTTCTTGCTTTCCTTATTACCACCAACACATACTATGTTTCTCATAATTGGAAAGACTTTTTATAGTTTGTATGTTTGTGTTAATTCCTCCATCTTGGCTCTAGCCATTTTGCTCTTGCAGTGTCTGTAATATACCCCTGCTCAGGGTCCATTCATGCTCCACAACATGGGCTGAAATCATGCCATCCATTTGTCTTTGAAACATGTGATCATGTACTGTACTTTAACACTCAGAGATATTCTTGGCACAGACGGCCCAGATGTTCTGAGTTTATCTCTCCCTTGCCTCGTAATAAACCTCAGTTCTGTGTTCTTCATCATCCCGCATGGGACGAGGAAGAACGGGAAAGGGATAAAATAATCCTAAAACTTCTTACCTGCTCATTGTAGGCCACATCTGTGTCACATATTCCAAACCCTGCCACACCCTGTTCCAGCCAGAACTGCAGTGCCTTGTGGGAAGAGAAAAGGACCAGCCAATCACTTGCCTGAACATTTTACTACAAATGTCCTATTGAATACATTACATAACAGCAACATACAAGCCATTTCTTGAGTCACAAATAAATGTCCACAGGATTTTGTCAGAAGTATGATCAATGTAGTGAGGAAGCTTGAACTCACCTGTACTGATCCAGGTGGTTCTGTGAGCCCGTCTGCTTGTTTGGTATCTGACAGGTCCAGATTGCAGAGGTCCAACAGGATTCTCATTCCTGGTTCAGTCACATTTTGAGATGTTATAAAATGGCTGTAATATCTGCCTCTGTAAGACAACAGCCTACTTAAAAGCAAAGAAGATTGCCATAAAAAAATAGCAGAGGTTTAGGTTTGATTCTCTCTCTTTTTAGGAAGATTTCAGTACACATGCAACTGCAAACGGGGTAGTATACGTATTGGAAAATCATTAGGAACAAAATCTGAAGTTCTGTTTAGTAGCTTTAAGGGTCTTCTCCAGTTTGTGTTTGCTGTCAACAGTGTATAAAACAAACTTTCATCAACCAGCAAAGAGATTATAAATGCAAAAAATCACCTGCCTGTCAATGTATTCTCATTAAATTTGATACGCTTTACCAGCATATGAACCTTGGCTGGAGTTCACTTCAGTCTCTGACTGTCACTCCTGAGATAGGCCCGGATTAGGCAGTAGCAGGGTGAGGTCATATGTGTAAACTGCACGTTTGTGCTAATGTGCGGTTGGGACCGTTCACCTGCACTGTGACCTTCTGCGACCAGCTGCTGGAACTGTGTCAGGGTTCCCAGGGTGACGTTTAACTGCATTAGCCCAGATGGGGGGGTGTCCAGGGGAAAGAGCCCCTCCAGTACTACAGCTCCCACTCCCAGTGACTGCAGGTACGGCAGGTGCTCACGCACCCCTGCGAAATACCAGAACACAGCGCTACCATGTTAATGACCATCCAAACACACAGCGATACCACATTAGAAAATATACTAGTTACATTAACAAAATACACGTTACTAACATGTTATGGACCATCCAAACTAGGAGGGACGGACTTTGAGCTTGTTCCCAAACTATAGTTTCAAAGACATATACAACAACTGGGACTAACACCATATACTGTGTCCTAGATTAAGATCTGTTCAAAAATTATTTCCATGGCACAGGTGTCAGTGCTGAGTATTCTAATATGCTATATTGCTTTATAAAAACTCACCAATTCTCCAGACAGTTTGTAGAACATTGTCAAACTTGGACTATGTTACACAAAAGTCTCTATCTGTCCAAAGTCAGTTTTTAATAATTGCTGTCCTGAACCACTCAGCTAATTATTTTTCAATGAAATAAAGCAACCTATCTAGACAGAGCTACCCCCACCATTCCCAGGGCATAAGAGAGGCAGTGAGCTCCCAGCATGCACTGTGTTGTAGTCCCACAGTGGCCTGTCATCCCTTGTGGGTATCTGTCATGACGGTGATATAGCTTACAGGAAACAACGCAGGAAATGGGAATTTTCCTGCCAGATGTCCATTTGGATCTTAGGCATGGAAAAACAAAACTGTCATATTGAAAAACAAAACTGAATATTGCCATCAACTGATTGCTTAAAGCAGTCAAAGGGACATAGAGAAACCATTGTTAAGGATGGTAAAAATGTTTACCATTGTTTACCTTGGTAGTTCCATGCTACGAGCATGCACTCAGCTGTACCCTTAAAGTGACACTCACCTTCAATGCCCCCCGGCCTGTCCCCTTCAGCGGCCAGGAGCAGGGCTGGCTGCAGTCTGTAGAACAGCGCCCTCTGCCACCACTGCAGGGGCGGTGCGATGGGGCGCGGGCTGTTGACGATGATGCCGATGGCGGTGCACAGCACGGACACCCAGGCCAACCAGAACAGCAGCACCAGGCGATAGCGCAGTTTGCTCCAAAACGGCCCCCCCGCCACCTGCTCCAGCTCCTCCTTGCTCATGGGCCCCCAGGGGGCACTGTCCATTGGCGCTGAATCCGGTATGAGGAGGGGGACTGACTCAGACCCACTAGCACTTCCTGCCACACTCCCGTATCCTGGGTCACCATCCACTCTGAGAGGCATTGCAACTCGCTGTGGGAGCAGTGTAGTGTAATGGTTAGGGAGCTGGGCTTGTAGCTCAGAGGTTACAGTGTAGTGTAATGGTGAGGGAGCTGGGCTTGTAGCTCAGAGGTTACAGTGTAGTGTAATGGTTAGGGAGCTGGGCTTGTGGCTCAGTGGTTAAAGTGTAGTATAACGGTTAGGGAGCAGGGCTTGTAGCTCAGGGGTTACAGTGTAGTATAATGGTTAGGAGCTGGGCTTGTAGCTCAGAGGTTACAGTGTCAGTGGTTACAGTGTAGTATAATGGTTAGGGAGCTGGGCTTATAGCTCAGGGGTTACAGTGTAGTATAATGGTTAGGGAGCAGGGCTTGTAGCTCAGAGGTGGAGGTTTAGGAGCTTGTGCGATTCTCAGCTAATGGTAGGAGCTGCTCAGTGTAGTATAATGCTTTCTTTTGAACATAGTAATGGTTAGGGAGCCTGACTTTCTAGGAGCAGTGAAGGTTGAAGTATCCACTTGCTGCTCTACTTTCTTTGAACATAGTGCGTACCCTGACTTTCTCCAGTAAAAGTATCCACTTGTGAAATATACCTGCAATATAATAATTCAGATGTAATACCTGCAGTGGAGATCGAGCAGTAGACACAGGGACTGTGCAAGCAACTTGGCATAAGTCTGCTTCCATGGTTGGTCAAATTATCCTTCATACCCAAGTTCATCTTATAACCGTGGACATAAGATGGTATTTGGGGTACAGTTATACCCTTAAGATACAAAATCATTGCTCTTACCCATGTTGAGATCAATTAAATTTTATTAAAAATAAATAAATCCAATTTATTTATAAGAGGAATTCTTATAGAGTATTATATTCATTTTTTCAGTTTATGAAGTGAGATTGAAATTATTTCCTGAACCGAGTGAGTGAAATGAGATTTATCTCATTCTTGGTTTATATCTTCTTGAGTAAAATGATACCTTTTATAGTTAAATTATGATTCGTATAGGACCACTGTGTGTGAAATTAATCATAATATTCACATTATAAATCTGCATGAACGACAACCATCTATGCCCACTGTGACTTTTAATCTTCCTGTCTCGCTGTCTCATGCCCTCTTGAGTTTAAGTGTGCCTGACTATACAAAAAATATAAGACTTTATAAGAATATTGCATTAGGGGCCATCGATAAGAGGTAAAGTGGTGCTGTTGATAGATTGAAAAATGTCTCAATCCACTTTGCACTGTGGCTGTTACGTTACTAGTTGTTGCTCCAAGACATTTTATAAATGTTCAATATTTCCTAGACAGTTTTTAACATTCTAGAACATGTAATCATGGTACTGTAAATCCTTTTAATTTGGAAATAGCTGCAGTCACTCATTTGGCTGTCTGAAGTCCCCATGTTGATTAAGCTATATAAACCATGCGGAGAAGCAGGATGAAGGTGGATGGGAAAAAATTATTCATTATGACTAATCAGTCAACACCCGCGGCGACCTGCTGCAGACACAGCACAGCAAGCACCTCTGCTGTTAAAATATGAATGAGAACTTCCATCTGAGAATAATTCATAGAAATCCATCATTCATAATCCAGTAATTCATTTATAGTCAATTGTTAGGCTGTCTCAGGAGCCAAAGGGCATTAAGAGAGCTGGGGTTGGCTTACTTACCAGTGAATCTTGCTTATGTCCCGCTGTTAGAGAGATATTCCTCAGCGGCTCTTGTCCTTTAAAGTGCGGGGTCTTCAAAGCCTGAAGCTGTCCTCGTCTCCACAGAGAAACGTTGCGTCCACTGGCTGCCCAGTGTGAAAATGAGTTCACTGGAGGGAGCAATAGCCTAATGAAGCAGCGGTCTGGGCAATTAGCACATGGGCGCTAACTGTCGCCACACCCCGCTACCACATTCTGGGCATATTGCACGGCGACAGCGTTTTGTTGCGATCGCAGCCCCCAGGAAAGCAAAAACTTTGACAAAAAGGGGGGATGTCAAACAGGAGTCACCGCGTAGGAAAGACTGACTAGTCACTCCCGAACCATTGGATTACCTTCATGGAACTAAGGTCAACAATCAACCTACTGACCTAGGGGGATGGGACCATTACAATGGACAAGAAATGAATTTACAGTACAATTTCCCTGAAGGTGGATGAAATACTGAATATTCTTTGATCTTATTCTATTTTATATGAAAAGTGATACGGTTCGTAAGCAAATCTCTGAAACTATGGAAAGCAACCTGTATATGAACAGTATATGAACACGTAGTCACTGTGAAAACACATACAGAATCATAGCTAGGTGAACTGGCTCAAAGAATGTATTTTTTAATGTCAAAGCTGTCAAAATACATTTCTATATATAAACATTATTTTTAATATGAATGTGGGTGTCTCCAGCTGAAAAAATTTTGTATATGTATTTCACATCATCACACAGATTCAACTAAAGCAGCAAGTCAAACCAAAAAAAGCTTGTCCTTTGTCAATTTTTGCATAAATCTTTTATTTAATAACCTTCTTTAAAATTTTCTACACATACATTAACATATTTACCTTTCTATATTGGTCGGTTAGTTTGCTCAAACACTTCAAACACTCAGTGCAGAATATTTACAAATTATTTTATCATAATTACAATGAACTGAATAAGGCAGCACAATACAAAGATGTACAAAACCCCAAGCCAGAAAAATACCCCAAAATGGAGCTGAGGGTGCCTGTGTTTCCCTGCAAAGGGTTGATGGGATAGAATAGAAGCCCTGGAGGACTGTGTGGCTAACCGACTTCCTGTGGGCCCTCTGTAGTATAAACTGCTTGCTGGACAGACGACTAAATTTTCTACACCACAAAAACATTCCTGTGTGAGGCTAAAGCGCAATTCTGAGGCATTTCTGCTCCCCTCCCCTGCTTCCTGCCATTAGCATATGCTCAGGCGTGTGACACGTGCGCGTGTGCCGTGACGGACATCCGCAATTAGCCAAATCAACCCCCCCACCTTTTCACGGGAGTGTGAAATATGTACCATACGCATACTGATAAGAACGCTTCAAGCTGTTTGTCTCCCAGACGGGTCACAGTTCCAACATCAAAACTTTGTTTATGTGTTCGTTATTCCAGTTAAAGCATTCTAACAAATGTTTTATACATTACGCTGTGGAGTCAGCCTCTTTCAGACATTTAATGTCATGAGTGATAATGATAAACGTTGTCATATGTTATATCAGGTTGTTATATTTGATGTAAGAATGAATGAAGGGCCGAAGGGGGAGAAAAATCTTTGACTACGTCTGGCAGTCAAGCAGAATTGAGCTTTGTGTAAATATGTCCCCCACAGAGGTAAAAACACAGGGTGAATTTTGCATGTGTCTACCCAGGCACTGGAAATTAATAATACATTTTTACCAAAAAAGAAGTAGTATGTTTTTCTTACATTATAAAGTGCACACATTCCGATCAGCACTGTGTTTGAATTTGATATTTCTATAGATTTTCATATCATTTTTTTTTCATTTCTGGTATCTGTATGCTATCTAAAATGCTATACTTCTTTGTATTCTTCCATTTTTGGTTTTCAGGCAGTGCTGAATGTGGTTATTTGGGGGGTGGAGTTAAGTTCTGTTCTTCATCCATTGGTTGCAGCTTTAACTTAGAGATTGTATCATTCACTGTTTTTATGTCAGGTGGTAGGCGTCGCTATGGAGATGCAGGGCTCCGGATGCTGTTTCCATGGGAACCGCCTCTAGACAGACTCTTCAGATCCACCAATGTCCTGGAATGACAGGCAGATAAATTAGCACACCTGTCATACATCACCTTGTTGACACATAGTGGATGGTGTGCTCATCCAGAATCCCAGTTACAGTATTCTGATAAAACCACAGCTGTTCAGTATTACCATCAATCGTATGGTTTACACCATTACTGTGCTAAGGCAGCTCAGTTTATCTTTGGGCATTCTGTGCAGGGTTATATTAGAGCACACAAGGATTTTATGGCACAGATGACAATAATCATCACACACACACACATGCACACACGCACCAATATATGCACATACATGCGCATGCAAATATACAAACACATGCACACACACCCGACATGCAGACATACACACACATGCACACACACGAATGCAGACATGCACATGCACACACAGACACACACACACACACACACGCTTGTACCCCCCACTTACGTCAGGGTCGTGCTGTCTGTGCGTTATCATCAGCCTCTGATAGGCAGAGATGATGCAGTCCCTCCTGCCAAACAGAAAAGCCGTCTTTTAAAAATTCTGTCATTCACTGTCTTCTTCTTTCAGTTGGATTTGTTTTTCTCACATATAGCATTAATGGCATCAGATGTGCCACAGGAAAGCAATTTTAAGTGTACCGTTTTGGGTAATATTTGCTTTTTCCCCCACATGCCGTCTCCTAGTATCCAATACACCTCCCTTCCCCAGTTCCCACTCACTTGCTGGTGATACCGCCCCCTGGTGGCAACCCAGGAACCACTTCTGAGGACAGGAACTTCATCACAAACAGCAGGTCAGGGTCCGCATCCCTCGACCTCAGAATCCTGAAGGCCTCTGCGGACAAAGAGAGGAAGGTGAGGGTTTGAAATGGCCGCTGCCCTGGGTGGCCCTCACACCACACTGAGCCAATCAGGTCAGGTCAAACCCAAGACACACTAAAATACATCTGCTTCACATTAATTATGAAATATCATCTCAACATAAAATTGCCTAAAATTGACACAAATCTCAGTCTTTCTCTTGCCTCCAAATGTTTTTCATGTACAATATTGCTGTTGAACAATAACAACAACACATAGAGGAAGAGAACTGGGACTTTTGAAAAATAAATATCTTATTCAGACTTCCTCCATGAGTACTTCTGTTTGTAGGACAGTGACATAACGTCAGTCATATTACAATTTGATTCGTGTCACACTATTATGATGTAATTAAGGTTTTATACGTGTTGAGATTCACCCTGGCCAATGGTTGGTTTAGACTTAGTGACGAGTGAACATGAAACTAAATCACAAGTTAAAAACAGCAGTAGGAGCGCAGCTTGTGGAAACGCTGTTTTCTAGGAACTGGACAACGCTTTAGAGGTGAACAGCCAAACAACACGTTTCCTTCTCGCCCTGAGATGTCAGACGATACTAATAAAAACTTAGAAAACAAAAATCTAGCACTGCTACTCAAAGTGGCCAGCTTAACGATTACTAAATAACCATATTTAGGCTGTCAGACAAGGGTGATAATTAAGGTAGAACTTTACTGTTAAGATAATGTGGATATTATTATTGAATTGGTCAACATTTCCAGTTACTTCATCACAATATTATAGACAGGAAAATATCTTAATTTTTACATGATGTTTGGCTGTGTGTTCACAGTTTTACATAAACAAAGTTGAATTTCATGAGGAGAGCAAAATATATGTACAAGATATGTAAAATAAATATATATAAAATATAAGTAGACATTTAAGATCCCATTATTTCAATTAATCAGATTAATTCACTTTCTCATGCCCTCATTGATGAATCACTATTATATTTACAGACTCACTCACTCACTTTGTCACTCATTCATTCTCTCCGTATCCTCTCTATGAATACCTGCGACTTTGCTTTCTATCAGTTCCTCCACCTCAGCCTCATGCTGCAGTGCCTCAGGTGACACCTGGGGGGCGCCAGGGAAGCAGATAATGATTATGCTGATGTTGTCCAGACTGCCCTGTAGGGGGAGACAGAGAGCAGATTTTTAGATGTGTTGGGATCAGAACTGAGCAGAGATGATGTAGTTCAACTGACGCAGCATATTTGGAAACTTAACACAGCAAATTTTACCAAGCACAATGAAAGGTTAATATATACTTCTCCGAACGATTCTCATGTGAGAATTTTATATTTGCAGTCTAAGAAAGCTGCAGAAACCAAAATATGGGCTAAATGTTCCTCTTGAGAGATGGTTGTGAGCTTTGACATGTTCGGGGGAGTTCCCTGTTTAGCGGCGTGCAGCAAGTTTCAGTTGCTTTGAGCTCCAAATCGCAGAGATAAGCCATGAATTAGCTGGGATCTCGTTAAGATATTTCTGGTCGGGTAAATTCCATACCTGTAAGTTTTTAGGGTTGTCAAAGTTGGTTTATTTTTGACTGGACCGTTGTCTATTTCTGTGAGAGCGGGGGAATCCCTTTACGGCCCTCACACGTCATAATGTATTACAGATTTACTGACGTCTTTGGCAGGCGATGTTCAGGCTAATCTCATGACTTTATTTGTCCTGTAAGCAAACATACCACTGACCTGTGACTGCTGAGCCTACTTTAAAATGGTACAGCATACATAACTTCCTATACTTTACAAGGGCGGTTGTCATTTTTAGGGAGTGACAAGTTTGTAAAGAATGGCACATATTTTTGAGCACCAAAGCTAAGGACCACAGTGGCTGGCCTGCTAGAGAGGACTAGTGAAGAGTCTACTTTGATGCAGTCTGACGAGGGCCGCATAAATGAGCCTATCACACAGGTGTGCCCGTCCCTCAAAGAAGACTGCATCTTCCTGCTTACTAGAGGGGTTACACCTAATGTCAGTCACTATCTGGGTCCCTGTCCACACGGCACCATGCTTTGGTGAAAAGCAGCCATTTTCATTCACTCCGAGCCACCCTGGTCCTGCTGGCCTAGGACCGTTTGGCCCGTTCTGTTCTGACCCACCTGACGTTACAGTCTCCAAGGACAGGATGTTGTATTCTTCAGTGCTGCATTTTACAAACATCCTTTTGATTTGCGTTTATTCATTCGCTTAGCTTTGATTTTCAATAGCACTTATCATCAAATACTGATGTATTTTTGAACTCATTCTCTGGCCCCTTTTTAATCTATCTGGTGACTGATTGTTTCCAGTTGTTGCAGCTGGCAGCACACTGAGTAGAAAGCAGACAGTTCTCTGCATGGGTTTACCAATGACAGACACCATAATTACACTGCTTGAAAACATACTCTTGAGAATCTCCAAACAAAACTGGTAAACCAGTTCTGTACTTCAGAAATAATTATGTTTATGGCCATAAAGCCATATTTTCTTTGAGCAGAATTATTCAGAGTGGTTCAAGGTTCTCAGAATAACTCTGCTGGCACTTTTGAACACAGTTCCAAGAACAGTTAGCTAATGAGATCAAGGAGCCCTGGAGTGAAGCAGAGGGTTTGGTTAGGGGTTAATTCAGGTGAGATGGGGGGTTGTTGTTGATCACATGCACTGTCTCTGTTGATGAATCAGCCGCTCCAAAACTCGTCACTAGCCTACGCCGTGGGAGTAGGTCTGGCTCACGGTGTTACAGACTGTCCCGTAACCCTTATGCCATGTCACTGTACCATGTGTCCAGTCTCTCTCTCTCTCTCTCTTAATCCTGCTACTTAGAG
Organism: Albula goreensis; assembly: GCA_022829145.1. Classification (NCBI taxonomy): domain Eukaryota; kingdom Metazoa; phylum Chordata; class Actinopteri; order Albuliformes; family Albulidae; genus Albula; species Albula goreensis. The sequence goes on from CM040751.1 coordinate 1,784,604, forward strand.
ACAAGAATATCTCTCACCTGGAACATGTTACATTGGCACTGTGCCTTAATTAGTATCTCGCGATGGCCAAGGAGAAATGTTGCGTTTTGTTACATAATGCTACACATTTAACCTCCACATTGACCCACCAATAAGTCAGAAAATGTTTTTCCCGTCTTTCTCATTTTGGAGATGCCTAAATATATTTACGTTTCGCTCAACCCTGCAACATATGCCGTCCGAGGAGTGTTCTATCAGATGAGGGCGCACATGAGCATGTGATCCCCTCAGACCATAAACATGCATCAACATATATCAGCCACCATTTTCCATTCACACTGAAGTTCACAAGCTCCACTTCAGTTAATGCACTTCATGTGCAGCTTTGCTTACGCAGACAGTGGAGGTCTGACGATCTAAGGGACATTTCCAATTAGCAATGAGACACAGTCAGCGCTAACATCGGCACACGGGGCCCATCTACACACCCAAATGATAACAGAATGAGCTAAATAACAGCCTTCATATGCTATTGTTTTCAGTGAAAGTGTGAGTGAATATTCTGTTTGCTTGATAGTACAGTTACATTTATTCCCCAGGTGTAATAATCCCCGCCCCATCCTGTCACATGACTTTGAGCCTGGTGACGGGGGACGGAGGCAGGCAGATCTCGGGCACGCTTTTGTATGGAGGATGTGTGAGGCCGTGCTGTTCATAAAAAGCATTATAACCCACGCCTCTATGTCAGTCCCCTGCAAACAAAAACGTCTCGTACAGGTTGAGCATCTCTAATCCGAGATCCAAAAAGCTCCAAAGTCCGAAACTTTTTGAGCGCAGACATGACGGCATAAGTGGGAAATTCCACACCTGACCTATGTCACTTATGACCATCTGTACATACAACAATAAAAATACTGTATTCATTTTTTAAAAATAAAGAAAAAAATATATGTATGTTAATATAGAAATTATGGTTGGTTGTATGTCCACCAGTGCTAACAGCTGTGTGTGTACGATAGTGACTGTCAGATGATATCCTGGCATTGTGTACATCTTCTACATGCTACCTGCACTTCTACGTACCTTGCTAACATACGTCTGACTTACGTCCTCATCGAGATACAACCGATCAGTCAGAAAGGAACTTGGACGTATGTAGGAGAGTGCAGATATTCGAAAATCCGAAAAAAATCGAAAATCCAAAAAAATCCAAAATCCGAAACACTTCTGGTCCTAGGCATTTTGGATTAGGGATACTCGACCTATATTTGTGTTACAGATGAAATTCAAATTCTCCCAATATACTTTGGAAGGAGAGTAGCTTGTTTAAATGTAATGCCAAGAAGAGTTAGTTATGACCTAGCAGATGCAAGGCTTGCAGTATTTTTTCTTGAGTGTAAATGGTGGTTCCAGTGGATCATGTGTTTTTTCACCACTGAGAAAGGGTGGTGCATCCATACAGAAAGAGTCTGCTCTTATGTTCATATGACAATGAAGAATCAGTGACTTTATCATGGCTAAACATTTGAGTTGAATACCACCAGTTTACCCATGTCTTTCTCTCTGAAGCAATAGTTGCTGGGGGCTAAAAATTCCTAAATGCAATTGAATCTCCTTACACAGATTTCTCCTATGAGTCACCATCTGCTATGAAAAACTCACAGATCTGAATCAGTAATAGAGTTCCGCTATGAAGAATGACTGACAGCTTTTGTTCAGCCAGTACCTGTAAGTGATCGATAAACCAGACCTTCCCAGAACTGAGAGACAAGATCTGCCCGTTCCTTATCTCTTCTCTAGTTGTCCTTAACGGGACCCCCGATCCTGTGTCCAGGTTAAGGGGTCATCTTAGTGGCCGAAGGGCATGATTTGGTATGCAAACTGACCTTGTAGAGGCAGAGGTCGATGACCTGGGTGCAGACCTCCCGCAGGTCGTCGCACACCTGCAGGCGGCTGTGCACGAACGCACAGAGCTCCTCGTTACTGATGGCGTCCCACACCCCATCGCATGCCAGGATCAGGAACTCGTCCTCCGGGGACCGCTCCATCTCAAACACCTGGCCAATCACAAAAACCCAGTAACATCAGACCAATCCCATCCCCGGGCACTACACCCATGAAAACAGTAGATTTAAAATGCCATTTAAAGTGTCCCTGCATGCATCTGTGTGCTTTTTATAGGCTAACTTGACATATTGTGATATCAACAGATATATCACCCTATATAGTCTGAAGTCGTTGCACAATGATCTAGTAAAAAAACTGAAAAATGAGACAGATTTTCTCTCCTGAAGCAATGTTCCACATGTCATGGCATGTATTCTAGCGTACTTTAAAGACGTGTCACAGCTAACCTGTTCAAACTGTTACTGAGCAGATGTGAGGGTTTTATTTTCACAGCTATCCCCATGAATTACTACATCACCAGTCTCTGTTTACATTTCAGGATTTTGTTAAGATTAAGGGAATGGAAAACTGGCCGTTAATATGGCAATGGGATGTAGTACTGTTTTCAAGTTTAATGAAAATTATTCCCTGATCTGCTTTTGCTCTCATATTTATGTATAAATGCTCTATCGTTTTTAGAAGGCTGCAAAAAATAAAAATAAAAACAATGTAATATAAGTACCTCTGGTTCAGGTGACACCAGTTGCTCTGTCTGCGACCGCCACTCAACCTCCTTGAAGTCGAAGTCGCCTAGCGCCCTGGAGACGGCCAGGGAGCCGTTGACGCGCTGCAGGGTGACGGACCCGCCAGCATTTTGGATGCGCTCTTTCTCTCGCGGGTTGACGGGCTTGTGGTCCTCAGTGTAGAAGCACACCTTCTGGTTGCGGCACAGCAGGGTCCGGGAGTCACCGCAGTTGATGAAGTAGATGCGGCGCGGTGAGATCAGGACGGCGGCCGCCGTGGAGCCGCTCCGGTCCCAGTTGTCCCGCCGCGCAAGGGTGTGCATGTGCTTGTCGATGCGGAGGAACCCCTCGCGGATTCCCTCCATCACATCCTCCTTGTCCTCTGTCGCTTTGACTCCCCCTGGTGTTGGGAGGAACATAAGAACATATAAAAATGAGCACCGGCCATTCACTGATGATCTCTGTGTGGTAGCAGTGTAGTATGACGGGCAGAGAGCTGGGCTTCCACCTTAGAGGGAGTAGACGTAATTCCCAGGTAAGGAACTGCTGTTGTACCCTTTAGCAGGGTACTTAACCTGAGCTATTTCAGTAAAATATCCAGCTGGATAAATGAACAGTGTGTGAAAATGGAAATGGTTCAAGTCACTCCAGATAACACTTAGTGTCAGCTAAATACTTCAATTAAATGATCCAGGAACATACTCTAGTATTTTCCCTTCTTTGTGGATAATAAAACATCCTCAGATAAGAGCAGAATTTACTCCAAACTGGTTTCCATCAAAAGGTGGCTCCCTTTGTTTAACACCTTAATAAATTCAACAAATGTATTAGAATGCAAGGAAGGTTACACTAAGCGTTAATGGGGAAGTGGACAAGGATGGTCAAATCTAACGGGAGTCACAAAGGGTTAAGCATATGGTGTTCCATACTGGTGGTTATGAAGCTCACAGTGACATTTAAAGCACTGAAACTCATGGCTGCTTCATTAGGGAAGCTGTGCTAACTGAGTGTACCAAAGTTAGCATCTTTGTATCTAACAGGGCTGTGGCATCATCTGCTATAATACTAAGCCCCTGGATGCTTTCACATTACTGAGCTTGACATGCTCTATGTCAAAATTGAAATGCTTAATTTTTCTAAAGGCATAGATGAGTACATTCATGACGCAGGATCTTTTGTGCTTAGTATACAGACCCCTTTTATGAAATTACTGTAAAAGAAAATTACATATCTGTTGTTCATCAAACTCTGTTATACGCCATAATCTCTAGGTAAGTGAGGCTGTTACTTGAACAAATGAAAATGGTACGTTAAGATGATTATAATGTTTTATCAATAATCCCTGTGTGTTCTCTCATCCCACACCACCACGCTATCATTCTGGCTCCTTATTTCTCTTTTACACTCATTCATTTTCCCTTCATTCATCAAAGGCTTTGCGTATGTGTTTGTTATCTATGTCCTCCCATTTCTATGCTTGCTCGAGAGTGCTCGGTGGGAATATAATCAAAAGCATTTGGTCAGCTACTGCAAGAGTCTATTTCCACTCTTAGGAATAGTGTACAAATCCATGATGAATATATTTCACATACATATAGTTCAATCCGAACCTACACACATTTGTACAATTCTATGAAAAATGTGAATAGTGGATAATTATCTGTATTATATAATTAGTCTGTCTGTCTGTCTCTGTGAGGGGTTACCTGTTGCGAGGATGTGATCCAGCAGGTTGTGGGAGCAGTACTGTGCCACCGTGCTGCCAGCGTGCCCATCAAACACGGCGAAGTAGCCCCAGTCGGACAGCTCCCCGTCCATGTCCGGGAGGCAGGTATGGGCGTCCTCCATCTGCGCCCTCCAGCCCTGCATGCTGGCCAGCGCGTAGCTGGCACCCCAGCGCGCCTCCCCCTCCACGGTGTGCTTCTCCACGATGGGCCTCTCCAGGTACGGGCTGGGCATGACCTCGTCGTCGTCCTCGCCCAACGGCAGGTCCGCCGACACACCCTCCGCCTTCTCCCCCTTGAAGAAGAAGGTGACCATCTTGCCCGTCTCCTTCACCAGCTGGCGCAGGAAGGAGGGAACCTCCACGTTGCTGGCTCTCCGGGCGGTTCTCATGGCTCCCCGCACGCCTCCCCTTGGTTCTCCTCTGGTCTGCTGTTGGGTTCGGGGGGGCGGGCTCTTGGGCAGCCTGGGTAACGGAGACACAGAGCTGAGGTTCTCACTGAGATCTAGCTGAGGCCTTCATTTCTCTGCGCCTGGATTCTCTCCTCTCTGCCATACGGTGTTTGCCTCTTTCCCTCTCTCTACCTCTGTACAGTGTCACCTTTTCCCAGCCCTGTACCTTTCCTGTCTCGTCTGTGATTGGTCTATCTATTTCTGTCTATCCCTTATCCCTCGACATGCTTCCCCGCTTTTACGCTCTCCCTCCCTCTCCTCCCTCCCTCTTGCTCTTCCCCATATATTGTTTTCTCCCTCTCTCAGTCTTAACCTGTAATGAGCTTAGATCTCTAGATTTCCTCCCTGCGGATTACAAGCATGTCAGACTTTCATAACCGCCCGCACTACGGGGCCTGGTGATGTCACAGCGCGTTAAGGAGCTCTAATCTGTCCGAGGGGGTCACTGCCGTGCTCCTGCGCATGGCTGCGCACATGCTGTGGACGTCCTGTCCATTGCGCTCCAACTGCGCAGTGCCGGCCTGGATCTGCGCACCTCACAGGTGCCGTGCGCGTGCCTGGTGACCAGCATGTACGTAACAGCAGAACTCTCGCTGCACTTTGAGGATTTAGCGGTGGAACAGGACTTGAGGTGGAACTTAAGTAGAGATGTAGGTAAGCTGGCTTCCCTCTGCATTAGTATAGGCGCTGTCAAAGGAGAAAAAAATTAAAAACAACCATGACAGATAATTATGATATTGAAAATGTTCTCTGAAATGTTCCGATGAACATTTTAATCCTCTTAGCTAGAATTCAATTTTAGATTATATCAGCGACAATATGATTGCATCATGGGAATAACTTTAAAGGCTATAGTGAGTAGTCTGGACACACAGTTCATTAAATAACACAATTTTGTTGCTTCATAATGATAATTGTATCTTTATGTTACCTTAATATGCTTGCTGACAGTAAGTATAAATACTTTTATATATTTCATTATGTTGTTTTTAGATGTTTAAGACGCTTACAATCCTAAGTGACCCATATGACATCTTAATGACCTGTCCTATCAATGGCATACCAACCTTTTTAACCCTGATCATGACCATCTTATTTAATTATCTTAACGACACACCTCTAACCATATATACATATCCCAAAAGTATAAATCTTATCATTTACATTTACAAACAATATTATGCTAAATAAAACCCAGTTCAACAGATTCCATGTTCCAGTTCTGTTGGATCTCACACATAAAGAACTATATACATAAAATAAATAACTTTTATGTTAATAGTTTTTGGTAAATAAAATATGTTTGATACACATTTCTTTTAATCTTCTAATGTATTTTTTTTTTAATTTTCATCACTGTTTCATTTAAGAATAACTGAATATATCCAATTCAAGGCAGATTATTTTCAGGTTTTAATGATTTTCAGAAAATTCCTTCATATGGCCTTGCAATTTGATCTAATTTCCATATTGGAGATTTTGCTGCTGTTATATTTTGATGAAATATACTGTTATATTTTGATTAATGGCGCCCTCTATTGGGGAAATTTGTAACATAAACGGGAGTGGCCCATGCCAAGGACTCCTCCCGTGAAATGTGCACCATGAATGCCCCTTTAGAAGGATAGCCCAACACTTCAGCCTTGTGTTTACTTACCGTAGTGCGAGTATAGAGAGTAGAGTAACCCACCGGTTTGCCTTTAATTTCCACCCCATGTAATGAACATTAGTCTGATCCTGTGATCTAGCTGGATCAAGTGCTGATTGGAGCAACATTAGGCAGACAATAATAATACTAATAATACTACTACTATTTAATAATAATAATAATAGTAACAATAGTAATAATAATAATACTTTGGATGTGGATATGAATATGAATATGAACATGAACATAACATGAACATGAACATGAACATGAACATGAATATGAATATTATTGAATACTGCAGTATTGATCGATGATGTGAAGTCTGGGGAATTCCAGTATAGCCACTATTGTGAAAGTATGTTGTGCGAAAATATGCCCATATCTGTTCAGGGCACTTATATTCACAGCCCAACATAAAAGCACAGCAAATCACACATTTGTAACGTTTCACAATGTTTACTGTTTCAGCATATGGGTTATGAGAAACAGTGAGATCCTGACATCATTTTCATATTGTCATCAGGTATAAATCATCTAGGTATATATCATATTTATTTTCAGGTATAAAGATGGAATCATAAAGCGTTTATTCTTGCTATTGTTAGCGGTAATCGGGTCGATACGCTATCCCCAGCCTGACCTCCTCACCCCATTCTGTCTGCTAGCTGCTCAATCCTGCCATGTAATCGCTGTGCTCCAAAGCTGCTTCTGAACTACAGCAGGGTCATGTGACACGTCATGTGACGCATCCCCGGCGGTGCTCTCACAGAGGGATGCAGACTGAGCCGGCAGCCTCTCATTCAGCCCGCGAGGGACCTCTCAGCGCCCCTGCCCGTCACACGACACCCCTGTGAGGGAAGCTCATCACTACGTTATCATTACCATACATTCATTTGTGTCGTCATACTAATTATGAAACAATATAATACATTTCGTCTTTTGTTTTTAAAAACAATACGCATCAATATCTATTGACAGCTGAGATGTGTGCATAGTTCATTTTTATAGCATGTTTATTTGCACACATACCTATTGCAGGCATAGGTTTGTTTCCTTTTGTTGCTTTACAAAAAGGAAACAACAAAGAAGGGTATTCATTTAAATACACAGAATGCACAGGCATGAAGTTGGGTGTGAATGGCAAGAGAAATATACAAACATACACGCACACACAATTATATATAAAACCTTTCCCTCCCTCTCTCTCTCTCTCTCTCTCTCTCTCCCTCCATCTCTGTCCTGCCCTGCTCCCCTGCAGTCTTTCTGGTGAGAGTGAGAGAGAAAAGGAGGGAGGGGTTGGGTAGTGAGGGAGAGGGAGGGTGTGTGTGGTGAGAGAGAGAGAGAGAGAGAGAGAGGAGAGAGCAACAGCAGTGCACCGAAGGAAGAAGAAAGAGAAGGAGGGAGGGGGAAGGAAGAGGGAGTGAACCAGAGGGAGATACACAGGAGAGATCAGCCGGGACACAGGGGGACTCCAGTCTGAATGGGCCCAGAGCTGTCTTAATGGAGCATGGGACAGGTTCTAGGTTTCTCCCACTGCAGTGAGTATCCTTTGTGTCCCTCTCCACCTGCCTGCATGCCTGCCTGCTATCTGTCCGTGCTTTTAACGTTTCCTCTCAGCCTGTCTTTTCCTCCATCTCACTGCCTCCCTCTCCTCTGTGCCTGGAAGCATCAAACCACTATGGACCAGTGCTTAAACACAGGAGAGGAGGGTGGAACGGGTCCACTTGTTTTATCGTTGCTGTTGATTCTGCTGACGTGTGTGCGTTGCGTTTCAGTGCTGGCGTCTGTTGCAGGTGTGTGCGTTCTTTATGTGTTCATGAGCGTTCGTGTGTGTGTGTCTGAGTGTGTGTTAGTGAGTGTGTGTGTGTGTGTGTGTGTGAGAGAGAGAGAGAGAGATGCAGGTGTTTTTTGTGTCATTCCATCCCTTTCTCTCATGCCTGTGCTTGCGTATGCTCCCTGGGGTATTGCGTGACCTCATGCCCAATATTTGTCTGAGCTGCGTCCGATTATGTGTGCGTCTGCATTTGGAACGCCTCTGGACCGCGTTTGGACCGCGGTTGGACTGCGTTTGTGCGCTGCGCTCACTGCGGTGTCAGTATCCTGGCCGGTCCCTGGCTGATTTATGGTATGTTCCGAAGCTAATGTTGTTATAGCCTCTCCCTCCCAGGGCAGAGAGATCCAACCTCTGGCCACAGAGCTAAGAGTTAGCATTAGCCTGTCTGTCCCTCCCAGGGCAGAGAGATCCATCCTCTGGACGCAGAGCTAAGAGTTAGCATTAGCCTGTCTCTCCCTCTCAGGGCAGAGAGATCCATCCTCTGGACACAGAGCTAAGAGTTAGCATTAGCCTGTCTCTCCCTCTCAGGGCAGAGAGATCCATCCTCTGGACACAGAGCTAAGAGTTAGCATTAGCCTGTCTCTCCCTGTCAGGGCAGAGAGATCCATCCTCTGGACACAAACTTAGAGTTAGCATTAGCCTGTCTCTCCCTGTCAGGGCAGAGAGATCCAACCTCTGATGCAGAGCTAAGAGTTAGCATCACTCTGTGTAAATACCGACCTCCAATAGCACAGAACAATCACATAACTGAAACACTGGCAGAACATGCATTTGGAGATTAAACGTGTTTCAGGAGGCCTCTGACAGGGCCGGGTTATTTATTCATGAGAGGTTTGATGACGGGGCCCTGCTTGCTTCTTCTCTGAAAATTCATGAGAGAGAGAGTAGACCAGCCCTGGGTGCGGGAGGAAGGCCAGATGGCTTTGATGGAGGCTGCCATTCTGTCTCCTTCTCTGGCTGCTCAACACACACACATGAGAAACCAGATACCGTTCAGTTAAAGGATCAGATATTGAGTGAGGCCTAATGTTTGCTCAGTGGTGGCCCATCGGTTTGAAACGGGGGTGGGGGAGGGAGACATAAATAATATCCTTCTAACTGCTCTGTGTTCTGAACTCATTTTACCCGCTTTGCATTAACAAGTGCCAATATGGTGACCCTACTGTATCTTGTACATGCATCATAAAAAATGTAAGTTATTAAAAAAAGATCCAAACTTCTACTGCTTTCTTTAGACTATTCTCTTTCTTATAATACAAATGTAATCAAATCTCCTGCTTACATTTATGATGATTTAATGTGAGATAAAGATAGTATATATTAGGCATTATAAGTCACAAGATACACATGCCTGTCAATTATGCAGGTAGGTCGAAAACAGTTTTATTCCAATTAGCTTCATCAAAGAGAAGTTTTTTAATTCAAGCCCTCTCATGAATTCCATGTGTTACACAGTAAAGTTAATGAGCTGCCCACATTTTATATGCACAAGCCACATGTGAAGAATACTCCTCAGTATCTGTGCCTGCTTAACTGATGGACTTCAGACAGTCAAACAGAGTCCTATGTGTTCTCAGGCAGTGGTTCTAAACGTCGGTCCTGGTGACCCACTGTGTTTGCTGGTTTTTATCCTAACCACAAGTGCAACCCCAGAATCTCTACAAGCTGTTAATTGTTCATAATTGTTCAGATGTTCATGCTTTTCATGATTAGAGAGATTTTCCATTATAGCTATGCATGTTATGAAGAAAAAACTCCTATATTCACATTGTGTTTATGTGATTTTGCAAACAAATACAGTTAAAAGTTTTATACCTGATCAAATTACAGACTGGGTTGCATCAATATGCTATTTAAGTCATTGAACACATGATTAAGCTCTTAATTGTTCCCCTTATGCTTAGTAACACAATGCAGGTTTGGCTCGTTATAATTAGCCTTGTCTTTGAATCCTTCAGTATCTACCAAATGATTAGTTTTAGTGGTCATGTGTCCAGAATCACCCCGGTCTTTAATATGAGTTAAAACATTTTACTTGTCTTTATGCAATTGCCTGCAATATGGCACAATGTGAATATAGGAGCTTTTTCTTCATGACATGCATATCTACAATGACAAATTATCTCTCTAATCATGAAAAGCATGAACAATTGAACAATTATGAACAATTAACAGCTTATTAAGATTCTGGGGTTGCAGTTGTGGTTGGAATAAGAACCAGCATACGTAGTGGGTCTCCAGGACCGACGTTTGGAACCACTGCTCCAGAGGAGGTCATTTGTGAGGTCCCGGATGTAGCAGTGACGAACACGAACATACAATAATTTGATCTTCCAGACTGGGAGGCAATATATTCATGCTACATACATCACATATGTTTATATGCAGTAGGTCATTTTTAACAGGGGGGATGGCCCAATGGGAGAACCCCCCTGCCCCCACACCACCAACCAACACACACACATGTAACATGGGGATGGCAGGTTAGCAAGGGGGGTGCTATTTGGTCATTTTGCTAACAAGGGGGATGGCATCCCCCCTAAAATTTATATGTATATATTATAATATTATTACTTATATTATAAATGTGTTATATTTAATATATAATATTTACATTGATAGACTGTATATTTACATAAATATGAAATATCTATTTGGTTACTGTGCCAGAAAACCTATTGCATTCTCACAATTTGTCATTTGGTAGCACTGTGTAAACACGAAGAGGCCATTTTGTGAAAGCTATGCTTTTAAATGGACTTATGACTTTCCTGGCTTTCTCCCCACCTGTCAATGCAGGAAAGATACTGATTGAGATTGCATTGAGAATTCAATATTACATTCGCATTGGCCCCAAGCTGCATGATATACCTGGGTGAATTCCAGAAAGTGATGAATTGCCACTACACTTTATTGTTTCAGAGAGGAAAAACTGCTGTTAAAATGTGTGTCTCTCTCTCTCTCTCTTTCCAGAGGAATTTGGTTCAGTTTCCTCAACCCCTGACTCCACTCCTCCCTGCACTGACGGTAAGAACGAAACGCAGTTCACCTGGAGCATGGAGCACGGCTGCTGCCTCACTCAGCCTCCCCATCACCGAGCACTGCACCTCTGCTTTCAGACAAACAGGCTCAATGCTTAACTCCTAAAGTTCTGAGAAGGGGGAGGGGATTTGCATTTACGTTGCAGGGAGGGGTCAAAAATCCAGAAAGACTACAGTTTGATGAAAATTGTAGTCTAATTTTTTAAGCAGTCATTGTAACTTGTAGTTTACGGCAGGGTTCCTCAAAAAATATCAAAGAAAGGGTTAATATAAATACAGACCATGATCAATCAATTAGTTGTAGTTGGTGTAGTTGTAGTTAGTATGATTGCACCCTCACAAGCCCCTCCCACTATAGCCCCTCCCACACCTGATAAGGTTAGGACCCCTATTGTAGACTGTATGTTTTCAATGATCTAGCCATAGCATGTTAAGAGACTAATGTTGTGAAAAGTACAAGCTGAATGAACTGAAAGTGCCACTGTTAAAAATAGCAAAAAAAAAAATCCTTCTTCTGTGTTTCCCTCTTCTTTGTGCTCTTGTTCATTCAGTCATTTCTGTGCTTGAGGTGCAATGATGCTGTGCTGCAGTGACAGACTGTTTTGAGCAAACCAGCAGCTGTTCTGTACTTTGGCTCGTGGCAGGTTTTGCTGGGTGGCTTATTCTGTTAGTACACTCTTCACCGTTTGGTGCTGGAGCCTGACTGAGCCAGTGCTAACTGCGGTATGCGGTCGCTCAGGGTGATACAGAACTGGCTAAAGCATTGCCAGGGATGGAGGGTTTCGGTAGGTGTAATTGCCTGCATCTCATCACATGAGACAGAGGTGTTTGTTTCTCTTTGTTTTCACTCTGAAAAGACAAAGGATATTGCAGCAACAAGACCAGCCTACAAACACGACTGGCTGCCCGTTCGCATATAAGGCACCAATCGGTTATCTTTTTGTCATTTAGGTGGGAACGAGGAGTCGGACTTCCCAGAGCTGCAGACGGCACGGGAGTGGTCTGAGGATGAGGACGGTGGCGAGGATGATGAAGGGGGCACCAGCAGCCCGTCGGTGTGGGGGACGCCGAGGCAGAACTCCTTCGAGCTCACCTTCTCCTACATTGCTTTCACCGAGCCTGAGGGAGGCGGGGCCTCCCGTAGGGACTCCATGGGAGGGGGCCGGCGCAGGGGCGGAGCCCGGGGGAGTGGGCGTACTGCACTGAGCCGCGGGAGCACAGAGGAGAGCCTGCTGCCCGCCGAATCCCCGGAGCTGGAGTGGGAACACCGTACTTTCCTGTTAGGCGAGGAAGAGGAGGAGGGGGAGGAGGAAGGGAGGGAGCGACAGGCAATACTGAGTCAGCAGCTACCCAGCCTAGAACTGAGAACCCAGCCCCCATCCCAAAGCTCTCTTCCAGAGCCCCAGAATGAATCGGTTCTCAGCCTAGAACTGAGAACCCAGCCCCCATCCCAAAGCCCTCCTCCAGAGCCCCAGAACCAACAGCTATCCACACTAGAACTGAGAACCCAGCCTCCATCCCAAAGCCCCCTCCAGAGCCCCAGGGCAAAACCTCAGACAGCCAGGATGACAAGCAGGAAGAGCCCTCGGGCACGCCACACTACAGCCAATCAGACAGCTTCTCAGGTGAGTCAGAAACACGACAGCCAATCAGACAGCTTCTAATGAGAGTCTTGACACTACAGCCAATCAGACAGCTTCTCAGGGTAGGAGATCGGGGCATACTGCTCAGAACATGTCAGAATGTGGACATTACCTCCATATGAAGAGCATGGAACACCATTACTGTCAGGTCCATAAGTATTTGGACAGTGATACAAGTAATTGGACAATTATGTTAGTTTGTCCAATTACTTTTGAGCCCTAAAAATTGGGGGACTATGTATAGAAGTGATTTTAATTCTTACATGGTTCATACTGTATTTTTGACAAAACCCTTAAATTAAAGCTGACAGTCTACATTTTAAGCACATCTTCATCATTTCATTTCAAATCCATTGTGATGGCGTACAGAGCCAAAATGATACCAATTGTTTCACTGTCCAAATACTTATGGACCTGACTGTATAAGGACTATGCCTTATAAATTATACATTTAACAGTCATTTTATTGGTGTACTATGCTTTTAAGCCTGTGCTGTGTGTTCGTCATGGATTTAATTATTTATGAGTTATGCTTGATGAACGTCTGAGGTCGGTGTGTGCGCGTGTCTTTTGTTCACGTTGGTGAATGATGATTGACAGGTCGGAAGGAAGGAAAACAGTAGACTGCTATTGTTTTCATTCTGAGAGTGTAATTCTCAATATATTGACTGTGACACATATTGGAAGCGATTCCTCTTTCAGAATATCCATCACTGGCTATGGGGGCCCGGCACACTCACGCGATTAAAACATGGACATGGAAATAAGATGCAAAAGCCGCACATTCTGCCATGGTCCCGTAACTGTTAGACAGGCCTTTGAGTAGGTGATAGCTAAAGCTAAAGCTTTACAGCTGCCTGCATGCAAATATCGTCACCAAAGGTGGATACCGCTAAAACTCTGTCTTGGGGCCCTACTGTATACGCTACTTTGCATTACTACCACAACAGCAACCTCTGAAATCTAACAAGCTAATCCTCACTATAAATCAGGCACGTTTAAAGTCCACTGAGGCGTGACCTACCCTCCTTTTACATCAGAAATAACTATCTGTGCTGTGAAAAACAAACAGACCCATATTCACAACCCAGGGCTTTAAAACAAATGCTTCATTTCCTTTGCTGTGTGGCCAACAATTCAATGGGGAACAACAGGTTATGTTTTCATTTTTTTTCAATTATACTTTGAAGGGTAAAATTTCTGTGAAGTGGAGAGAGGGTGGAAACCTGGAGACTGAAAATAAACCATTTTTATAATATTGCTATATATTCCTGGACCATTTAAATGTGGTCTGATTGGTCCACTCTTGCTGCGGGTGGCGATAATGTTACTAGGACAAAGATTTATTATAAAGAGATGGCTCAGTTGTGAGCAAAACCTGTCTCGCTAGTTTAGCAATGTCTCATGGTACAACGCAATGGCTCTCCAGACAACGTTTTTCACTAATTTATATGGTCTTGGAATGATGTGGTGCAAAACGTGATTAAAAATGGAATAGATATTTCATCCATGAACAAACTTCTCACTGTAAAAATACAACCTCTCGAACATATTTAAAAACAGTCTGTTTAAATGTTGATGTATATTACCTTGACTTAAATGATCATCAATATTATGACTATACATTGTGGCATGTATGTTTTACATATCTTGATATACACAGCAGTAATCTTCTAGTGGGGTGTATGTGCATTGCGTACCTGTCTGTGTAGGTGCTAATCACTATCTATAAGATGTTGCACCTGAAAATAGTAATAACAACTGTGGAAAGAAATAATGATGATGACAACTCTGCTGGGCTTTTCCTAAATTTATTTGAATACACACTGGCTAATGATTCCAAACTTGCTGAAATAGCAAAAACTGTCCCCTAAAATACAAAGTACACCTAAAAAAATATACAAAATGAGGTTATCGACACTATTTCCAGTCTAGTGTTTCATCTGTGAATGTGAAATATGAAGTGGTTACTTTGTGTTGTCAGCAGAAATAGCTCTTCTTTTTTAATATTCAACCCACAATTTTATGGGAATACAAACAAAAAACTTCTAGATACCACCTTCGTTTGTAAAACACTTGAGAATCCTTCTACTGTGCTGCCATAGAGTAGTGTAGAACTGGGCCTGGTTAGGATGAAGCCTAAACAGACCGGCACAAGATTCAGTTCATTAAGAGTTCAGGGCAAACAGAAAATGAGTCTATCTTGTTTACGAAGAAACACCAAAGGTAAGGAATCTATCAAGCTTCATGGCTCTGTTTCAATGATCAAAGTCCAAAACGTTGTCCACTGAATATTGCATTTATTTTGAAATTTTACTAAATTAAAGGAGGATTCCCTTGCTCAACTTCAGGGAGTTGCCTGCTGTTTTCACAAAGTCTCTACGCGGGCTCTTTCATCTCTCACATGAGTCTGTTTCCTCAGCAGTGAATCTCAAATTTCTTCCCCTTACTGCCATTAACATAGCAATCCATCAGGCTTAAACCGGGCAGGTGTCTTAAAGGGAGTGGTAGCAAACGCACATTAAAACCACACTGTACGATTAATTGAGATTAGAAGTCTATCCTTTTTTGAACATGCGCCCAAATACTCCACAGTTAAAATAGCAAATGTGGCCATTTTCCCCTTAAAGGCATCGCTCCAGGGGGTACCCCCCAAAATACTGCAGGAAGGACAGAGGGAGCCAACCCAGAATTTGCCAAAAAACTGCTGTAGTATCCGTTTTTGGCTGGCATTTTATGGCAAACTGAATGTATTGATTCAGGAATGACCCCCTGGCAAAGAAATTGGTCGCAACAAGGAGGGCAGTTACTTCCTGTCCGTTACAGCCCAGTAGCGTAAGCCTGACTTACCTGGTCTTGTAATAATGTGACACAAAATTCATTTAAAAAGAGCCCAGATATTTAATCTCTTATCTTTACAGAGTTTTTGCTGTAATTACATACCGATGTGTATTACGATAATCAGTCAAATAATTAGTCAACACACCCAGGTGGGCGCTAGGTCAATTGCTATTTTAACATCGTGGGTGCCTGGTGATAAAATGACAGCTGGGTAGGTGGAAACTAGCAAAGACTCATGTTAACGCTTGACACTGCCTTGCATCAAATGCAAGATAGAGATCTAAGTCTTTAAAAAGGTGAATTGCCTGTTTAATTTTGGAGACAGAATTACACATTTTCAACAAACTTAATATATCAAGAGGGAGAATAGCTGATGGTATTTGTAACATAAACTAGCATACATGGATGGCACTCATGACCAAATATAGGAATGCCTGTGCCATGGTATGACTCACTCATGAGTTCGTCTTAAACACACACAGTGTTGCATCCCTGTACTTTTCATGCCGAGGACCAGTGAGATCATTCTCTGCTTTGTCTAAGACCTCCGATAAAAGACCACGTCTGACTCATTTTCCAGTTCTCGGCCAAAACGTGACTTGCACGGCTAATGTCTCCTTAGGAGCTAATAAACAGGCTTCTAAGTGATCACAATATTTTTAACAAGCCAAAATGAGAGCCATCTCCCCTAGAGTCAAGGTTTTCCTTAAAATCCCCCTAGTGCTTCAAGTTTGTGATATGACATGAAGAACACGGTCTGGAAATATTATGTTATTGCGGTGTGAAGCTGTACCATGTCTCAGTAATGGTTTGAAAACATTCATTTTTACCCTCATCAAATAAAAAAAACAGTGTTTTTAACAGCAATGTGCTTTAGTAAGCTGTTTTATACACAGTTATGGAAGATTCAACACAGACATGATCAGTTGTATCTCACAGATATGCCAAGAGTTACGATTTCCCAGGAGGATTCAGGAGAGAAGGATTTTCTGCCCCTCTCAATCCATACTTAAACATGGTTGGCTGGCTATCATTGCAGCTTAATTGGCCCAAACTTCCTGTATGTCTCAGCATGTGATAAGTTAATGATAATGTATGAAACAGACAGACCTGCTTATCAATTAAATACCTCATCTTTTGATCATCCGATAATGTAATGTTTGCCGTCCTTTACAGTGCTCTTGCTCCCTGGAGCAGACTCCCTCGTTGCTACGGAAACTATGTCAGCACCGCTCACATTTGTGCAACCAGGAAGTGAGGTCATTGAGGGGATATCATCTTCTTCGTCTCCCTCTGTCGGCCGGGACACTCAGGAAGAGCCAAGCAGCAGGCAGTGGTTCTCAGCTTCGGACCTATCAGAGGACAGTGGGTGGTGCATTCGGATAGCGGGTAAGGCACAATATTTTTCGCCCCATCTTTGAAGCAATACATTCTGGGTTTCCCATTGATTTCTACTGTGATGTCAGGTACATTTGATCTGTTGAGGTCAATGATGAGTCCAGTGATTAATCTGAACATGAGTTTAATAAACATAAGAAATAATGAACATTCATTCAATTTACCTACATGATCCATGAAATTCCACAAAACCCCAAGGACCAAATTTCAGCATGATTGGCTGAAAGTATGCTGGCTTTGCATGAGCAGAACTAACAAGCCCTGCTTAATTTTAATCTCTTTTGAAGTCTAATACCAAGTAGCTAATTTACCGAATGTCCTTTATTCCTATTTAATATGTAGCCCTGGGGCTACTTTTGTAAAGAGCACAACAGATTTTTCTGTTGGGAAAGTTTGCTTATTCAGTGAGGTGCTAATTTAGCCTCCTGTTAACAGCTACAGCATAGCACCTTTGCCATGCCAACAACATGCTATGATGAATCCTACCTCTGTAGGGTTTCCCAGAAAGTGGCAAACATGTTCAGTTGAGTTGAACACTGAGAACGGACAAACACTCCCAGCAATATGACCATCTCTCAGATCCAGGCATCCTGGACAAACCTTGGACTCAGTGGGGGCTTGGCGCACTCTAAGCCTCTATGACTAATCAATTAATCAACCAATTAAGTCTGTAACCAAAATGGAAAGGCGGAGACACTGGCTGATTTCCCCCCTGCAGATATTACCCATACCTCCTGTGGTGAGTGACAGTCTTTGGGTGCTCCATTGTCCCCACGGCGACGACCCCCCTCGGACCACCTGGAGAATGGGATCTGTCAGGCATGGAGGGTGAGGGGGAAGTGCCTGCCCTTTCTGGGCGCACACTACCACTCCTGTGGTCTCAGTGTGCATCAGTGTAGCGGAAGGAAGGAGGGACTGGAAGGAAAGAGAGAGTGAGAGGAAATGGAAGACAGAGAGATAAAAGGCAGAGGACCTCATTAGCCTGACTGACAGAAGGAAAGTGGGAGAGACAGATGTGAGTACTAAGGGCTCTCAGAGTCAGATTTACTAGGGAGGAAGGAGGTTCTCTGAGTGTATGTAGCACTTAGCCTTCAGCCTTATTTTAGCAGGCAGGTAAGAGCAGCCATCTACTTTTTCAAAAAATGCATCATTACCAGATTAATTTCATTCAACTCACAGTAAATTATGCTTACGTAAACATTAAACATGACATTTAAAGTATAAGGAGTCAGTCAAGCTTGGTGTTTATTGGATTGTGTGTTGTGTGTGTGTGTGTGCTTCAGGAGTATTCCCTGACTTGTTATTGTATGTTCTATGTGTGTATTTGTGGGTATATAAAAGTGTGCCTGTGTGTGTGTATATGTGTGGATGTGCATGTGTGTGTGTGTGTGTGTGTGTGTGTGTGTGTGTGTGTGTTGTGTGTGTGTGTGTAGGCATGCACATGTGTGTGTCTGTGTGTTTGGGTGTAGGCATGTGTGTGGGCGTACACGTGTGTGTGCTTTTGTATGTGTGTCTGTGTGTGCCTTTTGTGTGTGTGTCTGTAGGTGTGCCTGTGTGTGTGTGTGTGTGTGTGTGTTTGTTCGTATGTCTGTATGTGAGTGTGTGAGTGAGTGTGTGTTTCTGTGTGTCTGTGAGTGGGTGTGTGCCTGTGTGGGTGTGTGTGTATCTGTGTGTGTCTGTGAGTGGGTGTGGGCATGTGTGTGTGCGCTTCAGGGGGCGGGCACAATTGGGCAGATATAATTAGTCTGGCAGGGCGGCTTACTGCTGACAGGGCAGCAGAGTCCAAACACAGCACTGAGAGAGCAGGACAGAGAGAGCAGTGAGACCAAGAGAGGAGCCACTGCCAGAGAAACGCAGCCATGTCCAGCAAAGGTACGGCACTGCGCAAAGAGAGGGCCGCGTGAGAGCAGAGCGCCGGCCCCACGTCCACTTCGGCCCCTGTGCGTGCTGGGACTGGAGCTCTGGAGCTGGAGCTCTGGGGGGTCTGGGACTGGAGCTCTGGAGCTGGAGCTGGGGGTGTGGGGCCGGAGCTCTGGGGCTCTGTGTCTGGAGGGGATGACCCAGAGAGGGCCAGCTGGTCTCCCCCATCAGGGGAAGCTAAATCCTGACACCGTACACCCAGAGGGCCGGGCTGAGCGGGAGGTCGCTCTGGTGTGCGCTGGCCCCCTGGGTGCTGACAGGATTTAGAGGGCTGCTTTGTGTTGGCTTGCAGTCACTGCTGGGCATGGGACTGGGACAGTCACAGTGGGGCTGTATGAAGACTCTGTGAATGGGGTCTGGGCTGGTGACTGGAATGGATTTAGTGCATATGTGTGCCTGCATGTGAGTGTTTGTCTGTGTGAGTATGTATGTGTGAGTGTGAGAGTGTTTGTGAGCCTATATGTGCATGTGTGTAAGTGCAAGCAGGGACTGTATATTTACATGGTGAGAGATCCCAGGGCTTTGGTTGTAATCGGTGGGTAAGAGCCCTTGATTTGCACCTGGCAGTAATGGGGTGAGGTCATGGAGAAGCCCTGGCCATCCTCGTCCCGGCATGGAGGGGTCTGGCCCTGAGCCGGGGTGGTGCCATCACTGGCAGCCATACGCCGCTGCCAGTCCGGGGGGCACCACTCTTGAAGGCGAGCTGGCAGGACCTGAGCCTTCACAGAGATCACGACGAAATGCAGGCTGAATCCCATGCCTACCATTTCCAAAAGGCTCTTGTCCAAAATAGTATAGATTCAGCTAAAAATAGGTGCTGACACACATCAACGTAAAGAGTCATGGACCTCATGAAATGGCATTTAAAAATATGTAGTGAACTTTACAGTGTCAGTGCAAGTGTTCCAGAACTCATCATAGGTACCCATTGTGTGCATTAGCATCGCTACAGCCGATGCATTTGTCAGTCAGGGCTAGTGTAATGGATCAGTCTCTTGCTCTGTATTGTTAATAGTCATTGGTCTGGATAAGGGACGTTTATGCCTTGCAGTGTTCATGCTGACACATCTGTAATGTGCGTGTAATATGTGTCAGAGATGGGTGCGAGTGTGGGTATATGTGAGGCCTGATTCAGTTCAGACATGGAGGTTGTAGCTGGAATTAGGAGCAGGGCACACAGTAGAGCTTAGGATTGGCTGCCTTAGTGGGGTTCTCTCCTGCAGATAGTGGCAGTGTTCGTAGTGATGGCGCTGGAGCATGTCTTTTGACACTGCATGTGGGGTTTGAGTCCATGCCCAAATATTCCTGACAATGGTCTGTGTAATGCTTTATATATAGTGGACCTGCAGAGAGGCTGTCTCTGAAGAGAGAGGACTGCGAGAGACTGCAACGCTACCGCTGAGTTTTAATTGGATGGGTTCCCTCGCGCTTCCTATATGTAATGGTTTGTCAGTAAGGCTGTGCTTGGGTTTCAGTGTTGGTGTTGGCTACACTGATGTGTCTATGTGTCATATGTTGCTAAGAGTGAACTCAGACAGGGCCATTCATTGGCTGTGAGCAGCGCATGGTAACAGGGAGTGGGGGGAAGGGATTGCTTGTGTGGCTCACTGATTTGAAAATCAGGACAGATTTGAAATCAGAGAACTCACACACATATGATTATGTGAAAGAAATCAGCGTTCCTTGCTCTCCAGAATCGAGACTCAGCACGCAGTAAGGAAAAATGAAGAACAATTCAACAGTTATTACAAATGTATCACCCCAGGGTTGTAGTATATATAACGTATAATGCTGTCTACATCACTACAACTGTAATAGATTGAACAAAGCAGTCAACTGTAAATAGATTGAACAAAACAAAGCATGGCAGCATCTGAAAAAGCAATTTCCAAACATTTTCGCAAAGTGAATGAGGTGGTTTTTTAGAAGGGGGAGGGCAGACCGGTGGGTGGAATAGCTGGTCTTGTCACTTTTAGAATGCAGGGCTCCTGCTGCAGATCTGTGCTGGGGGGACAGAGAGGGGGCAGGGGTGGAGGGCGGGGCTATGATTGAGGACCAGCAGCAGGTGCAATTAGTGGCAACATTCAATTTCTGGGTCTCCCCTCCATGCCCCCCTCCCCGACAGGACCCGCCTTCACCATCCTGTGTCTGGTTATTTTTAGCTCAGGCTAGATTCCTCCAGCTCGGCTCCTGGCTCTCTCAGACAGCTCAGACTGCTACTGCCGCTGTGGAGAGTTCAGGTTAAAATGCCAGGGGGTCCTAATCCCACTGAAGCTGCAGGGGCTGGCCTCTCTAATGCCTGTTCAGAAATGTGATAGAGTGAAATGCATTGTGTCTGAAGGTCTGGCTGTCTCTTAGTCTGGGGCCTGCCTCCTGGAGCAATGCCATTGGATTCCTCCTCCCTCCCTGCCTTGCCTCCTTGTTTTCTGTCTCTGGTTTAAACATTAAATTGATTATGTGTCTCTCTCTCTCTCTTTCTCTCTCTCTCCCTCCCACTGTCACACTTTCTGCATTTTTCCTCTCTTCTCCTGTTCTCTGCTCCTTCACCTTTCCCATTTCACCACTTCTCTTCTTTCTCTTATTCTACTTCCCTTCTCTTCATTCCTGTCCTTTCAAAATCCCCTCTTCTCCAACATCTCACTCTTTCCCACCCCCACCCCCCTGCTTCCTCTCCCTCCTTCTCATCACCCCGTTCTCCACCTCTCCTCCCCCACTCTCTCCTTTCTCCCACTTTCTATTTCTTCTCTTCGCTCCTCCCTGACTTCGCCCTGGCTCCACCCTGGCCCCGCCCCGGCCCCGCCTTGGCTCCGCCCCTGGCCCCACAGTGACGGACCTGATATACTGGCGGGATACAGAGCGGACGGGCATGGTGTTCACAGGGCTGGTGGTGGGCCTACTGTCCCTATTCCAGCTGAGTTTCATCACTGTGGTGTCCACCCTATCGCTGGCCGCCATGTGCTTCACCATCGCCGTTCGCTTGTACTACAAGGTCCTGGATGCGCTGCAGTGGGCCGACGGCAAGCACCCCTTCCAGTGAGTGCGCCATCTTCACGCCAACGTCTCACACAGCAAACACACCGGTGTCTGAAAGAATACAGACTGAAAGAATAAATAAAATAATAAACGTGAACCAACTGCCGGTCCCCAGCGGCACCTCACAAATGTTAGCCGCTACTAGCTAAGGGCATGGCACGAGATTGCAGTGCTCATACGCCTCGCCGTTACTGTGGCAACAGAGGAACAGGAAAAATCGTGAGCTAATGCTCGTTAAGAGAGAAAGCAGAACAAAAAACATGTGAAGCCCTGGTGGGACCCCAGCGGAGTGTCTGATTTATGGTCTAGTGTATGATTTCATCGAACTCTACAGCTCTAAAATCTTACCGCTGTGAAAAATTCATCTGTATCTTTAAACGCCTTTTAAACTTATTGAATTTATTTACTTGGCAAAAAACTGCAGCATCTTCATTGTTCTGTACTGTGCTGCCCTACGGTATGACCATGCATCCATTACACTGGCCTGACAGCTTCTGTTCTTGTTTGTAACAATGGAATGAGAAAATAAACCTTTTCACTCGCGTTGTTAAGTGGACAATGACTATGGCTTATAAGGAGCTTAATCACCTAGACCTGTTTTTCTGACAGTACTTTACCCAAAAAGGTTGATTTGACTCACTTGGATATTTCCAAACTGAGCTCCTTGTCTCTCCACACAGAAAGACAACTGGTGTACAAGGAAGAATCGTGTTACTTCCCAACAGGCATTTAAAACTGACTGCCTCAATTGGGTGAAATGTCAAAGGTCAAAGGTCAAATCTCAAACACACTTGGATCACTAGAGAGTTAGAGCTTTGCTCTTTCAGATTTTAAAAGATATTCTCAGTTATTCTGACCATTCACTGCACTATGAACTCAAAAAGATATTTTCTTTACTTAATGTTTATTTTTTATATCACTAACACTATTATTTAGGATTACTTGAGCTGGGTATATTATCAGCTTAAACAGCTGAATATTCATTGTGTTACAAAGTGTGTGGGTGTGTATGTGTGTGTTTAAATGTGTATGTATGTGTGTGTGCGCGCGCATGATGTGTGTGTGCGCGCATGTATGTGTGGTTATGTGTGTGTGTGTTTATATATGTGTGTATGTGTGTGTGTGTGTGCGCATGTATGTGTGGTTATGTGTTTGTGTGTGTGTTTGTGGCTTGCAACTTACCCTCCTCTTCCTCCCCAGGTCATATCTGGACCTTGACATCACCCTGTCAACAGAGCAGGCAGGGACCTACATGGAGCGTGTCATTGTTATGACAACGTCCGCCATCGCAGAGATCAAGCGGCTCCTGTTTGTGGACAGTCTGATCAACTCTCTCAAGGTGAACAGCTAACACCTATTCAATCCTGCATCCACAGAGAACAGGACATGGAGGGAACAATTGTCAGACTTTCTTCAGTAGTCCAAATGAATGTCCAGCTGTGCTTTACTGGCAGGACTAACATACTGCAACAGACAGTACATACCATACTACACAACATTTACATTCATTCAGCTCCACACTACAGCACATTTACCTGCAGCTCAGCACATTTACCTACAGCTCTACACTACAGCACATTTACCTACAGCTCTACACTACAGCACATTTACCTACAGCTCTACACTACAGCACATTTACCTACAGCTCTACACTACAGCACATTTACCTACAGCTCAACACTACAGCACATTTACCTACAGCTCTACACTACAGCACATTTACCTACACTCTACAGCTCACATTTACTACAGTTCATTTACAGCACAGCTCTAGCTCTACACTACAGCACATTTACTCAAATATAAATGCATGATAATATTGATAGCAGAATAATGGTGCCTATTCCCTTCTCTATCCTCCTGTCCCTGTCCGTATTTTGGGCTCATCCGTCTGTTTTCTGAGCACACTCTGATTGGCTGCCTCGTCCCTCTCACGGCTTTAGTCTGCCATCTGTGCGTAGCTCCACAGTTACGCTGCTCATCAACCACCGCCCAACTCCAAGCTCACTGCTGCGGCTATAATGGAAAAGAGAGCTCCCTGGAGTAAATCAGTTTTCTTTTTATCATCTCTCCTCTGCTGCTCAGCTAATTTATCCCCCTTTCCTACATATTCATTTCCTTGTTCTTCTCCCCAGCGTCCATTTCCATTTCTCCCCCTGTGTGCCCATCGCTCTCTTTGCAAATTACCAATCTCCCTCTCTCTCTCTCTCTGGTTTACTATGGACTCTGATGTACAACATGAATGAAATTTCTCTGCATATAATTCTTGGCACTGGCTGTCGCTAAGTCATTCCAGACACATCGCTGCAGAATGCTGTCACAGCGCAGTGTGATGTAACTCAGGATATACACTTATACAGGCAGCGCTCACAACCAGTGCTACAAATTCACCTCAGAGCAATACAACTTTTACCCTTGTGTAAAACCTGTACGCTCACGAATTTGCAGAGAAAGACAGCCACGAGCGCACTGGGCTGCAAACAGGCATGACTTGCCAGTGCCTGTCACTATCTTTTCACACATGTGTGCGCATGCTTCACGTTAAACTCTGACCTTACAGGTATGTGACATGGAAGCCATGTGACCTTCTGTTGTGTGAAGGGGAACGGACAGATTTTGTTCAGTGTTAGGGGATTCTTGAGTCGGGTCGCACGGTGCAGCGACGAGCAGTGTGACATGAGTACTGTGAGTACTGAAACTCGATGGGGGTTCTTGGCCAGCGGCTGCTGCTATTTAGCATGGCAGGCCTTTTCACCGCAGCCTTAGCTATTATAAGAGTCACATGAAACCGGAGGCCTTGGGCTGCTCTTTCGTGCCACCGTTAGCAGTGACTTGACATGTTTGGGCATGGTGGTTTGTAAACGTGTTATGTGTGTCACTCTAATTCTCATTGTTCGCTTCTCTGCCGTATTTGCAGTTTCTGTTTTTGATGTACCTGCTGACGTTCTTAGGAGACCTCTTCAATGGCCTTACTTTGATGATCATTGGTGAGAACCGACCGCTGAACCTATTCAAAGCTGCTCCAATGCTCCCAAACTCACTGCAGCTCACACTGACATTATGTTCACTCCATTTCCGCATAACACTGCTCCCAAAAAGTTCTGCTTCCACAATGCTTCTGTTCACAATGCTCCCGCTCCCAAACTCACTGCAGTTCTGTTCACACTGCTCCCAAACTCACTGCAGTTCTGTTCACACTGCTCCCAAACTCACTCCAGTTCTTAAAGTCTCACATCTCTTCTGTTCCCATTGGTGTAAAATCTGTTCAAACTCACTGCAGTTCTGCATTTCCATACCGCTCCCAAACTCATTCTCTCCACTCCCTATTTTTTCCACTAAGTTCTGTTACATGTGATACTCCACTGTCTCACATCTCTTCTGTTCCCATTGGTGTAAAATCTGTCACATATGCATTTATACAACATATCATATATACTGACAAAAGTATTTACTGAAAAGATTTATGACAATTGAGCAGCAAATTATAACCAATGAAGTCTCTGCATTAGATATGAAATAAATGCAGACTTTTTCAATCTTCTTTTGCCTGTAATAGAAACAGTCTCACAGCACTACTCTTTCTTCTCTTCTACCTTATGCCAGCTGTGATCTCTCTCTTCTCCCTCCCACTGTTCTACAAACAGCACCAGGTAAGCGACTTGTGGTCTTGTTCCGGTCCTAGCTCTGAACTTTCTGAGTGTCTACATGGCTGACCATAGAAACGCACAACAAACACATGTTGAATACCTCAGAATTTCTGTGTAAATCCGTGTACTTTAGTCATTGATTAATCTGTCATGTGCTAATAGGCTAGTAGTCCAAAACAGTGAAAGTGCGGAATTTAGGCAGTGCTTGGCTCAGGGGGTCGTGGGGTTGGTGTTGGGCCCGGGGCTGTGTGCACTAGCTCCTCGGCCTGTGAGGGTCCCATCGGCAGACCTAAATAACATTCTGGATGTTTCCGCATAATGCCTTTCCATGCCCTTCCTCATCAATATGGTGCCACATGCTGAGAGGTTTTGACCAAGAGCTGTGTGAAACTGCAGCAGACTGTGTAATTACAGTCGTTTAGCAGATACTCTTATGCAGAGCAGCTTACAATGTAGGAGCAATGTACAAAGTAGGAGAGCAGGAGAGCGTTCACCTGTTAAATATGAGTGGTTGTTCCAGACCTGTATGACAACATCCCCAAGAAATGGAGCAATATGTAGCATCACTGAGGCACTAAGGCGAGCTAACTAAGCTAGCCAGAGCAAAACTACAGACCCTGAGTACAGTTCTGTCAGGATTCAATGAGCTGAATTAACGACATGGTAACTGATAGGTGCAGTCAGGTAACAGGTGATGGATGTTGGTGATTATTTAGGGGCTGTGAAATCTGGCACACCTCGGTCACCACAGTGGCCCGTGGTCTGTGCCATTGGGCCCATCTATGGGTCCCCCTCCAACCCCCCACTGGGTCAGCTCCATCTCCGCCCGGCACACTGCCCGCCCACTCAGCTGAGGCTGTTAACTCCATATGTTTCCTGTTACTGCCGCCTCGGTCAGCGCGGGGACATCCTGCATGGTCGCACTACAGTCCTGGCTGAAGAGCAAGAACTGTGGGCTAGCAAACCGTGCGCAGGTTTACCGTGCAGCAAACAAAACTGCTGTTACTTTACCGCAGCTCCTTCTTATAATCAGCCGCAACAATAAGGGGAAGATGAAAAGTATTACATTAGCCAAAAAAACCATTTCAAGCATTAAAACCGGCTTTTTCAATATGGAAGTGTGTGAAATCAATAACCCGTCTGTTGAAAACGCATAGAGCCAAAGGCGGTGTTATTTCCCTCGAAAGTCCCCGGCTTTATGATGTCATTGAAATGGAATCTGTGCTGCTCTCCTATTGGTGGGTTTGGGCCAGTGGGCTCTGGAGCTGCAGAGGCAACAGCGGCTCAGACAGACCTCTGTTTGTCCGACAGGCACGGGTGGATGGGTTTGTGGAGGCCGTGAAGGCTAATGTCGACAACATCAAGGACATGTGAGTACAGTGCCTCTGTAAGGATGATACTTCAACGAGCGCTCATTATGAAATTTAAATTACGATTCACATATTCTTACAGTAAGTCAAGATTGATTTAATGTAAATTAACTGTGATTTACTGGGATTCAACTGATGGTATGGCATGCTTATTGAGGCTCTCCGGTGTTTTCTGCGTTCAAATTTCATGTGATATTTCGTATCGCGCCATAAACAAGGTCATGGAAACCCACACTTGTGCGTGTCATTCTTCTTTGTGTCTCCCTCTCCTACTGCAGACTTCACCGATTGTTCCAAGGCCCAAGCCGCACCCCCGACCCTGACCCCGCCCCCGGTGGTGCCAAACCCAAAACCAAATGAAAAGAGAACGACGAGGGAGAAACGGAGGGGCTACAGGCTGTCACTCACATGTCTTAACCAATAGCCTGTGGTCAGGGTCCCAGTCTCTGTGTGATGATTGGATATGGGGCTGGGTGGGGTTTTTTGGGAGTGGCGGCAGAATTGATGGGGTCAGTGATAGGGGTGGGAAAATGATGAGGGCATATGTGTGTGAGTGGTGTTGTAGTTTTCCAAAAATGGCTCTTGCTGGGAGCCAGAGTTAAAGACAGTGCTATACATAAGTATTGAATCACCCACTCAAAAAAGTGTGTCACTAGTGTTTCCACTGATCACTTGAAACAAAAAATACTGTCATCCAATGAGGTGAGTACAGCCGCATCCTCATTGGCCGGTCGGGCTCCTGCAGAGCTTTATGGAACAGCGACCGCTGAAGATGTGGGCGATCGCAGGTGTGCGCACCTCCTGTTTCAATAATGACTTCAATGAAGTAACGTGGCAGTGGGCTCGGAGCGGGGAGCCGGAAGGCACCCGCAAGCGTCACGGGCGGACTGACCGCAAAACCAAAGCGCCGGACATCGAGGAACCTGGGCTCGATCCTCGGCTACAAAGAAGTCAGGAGCGGAGTTTTGGATTCGCAGCACGCTGACCCTGTTACATAAGAGTGCGATTAAACTGCATTGTTATTTTCTCCTTCTGTGTTTTCTTTCGTTTCTCCTTCCTTCCATTTGTCCTTTGTACAGTAAAAGGAATTGTTAAGTCCTCAAAAATGGACTCTCAAGCGTATGAGAGGAATGTAATGCTGGAGGTGTGGTCAACCTGAAGTCACGCCCCTCCTCCCCATCTGGCATCAGATAGTGATGCAGGGCTCACTGGTAATGATGTGTGGGGGTGTGGCTTAACTTAAGCTGAAAATCAAAAGGCACACCCATTTTATAGGAAAACCTGGTGGTCTGATCCTTCCTTCTTCTCTGCTTCCTAACTTCAGGAAGTTCCAGTTGGTAAAAGGAGATTCTGCTGTATCACAGTTTAGAATCATGTATGGAAAGGGCAAGTTTAAAAACAACAACCACCAACATAGCATTGTATGTAACCATACCCAACATGAATATTCATAGCCATCACCATAGCATTGTGTGTAACCACACCCAACATGAATATTAATATCCATCACCATAGCATTGTATGTAACCACACCCAACATGAATATTCATAGCCATCACCATAGCATTGTGTGTAACCACACCCAACATGAATATTAATATCCATCATCATAGCATTGTATGTAACCACACCCAACATGAATATTAATATCCATCATCATAGCATTGTATTCTGTGGTAAGAATACAGAGCCAAGTATATGATGGGTCTGTCCAATCAGTGGTAAACATTCTGCTTATATCCAATCATCTCCTCCCTCACACAGGCTTTCCATTCTTCTGCCTGCATGCCTGTTCTCTGCCAGCTCCCTGGGCTCCCAGCCAATCAGGGCTCTGAGTCACACCCTAGACCTGATGTAAATTAGCCAATCACCAGTCACCATCCCAAACTCCAAGATCATCAACTGTAATGCCTTTAAACGTGTATCTTCACAAATGCAGGTCTGTGTCATTACACTGTGGCAGAGGATCTCAAAATATGTAACCAAAAGAACTGTGATGGTCAGACTTAAATATTAATCTCTCAGCTCTTACTGCAGGTAAGATGCAATTCCCACAACCTACACAGCAGGTGCTTTAAGGTTAGCAGGAAAACAAATGCATGATACCATAATGACTGAAAGAGAGAAGTTGCTAAGTTTTTACAGTAGGCTAATGTATTAACATCCATAAACAACCGCAGAAATTTGCTGACCATTCATATGACGTAAAATTAAGGCATCTCAACTGTATCCAAATGGAGCCCGTCAGACTTTATCCTGTAATGGAAAACAGTAAACGATTTTATATTGCCTTATATTACCACCTAGAAAAAGGGGCCGGGAATACTGCTGTTGAGTCTTCTTGTGTCTGAAATGAGAGCACCCTCTGGTGGAGTGGAGGAGATTTTCAGGTTTATTGGTGATGATAGAACTTATCAGCAGAGCAATAAGAAGACTTCTCTGATTTATATAAAGGCAAGAAGCCATATGTTCTGAGCACCTTTCAAGATTAATTGTTTTAATGTCTTTTGCACTATTAACGAACCATAGGATAGCCACACTTAATTGTGCAACAAATTCAAAATCAGGGGAAAATACTGCTATCCACCTTGTCTGCTATCATGTAAACAAACTCTCCACACTCCCACTGGTGGTTATCATGTATGGTCTATACAAAATGTCATTTTTGGTCCTTGACCATAGGGAACTGTGTCCTACTTACAATGCCCCATCTACCTTCACCCTCCTGCCACACCTATAGTCTCAACAACCTCTGGTTGTCATGTCATCATTTATGGGAAGGGTCCCACTTTTCTGCCATGTCTCTTCATGACTCTGATTCTTCCCTAGTGGAACTGGCTTCTTGCTACTTTCAGCATAGCGCAGTGCTTGTCAGTTTCCAACACAGACCAGCTCCTTTTCCAATTTTAGGAATACTCTCTTCAAAGTCACGTTTACAACACTGTGCTTAAGTGATGTTGGGATACTATAAACATCATCAATGTATCTCAACTTCGTGGCAACAGAACCTCATCCATTCCCGATGAAGGGTATATACAGTTTTTAGTAGAAAAAACTGTAAAAAAAAAAACTGATAAAAAAAATAGGTGTAGGTCGGATTTTGTTCAGAAGGTGGCGGTAGATATTTAGGTTTGACACAAATCTATCTTTCAGTCAGTTACCGCTTCCCTTTCCAGTGGTTAGCCATGTTTGTCTAATGTCTCATCACGTTGAACGTTCAAAAGACACGGTAGTGGATACTGAGACGCTTGGTGGCACTGAACGCGTTGACACAGAATAACCTCCCAAGGATTTAATTTATACATGTCAACTAATACAGCCTTGAATATGCTTGTAGACTCGAGCCAACTGTGAGACAGTTTTGGGAACGTTTCCAGCGCGTATGACTAAGCATATAATCAGTGCTATATAATTCCCCGCGTAAGGTTTCCTGTGAAGTGTGGCACTTGCCAGCAGAGTTTCGGAACAAGCTCATAAAGTTGTTAAAATCCTCCTTTACTTAAACACCTTAAACTATTTCATATATGAAAATGTATTGCAACAAGTGCAATATTTGCGCGCCGTCAGACTACTAATTCGATGTCTTGTCAATATCTCCGTATCTGTCCAATAAAAAAGAATACATTTTAAATGGATTATTTTCTTTAATCTGGTCAATGCAAAAGACTCATACTTGATATCCGCGGTGGCGTGATAGCATGGTTTATTGTTGGCAGAGTCTTTGTGTGTTTACCTTTAGAAAGACCACATATAGAATGCCCCGCCTGCAAAAATAAGTCCAAATTCCAAATGTGTCCCGGAGTCGCGCGGGGGCAAGTGGTAAACACCAGAGCACACAGCGCGTGGCGAGAAGAAATGCGGCCATCGAAAGTGTAGACACTGGGCAAGTCTGGTCATGTCATCTGGTAGCAAATTAATTGTGCTACTAAACGTTGTCATTGATTTATACTCAGCCCCAGCTATTTGCACAGGTGCTTTCAATTTCAATTGCACTGAATGGATTCTTGATAACGCACTCATATGGTTCCACATAAAAACTATTTTCCATGTTAACCCATGCAATCTTTATTCATGAATTGTTTGCAGCGTGACCTTCACGAGCCATGTGTTTCTCAAACATATCAACTTCATGTTTGTTTTGCGAGTGAGTGCAGCGCTTATATTTTTCATCATAGTTTATAAGTGGCAGTTTCACTGTCTTATCATAATCATAAGGCATCGGTACACATTTATGTAATTTCTATAAATTACATACTACATCTGGGGACGCATTACATTTCATAAAGATATTGATCAGATATTGTTTTGTAGCGTCATGCGGAATACTGCTTAATACTTTGGAGAAATGCGCAATATTTAATACAATGAAATCGTATCTATGAATCAAGCAAAACTGACGGTCAAATAGCACCATCACAGGTTACATCTGTGTGTGACCAAATGCAGAAAGCACGGCTCGCGCCTGAAACTTTGATGCGCGCGCTTCGTTTCAAAGGGCTAAAACTCAAGGGGAGGGGCTAGGCAAATCAAGCCTGGGTTTAAATCCCAACGCTTGGGTTGGGGGCGAGGCTGAAAAAGTTGGTGGACTAACAGAGAGGAGTATTCGCAACTGGCCGCAACTTCTTTCCGATTTTGCTATAAGTCGGCGCAGAAACACGCGATTTGCATCGGCGATCAAAAGTAATCATATCGATAACGAATGAAATCTGTAAAGCCCAGCAAACTTCATTCGGATAAAAAGTATGCTTAATGGGTTTTATCTGTAGAATATCGCTCTAGGGTGAGGAAACCTCCAAGCCGTTCGTAAAGTCATGCCACCCCACAGTCCGATGGATTACAGTAAACAGATGGCCCCTCCGGTTCCACCTCATAAACCCAAAGTGACCCGGCCCAGCGATCACCAGGAGCGGGTGTTGAAGTGTGTTCTTTTGGGCGATGGAGCTGTGGGAAAAACCAGTCTAGTTGTCAGCTATACTACCAACGGCTACCCAACGAGATACGTCCCGACTGCATTCGACGATTTTTCCGGTAAGAAATTGTGCGGCGCTTTGAATTGATGTGATGGCATTTTGTTTATTAAAATTCACTAACTCATTGTGAATCGTTCTTTTGTCAGATGTTCAGTAGTACCAATCACTTTTTGTTTTTTTTTTTCACTAATAAAGTTGCACGCACCGGAGGTCAAAGTTTTGCTCTTTGAATGGATTTTATTGCCCAGTTTGCGAGGGTCTGCAAAGACCCTGTTTTTAAATGGGGTTCATAGCTTTTTTTTATCTCTGATAGGTGACACATAGTCTTGTGGCATTGCGATAGCCTACACTTCCTCGTCTTGGATGTAAGTCGGAAATTCACCTGTTAAAATAAACAACAACGCCCTTTTTTGCCTTGATCAGAACAATGTATACAGTGTATACATTACTTCGTAATGCAGTTATTTATCTAGTTTAAGTGAAAGTTCTAAAATTGTTAATGATAGCATTGACTGTTAGAGGGAATGGCATAATATAGACGAAGAGAGGATGGCATTTATTTATCTGTAAAGCTTGACGTGACTAAAAACCAAGTAATGTGATTTGGACGAAGTAATATTGTGTGAATGACAGACAGACTTGAATAAGGCGATTATAGGCACAGAGTGGTTCCTCTGTTATATTTTGTTACAGTGTTACTGGAAAGCCAGGGACTGCTGTCTCGCGGCGCCACCTTTGACCGAGGGGCCATGCACGTGCAGCGCAGTTTGAGCTCTCCAACAGCTGTGTTTTTGGACGTATGGCGTCTTTGGTTATCCAGAGTGTAGGCCCTTATCAGATTTTCCATATTATGCTGAACACACCAGCCGTCCGCCCATCTCTGTATTTTCCATTTGGCATTCACCCAATTTCCAAAATGTCATCCAGAGAAAGTCTTTGTCTGAAGGGAAAAAAGGAAAAAAAACAGGCTTGTATTTCAAAGGAAAAATACATGAATCTTCAACTAGATAATATCAGCACCATCTTAAAAATAATGAAATTAAAAAACAAGAAACTGAGGCAAGAAAATCTGCCATGCAACGTTATTATCACAAACATCAGTCATTCATCTGCTTCCTCTCTTTCAACCTCTTTTGTGTCCTCTGTGACAAAGGTACCCCAGCCTCCTGTCCGTGTTATTTCATCTGTCTAGACGTAAACATAAATTTAGGTTGATATTTTTGACACTGCAAAACGGACTGCACAATTGTTTATTTTTGCTCCCTGTGGCGTCAGTCTGTCCAATGTATGACGGACTTGCATGGAAACAGTACGCTGTTGAGTCATACAGCCTGGTAACAGTAGATTTAGAGGCCTCTGGATCAGGCACAGCTGAAAAAACATTTATTACTGAAACGGGTCTCCAAGCATTCGCTTTATAACTATAACAGTTCTTCTATTAAAATTATATGAGTAATCTTTTTTTGAATGGGAAAGCTGGTCCGTTTCCCAGTATGGACACAGCTGTGGGAGATTGGCTTAAGCCCTCCTGACAAAGCCGGATTTTCACGGGGATTGTGCGGTTGGCGCGACGTGTGATGTCATTGCCCCAGTCCTGGAGCCAGACCCTGGGTTGTGAAACCCGATTTCGGGCGCACTTACGCAATGCCGCAGGTGGCTGAGAGGCGAGAGGCCGGGGTGCTTTAGGGGGAAGAACTAACTAAACACGGATCGTGTGTCAGGGCGACTCCACAACAATTGCACAACGGGGGAAGTCGTTTGGAGTAGCAGCCAAGTCCACAGCGCTGGAGGAAAAGGGCTCTATTAACCTGCTACGAATCGTAGCTCAGCTGGCGCTTCATTGTAGATACTTCTGTAAATTTGATTACATTCTATTTTTCCACCTCAATGAGTTTGAGCCCACATTTGCTCACATGACTAAAAAATATTGTGCTGAAAACTGTGGCTGACCAAAGGGCGTCCGGAACAATATGTTGGGGAGTCCTCTGCTTACTCATCGAGAATGATTTTGCTATTTTTCTCAATGGTTAAAGAGACCATGCTAAAGATGGTAGACCCCATCTGCCTGTCAGCAGCACCTGTGGTATCTCCTGTCGGTGGCGGAGAGGGGGCGGGCCTGACGCGAGCAGCACTCGGTGCAAAACTCAATATTAACTTTAGCTCAGCGATGATGGGCGGAGTTCTGCTCCCTTCCCTTTCACCGGCTCTGTTAGCAGTCCTGATTAGCATACAGTACCAATCAGTGCGCGGGACCCTGGCTTTGGATCCACACAGCAGGCCTGTCAACAACAGGCCCTTGGAACTGCATTACAGGGACCCCAAACTGAGGCCTGCCTGCTGCGTTTAAGCTAACACAGCCTCCACCGTCGTATCGTGTCTTAGCGCCGGCAGCATTTCCGTGACTTTGAGTCTGAGCTGGGGCTGCTGGCTGCGGTTCTGCCCTCCGTAGGGTTGAGCTGGCGAAGGAGCTCGCCAGGAATGAAGCCGTGCTGGGAACTTGTGAAGCAGGTCATCTGTGACTGATACATGATAGACACTGAAAGCTCACATGATAGCAGAGCTTTCGCACGACAGCTCTGACAGCCCAGATAGACTCCACTGACTACACTGGAGTTGATCCTTATTATGTTTCGTTATGGTTGTAACCCAGTGGATATCGACCCTATGGTGAGTGAGGGTTGAGACGTTTGAGGTGAGAAGCAGAGCGCACCGTACCTGACCAATGGGGTGGATGGGGCGGTAGCAGCAGGTGATGCCGTGTTCCTCTGTGGAGCTGTCACATGACCGTCTCTCTCGCTCTCTCTCTCTTACAGCGGTGGTGCAGGTGGACGGGAGCCCAGTTCGGCTGCAGCTGTGCGACACCGCTGGACAGGTGAGACCCAGCAGCTTGAGCCGCATGCAGGCACACACCTACCCTCAATGAATCTGCAAACTGTAATTTATGGATGTACGAAATGCGTGAGCCATGAGCCACGATGTTGGTGTGTGACTGATGTCCTGACATGTCCCGCCGTCTGGAGATATTGATGATGACGTGTGTGAGGTTGATCTGATGTGTTTCATTGGAGCTTCGTGTGGTCCGGCCTTTGCCTTCAGGTCTCAGTTATCACTGACACAACTGTAATTATGGTCACACACACACACCCACACATCCAAACACACAGACACAATGCATCTCTCCCTTATTCATTCATTCATTCACAAACACATACACACACCTCTCAACCTCACTCACTCAGTCCCTCACACACACACACACACACACACACACTGAAATGCAGGGCCTCTTGGTACCGTATTCATTTTGTGGTCTCATACATGTAGAGTAGAGCAGGACTAAGCCAGTCACAGTAGCTTTCTGTACAGTAGTGATTGTGCTGCGTGCTGTGTTTCCATGAACTGACTGCAGATAACAGCACATGATAACAGCAGTCCAGACCAGGGTGAGGCACAGGGATCTCGGCAATTCTCTGTACACGCTAGGGTAGAAAAAGCAAGCATCTACCCTTGCAGCGATCGCAAAGGCCCAGTTTTTTGTTTTTGTTCTTTCGAGTGTGATCGGTTGTGCAACTACATCCCTTGCTTGGCTCAGGAAACCCTGGCACAGTTACGGGTCTGAATGGAAGTTTACTGGCTGCAGTCGACCCGCAAGAGCGCACGTCACAAATCAGCAGCTGTTTTGTCTGGGAGAGATTTGCTCTCCACATCCCGGTAAAGAATTAATAAACACGCAAACAGCGTCTGGGCCGGTGGTCCGTGAAAAACCCTTATACGGTCCGCACAGTGAAGCCCTGCGGCCCCCACAGCACGCAGTCCTTACCCCCACACACACACACACACACACACACGCTCCTCTCTTCACCGACAGATGTAGGCCGTCTGGGGCAAACAGTCAGATAAGAGCTCTGACGCACAAAAAGTGAATATCACTTTCAAAGGCTTCCCTCTTTGAGTGGATTGAGGTAAAGTGTTGAGAGAGGGATTGAGAGAGGGATAAGAAAACAGAGAAGAGGGTCTGCCTTATCTGTAAAGGGGGGGAAGGGTGGGATTGGTCTTTGTTGTGGACACAGAGAAGTCTGTTTGAATTGAGGCGCTGGGGAAGGGGGGGTTGTCGACTGGCAGGGTTTGGGGCAGGTACTGGAGCAGCCGACTGTGGGGGAGCCACGCTATGGCAAACTGGCAGGGAGAGGGTTAAGGCCGCACATTTTGTTACAAGAACCTGCCCCAGAGTTAATCTTTGTTTTCAAGGATTTGCGAGGCCCTGTTCGCTAAGCTGTGCGGCTCCAGTGTCTTAATTTGCTCAATTCGCAAAATTCGGTCCAGAGGTGGGGGGGGTGGTTTGGTAAGGGAGGTGGCGGTGGGGGGCGGGGAGAGACTGAATAAAAGCCGATTTTGAAACTTTGTCACGGAGGGATTAACTGCATTTTGATCCCATGAAGTAGCTATTCAGCT
Organism: Albula goreensis; assembly: GCA_022829145.1. Classification (NCBI taxonomy): domain Eukaryota; kingdom Metazoa; phylum Chordata; class Actinopteri; order Albuliformes; family Albulidae; genus Albula; species Albula goreensis. The sequence continues at coordinate 1,821,188 of CM040751.1, forward strand.
GGCTAGGTTATTAGCGGGAGTACAGAGTTTCATAAGTTTATCTATGGGAATGGCCAAGGACATGTTACACTTCAGTGTCTCCACACCCCAGTTTAACACCCTACCAATTATTGTGTTAGTCAGCAAATCGCTGATAGCGATTCTGTCCTCTTTAAATGTATGCTTGAATGAATTTACACTGTAAATACTGGTGGTCACCCATTTTAGCATCAGTCATTGTGATCAAACTTTTTGATTTGTTCAGACTAGTCAGTGATTTCCTGTTCATAGAGGCTCACTGTCCCTTGTGGGGTCCTTGACACTACACTCTCCCTTCATTAGTAAAGACTGGAGTTCATCTCATAGCCTCGTAGTCTGATTCTCTAAGGTGAATCAGCCAAGCACAGAATAAAGGTGTTCATACCTACCTACATTCTTAATTAAAAAGGGGGGCTTGGACAATGGCCAGAGGTCTGCATTAGCCAGGCAACAATTGGCCCAGCTTCACTGGGGAAAGATATGGGTTAAGCTGTTAAACTCATTGGTCTCATCACATTCTAACAGCCAGTCCTGAAGGATCAGGCTCCTTTGAGTGTATGAATCAACTGTATGCTGACTTTGCCTCTGAGGACACAGGCAGCATGCGACTGTTAGTTTATCGGCAGTGAGGATCGAAGTAAGAGATGGTTGTGACGATAGAAAGCATGGAGTCACAAGTTCACAGCATCATCCTCCCGGGTTAGCAGGGAAAGGTTGCTGAGGGAGGCTGAAGGGTTTGGCCGAGTTAGGGTTGGGACTTAAGTAGCACGATAGCATGTCTCATCTCTTTTCTCTGTCCCTGTTTCTGCAGGATGAGTTTGACAAGCTGCGGCACTTCTGCTACCCACGCGCGGACGCCCTGCTACTTTGCTTCAGCGTGGTAAGCCCCGCCTCCTTCCAAAACGTGTGGGAGAAGTGGGTCCCCGAGATCCGGCGCCGCTGCCCGCTCACCCCCGTCCTGCTGGTGGGCACGCAGTGCGACCTGCGCCAGGACGTGAAGGTGCTGATCGAGCTGGCACGCCGCCGCGAGCGCCCTGTCCCAGAGGCAGACGCCCGCGCCCTGGCCGACAAGGTGGGCGCCGTGGCCTACGTGGAGTGCTCCGCCCTCACACAGAAAAACCTGAAGGAGGTGTTCGACGCCGCCATCGCCGTCGGCCTGCGGCACACAGACAGGCGCGACCGGAGGGAACGCAAGGTCCGCAGCACTGCCGACAAGATGAAGATGCTGTCCAAGTCTTGGTGGAAGAAGTACGTCTGCGTACAGTGACCCACAGAGTCTAGAGGAGGGGACTTTTAATCTGAATTAAGGACTCTTATTTTGGAGGGGGGCAGATGGGTCTCAAATGGACTGCTATAACACTGTTAGATGGCTAGGATTGCCCTGTGTAGCTCAGAATACATGACTACACATCAGAACTGTGCAAGGACATTAACTCTATTCCTAGAGTTACAGAGTGAGCGTAGGAACAATGGAATCACGCTCCTTGTCTCCATGAAACTGAGTTTTCTTCTGGGGCTGTGACAAACTGACAGTAAAAAGCCATGCTGTTTAATGTGAACCAATGATCTTGTCCTGTAAGCAATGTGGACATATCGTAAACAACACTTTTTATTTGGGGGTGGGGTTAAAATGGTAATATTTTTGTGTCCCCATGGTTTCATGCTGATATTCCACCATTTTGTTCCAGATCCTGTACTGTGTACTGTATTTATTTCTACTTTTACCTTTTTTCAGTTTGAACTCTTTGTTTGTAAATGTTTGTGTTTCCTTCTGGAAAATTCTGTCAGTCCTGTGGATTTCCCCACCCCCCCTCTCTGTTTGTTACTTGGGCTGTAATGCCAGTATTTGCTTTGCAGTGTCGCAAGACACACAATGGCGCAGTCAGATTTCATTCAGAGAAATGCATTGTAGGTTCCATTCAGGTGAGGCGTTTTCACACCGTGCAGATGCCAGGAGTCTCTCTCACTGCAGTCGAGCCTCTGAACCGGCTGTGGTTCATTACGCTATGTGTGGGATCAGCTGAGGGAGCCGGTCTGTTCAACCGCCACCCGTGAATTTCTGGTGCCAATCGCTTTACATTGTTAGAAATGATTAACGCTTACTGGTTATGAAAAATGTTTGTTTGATAGGCATGATCATCGAATGTGTTCAAACCTCACCGATTACTGACACAGGGAGGCTGTTTTGAGCCCAGCTGATTCCTAATTTTGTATCTTCACCTCAAGTGTCACTATTGAAAACGCTTGTGGGGTGAACAGCCAGATGATTTTGATTGTATTGCTTCTTATTCTTCAGAAGCCAAGCCTGCCTTGTCTCTATGTGTTTTCATCCAATGAGGACATTGCAATAAACTGTGTAGCCACTGATCAAACTCGTGAATAAATCTATGAAACATTAATGCGGTGTGTCTGTGTGAGTCAGCTTTATTGCCATGAGCTGATGCATGTTTATTCAGGGTTATTTGGTTTAGATTTCCCAGCATGCTCTTCTTCATGCACTTAGAATGTGTGTTTGTGACATTCTTTCACCTTGTCAACCACAATCAAACTATACTGAAATAAAGTATAAAACTCTGAGATCTTATGTATATACACTCTGTTTTTGTTCACAGTAGTGTTGGAGAGGAAATTGGAACTATAGAGTATATTTAATTAATGAAATACAATGGATCTTTATTTAGCTATCCATTGGAAAAAATGGAACGATGCTTTTAAATGCTAACACTTCACATTAGCAGAATTCTGTCCATTTTCATATGCGTGCTAAAAGTTTGATTTTCAGTGGTTTAAGCCTTATGAGAGGGTGATAGTTCAAATGCTATACCCATGACCTACATCAAAATAATGCATAAACAACGAGGAGCAGGAGGGAATTCCATTTTGTGTGATAATTATGTTGCTTTTCTATCTTTTTGTACCATAAAATGGCCCCCTCCCAGGTTGAGTGCAGCTCAGAAGGGGTTTTGGTCTAACAGAAACACACTGTTAGCCCACGCACAGACATGCCTCTGCTGGAAACAGCCTCTTGAGCAACAAATTAAACAACGACTTTAGTAACATTTCTGCAGCGCAAAGAGTATTTTTTACACACCAGCCCAGTGTTCATGCATGCAATTGCTGGTGTTAAAAGCGGTTTCATGATTTGCCCCATTTTCTCCCGGTTTGTAATGCCTGATCATATTCGCTGAACACGACCTTGACATCGACGTGTGTGTGAGCACAGACAAGCGGACAGGCAGTTTTTACTATCGTCTGAAAGTCAGCTGGTCCTCTTCATCAGAGCACACACACAGAGAGCGCGGCCAGGTTCTCCATGTGACACTGACCAGCGGCGAGACACAAGCATCCCTGCTGTGTGAGGTCATATCGCAACTGGCAACATCGTAACTAATAAGAGACTTCGAGAAGCAGCTGGACGCAGCCTGCTCTGACATGGTCTAGATTCAGTACTTAGGAGAGTTTATATCAACAAACCACATAAGTACATTACCATTTGATGAGATATCTATGGGTGTGTTTGGCTTTTAATGTACAAAAGTACTTTGATACTGAACCATTTTGAACTGAAGACAACATTCAAACATTATTTTTCCGATAAATCCAAGGCTAATCTTAAACATCCGAGCATGTATCTGCAGGCTTTCCTCACAAAGGTGAGGTCTGACTTTGCGATATCTCCCAGTCAACATGGCAACCAAAGCTCACAGCGCCAGCGAGCCCTAGCCTGCATTTATGACTGTCCCACACTCCCAAACTTCACTTTTCTCAGGGCCTTAGTGTGCAGGTAATTGGTTTGGTGCTGGATCTGGGTTAATCAGGGTCTGTGAAATGCCCCCTCATCCCCCAAAAAAAAAAAACAAAACAAAAAAACAAACAAAAAAAAAAACGGGGCTACTGTACATTCAGACATAAGCCGTTGCAACCAGACGCATACTTAATGTCTGCAAAGTTGTCCATAAAACAATAATGAATGTAGTAATGACAGGGAAGGATATGAGTGGAAAGTGCACGCATACTTCTGCGCTTTGTGTCTGTGAACTGCTGAGACGCAGGAAACAGAGCTGCTGGAATCTGAACGGTGCGTAAAGAGTGTTTTTAGTATTATAACCCAATCATCATACATCCAGGCTTTCAGCGGTAACACCGGTAATTTGACCGAGAGCGCCTCTGTTTTGTCTTAGCCAAAGTGGCGAGTTCAAATGACAGCAACTATATTACGGTTAGCCTCCACCCCGCTAATGACCGGTCTCCATAAACCCCAGCCCCAGACAAATGCAGGAGGCCCACCCTGGTGCTGTTCTTCATACCGTTTCCATGCTAGTTTTGTAAGAGCAGAAAGAGAGTAGTCATTTTTCACAGCACTGTGCATTTTTCTTACACTGCAAGAGTCACTGCCGCTATTCCATTTAAGTCTTTGTCTTAAGTCCACTTAACCTTATGTTATGGGAACTGAGCTCAGGTTATTTTTATTGACCCTGGTGCAGTATTGCGAGTATGTTGACCGCAGGTTTACATTCACTCACTCTGGCCATCAGTGCGGCGGTCAGTGAAGGAACGCAGTTTCTGGAGGTCGGCAGCCAGCAAACCGAACAACAGCTGTTGAAGAAGAGTGAGAGAGGAGCCTGCCCCCATCTTCCACTGCTATGTCCCTCTCCTCTCCATGCTGCAGGCTTCTGTCGGGAGCTGTAGCTGCAGGTCCCGCCATGCCTGTCTCCGCTGAAAGAGCAGTCAAGGGGTTCTCAGGCCTTGCATGTATGCAAAGCTGCCCTACAATGCTGACATTTAAAAGTGCGATACAAAAAAAAAATCAGACCGAGTTGAACTGAACTTGATAACACCTGAATTTTGGTCCTGAAAGATCAAGCGTGACAAACAATTCTGTTTCATACAAAAAGTGACTACAGAAAAAAGGTGAATCACCAGCAATCACCAGGCTGTTGTCCAACAAATATTTAGGCAACTGGCTGCATAATTAAATGATATTTCAGGAATTTTTTTGTGAGGAAAATTAAACGAGGAAATAAATGAACTAGCTAATTCAAATATCTTAAGATGATATTTAAACGATAGCTTCCATAACATTCTGGAGAGAGCAGGCAGATTTGTAGCAGTCACAGTTGGTTTAGAATCAAAGGGTATGACACACGTCAAATTGCAATGAGCTATGGTCCACCTAACACAGCTACTCTGTCCACAGTTGCAGTGTAATAATTTGAAACAACGATTTTGATCCCCCTTTATTCTGCTTATGTGATTTCTGGGAATGTTAAGTAAAACATGAACTCTGACTCGCCTGGGGGAAAAAGTCACATAACCAGTGGTGATTGCATAGGGTCAGTCCAGGATTTTGCTCTTAGATAATTTTGAGCATGATTGAACTAAAGAGACGGGACGAAAGTTCATTAAGGGTATTAGCGTATGTTACATGGATCTGGGTCTGTAGGGGGCTTTATATGTGGTCTGCAAATTTATATTGCCCAGGTACAGCAGTACGGTAATTATGTAACCTGTCTGGATGTCATGAGAATTTCACATGAGGTAAAAAGAAAGCATAATCATTTTTCTCTCAGTTCTTCTCAGGTTTTGGTTGGACTCAAAACTGTTTGAACTGGAATGTGTAGTTAAAACACTTTCTCTTTTCATTTTGTACCTGTTGTTGGTCGTCTCTGACTGTTTTTCTGTGATATATTGAGGTAGCTGTTGGCTGTATGTGACCGTTGTTCGGTGATATATTGTGGTAGATTTTGGCTGTTTGTGGCTGGTGTTCTGTGATATATTGTGGTAGATTTTGGCTGTTTGTGACCGGTGTTCTGTGATATATTGTGGTAGATGTTGGTCCATATGTGACCGTTGTTTTGTGATATAATGTGGTAGAAACTGAGGTAAGACAGATGCGTGTTCAGTGCAGGCCTCATCCTGCAGGAAGGCTAGAGTTATTGTCCTCTCCAGCCAGTGTGATGAAGGTGACAAACTCTCACAGAAACCGTGATGTTGAGAACAGGCAGCAGCCGTGAGGTGATTGGTTAATGGCCAGTAATGAGTTGCCCAGGAGTCTTTTCCCATCATGCTTTCCTGGCTGGCTGGGTAGTGGCCAGATTCCAGTGCTCTCCACTCTCAAGCCAACAAGGACGGAATGTGAACCATTATCATGTCTAGCCAACATTAGAGACCCAACATTAAGTTAACCAAGCTTATTTAAATGAGCTAGCAAAATTAACAAACTTGTGCTAGCAAGTATCTATAATGGCAGGAAGGAATATGGTATGAATAGGGCATTTATAAGGGAAATTGCCATACACTTCACAATTACAATACAATTGGGAAAAATGCAAAGTATGTTGCATAATTCTGTAAATTATGTACACAATTTTGTGTATGTGTGTGTGTGTGTGTGTGTGTGTGTGTGTGTGTGTGTGTGTGTGTGTGTGTGTGTGTGTGTGTGTGTGTGTGTGTGTGTTTGAGAGGGAAAAAGATACCTTCATTCATTCATAGACGGAATTTGACTTTTGGACTGCTGCATGTCCTCATTTTCACATACAGCAATCGCAAAACAAACTCGCTCCATTTACCTGGGCTGTAAAGAAAATGGAGGTTTGAAAGGAATTTATCTTTTTTCCAAGGAGTGAGCGCCGTGTTATCCTGCGGCATAATCTGGTCTGATACCAGCAATGACTGGGGAAACACCCGGAGCAGCTCTCCATTCAGAAGATGGGTTAATGATTATTCTGTAGACTGTGAATAGTGACTGAAGGTTGCTTTCTCAATGACTGCATTTCAGCAAGTATACCTTACAGTTGTGTTTTTATACCATTCAACTGAAAGATTCACTTTGTTTTAGTGCTTGGTGTCCAAACTTTCCTTTGTCTTGGTGTCCACTTCCTTTGTGTACCTGGTAAAAAGTTGACATATGGAATATTCAGTTTCTTTTACTCAATGGGTGATAATTAATTGCATCTCTTATTCTTATAAGATTATATCTTATTCTTCATTTTAAAAAAAATTGTTTTTCTTAAAGACATTTATAATTATTTCATGTAAAACACATTCAATGTTTCAGATTATTCCACGTCTCTGATGTCACATCCAGAGTTTGTGATTGGCTGGCTAGTGTGGCCCATTGGGACGGGCTTATCTGATTGGCCGCACGAGGCCCATTGTTCTCTTTGTGTGGAGTGTGCTGGTGGAATGATCTCACCTCTTTTATCAACATGCTACAGTTTCTGCCCTCCATCCCCCTCTCCCTCTCAGTTTTTCACGAGAGTTTTGCTGCCGTTCCCTTCTCATTGTATGCAGCAGGGTGGTTTTGACATTTCGATCCTTGACAATGTCAGTTGTCAAGCATATCAATACAACAGATATCTGTGTCATACAGCCCTCGCTGCCCCTGTGTATGATGTTTTCATTCTCCGAGCCCAAGAAGAGTTTAAAAACATGTTTCTGGTTGCTTCCTCTTGCTTTTCAACCACAAAAGTTTATATAATTACAGCCGTCCTGTCTTAAAACCTTTTGTATTGTTTTACGCAGAATGGTGGATGGTCCTCGGTTTGATCGAATCCCCTTCTGTCTGCCTCATCCAAATGTTTGTTTACTCACAACGAGTGTTTGCAGATGCAGGTGACTAATTGCTGCACTGTTGTGTGTTCTGCTTGAATCTACTTCCTGGTACATAATTTCCTGGTACATAATTTCAGTGACACATACACACACACACACACACACTCACTCACAGCAAATACAAAACCCAGTAATCCCCCCCCGAAAAATCCTGCATTATCCTTTGATTTTATTTTTACTGGGTGGTTCAGCTACTTGCTTTCTTCAGATATTAACAAGCTGTTAATTTAAAGTTTCGCACAGTGTCACCTGCAGCGCCCCATCTGGCCGGGACGTCCTGGCACTGACATTTGGAATGCTAGGGCCGTATCCATGGTGATGCGCCAGGCCAGACACTGGGCCTGTTATGTAAGATTGTACCTGGCAGCGCTTCGCTCCGTGTACTGTGTGAGAAAGGATTTATCTCTCTAACAGATAATGCAGGCCAAAACGCTTCATTTGTTCCTGTACTGCAGGACCTATGGCTTTCACAGACTTTCCTGGCTTCGTCTAACATGATTGTACTTGTTACTGCCTTTCAAATGTCTCTCTCTCTCTCTCTCTCTCTCTCTCTCTCTCTCTCTCTTCTCTGTGCTAGATTAAAGACACACCAATCTTTGATGATTTCTGATTAGTTTAGTTAGTTTACTTTGTTATTTTCCTGGTAATGTTAAAGATAGTATATTCTCTCCATTGGAAAAGAGTATTTAACTCTGCTAAATTTTACAGTTTGACAGAATGATTGAAACAAGAATTTTATGTTCATTAAAGCATTAAATGATCAATTATCTTGTCAACAAAAAGCTAAATTTGGCTAAAAAAAAGGTTTATGTGCGTTATGTATTTTTATTATGTTGATTAATTCTGTCAAATATTTTTGTCTTCATGCATCTCCTAATCAAGTTTTTGTGAATGATTTTGTTATTGAATTTCAAAATTTAAAGTCTCTCTTGTTTTTTTTTGGTTTCTCTCACAGGTAGGGCACTGCTGTCGTATCCTGGAGCACAATGCCCAAACTGCCTCAGTAAACGCACAGCACACTCTTCCCTATCTGTGTCACTGGCTTTCTCGCTCACACTCCTGTTTCCTAAAGAGAGGTGATACAAGATTCCTTTTATCTTTTTACAAGGTAACCTTTAAAACACAAAGTTATTGCTCCCCTCTCTCATTCCCATCTGTGCCCTGCTCCCTCCCTCTCTCCCTCCCTCCCTCCCTCCCTCCCCTCTCTCTCTCTCTTTTATGACTCTCACTCCACCGCTGTCTTGTGGACCCATTGCTCTGCATGTTACCATGGTTTATCTTGTGTGGCCACAAGTAACGTTTACAGCCCAGTACTGATCAACCAGTCGATCTTCTTTTTTGCACAGTGCCATTTACTGGCTGTCTCACAAAACTTTGCATTGGAAATTTTCTACAGAAAATTTTGAAAAGAGACAAAACCCCAACTGAGCCAATTTTAAAGTAAGAGGAAATGTACTTCTTCACCCCCTGGCAAATGGACAAAGGTAGAAAAATGCAATTCAACAAACTTTGAAGAAAAATAGGCCAGGACCTGCTTTTGTGAGAGAGGACACCTTGTGCTCTGTGATATCAGAGACTATTATAACTCACCACACTTCCAATGTACGTACACACACACAAACACTCACACATACACACACATACATACACAAACACACACACACTGCCCACTGCCTGCTCTGAGAAAAGCATGACTGTGACACTCTTATTTGTGTTTATAGCTGTTCTTTCAGCATGTAGTCTTCTCCAGGCACAGTGACACACACACACACACACACACAGAAACACACCAGCACATTTAAGAGAGTACACAGAGAGTTTGATGATAATGTCATGCAAAAAAACCAGCCACTGATTTCCTATTGTGTGTATTTAAATCTTAGGTTGCATGATGGGAAGGACTTTACTGACAGTCACTATTGTGTTAATTCATATAGCAGATGCCCTCACACAAGTGCATACTATAGTTTTACAGAGACAATACCTTATTTGTACGTTACATCCTTGTGCAGCTTTGTACTTTTCCATCAGCTCACTGTTGACACTGCGATACAACAAGCCTGGATACCTATACTGGGGTGCCATAAGGTGGATCTGATGTAGCAATGCACATTGCTTTAAGGTCTTAAAGGGATAGCAAACCAAAATGACATAATCAGCTCATTGAAAGTGAACTATAGACCAGGAGTGAGGGTGGCTATGATAAGCACGATTCCTATGCGCTGTGCCCATCACATGCTAACAAGGCTAACAGTGTAATGGCTAACAAGGCTAACAGCGCTATGTCACAGAAAATGTGTAATCCGGATGAACTTTCCCATCAAAGAAATAAGTGAATGTGAACCTAATTTGGCCTGTGTCATTGAGTTCAAAGAATAAGAATGAGCGTGAACATACAAAGTTCTTCATGAGAAAGGAGCAAACTCTTCTACTCCCATAATCTTTCGTGAAGGAATGGGGGAACTAACGCGGTCACATACGGCGAAGTGCTTTCATCAGCAGATTCTTTCACCTCTTGATGAATGAGCTTTCGAAAAGTTTTTTTTTTTTGCTGTTCCTTAAGCTTCGGCCCACTCTTTCTACTCTGTTATTAAACTCCAACAACAATGCTCTCTCCCCCTCCTTCTCCTCCCTCCTTCTCTCCCTCCCTACCAAATCCAGCTCCTCTATCTCTCTCTCTCTCCTTACTCCTCCAGTCTTCTGTCCTCCCTCAACTTTTAAGGGCATCTTGAGGGAAACAAAATACGTTTAATCATATTATTCTATAACAACGACCAGAAAAGGCATTTCAGGACTTAAATACGTATATTTTTAATATATATTATATATTATAATAAAATATAAACAGCAGCAGTAAAAGGCGTTCTTATATTATTTATATATTTGCATGTGTTATATTTTTATAATAATGAACAGAAAGGAGTGTGTCCGTAGGGAAATAGCAGCCATTCATTTTAGGACAGGAAATAATAAAGAGCTCAGAGGAACTGTGTTTTGTCTAGCTCACTGCCGTCTTTGTTTTCTCAAGGTCAGCTGTGGAGATGCAGCTGGGGACTGATTTGCTTGACGACGCACCTGATCGCGGCTGACGGCGTGTGCACAGCGGTCCTCGCCATGTCTCAGTGTTTGTGCTTCAGTGCAGGGGACAGACACACTCTTAAAATGAACGCCCCTCTTTCCTCTGCTTTTACTGGCACTGTAACGTGAGAGCTAATCACTGCCTCTCTGTTTTAAAGCTGGAAAACACACACGCAGAAACACAGCCGCGGAGGTGGGCCATCTTAATTAGACCCAGCCAGCTCGCTCAGCCCTGTGCCGCTTTTGAAACCCGATCGGGGGTCCGACCTTTGACCATTCCCCTTCATAGGATGGGAGAAATAATTCTCCGCCTCTCTGAACAGAATGGGTCCTTCCTGGAGGAACCACCGGTGACCCTTGACCCCAGACGCTATCCAGACCTCGCGTCTGCGTCCGAGCTTAGCTTCTCTGGCGAGGGGGAAGCTGACCCTGACCTCATCAATGGGATAATTTCTCTTTTCTCCTTGCCAACTGATTAGTGTGTGTGTGTGTGTGTGTGTGTGTGCGCATGCATTTGTTTGTGTTTGTGTGTGTGTGCCTGTGTATGCAGGTGTGTATGTGTGCATAGATATATTCATTTGTGTTTGAGTTAGTGTATGTATATACATGCATGTATGTGTGTTTGTATGTGTCAACTGTCTGTCTGTGTCTGTGCATACAAGCATGCAGTTGTGTGAGTGGGGGTTTGGTGTGTGTACTGCATGTGTGTGTTTGTTTGGGAATGTCCTTCACACTAGTTTCTGCAGGTTGTTTAAGTCCATCAACAAGCATTAAACAGATGTCCTAGTTTTGTGTTGTACTTTGCACTACACGTATCTTGCTCGGCCCACATGGTTACACAGTCTCCTCTGAGTCCACCCGTGTACTTGGTGTCCGGTGTCTTTGCGCTGCCAAAGCTAACATTGTTACATTTACCACGCTGATAAGGGGGAAAAAATTAGATCATTCAATTCTATAGTCAATGCAAATGTACCTTACCCTCTTTTGGTGTTAATTAGATATGTAATTAAAATTCTGATTGTGACCTCATCTATTCCATTATCGTTTAGCAAAGTGTGCGAGAGTTGGTTGCGACCAGCCCAGAACTGGCGCAGTCATTTGTATGGATAATTACCAAGCGTAATGTTATGGAGCCCAGATAGCCTGAGGGCTTCCTACTCAAGAAGGGCCGTTTCCATGTGTTTGTGTTTATTAGTGTCAACATGTCTGTTTCTCCTCTCAGTGTTCCACTATAACTCTTCTCTTCGACTCAACCGCCTGTTAAGGGGTCAGGGGATAATTTCTGGTTTTCTTTATATTTTCCACATTCTGCCTTTTTGAAGTCGACCATCCGGCAGCTGGGAAGAGCAAAAACGTAGGGAAGGTCACAGGAATCTGAACACGTCGGGCACAGTTACAGAAATCCGGCCTTGCAGAGGCTGGCATTGTCCTTTCTTTGATTCAGCTCAAGAGTACATTTGAATAGCTTGCGCCAGAATACCAAACACATATTTCCGTGGAAAATGCATAGACATATCGAACAAAAGGAACAATGGAAGTAATATCCTGTGATGGGAATACAAAAAGGACGACTAAGTTTCAATGGCGAGAAATAGCGAGATGGGAGTTTGAATTAGAGAAGTTTGAGTCTTTTGTGTTGTGTCTCTCAGTCCTCCTCTGCTTTGTTTCACTCCCCCCCACACACACACACACACACACACATTTATGTCTTTATCCAGCCCCCTCCCTTTACTGGAGGCATTGAATGCTCCCACTCATTTCCTGCTTAGTACGTAGGAACAAAATCCCTTTGTCGCACTGTTAGCCCGTATGAATTCTCTCTCTGTATCGTTTAGATTTGCTTTTCTCTGTTTTCCCTCGTAGTGCTAAAGCTCTTGGGGCAACGCAAAGCCCTGTTGAGCTGCAAGATCATCTATTCATCAAATATGAGTTTCCGGGCTTCTGATGGGAGGTTTGGGAGTCAGCTGGCCCGTGTTATTGTCCTGTTCCCCATATCCGGGCTCGTCGTGTTCTGAAGAGAATAGAAAAATGATGAGACGTCGGTCGGCCGATCTACGGAGGTCATTGTAAATCGTGGCGCTTCCGGGCCTCCAGGTGGTTCAGGCAGTTAAAACTCACCTTCTGAAGCCAAAGTGTGAGTGTGAAAATGGGGATTAGGGGCGAGTCTCAGCTGCATCATTTGCTGGTTATGGCAAGGTAACGATTAGTGCAGCCTTGCCAGGCAATGATTAGGGGTAAGTGGAAAGAAGCAGGATTTGGCATTGAGCGAATCGGAAGAGTTACATGCCTACAGCGCTCCTCCTGAAGTCAGCAGAAAAGGGTTGCTTTTGGCAGACCAGGGTTTAGGTTAGCTCATGCGGGCGTGGCATGGTTCACATCAGCATGTCCAATATTCTGATCTTACCACCAGTTTGTTGCTGACCAGAGGCAAGGTCAAGGGTTCGGTTGAGTTTCGGCCGTCCGGTTGTCCGGGCTACGACTTTGTTTCGCCGTGCGGTGCAGCGTGACGTGTTCTCACCACGTCCACACTCCGTGCTCTACTTTGTGGGCTGACCTCCACGATAATCCCCCTTTCTTATTTTTTCTTTGGAAAGAATTTTCTCAAGAGCCGCGACCTGCACTGGTCAGGGGGGAGGGTCAACGGAGGATAAGAACAAGAGAGGGAGGGAGGGGGGCGGGTTCACTGTAGCAGAGAGAGTGGCAGAATGTGATGTGATGGACAAAGACATTTGTAGTGAAAGCACCCTTCACAGAAGAAAGTCACTAGCGTTCTTTGTCCCATTCTGTTCTGCAAACGAAACATGTTTTTAAGATGTAGCTACACAAATTAGCTACACATCTCTGCACCATAACCAGGCAGGTCAGAACGAATGCATGGAGGACTGAGAGAAGGAAAGAATGTGACAGTAGTCAGCAGCTGGATAACAGGTGGTTGTCTATGATATGTTTATCTCAAACTAGGAGGCAACTGCATAATGTTGAAAGCAGGAGAACTAGATGATAAACCAGGAGAGAATAGGGAAACAGTGAAACAGAGCTCAAGACAGCAACTTTTGGGAGAAAGAGAAGAAAGAAGAAAGAAGAGAGTCCAGACAAAAATGATGGAGGGAAAGAGAGGAAAATAGTTGAAAAGAGATTGAAAGAGTGGCCCCCTCTCAGGACTCCTAATTGTTGTGATTATGGGGGCACCTCCCCATGCAGCCAGCCAGGTCAGCCTTGGACCTTTGAAGCCAGAGGACCTCCGCCCAGCCCATGCTGTCTGTGTCTGTAACAACAACAGCTGTTCACTGTGTGTGTGTGTGTGTGTGTGTGTGTGTGTGTGTGTGTGTGTGTGTGTGTGTGTGTGTGTGTGTGTGTGACTGAGTATGTTTGAGTGTGTGTTAGAATGTGTGTGTGTGTATGAGAGTGTGTGTGTGTGTGTGTGTGTGTGTTTGAGTGTGTATGTGAGTGATTGTGTGTGTGAGACTGAGTATGTTTGAGTGTGTGTTAGAATGTGTGTGTATGAGAGTGTGTGTGAGAGTGAGTGTAAGTATATATTTTTCTCTTAATGCACCAGATGTTATGCATTATAAAGCAAAGTTTCTGAGTGAAAAATACTGAACACAGACTGAGCAGAGCGCAGACTGTACTGATGAAAACACACTCCCCTCGGCTCAGACTGAGCAGAGAGCAGACTATACTGATGAAAACACACTCCCCTCGGCTCAGACTGAGCAGAGAGCAGACTGTACTGATGAAAACACACTCCCCTCGGCTTAGACTGAGCAGAGAGCAGACTGTACTGATGAAAACACACTCCCCTCGGCTCAGACTGAGCAGAGCGCAGACTGTACTGTTGAAAACACACTCCCCTCGGCTCAGACTGAGAAGAGAGCAGACTATACTGATGAAAACACATTCCCCTCGGCTCAGACTGAGCAGAGCGCAGACTGTACTGATGAAAACACACTCCCCTCGGCTCAGACTGAGCAGAGAGCAGACTGTACTGGTGAAAACACACTCCCCTCGGCTCAGACTGAGAAGAGAGCAGACTATACTGATGAAAACACACTCCCCTCGGCTCAGACTGAGCAGAGAGCAGACTGTACTGGTGAAAACACACTCCCCTCGGCTCAGACTGAGCAGAGAGCAGACTGTACTGGTGAAAACACACTCCCCTCGGCTCAAAGTGAAAATGAAAGGGTACCGCCACGGCTGGAAACCAGCCCTCTTTCCACAACACTGAACCTTCCAGAGCGCCAGCGCCAGCCTGCTCTTAGAGACCGCAGGCTTTCCCCAGTCAAACATAACATCTTTGTTCTGGCTTCCTCTCCTACCTTCGTTTTAATCAGGACTGCCTGCCTCGCTAACCCAGAGGTGTGAAACCCGACCCCAAGCTTTTAGGATGTGACTGCGAACGATTAAATCGAGAGTTTCGCGTTGTGGTTCCCTCGCAGCCAGAAAGCAGACGCTTCCCTCCCTACAGTATTATGGCGCTGTCAGCGTGGCGGGTAGGCTACGATAGCTCGGGTTCTTAATGGATTTTCCTTTAAAGGCCCCCGTGTCCTTAAACAGACTGGACCACCTCGGTGCACTGGCTCCGTATATCCCCCGGTGACAGTGTATTTACCCAGTAACCATACACTCCCCCGGCGCCAGCTCCACACTGCCCCCCCCACCCACCCCCACCCAAATAGCCGGGCTTTAATTGGCCAGGCGTCTCTTCGTTGGAAACAGCTGATGTAACGATACACGCTAACGTTGCACAAGGCACATCAAGGACACAGAAACCTCCATAAACCTGCACTTTAGCACATCGGACTGCATGGCGCTAACCTCACAGCTCCACGTTCCGCTGTTTCTGCTTTTCAGCCCCCACCGATCGTCATAAATACAGTCTGTTCTTATAAGAGATTATATCATAATACCATATGGTAATCACAGTTTATTTCCCTTTAACTACGGCGTGCCCCGGTAGCTCAGCCGGTAGAGCGCATCCCGCATAAGGCCAGGCCTTACCGCGGCAGCCTGTCTGTCTCTCTACCGTTACTGTCAATAAAAGTGGAAAAATCCCAAAAAAATAAAATATTTCCCTTTAACTAGTGCGGCTGGGGGAGGGGTTCAATTACCATATCAGACATCAGCTGTCTCAGTCATCAGGCTTGAGGAGCGAGGCCGGGCCTTCACCGATTGGTTACACGTTAACCAATACATACACCCCGTGTAAGGAGCCGCCAGGACTCCTATATGTAAGAGTTAAATTTCACTGGAGTTCGGACCGCAGCGGTCAATGTGTACCGCGGTCACATGACTGATAAGAGCAAGCTGGAAAAACACAGGGGACGTGTTCCCTCAAACCACACCATGGGGCTTAGTCCTAAACCGTGAGTCATGAATTCAAAACATTCATTTAAATCTGTGTAAATATTTGTTTAAATTTTGATTAAAGCACCATAATGATTAAAGTCGGTGTCCCCATAGATTATGATTAGATTTCACGACAAAGTTTTGGGCCTCATATTTTATATTGAATAAGGATTACGTGTTGAACAGTACTAATATTTAAAGACTGCAGTGTTGTTTTACTACATCTTTCTTAGCAGAGGGCTGCAGTACTGAAGCAAGTTAATATGGTAATGCAGAGAAAATACTTTCAGTTGAATGTGACTGAAAGCCCTGCTTTATATTAGATCTATATGGAAAGTATATATACAGTATATGGGGAATTAGGTTTAAGGAAGAGTCATGAGAAACTGCATGGATACATACCTTATTTTTTTCCTTTTTATTTTTTTGGGGGGAGGCTTATCGCCCCAGGCTGAAAGGGTGGTGACCCATCTCCCGAAAGGCCGGTGGGTTTGGGCAGGATGAAGGGATACCTTTCAGTGAGTGGCGAGTGACAGGGCAGGTCATGTGACATGCTGCCCAGATAATGACCTGTGCTCAGTAATTAAGAGTGAGGGGAAAGATGGGGGGCAGAGTTAAAGGCCATGCTATAGGACACAGTGTGCCTGTATGCGTGAATGGGATCATTGATGCTGGATCAGACATGTCGCCACCACAGTCTCCCAGTGTCTCAGCGCACAAAACATGGGCCAGTTACGTAATCACCCACCCACCAGACCCCAGCAGCTCTGCCATTACCACATAAACACACTAAACTGTGTGTGTGTGTCAGTCATTACCGCGCAAAGCACTGAGCCGTGTGTGTGTCAGTCATTACTGCACAAACGCACTGAGCCCTGTGCGTGTGTCAGTCATTACCATGCATACGCACTGAGCCGTGTGTGTGTATCAGTCATTCCCGTGCAAACGCACTGAGCCGTGTATGTGTCAGTTACAACCGTGTAAACAAATTGAGCCGCACACCACAAGTAATACCCAGTAACAAGCACAAAACAACATACAACACACCATACCGTGTGTGTGCTCATAAACATAGCTGAAGCCAAAAAAATATGTGTGTATGTGCCCAAACACATTCAGAGAAACAAACCTTAAACACACACCTACATGCACTTTCACACACTTCCACACATATTCACCATAATAATACACACACACTGTCGGCTACATTCACAGAATACAGAACACACTCATACATACGTGCACATGCACGGTGAATAACCAAAAGTGTCAAACATACACACAGCCTGGCATGCCTGTAATCGTAATGTCACGCGCCCTGCTGTGTGTTTTCTGTGGATAAACCTGGGTAACAGGTTTGGAGGGGAGGAGGATGTTTTTGAATGATTGGGTGACCTAAGCCACCCCGTCACTGGTACACAGAACACCCTTGCGCTTTCAGGGAAATGTTTGTGAGCACAGCCCCGCATCACCCTGTTGACAGTGTAATCAGTCAACTGTTTCCTACGCCCATGCCACTGTTTGGACAACACTCACATGATCCTGCACAACAATCCCAACCAGCAGCAGTCCCAGCGGGCAGCCGGCGGGGTGCCCTGGCCTGTCTGGGGCAGGAAATACGCCTTGGTTACCAGTTACGCACAGAAAACCCCTGTGATTAGCCAGTCTCTGGACAGCCTGCCTCAGTGGTGATGGGAAAAGCAAGGGATGTTGCCAGAGCAATGAGGCGCTTGGGTTTGGCTTTCAGCTGCTAACTGCCATTTGCTATAGTTAGCCACGCTAGCTATTAGGACATGGCCATGGAGGGGGTGTTTAAAACCTCACGGAGTAATGAATGGCAGACACCAGGCATTCTGTTATAAAACCATGTTATCTGTGCAGAGTTATCCACATGTGGGGATAGGGTTTATATACTTATGGGAAATCAAGGATGAGGTTATGAGGATTTGGCTTTGGATACTAAGGTTAGGATGAGGGTTACCAGGGATCCAATGTTTGAGGGTTTGAACCTCAAATGGAACCACTTTTGGGCGCTTATCTGAGTTTTTAAACTAAAACCTTCTTGTATTAAGTTAATTTGCAGATGAGGAGGAGATGATAAGGCCATGATTTAAACAAGTAGGCCAGTGCCATACATGGGAATGGTGTGTGATTTCATGTGAGAATTTCGTGGTGAGTATTTCATGTGTGAACTGGAATATGCAGGTTTTAGCAGTGTAAGGTTACCTGCATGAAAGACTCTTTTCTTCCCCCTGTGCAGGTTAGGTATGAGCCACAGGAATGTGCAGTTGTGTTGTGGATCCGGTGGGAGATCAGGGGCCTGCGGCTCCAGGCTGAGGAGTGACATCATCCAGGTACACAGGAGGGTTGCTGAGGGACGTGACTCAAAGCGTCTCTCTCTCTCTCTCTCTCTCTCCCCACCCCTCCCCTGGTCTCTCTCTCTCTCTTTCTCTCTCTGTATTCCATCGTTCCCTCCTCTGGAGTAGGATTTTTCCACTGTGGATGAAGGGCTACGAAAGCCATCTCACCCCAGAACTGTTGTAACACATTCATGAAATATATACCACATGGGCCAGATTTTGGCCCCATTAAAATCTATTATGCAACCTCGTACCCGAAATCAGCACCGTCCAGAGTTGCCTTGCTCAAACATGCAGAAAGCCCTTTTCCACTATTGCTTCACCTTATCGGGTGATTTATTTCTGTCTTGCTTTGTAAAAAAAAAAAAAAGGCACCTGTTGACCTGGGTTGTAACTCTGCACCTCTGCGAAAGCTCTAATCTCCTTCTAGCTGGAGTTGAGCGGCGGAGGGCCTCTGTGGTTTTAGTGCGGCTGTGCTGAGCGCAGGACTTTGGAACGCCTTTATTTCAGCGGCGGTTTCGATGGCTCTGTGCTTTGCTGGTTTTATTGGGGGGCCCCACAGCGCTAAGCCTGGGTGTTATGTAATCCCCTCACAGTGGATCAGCAGGGCATAAGCGCAGAATGCGGCTGTGCCTGTCTCAGCCAGCCTCCAGGCCCTGACTGGCCCCATCACTGACTGGGCCGGACCCCAGTGCCATGCTCCGGGCCTCCCCCTTCCCAGCCTCCTGGAATCCCGCAGCCCCCTATCCCCCATACCCCACCCCTCATGCCTCCTGTCCAGCATTACACTCTCCAGCTCCACAGCTTTGGTAGACAAATACACCACCTTCCCCCAAAGAGTCGTTAAACCCAGGCTCTGACTTACAGCGGTCCTCAGTCCACAGTGCACGGCTTGAGTGAACGCACAGAGCTTTGTGAGGTGTGAAGCTGGGAATTTGGGGGGTTGCAGGCTCAAAGCAGCATCATGCTGGGAGGGTGAGAGAGGATCACACCTACACACTTGCCTTCCCAACAGGGGGGCGACACCCACCCCCATCCCCCAGCGATCCGCTGTCACAGGAGAGGGCAGTCAGGGGACAGACTTCACCCCCCGGTGAGCTGAAAGTCCCCACCCCACTGTCCTCCAGGTCTGTGCACGGTACAGACCACGGCAGCCTCGCTTTCTTCCTGATTCTCCTGGACCCTATCAGCTGCCTTTGACACAGTAGACCACTTCATCCTCCTGTGCTCCTTGGCAGCAATGGGGATCTGTGACACAGCTCTTGACTGGATTGAGTCCTGCCTCTCTGGTTGCTTCAAGGTTGCCTGGGGTGATGCAGTATCAACACTGTTTCCTCTTATTGCAGGAGTTCCCCAGGGTTCAGTCCTTAGCCCACTTCTATTTTCTCTATATACCCATTCTCTTGGGCCTGTCATCTCTGCCCACAGTCTATCCTACCAGTGCTGTGCTGGTGACAACAGTTTCTCTCATTCTCTCCATCTGACACACAGATCTCTGCTCATTTCTTTACTTGCCCAGGCGTCATCCCGACCTAGATGGACACCCGACACCTCAAGTTTAACCAGACAATACAGAGCTCATCTTCTTTCCTGCCCTGTCTTCCCTCATCCTGTACTTCTTCTTAGGGGACACCATCATGTCATAATTTTCTTGTGCAAAGAAACTTGGAGTGGTCCTTGATAACAAACTGACCCTCACCGCAGAGACTCTGACCAGCTTCAATTGCAGCCTCAACATTTCTGGACGCACCTCTCCCTATCCCTCCCTAGCGGTTCTATACAACCATAGCTGTGTATTACTATTTTTTTACTTTATTTTTGCCTGTTGTTGTTGTCATTGTTGCTGCTGTTGCTGTTGTTGTTTGTTTTCTTGCTTCAACAGGTCCTTCACACAGTTATAGTCCACGGTTATGTTATCCCTTCCAGCTTTTGGGAGCTTTACTCAACTCTCGGATGTTTAGGTATGAGGAAAACTAACGCTTACTTAATTGTTGTCAAGAAAGAAACAGCAGAAGTGAATTTTATTACATTCCATTTTAAATTAAACAACCCATCAATCGTGTTTACACTTGTAACATTCTGTGGCTGTCCACACAGATGTGAGGAAAGACATCAAATGCAAACACAAGCTTTCTCCTCTGTTTCTAAAGCTGTATAATAGGTTTGATTTTTCTCACCTGGTTTGCTTCCACTAATTGAATTCAGCACCTAGCATAGTTAAAATAACAAGACAGAGATGGAAACCTCATCTGAAAAAAATAATATAGTGAGGAAATTAAATTATTTACCACAAGCTGAAAACTTAGCCACAAATCCCTTGTAGCAAGAGTTAATCGTTATGTTGTGTTACAGAAGATGAATCAGAGAGCTTTCGTTTTTTTTTCTCCACTTAGCAGTAGCACCCCCATCCTTGTTATACTTGCACACGTGTTTACTATGTGTCTGTTCACACTTCCTGTATCAATCACAGTCATTGATACCTGCCGGACAGGAGCTTAATGGCAGAAGTGACTTCATCTCCCTAAGGCTGTCCCCCACACACAGCTCATTGTTCCTCTCTTTCAGGAACATGGTTCCTGTGCCTCTGCGATATCTGAGGGTAACATTCCCACATCCTGGTGTGTGTGTGTGTGTGTGTGTGTGTGTGTGTGTGTGTGTGTGTGTGTGTGTGTGTGTGTGTGTGTGTGTGTGTGTGTGTGTGTGTGCAAGAGAGAGAGAGATAGAGAGAGAGTGTGTGAGAACGAGAGAAAATGTATAATTGTGTGTGTGTATGTGTGTGTGTGTGTGCAAGAAAGAGAGAGAGTGTGAGAATGAGAGTATATGTATAAGTGTGTGTGTGTGTGTGTCCATGCATGTGTGTGTGCTTTCCTTTTGTGCACACTTTTATTTGTGATCAACCCACTTTGCGGCCCCAGGTCCACTGGGGCTGGAACTGGGTGGGATTGGGCAGGGTGGCGCTGGGGCAGGGTGGATCTGGGGCAGGGGATTGGGCAGGGCAGGGCTGGAGCAGGGTGGGTTTGGGTAGGGCGGAGTGAGGCAGGGAGGGGTTGGGCAGGGTGGAGGGGATTGCAGCAGTTTACTCTACAAGTTTAGCTGTTGCTGGTTTGTTGGGGCTCTCTGAGGCCTGTGAGAGTGTTTTACGGCAGGCGGTAAAGGCTAACATTTACAGCAAGACTCCTGAGATACACTCACTCCATTCTTTCTCAGCCCCACCCCCTCCATCATCAAACATTGACCACATCTCACCAACATATTACACAGCCACTTACATACAAACTTCCATACAACACCTACCCACAACATTTACGTACAACACTTCCATACAACACCTACCCATAACACTAAAACATAACACCAACCCACAGCACTTACATACAACTCCTACCTTCATCTACCCACAACATTTTCTGTTGTTTTCAGCACTGCTACATTTACCAGTCCCATATATATATTCCTGGCCCCCCACATATGCAGACACACTTCCACACAGGCCTTGCATAGACACAGTGAGACTATGGCCTGCTGTCTCTCACAGACAGGGACACATGTCAACTTTTAAGACTGACCTGTCTGTTTTTATCCCAGTTAATGAACCCCCAGGTATTGCATTAGCCAGGCCTGCATCAGCAAGCTCCGGGCCCTCTCCTCTTCCTGCCTGCAATGTTATACATGCTCGACCTCCACCCCCCGGCCCCTAGCGCCTCTCTCCGACAGGAACACCCCCCAGCACACCCAGGGGGCCTCTAAGAGCCTTGCTGGGTGGTCCCTTAAAGCCTGACCTTTTGTGAGGTTGGAGGTTAAAGGTGAGCCCAGTGGTGTGTGGGAAATGCGCTGGTTTTGCCGGGCCTGTGGAGAGAGAGAGAGAGCGCCTGGGCGAAGCCACTTCCTCCCTCTGCTCCTTCTCAGGTTTGTTTAATTGGGCCTCTCAGGTCATTATGACATCAGCGGGCGATTGTGACATCACCTGAGGGCTGGGGGTGCATTAGCTTTGATTTAGCAGGATTCCTCTTTCATACCCACCCCATGCTATTCCAAAACGAGGCCCAAGCAACAGTTACCAGACACAAATTTCTTCAGTGAATAAACAAAAGAATAAATACAAATGCTATATATTTATTTGGCAGACGCTTATCCAAACTGAAGGAGAGAAGCGCAGCCAAAATGACAAGCACAGCGTAACAAGTAACACATCAATGTCAAAATCAGCAAACACCACTGAATAAATACACACAAGTGTTAACTGTGTTCATTAAGCGGACATGTTTTTTTCTTTCCCATTTCTTCTCAGGTTGGAATTGTCCACAGTTCTGTCCCACACCAGCAGACCTGAGGGTAACCTATCTTATCTAATAACGGACTTGTCTGCAAAGTACTGCACCAGATTTCAGGATCCAGCCCAGGAGGGCAACGGAAAGGGTCTCATCACTGAAATCATACATTTAAACTGCCGCTCGGGGCATAAATTAGCTGTTGATGAGGCCAGGTTGCTTGGTGTTGTAATGGTGAGGTAACCCACACTAAGGACCAGGAGCAGAAGCACCATATGCTACCATCTACACTCAATTTATCTCCCCTATTTTCCAACATTTGAGTGAAGTCCCATAACGGCAACTGATTTCCATGAAGACTGCAGCCGTCATCGACTGTACATAACAACTGATGCGTATCTTGAAAAACAGTGACGATCTCACTGTTACTTTTCCAGCGAAAGAGCCGTAAAGGCTGAGAGAATAGGAGGCGCGGGTCTGACGGTCTGACGTACCCCACACAGGTATGCAAAGCCATGTCCACATACATTTCAGCATTACATAACGTGTTTAGTACCATGTTTGAGGAAGGTGTTGACAGATTTGCAAAGGGTTGCCTGGACACTCACTGAAAGCGCCAGGAACTCCCCCTTTTGTAGTTTTGCAAGCGCTGGAAAAGCCCTTGCTCGCTGAATAACACATACCCCTTGCTATCAGACAGACCCAGTTGGACATTGTAGACATTACAGCCTTGGTGCATGGACCCCTTGCTCTCTCATGATTTAGTTTGTTCAACACTTGGGTCTTGTGTTGAAAGATTGCTTTCTGATGACAGTCTCTCAAAGATGAATCAACATGCGGTGGCTCAATGTTTCCATCTCTGGAGAGGGATAAGGCAGGCCTTTGTCACATTGTTCTTTGTAGGTCCATACACCTTTATTTTCCATTGTTTCATATGGGAAAAATGAGGGGGGGAGGGGTCCGATATTTGTGCTTAAGCTCTTTTGAATAGAGGGCTCGTCTGGACTTGCAGGGTGATGCGTGTGGGAGTGAGTGTTTATGTGTGAGTGTGTGTGTGTGTGTGTGTGTGTGTGCACCCATGTGTGTGTCCACATGTAGAAACCAGTGTAAGTGTTGTGTGTGAGTGTGTGTGTGTGTCCGCATGTACGCACATGTGTGAGTGCTGTGTGTGTCTGTGTTTATGCAGTGGTCAGTTTGTAGTGCTGTGACAGGACTGGGAAGAAACTGAAGACAGAGCAGATCGACCTCCATATCTGAACCATTAAGTGAGTCTGCTTATCATTTTAGCACTGCTTTATGGACATGAGCCGGCCCTGCCAGTGTTGAACAAGCCTTGCCCCTGTTAGACTGTATTTTAATTCACCGTTTTCCATGTACACACAGTCTGTGTTACATTACTTTTTCCAAACATTACCTTTATGCAAATGTAGGTAAGGGCTCACCCTCCTAAGGCCTGCTTTTGTGCTGATATTGTGTGGTCACGTAGCCTTCGGGTGGGTCCGTTAAACTTTTATGATAGAATTATACCTCAAAATGAAAACAGGAAATGGGACTTTCCTTTTATTTTATTGTAAAATGACAATTTGAGAAGGGAGAGGAGGAAGCAAAAAGCCGGAGTGTGTGCATGTGAGATGTTAAGGGCCCGAAGTCAACCAAACACCATGAAACTCTTGAAGCCTTTTGTTGATTGGTCTAGCAGTCATCAGAGAGACACAGCACTGACTCCCCCTCCCAACCCCTCCCTAAATTTCCTTTGGCAACTTTCAGCCCTTTAGAGACGTTGGGATTTTCCAGAGACAAAATCTGAGATCTTCCTTGCCTCATTTGAGTCTTTGTTCAGATCAGAAGTGGGGTCACACACCTCCTTTTGGTCTTAAACCAGAGGATCAGTGAAAGGGTTCCAACCATTCAGCCCTGAATCTCCTTACTGCGAGAACTGCTGGGCAGCCAATAGCTGATTAGGGGGAGGGGTCAAAGGTCAGAACAGATGCAGGCAGTGGTACATTACATGGACTGAGAGATTTAGAGCATTGATGTATAATGGCCAAGTAGGAAAAAATCAATACAGAACATTTACTTTGATGTGGGGCTATTTTCGCATCTCAGCTCGGAGCTACACACTTATAAGTCATTCTGAGGCTCTTCCGAATGCTTATGAAATAATTATATATTTATGGTGCCGCTAATGCTAGCAGTACCTTACTCTACTCATTCTCAGTAGGTAGTTCCACTCTCTTATTTCCTATTCCCCATGACCACATAAACCACATGGATAATTACGAATTTCCTAGCCTTGTTTGTGTCTTAGTTTGAGATCTACACATCTCAGTCTATCTTATCCCTGTTATTTTATCCATACCATTAATCTTTGTTTTGTTTGTAATATCTGGTGCCATATCTTGTCCACAACATGTCCACATATTTCCACATATCTTGGTAATCTCCACTACTGCATTATACAGTATAAGTCAGGTCTCTAGACACGTAAGAAGGAGAATGCATGCCTTACGTGGGAGTAGATTCTAAATGCCTTGTGTAGGAAAAAGACGCTAGCTAAATACGTAATAATGTGTATGAATTTCTGTTAGAGCGTCCCAGGTCAATTAAGCCTAGATGATTTTGAGTTATAATTTCCATGGCCAAAGGAACAGTAAAGCATTTCAGCGTTCAGATACATGGGGGAACATGACTGACTCTTATGTTTTGGAAAAACTCAAACAATAAGACAACTGACACATCCCAGGTACGTTTCAACAGGGAGTCACGTTTTTATTGTTTTGTTTTGCATTTTTTGTCCTGAATAATTGCTACCTCTGTACCTATGAATTAACTCCCCCCTACTCCCCACACCCCCCATCCCCGCGAAACAATCCCCATTGCTTTCAGAAATGTTTTGCCAAAATATTCCATCTCGATTTTCCAGCTTTTGATTGCATTTGCCCTCTGGGAGGGGGGTTTCTGGGAGGGGAAGTGACATCATGGAAAGGGTTCAGTTTGGGCGGCAGGGCCCTGGGTGGTGGAGGCTCTGCGATTAAGAGATTATGAGCGATGAAGGAAATGAAAGCCGCCCCCCGGGGGGGGAAGCTGTGGCGGTTTGAGCTGGCGGTGGCCCCGGGGCCGGACCATGCAGGGGCCCTGCAGGTAGACGCCCGCGCTGATCTGCGGTTAATTAGGGCGGCCCCCGGAGCTCCGCCAGGTCCTGTGCGTTTGGGCGAACCAGAGAGGGCTGATTCAGCACAGCCATGGGACAAGCCACCACCACGGAATCAAAGGAGGCGCCCAGGGGCCAGGAAAATGCCTCCCACCCACCCTGGACCCTCACAGCCTTCGGCAGGGGCTGGATGAATTATGAGGAGATTTGAGAGCTCACGGATAGATTTTCCGTTTGTTTTGCTTTTCAGCCAGCGCTAGGGCTCAGATGTCAACCTCCTCCACCTCACCGCTAAACTGAAATTTCAGGTCGCCCAGATTTCAGCCCTGTGAAAAAGGGCAAAGTTTGTGCTGGGTGAAACTTTGTATGAGTGTTCAATATTTACAATACAAAAACCGTATCTACTATTGTCTATAAAAGTCAAATGCAAAAAATGTGAAACATTGCATTTACTTCACTTTAAAGTTAATGATAATTTTATAGATGTTGAAAAATCTACTTTAAACAGGCACCATAAAAACACATGAGTATACAATTAAGGATTCAAGGATTGTGAAGTATACAGTGTATACTTCAAGGCAGTTTGAATGTTTTAGTGGAAAAATGCTCAAACACCTTTCTTTCATTGGTTGGCTATCATCGCTGTTTACTGGCTTTTCTGAATAAAGACATAACTCAGGATTTCCTTCAGTTTTTCCTCTGAATATGTAATGAACAAAAGCATGACGTCACAATGTACCACAATATTGTGATGTCACAATGCGCCATTCCCTCCACACGCATAAATTACTCTTGGTGTGAATTCTGGCACACAAGCATTCACATGACTCACTCAGCTTCTGTGGGAGTTTCGCTCTCGGCCTCTTCCTGTCGGTCTGATTGCCCGAACCCCATAATAACCCCTTTAGAAGGGGCTTTTACCCCACCGTGCGGGAACGACATGATCCCATCTGCCCCTCTTTTGTCCTGGGATGGGTCACAGAGGTGTCTGTTCCTCCCACCCCAGGGGGTAGGGGGTTAATAAACTCACTCAGGGGGTGTGTACCCAGTGTAGCAGAACTGAAAAGAGGTGGAGTTAGACATTTTTCCCATGTGTAACCCACTAAATACACACTAGGAATCTTCAGAAGTGCAGGTAGTTGTTCTACTATAGGTGTTATTGCAGAACCACTTGTGTCAAATCGATGTAGTGACGGAATGCCATGACAATTTTGGCTCTGGACTGCAAAAAGGAGTGTGAAAAGAGGTGAGAGCCGAGAGGAGGAGCTCACAGAGATATGAGAGAAAGAGAAAAGAGAGAGATGGAGGAGAGATACAGTGTTGGTGGAAGACTGTGAATCACATCTTATTTTGGGCCCCGCAAAGCAGTTGGGTCCACAGTGCAATCTTCAATGGACCCCAGTGTTCACTGCATAGCCCAGGTACAGAGTAAGACCCCAGTGTTCACTGCACACACCCACAGAACAATCACTATGTCCCTTCAGTAAGTTATGTGGACATAGTAACATAGTTTGACATCTCTTTGGCCCCGATTACCATTTCGATGCTGGTAAGAAATAATACACTTTAATGTTTGTTTTATATTCTGGATGTTTGCAGTGATCCTGGCTCTCCCTGTAGAAAACCCTTTAGAAAAGAAGAACAATCCAGCATCCCCTGGCTGGTCAGTTGACCTGTAACCACCACCTCTCAACCAAGGACTCAAATATTAGTAATAATGATACAAATAAATAATAATAATAATAATATGAAAGGTGGAGCTGAATGGCTTTTCTTGTTGAGTTCAAAATCAAATTAGGTCATCAGGATTACTGATTACAATGCATTCTGTCTTCCTACTCATTAATATTTCCTCATAGCCTGTAGCTTTATTAAAGTGCTGCCATAGTAATTAATAAGTACACAATATTTCAAACAGTGTGTTATGCTTAGTGTGTGTTTGGGGTGTAGAGGTGGTAAAATGTGTTGCCATGGCATCAGTACGGGGTGACTGGAAAACAGTGGGGTGTGACCCCCTGCTGCACCCCCCCACCCCACCACTGCTAATCTAAATCTCCGCTCTGCATTGTGTCCACTCATCCCCTTGAGGCACTCCTGTGAAGGGGGTACTGAGTTAATTTAAGCCCAGGCTTTAGCGGCCTACTGTTTGGTGTGCCGATTAGGTTATTAATTGTTGGGCTTCGGGATAATACGTCAGTCAACACCAGCCCTCCTCCTCTCCCCCCCGGACAACCGTTCCCCCAACACCCCCCGAGAAACAGTCTCTCTGCTGAGGGGCGTGTAAAGGGTTGGGGGGGGGGAGAGTCTTGAGCTTTAAATTCACCCAAGATGACGCGACACCTTCCGCTTGTTTGCTGAGTGTGCCTCAGGCTGAGATAGGAGCTGAATGAGCATTAGAGGGGCCAAAATAACTGTGCTTCCAGTGGTTGCAATGTGTGTGTGTGTGTGTGTGTGTCTGTGATTCAAACATGATTCAAAGTGGCAGTTTACATCTGAGCTAACTGAAACACATCTGGTCCTCCAATGTAGTCAGTGCTGGGACATCTGTTCACATGACTACTTTGCTTCCACTGAAACCTGAAAATATTGAATTGCCTAAATAAGTTCACATGGTAACTTGCGTTTCCTTGCCAGTTTAGAGCAAAGAAAGATTCCCTCTGCTTTTCGATTTTGTAATTCCCATTGTTCTTATTTAGACCGCGGTAAGAACCTTTGGTGAATGATGTAGCGTGCTGGTGAACCTGGAGCAGAACCCATGGGCGTTTTTCCTGCTGTAAGTCAGGACTCAGCAGTCTGTACAGTGTTACATGTAAAGATACTCAGTGAGAATGAGCTGTGGTCCAGCCTAGAGCTGTACAACTACAGTACCCAGAGTGCTCCCCGTCAGTACAGTACCACGGCAACTTTTCACAACACTGTCCTGAGGTTGTCGAGAATTTTAAAAAAATAAACATTTTGAACAATCTTCCTTTTTTACCAGCCCCAAACCAAACCACAAATTTCCAGCAACATTGTAAATGGGTTCACATATAGAAAAAATGTTTTAAGGATATGTACAGTAAGCATCCTGTTGAAATAGCAAGTACACAGCCTTTCCCCTCCCTTAATTTTCACACATTTTTTTAGGTTGTGAAATAAATGTTGTTAATATGAGCACATTTTGTTCTAGGTTCAACCCACATCCACCCTGAGCTCTTCCGACCATGACGTACATTCCTATCAAGCACTGTAACCTGTATTGGCAAATCCACATACACCTCTGCATCTTAGGAGTGACAGACTGAGCTCTCTCAACCGTCCACCCTGGAACCCTCATAAGGTACAGTCAGATAGACTCATCTCCATATAACCGACTCAAGAGCAGATTAACCTTTTAAGTAATGGTTTGGATAAGAACTGTAGTAAAAATGATAGACCTACGGCATGGATGGGCGTTGCCACGATTTGACAGCCAGGCAATAATCGTTTTATTCTTGACA
Organism: Albula goreensis; assembly: GCA_022829145.1. Taxonomy (NCBI): domain Eukaryota; kingdom Metazoa; phylum Chordata; class Actinopteri; order Albuliformes; family Albulidae; genus Albula; species Albula goreensis. The sequence goes on from CM040751.1 coordinate 1,850,502, forward strand.
ATCTGGATGGACAAGAACCATAAGTGCGCCAAATTCAAATGCTTTTACTAAACTGCGTTCTTTAGCGAGCGAGTCCCTGTGTATAAATTCGACCCTTTGTATTTTGAGGTGTCATGCATAACCACAGAAAATTCTAAGAGTTTCCAATGCAGGGAAGTACTTAAAATTTGCCGGTTTAGTATGTGCAAGTTTGGTTGTTCTCACCATGTACAGAGAAGGTCTCCTTTTTAACATGTCAAAAACACACCAAAATTCTCTTGATTGTGGATGTTGTCACCCAGTGGTTGCTTTAAATGCACCAGAAGATTTCACATTTTGCCTGTTTCTCTTTTGTAATAACGTGAAAATGAAATGTGAAGAACTTGCCAGCTTTCAAAATACATCATGACGTTAATTGCCCCAGGAGTCATCAACAATCAATAAACACAGGAAAAAAATCATTGTTTATATTTCCTTATCACCTAAAAACGTATGAAGGATCAATTTCAAGAGCAAATAAGAATAGCACAAAAATAGTATTTTAAGCTGTGTGGTTTTTAAACCAAAAGAGATACATATTTCCTGCGAAGCTTTGCTCTGCAACACTGTTTATACTTCTTGTCCTCCAAGTTAGACTTTGTACCTTGGTTGTACATGCACACATCCAGGGGAGACAGACAAAGGCTTGTTTTGTATGTTGCAGCCTGAGGGCTCACGGCGGAGGAGGTGGAAAACATAGGGGTGCATTCGAGAAAACGTGTCTTTGAGAAACATGCCCTTTCAGAGTAAATAACAGAGGCAAGGCAATAGCCTTGACACCTGAAACAGCGGCATCACACTGGTGGCATGAGCAGTAAGCATGTAGGAGGGTGATAAGAGAGAACGCACACACACGTGAGGGACCCTTTGAAGGCTAGTGGTGATGAATGCAACATTAAAGGAGAGCTTGACAGAGGGGCGGGGATGCGCTTTCTTCGTCGGTCCGAACAAGCAGGGCTGTGACACACCTCTGACCGTCTGCAGTGCGAGCAGCACCGGCTGACACGCTGTGCCAAACCGCTGTCATGTGACACACGCCGGTACGAACTGCTGTCATGTGACACACACTGTTACAAACCGCTGTGATGTGAAACACGCTGTTACAAACCGCTGTCATGTGACACACACTGTTACAAACCACTGTCATTTGACACACGGCGTTACAAACTGTTGTCATGTGACACACACTGTGACAAACCGCTGTGATGTGAAACACGCTGTTACAAACAGCTGTCATGGGACACACACCGTTACAAATAGCTGTCATGTGACAAAAACTGTTACAAACTGCTATCATGTGACACACACTGTTACAATCCGTTGCGATGTGAAACACGCTGTTACAAACCGCTGTCATGTGACACACACTGTTACAAACCACTGTCATGTGACACATGCCATCACAAACTGCTGCCATGGGATACACACCATTACAAACCAATGTCATGTGACAAGGCTACTTGCAGATGCACACATCTGAGGGAGCGTCATGTAAAGTTCAGTTTTCATCACAGATCAGCTTACAGATCTACTCACAGCTCATCTGCCAACTGTAGTTACTCACACACTCTGTCTGCATTGCCATGGCTCTCACACACACTGTCTCTGCTGCCATGGTAATCAACAGTTTGTGTAAACTCAGTCTGAACACAACATGTGCATCAAATGACAGTATCCTTTGTACGGCAACAGTACCCTTTGTGTTTTGTCCTTGCTCTCCTGTGTGAGCAATGAGTGACATTATCACTGAGCGCTGAGGTCATTCCCGCCGACTGGGGGAGAGGCGGAGGGGTAAATGAAAAGAGAGGGGGGAGAAGCACGCACGTGCGGAACGCTTTGAAGGTGAATGGTGATGAATGCGCAATTACAGGTACGTTTGAAAGGGGGGAGGAGGGACACGTCCTGCACCACTCAGCCCAAATGAGCCTGTGGAGGCACAGCTGTGACACACCTGGCTGCCTGTGTCGTGGCTGCAGGCTTTGTTTGGACTGCGTACATCACTCTGCCCCCTATTACCGTCTTTAGACATGCACCAAGTCCAGCCAACACAAGCGTGAGAAGGTTCATGCAAAACCGACCTCTTGCGTACTTAGATTTTTTTTAGGAAGGACTTCATGAAGGGAATTCCATTTGCATTGGACCTGCACTAAGGAGCTGCTGCAAAGTCGTTCATTTGCTGTGAGGGACGGCTCTAGCTTAAACTTGCAGTCTGGTAAAGACAGCTGTTGTTTTTGAGCGGTCTGCCCCAGTGCATGCTGGGAATATCTTGGTGCCGTTGTTAGCGTGTGAGTGTGTAGAGGGGGTGTTTCCATAGCAATATACAGAGGTGTTAGTGTCATCACCCGCAGTTCTGAAATCACCCCAGTCACTGAGAGCCATTGTCTTCTGTCGACAACTCGTGCCTACATCACACATCCACACAAACACTCATACACACACATACATGCAGACACACACTTACCAACACAGACACGCAAATACACACACGCCACACACACACATACATACACACACACACTCATACACAGAAATTGCTCTTCTGAAGGATAATTCCTTGCATTACTGACAGGTAAAATGAGGTGTGCGTGTGTGTGTGTGTGTGTGTGTGTGTGTGTGTGTGTGTGTGTCGGGGTTTATCCTGCCTGAGGGCAGGGGTGGGGGGCTCAACTCTGAGAGGTTTAGATCATCCTCTTGGCTGCAGGTGTGGCAATGTTTTCAGAGTGATCCAAAAGGTGAGAAGGTCTAATCTGTTCTGGTCTGTGAGGTCTTAGGGGGTTGCCCCAGGTTACCCTCCACTTGTGACGTATAGTCATGTGACTGGCGTAGTTTCATGTCCAAACACACACTTTGGGCCTCAGATACGTGCGTTCAGCAAGCAGCAAGCCTAAAGGGTGATTTTTCCACAAGTATAATAATTGCAGGAGACTGTACAGCAATTAAAGAGGGACAGAATTTTCTGTCGATTCCTGCCTATAGCGAAAAGATCCTCCACACGAACAGGGTTGCTGGTTTTCTCATCTGAATTGTGCAGCGGTGTTGAATACAGGGGAAGTCTAGACTTGAAGTGACAGCCCAAAGTGACAAGCCCCCAGCGGTGTTTTTCACGATGTGCTATGTGATCGTGAAAGAAGATCCTCTCCTGATATCTACCCTTAAAATACCAAACATTTCTGATGACATCATGGCAGGATTCCTCGACAAGTTTCATCCAGCCACATCCAGTCCACAAAGCCACAGTAAAGATGTCCTGCCAGTGAATACTGCAATCGCTTTTATATATTGAGGATCATTTTTGATTGATGATTTTAATTGACAAACCCTTTTCACTTTATAAATCATTTCGTATTTGGCAGCATAAGAATTGAGTGTCTTGTATAGTTCCATCTGCCAGTTCCTCACGTAACATTTTCACCATACCTGAGGGTGTAAGGCAACTTTTTTTTTTACATTCTGTTCTGTGTCTAATGACAAATTTGGGTCAGGCACAGAGAAGACAGCCCCTGGGCAGGGCCTCTGCTGTCAGTCATGTTGTTGACACTTGGTAATTCCCTGTGCTGATATTGGTGTGATAAAGATCCCTGTGATCTGTTGATGGGTGAACGGTCCTTAGGTTTTTCCCCTCCTCACTTTCTGTTCCCAGCCCCTGGTTCCCTCATTATGAAGGGGTGTAGTGTCCCTAAAAAGCCAGATCTCTGCCCCGAGATAACGGACCGCCTTTGGAATACAGAGGTTTCTTCTCTCCCTTATCTCGTTCTTTCACTCTCAGTCCTTTTTTTCACTGCCTTTTCAGTGTCCCCTGCTGCCTTTTATCTGGCCGGAGTGTTTTATTCTTTATCTGTCTTTCACCTCTCTCCTTTGATCTCCACCTCTCTCTCCTTCCGCTATTTGGTAGTCATGCTATCTATCCCTGCCTTGTCATATTAGGTCAGGGGATATGCTGTTGGCTTCACTAGCATACATACATTTCGCGCTTGTTTTTCAGCAAAATGTCAGCAGAGCTCTTCTTGATCACCTGCTGGCATAGCTACAGTAACATCGGCGTTGTCTGTTAAGGAACAGAATTCACATACCACAGCCTGGTGACTGCATTAACCAATGAGAAACCTCATACACAGAAAGGAGCTCCAACATACACTAACTTCCTTTAAATTTACTCCCACAAAACCTTGTGCCCAGGTGTTTTTGAGGTTATGTTTCTGAGGTCCAGGTGCCTAAGATTGAAAGAAAGTCCAGCCTATTTTAGAAAACTGGACATACTTAAATGATTAGTCCCATTCTCTCATGAGGGTTTGCAAATTCAAGCCAGATTCATCTGCATGACAGGACTTGTTCCAGAACTGGAGAGCAAATCTGAGCAAGGTTTTCTCTGCGTCGGCCTGTCGTTCTCTCTCCCTCCCCTTCTCCAGGTCAGTAGGACGCGGTGTGAAAGGGGAGCATGGGAGAGGGAAAAGAGGGGTGAGGGGTTACGGTCCGTAACTCATCCTGACGGCTGCAGGGCCGGCGTCCCGGAGCAGGGCGGAAAGGCGACACCGCCGGGGGGACTGACAGGGATCTGAGGCTAAAGGGGGTCAAAGCATTCCTTCCTCAGACATGGCCTGGCCTGTCCGCACTCTTAACCCCTACAGCCCCTCCAACCGCCCCTCAGAGTGCATGTAAATACACATGTGCCGCTCCAACTCACGTTCTCCCAGGCGCCATTACGGTTCTCTCAGCCTATTCGGTTCTGATGTAAACACACACGGAACGCTCTCACTCGCGTTCTCCCAGCCTCCATTACGGCTCTCTCAGCCTATTCGGTTCTGATGTAAACACACACAGAACGCTCTCACTCGCCTTCTCCCAGCCGCCATTACGGCTCTCTCAGCCCATTCGGTTCTGATATAAACACTCATGTGACGCTCTCACTCACATTCTCCCAGCCTCCATTCAGCCAGGTCTGATGTAAACACACATAAACACTCTCCCAGCCACCATTACGGCTCTGACAGCCCATTCGGTTCTGATGTAAACACACACGTAACACTCTCACTCATGTTCTCCCAGCCGCCATTACGGCTCTCTCAGCCCATTCGGTTCTGATGTAAACACACATGCAAAACACTCATGCTCTCTCAGCCCATTCGGTTCTGATATAAACACTCATGTGACGCTCTCACTCGCGTTCTCCCAGTCGCCATTACGGCTCTCTCAGCCCATTCGGTCCTGATATTAACACTCATGTGACGCTCTCACTCGCGTTCTGCCAGCCGCCATTACGGCTCTCTCTGCCCATTCGTTTTTGATACAGAGCACGCTAACACGGCATAGCTATTTCAAACTCACATGCTGCCTATAGATAAAGAGAGCGTTGTTAAATCGCTCAAACATATAGCTGAGGCCAAGGAGTGTACCCATGAAAACACTAACTCCTTCTGCCACTGCAGACATGAGCATGTACCTACAATATGCCAAGAGCAACTTATATCATCTGAATAAGAGAACAAAAACAGAGAGCTAGACAAGTCTGATCAGTCTCCACCCACTGTTTTACCCTGGGTGAAACATATCCTGGAGTGTCTTTGCTATCAAGCATATTTTTGGTTTCTGAAAAATACAAAACCCACATGTTACTTTTGGTCATAAACCATCCTTTGTCTCTAGATTGGATTGTGGGTGCCAATATTGTCACCTGCCATGTCACTGACCGCTCATTCATGGAGGTATGGGACAGGTCAGTCGTCTGTTTCATCACATTATATTTCATAGTGTTTTCCTATCCTTCTGTGAAAGTGTGGGAAGTATCCCTTACACATTTAGCCCATATTAGTTTTTAGAAAAGACCTTATTTGGTCTAAAGAATCTTTTGCCCAGCGTAAGGGTGTTGAAGATCTGAACTGCTTCCATTATTATCAGCTGGTAGCTTAGGTGTGACTGCTAAGTGAATACATGCATGAAAACTACTCCTTTTGACATGGCCTCTAACATGGCAGCACAGCCCAATTTAACTGACGTGTGAGCATTTGTGCTCAAAATGGCTGCCGAGCGTGACCCCAGTGGGTGGAACGCAGTGTGTGAGGTAGACCATCTCACCTTTACCTCACACACTGTCATAGCAGTGACTGAGGCTTTCAAAGGGCCATGAGACAGACCTCGGAGTCAGATTGGTGGGAATGTGCAGGCCCTCTCTGCCTGCGCGCGGCTTTCAGACTTGTCTGTGAAACAGCATGCATTGTTCTTTGGGTTCAACTACCCGGGTTCTCTCTTTAAAGGGGAGGACAATAGCGCAGCTTGTTTCCACTCTCTCTGTATGGGCATTTTACGGGCAGAAAAAAAGTGACGAACCCTTTAAAAGCCAGCTCTTTCCCACCCCGTTGCTGCTAACAGCAGAAGGGCACCAGAATAAAGCCAGTGGTCCCTTTTCTATATAAGACCCCATTATGTGTGCATGGCAACCCGCCCCCCCAAACCGTCCCCCCCCCCCCTCAGGTCATGCATCCAGCCATGAGATTTCATCCTAGCCTTTTCTCACGGCTTCAGGTTGTATTGCTCCCAGCTATTGAAATGAAAAAAGCAACGACAAAAAAAAACAGTTTCTTGTTTTTTAAAGACTGGGAGGCTTGATTGACAGCCCGACGATCGCTCCCCCCATCCCCCACTTTAGAGAAAGGAGGCCTGAAAAGGACGAAGGCCCTCTGCACTCCATTAGTGGCCGTCCATTTCCTCCCGCCTCCTCCAAAAATAACTCCCAGCAGGCCCTTTCACCGGACCCGCGCTTTCTTCCGGGTCGCTTCTCTCCTTCAATGCTCTCGCCTTTTCCTTTGTTCGCGCCGTATTGTCCGGCCTCTCAAACGAGGCCTGAGCGGCCTGAGGTGGGACAGGCCTCAGCGTCAACAGCGTCGCATGAAAGCGCAGCGACAAGATGGCAGCCGCCCGCGGGGCGGCGGCATGAACACGGGCGCGACGACGCACGAGCGCGTACCCGCACCCGCCAGGAACCCCGCATCACAATGCTATCTCTGTTCCTCTTCTCCCTCCGCTGTCCGACTCTTTGCCCGGTTTGTTCCTCTGTTCTCTGTTATGAGCATGCACACAGAACAAGACGGATACTTCTCATGAGGGAATTTCCCCCTCAGAGATCAATGTTTATTTGAATTGCGTTTTGTTTTTCCCCTCTCTCTGAGATACCTAGCCACACGTCTTTTCTGTCACATGATCCTCCGTGCAGGAAAGCGGGCCCCCTGAGATGTTTTGGTGATAACAGAATGATTAATGAAATCAACACCATTGTTGTGTGGAGACATAAATGTCACGTCGTTCATAGACTAATGTACACCTGTACGTTCAAAGGTGATTCACTGAGGAATGTGACTCAGTTCGGAAAATGACTCAGCCCTTCCCTTCTTGTGGCTGGGGCCTGTCCTTGATTGGCTCAGATCGCCGTCCCACATGGCGGTGCGGTGGTGAGGTAGCGTCTGGCCGGGCCTTTATCTCGCACATGCCCATCGGTGGGGCCTCCCGATGCACCCATGAGCCCGGCTTCATGACCTTGCCCTAATCTCCTTCATTTGTCATAGTGACAGTTTTCGTCCAAGGTCAAAAAAACGAAAACGCAGCCTCTTCACCACACAGAACAATGCAAGCCCACTGGTAAACAACACAGGAGCAGAGAGAGGAGACACCAGAGTCATGTTAAGCCATTGAGGTCAGCACGGCACAGAAACACACCTTACTACCCCCACCCACCCACCCCCCCATAGTTTAGACAAGGCTTAAGAAAACATCCGAGGCCCCACAGGACGAACAGAGGCCTGCTTCCTCCCCCAACCTTCTCTCTAATCTCCGTAAAAGGCCCTTTTTTTTAGGAGAGCCAGAGAGAGAAGGATCCGCCAGGAGAGAACAAAGACGCAGAGGAAACCTGGAAGACGGCGGTAGAGGGCTCTGTAATTTATCACCTGCAGGGCCTGGGGCAGACTTGCACGACGCGACTTTGAAGCTGTCTACACCGGCCTCCTCCCCCTTCTGTCAGAAGGCATTGTGTATAGAGGACAGAGTGGAATAACGATGAATGAGCCCATGGAAAAAAAAAAACTGATTTCAGCAATGACTGACATTCCTGTCGTAACCACCGCGAGTCAACAAACGGAATCACTCCACCACTCTTTTAAAACATAACAATAGGGTGCTCTGCGGTTCTTCCCTCACAAACACACAGTCAGAAAGACACACTGGACATGCTATACTGAGTCAAACTCAACGGTTTCGCTGCATTGTCAACAGCTAGCCACATTGAGTTTTCAATAATGGGGGAAGACAATGCTGTTGAATAACAATAAATAATATATTTGTGAAAATAATTGCCTTAATACTGCATACGCCCTGGCAAGTTTGTCCGGAACCCGACAAAGATGTAGTTTGAGAAACTGGCCTGAGGAAAAGCACCAAAGGTCAAAGGTTATATCATGAAGCTTCACCCATTGACACAACCATTTCCAAGCACACCCTCTGTGTGTGACACTGAATTACGGACTGCCATATGCATTTATCTGACATATACAATAATGTATTCCTGGTCTCTGAAATGTAATTTTTAATCTGGCTGATGTTAGTATTTATTCATTTTCTATATCTAAATAGATACCTACCTCAGTTAGACATGGCTGCATGTATTTACTATCACAGTGCAAGTGGATCCCAGCACTAAGACAACACTGCCCCCTGGTGGTTTTCTGTAGCTATAACAAAACCTACTGTATCTGTGCATATTAAGGACACTGCACACAAATTAAATTTCAAAGAATGTCATTTCATTTACAATTTTATTTGTATTATTTTATTTTAATTATCGAAAATTATGTTTCATGGTGAGTTTTATCTTCAAATACATACGTTCAGGTTTCCCACAAGGCCAGCTGATGTACATAGGTGTTTTGAGAAGGAAAGTAACACTGCAGCAGCAATGAACAGTTTTTAGACAGTTGTCTGGACCAATGTAACAACAACCAATGCTTTATCTGATAAATATATCAGGAAGTAAGTAGTCATCAAAATGATTAAATACTAACTGTAAATGTTAGAAATTATTTTAAAATCCATCCCAGAGATTAATTATGTCTTCACAGCTATCTACAAAACATCCAGAAAGAAACTCTATAAAACATTTTGAACACAAATTATAAAAATATTTAAATTTAAAATTAATTATGCATTTGTAATTCTGTGCTTACGTAATTTTACAGCTGTTTATTACCCCGAATGCAAAAGAGTGTTAAAACTTCTCGTTTCTCTGTTCTGTTAATAGAACGAAACAAGAGAACATCGGTGCATTTAGGATTATAACCGTGCTACAGACATGGCCATATAAAAAAAAAAAACATATAAAAGTGCTATTGTGGCTAGGGACAGTAGGGGCGCCAAGATACAAGTCTGTAGAGGTGAGCCTTCAGGTTCCGTCTGCTGTCACATAATATTTGTCATGTGAAATAATATTTGCTAGTGTGAACCCATTATTTGAATACTAAGACACATTTGTTGCAGAGGGGAATTCCATTTGATTGCCTGAAAATCTGGAGACGTTTGCACATAAAATATCAAACAGCTACAACACTTTTTATCCTCGGTCTAATGGTGATCTAGTCCTTCACCTGCGACTGCCCACTGCTCCGAGAGTAAAAACCAAATGTTTGGACACAGCGAAGGATGTTACCTTAAAACTACAACTTTTTCAGAACTATAGAAAAGGTATACGTCGTGACGTTGTTGTTGTTTAAAATTTCGTCATCACGTCTCCAAACGTCGCTCTGGGCAGGGAGGAAGTGGTGTGGCGACAGGCATCCATATCAAGGAGAAGGAATAATTGCCTATCATATTGTACGAACGAAAGTGCCATCACATATCAGGCATACATTCATTTCTCTAAAACATTCACCTAAAACCAGAGGAAGCCGATCGGGTCGAGAATCCAAGGCGTCCGGGGCAAGCGGGACAGACATGTCGGAAACATACGGTAGGTTTTAGTTGCCGTTAAAACAACACATCCGCACGGAACGTTAGATGATAAATGTTAGATAGCTACTTAGCAAGCTATCTAAATAATCAACGTCCTTGTTGTTTAGCTAGCCGACATCAGCTAGCGAGCATAGCCCATGAACTTGAGACTGGGGGGGGGGATGGGAAATGCCCGGCTAACGTTAGCTAACACTGTATCCAAAATTAGCTATAAGCTCCCTAACGACTGTCAACACATACGGCTAGCTAACGTTAGCTCGCTAATCTAGTTACCTATCTAAGTTGGATGAACTTGGTTTTCGGACGTGTTGTTGTGCTCGACATCACCGAGTTAGCGCTAACGCTGTACCAGAACAGCTACCGTTAGCTAGGATAAATGGTCATCCCGTAGCTAGTGGGTTTCAACTTTCTTAGGCAGTTTAGCCAGCGTTAAATCTTAACGAAGGTGTGAGGTTGCACACATAAACTACACTAGATAACAGCTAGCTAGCTAACAGCCATACATTATTGATTCGTAGTGTTAGGTAAGCCCAGTTAGCCAAGTTAACTTATCCAAATGAAATTGAAGTTGAAGCATTTGAGAAGTTGTGGGTAATGCTAGCCTCGTAGCATCGTAACGTTAGCTCGTTGGAATATAGAGGTGCGGTATATTGTATCAACTAGGCTATTCTGTCGAGGAACAGCTGTTACCTTTCGGTCTAACAGCCTTGCTCTGCTATATGATTGTGAATTTAGTATTTACACCTCTTATATGGTGTCGTTTTCCCGTGACATGACCGAATACACTGGTATGGCGAGGCCGACGTTTTTGTAGTCCTCTGTGGTTTGCGCTTAGCTAAATGGCGCCTGTCTCTTAACTAAAATAAGCACGGCGACGGCTTGACTCGAACGTCCCCAAGCTGTGCTGCCGGCTGCATCTTGCCACTTGACATTATTGATAAAGAGAGGTGTGTGTGTGCATGTGTGTGTTGTTGCATAAGAGTTTGGAGGTACCATTGGCGTGGGTGGTAGATATAATAGATTGTAAACAAACATTAAATAAACAATTCACTGTGTGCATGCGTGTTTTTTTTCCGGGAGGCGTGGGTGTTACAGTGTGACAGATATTGTGTGGGTTCTGTCCATTTCATCTCTCCGCCGCCAATGGAGTTGTCAGTAGAAATGTTCTTGTTTTGTGGTGATGATGTATTTGTATAGCTGGTTCTTTTGATTTTATCTCAAAGGTATTTGCAGTGAGGGTGGGAAACTGACTTGCCTGAACTTTCATCATAAGGTTAGCAAAGTATTGAATACAAATACAGAGCTTACATGCTCAACTTGTCTGTGATGTGGGAAATACCATGCACATGTGGATTGGTCTGATAGGAAGTGTACAAAAATATATACACTGTTCCTGTGTGAACTGAGGTAAAATGAGCATGATTCAATACCACTGTTGTCCAGGCTTGCAGACATTATTTTGTCAGCAGCTGGTACCTGCATTTCCGCACCTTGGAGCAAGCAAAAAAAAAAAAATTGTGCAACAAAAGAGAAGCTGTTGTCTTGAAATGGTACACCAAACACACAGCAGCCCTCTGCTGTAGCAGCTATGCCTCCCCCACTCTGTCCGTCCTTCCCTCTCCTTCTGAGAAATGAAACAGCAGCCGGTCTGGTCTGGCAGCGGAGTGCCGTTCTGCCCTGCACTAATGGCTTTGAGAGAACGGCATCCAGCAGCTCCATGATTGTCCTCATCGATTTCCTTTTAGCATTACCACTACTTCCCAGCATAGTGCATTGTGCCGTTTGCACACACGGGCGGGGGGTGAATCTGTAGGTGTTCTACTGCCTTAAGATTTGTACAGACAATGCAGTTGATTATTTACCAATCCAAAGACAATCAAACATTTACTATATTATGGAAGTCAAACTTAACGTAATGCTTCTGTGTACATACAGTATATAACAAATAATTTACTTGTTTACTAGCAAAGGGTTGCATACAGTATCACAATAATACCAGAAGACAGAATGCAAACACGCCTGTATGAACTTACCTTGGTAACTTATTATTTGCAAGATTGCGTTCAACTGTGCAAAGTAACAGCAGGTACCCAGGTAGCCCGGTATGCATGGATATGATGTCTATTTGAATACTTTCGTAAATGTAATTTACCTATTTTGGTTGTGTTTTTTGTCAAATGTTCAAACAGGTTTTGTCAGTTTGTTTTTTTGTCGGTTCAGATTTTAATCGCAAGTGAACATTTTAATGCTGTGTTTTTCATCCTTCATTGTAGCCTAAAATTTGGCCTCTATTTAGTGTACCTATACCACAATAGTGTGTATTGTTTGGCTGCCATATTACAAAGGGTCTTGTATTTTTCTTCTAGGAATTTTCAGAGCACTTCAAAACAGGTTTTCTGTTCTTCAAGCTGCAGACGATTTTTCACTTTCATTTAATATGAGTGAGAATGAAAGAGACTCTTGTGCGCTTCATCAGTTAGACCTTCCCTGAGTGGTGTTGCCACCTGACATGGAGAGATGGCTCTTCTGCAGTGACATGCCGAAACATAGCTGACAAAATGGCGGCTGACACCCAGGGGCCTGTATTCTTGGTGGGTCTTGACCACAGCACTCGAGGTCAGCAGCTCAGAAAATGTACAGTCGTATAAATGTGTTTCATGGTGTAAAATAGTAACAGCAAATCAGTCAGTTGTATTGGTGCCTAACTGAGCACGAATGCAAATCACAAACAACAAGACACCAAGCAAATAATTCATGCAGTGCAATTTGAGGCAGGACATTGGTAGCTGCATTTTATGTGTGTTGCTTCAGAGGCTAGCTGTTGTTGTTACCGTTTAGCATGCTAATTTGTGTTTTATACGCTGTGCTGTGCCTCCCCTGTTATCTCTGTGGAGTGCTGAATGATGCTGACTGGAGAGCTGGCTGAGGGGTCTCTTGGGACCCACTTGTTGTTGAAAGAAGCTGCTGCCATAGTCTCATGGGTTTCAGACCACAGCAGCCAGGTATCTTTGCCTTTCCCCATGCCCTGTTTAGGTACCCAGAAGGACAACAAGCCGCTTAAAATTCTCATTGGTTAATCTGTTTGGCTGCGGACCAATAGCAATCAAAGAAATCGAAGGTTGGTGGTGCAGGCACCGGGTAAGCCTGGTTATTTTAAGAGAGTTTGTTACTTGGCTTTTATAGCGCTGGGATTGTTCTTTACCGGTCACTGCAAGCGAAAACACGCCTGGACACTGTTTGCTTTGCAGCAGGTGGGTAGGTGAACTCAAGGTCACACAGTTCCTCCCTGAGCACACACACAAATACTCTTATGTTTTTGGAACCATTTATTAATAGACCTTTAACAGTTGTCTTGTAGCATCAAGGTCCTGTGTTGAGAGTGAATGAGAGGAGCTGATGACATAGAGGACTACAGGTTATCCCCCCTGTCTTCTGCACATATATACTTCAATCAGAAATCGTAATTTATCCTCACTAGCTATTGGCTGTGAAAGCTTCAGCATTTCCTCAAGCATGTAGAGATAAGGACAGGACTCTATGCAAATCAGAAATGGGCTCTCCTCTCTCTTTCTCGTCTCTTCTCTCTCTCTCATACAGTCTCTTTCTGAAAACACTGCCAGGTTATAGGACACTTAGTTCCACCAGGACATCAGCTTCCTGGAGTGCTGCTGGAGTAACTGGCTAAACTCTATATTGTAACCTGCGGACTTGCTTACTTTCTGATATGTCTTGTTTGACTTTGCTGGCAGTGGCCTGAGGCTGTGTGCTGTGAAGCCTTCCAGTGTCCCAGTGGAGTACTGTAATGCATTTGTGTTCTCTTCCAGCCTAAACCTAATTTTAGAGCCGAAAAAGCAGCATATCCGTGAGTAATGTGTTTTGTAGCGTAGGATGCAGAATGACACATGCATAGGTTTTGTACGTAGAGTCCCCCAAACCCCCCTCCTGCCGATCGCCGGCCCTGCCTCTCTCCAAGAATCCTCTGCCAGTGGGTTGGTTGTGTGGGCCTGGCAGGGCCGCTCCGGGCTGCAGTTTGTGACCCTTCCTGACCCGGTCCACAGAGGGTGCGACCCACTGAGGCTAACCTGAAACTGCTCTGCCCTGTGTCTGCTCCCTTCGCACAGTTTATAGTTTTAGATTGCTCTAAACTAGTCAGGCATTTTTTTTTCTGTTAGACCAGTCAAATTCAGTCAGATGGTTGCATGAAAATGAAGTTGTATCAGAGCACATATGAAATGGAAAAAGTTTGCCTCTTCGTCCTGAGGTGGACTTTTCACCTTTTCACTTACCTGTTGTCATGCTCAGAAGAAGGGGTAGCTAGAAAATGCCATTCCTCCATGCCAAGAGGGGCACCGGTGTTCTAAGATTTAATGATTTTACGTTTTGTGGTGACTGTCTGTGTACAGCTATATTAATTGGTGTATTTAGATAAGTAATGTCTTATATAAAACCAATTCAGTATCACATAATCACATGCACATTTACCATAGTGTTGTGTATGTTTTATTGGCAAAATGATACCCGTATAAGTATCACAGTATCTCTGAAAATGTTAGAATTTCCATGATCTTCCATAATTATGAGATAATGGAAATGGAAAATGTTGTGGTATAATGGTATACTGTAGATAACGTTACATAATTAAATCCTAATTTGTGTATTCTTTGCAAATTGCAAATTTTACATTTGAAGTTATTGCAGGTATAGAGAGGAGAGGGTATCTAAATTCCTAGGATTGATCTGCTTGAACTTTACACATTATCATAGATTGATGATAAGTATTCTATTATATAACTTTTCATTCTGGACCACTTAACCATCGCAGCTGGAACTGGTGTGTGTGGGAGTATGGGAACACAGGGTTATTTTTTGATTGTTCCTTGTCCGTGTGGGGTGAGCGAAACACAGTGAGATGGTGTGCGGCCTGCAGAGGAAGCCGTGCTACATGTTAGCCCTGGGCCGGAGCTAGGGCTCTATTGATTTTTCTTCTCTCCCTCTGGTTGCAGATTTCCTGTTCAAGTTCCTGGTGATTGGCAGCGCTGGGACTGGGAAATCTTGCCTCCTGCATCAGTTCATCGAGAACAAGTGTAAGCAACACCGCCGTGACAGCAAAGACCCTGTACTTCACTAAAGATGTGTTACTCCTGCCTTTCTCCGGTTCTCACCTTCCTGGGAGGTGAACGAACCACAAATTGCCTGTTGTACAGAAACTGGGGAATTGGTTTTGATGATGGAAGATTGCATGTGTTGGTTTTGTGGTTAAAAGTCTCCCTTTTTTCAACACTGTTAGAAATGTCTATTACATTTCATTGGATTTCCATCAACTGTAATTATATTGAATAAAATTTGGCATCATGAATCGTGCATCAGTAGTTCTAAGTGTTGTTTCTGTACCTCTGATGACGTTGTATTACAGTAAAAGTAAAAATTCATACATTTACAATAAGTAATAAAACAATGGGCAATAAAAAAATAACTGTTGCGGCAAATATCTAGATGTGTGTTCTCCTGTTATATCCAGTTTCCTTAAGGATTAACGTTCATTTAAATTGGGAAACTCTTTAATAGCATTTCATATTTGGAACTGCTATCCACCATTTAATGTGTGAAATACTTTAGTTGTAGCTGTTGCTCCTTAACATTAGCAAACACCATCAGGATAACTTTCATAAAAGCGTTTTTCTGAGGTCAAGAGCTGTGCCATTGAGCTGAGTCTGTCGGTGTCCTCTAGTCAAACAGGACTCCAACCACACTATCGGGGTGGAGTTTGGCTCCAGGGTGGTGAACGTTGGAGGCAAGACGGTCAAGCTGCAGATCTGGGACACTGCTGGCCAGGAGCGCTTCAGGTAAACCATTCCCATTGGTCTGTGGTACTCCCCTCATGGGGGGCTTATGTGTTCTCTTCATTTCCGATGCGTCTGTGTAGCTCCGTAAACTTTTCTGGCCTTGGCTTCCAACAATCTGATTGGTACCAGCAACTTTCCAAGGGTGTCTTTGATTGGCCGGGTCACTTTATCCTTGAATCTACCCCTGGGACTTTGTACCCAGATAGTGTTTCCTCAGTGGTAGCAACTAACCACTGGTTTATTTGCAAAGGATATTCCTTGGAGGATTGGGAGTTATACAGTATGGTGAGAACTTAGTTAGGTTCCTAATTCTGGGCCTTTTAAGTAAGGTTAATTGCAAGCACGCACTGTACGTAATCGCGAAAGACTTTAGACGCTCATGGGATCTATCCAGAAACTGGTGTGTGTTGCATGTGAAGAGAAAAAAAACATCCATCTCTGAGCAGTCAACAAGTGAAATGAGGTAATGTGGAACTACTTTGACGGGTATGATTGGTGAATCACTTCGACTCGCTCTCCACAGATCCGTGACCCGCAGTTACTATCGTGGAGCAGCAGGGGCTCTACTCGTGTATGACATCACAAGGTAAGAGGGGATTGTGGGTACCATGACATCATGTGTGTTATTATATCATGCAAGGTGTCCCCGTGGGGGGTTGGGAGGGAGCGCTGAGTGTATCTCCGAGTCTTGCGTACAAAAGCAATGACACACTTGGGAAAAGGGCAAAGACACGTATGCTCGACGTCCCAATTTGTTTCCATTAGCTCAATGGATGTATTAAAAACATATTTAATGAAATGGAGGTTGAACCAGAGGTTCCTGCCTACAACGTCCAGGGAATAGAAGGGGAAAAACAGGGACGGGCGCTGTAGGCTTTTATTTAATAAGCTCCAGAGCTCCAGCGGCGGTTACCAAGGCTCTGTCACCATAATGAAGACGGAATGGATGCCATAATTCAGTCTGACAGGACCTTAATAAAGTGTCCTTTATCAGCAGAGCCTGGCCCACATGCACCAGTCAATTAGGCTGAGAGAATTAGGAACCGCCAGGGCTTTATCACTTGCCCAAACTGGGCACGCTCAGCTCTGCCATGGACAAGGAACCAACTTGTATCATTGTCACTGTGCCTAAGCAAGGGCTGGCGAAATGAAATATAGCATCACCTGCTGCTCAGGTATACTATGGTCTGTCTACCATTAGAGCTGTGTGGAACCATCCCATGATCTACAGTGCATCTGTTCCAAATCCTGGTTCAAAGACACAAAAAAAGTGAATCAGTGCGTTTGTGGTTTTTGTATGTTCTGCATGTATGTACAGTGTGTTCTCTGAACTCTTATTTGTGACCCAGGTCATGAAAGTAATAGGAATGATAAAGTAGCTTAAAGAATTGGGACAAATCCTGTGGTACCAAAAAAAAACATACAAATATTGCTTAAATAACTTTTGCATGCATGAAATAGATACTATGTTTTTCATTTTTGAAGTAATTTCATTTTTTTAACTTGTGTACCTGGTGAGTGCCAGAAAACTTCTTGTCCCAGGCAAGAGTTCACAATTTCAGACAATTTCAATATGTATTAAACTGACAATATCTGTCAGTAACTTCCTTGAGAAAAATTTCTCTTCTGACCCTCGTTGTTTTAAACTACAACTTTTGTGAAAATGTCGGCTCTTGGAAGTCGTGTCCTAGATTTTTAACATCACCATCAGATTTCAACAAAAAATGATTTTATTATGCATAGAAAGGGTTAGCAATATCATAACAACCTCTGTCTGACTCCCGGTTCTCTAGAAGACAGCAGAACTACTGAACCTGAAGTGAGTTCTCTATTTTTGTGTCTTTGGTCAGAGTGTTATACTTCTGCTCACTAGCAGGCAGTATGCATGTATCACAAAAAGACCATGGAAAGTGTCTTCCCATTTTGAATCATTCATCTGTCTGTCTGTCTGCCTCCTCCCAGCCGAGAGACCTACAACGCCCTGACCAACTGGCTGACAGACGCACGGACGCTGGCCAGCCCCAACATCGTCATCATCCTGTGCGGGAACAAGAAGGACCTGGATGCAGACCGGGAGGTGACCTTCCTGGAAGCGTCCCGCTTCGCCCAGGAGAACGGTAGCTAGCATGGCTCTCTGCTCCTGCCTATCACCTCCCCATCCCCAAAGCGGCCCGGCGTACCGCTCGTTGTGCATTGCAGCCAGTGATAGACTGGCAGTGTAGACTATTGGCACTGTCCTTGTACCAATTAACAGGGTACTTAAGCTGTATTGAATAACGAAAAATTTGTCTAATTGGTGTGTTAACAATGTCGGCTGTGTAAAGTTTTGTCTGGCCAAGAGCACCTGCTAAATACAGAAATGTAATGTCGACTCTTGTGTGATCGTGACTCTGTGATTGTGTGTTTGACTCTGCTGTCCAGAGCTGATGTTTCTGGAGACAAGCGCCCTGACTGGGGAGAATGTGGAAGAGGCTTTCCTCAAATGTGCTCGGACCATCCTCAACAAGATAGAGTCAGGTAAGTGCATCGGGCAAGCCCGGCACGTTTAATACAAACACGCTCCAAATTTACTCATGCATCATATGCATGAACAGATTTCATCATGGATCAAGGGGAAAAACACAAATTCCGTTTTAAGAGCTAGAATTACTGTTTAGTAATTCACACGAAAATACTGCAATGTTTTACCACCTGCTTTTATGCCTTTAGTAAATCTGGTCCTCAGTCTCTTCAAGGGCATATGCAGTCGGAAGAAATATGTAACAGTGTTTTTTGTCTAACAATGTCTTGATTATAGGCCGCTGTGTTTGTGTGTGAAAGTCTGGATGTCTTGTCACGCAGACGTTAATGATGTTTCTGGTTGTTTTGCGCAGGCGAGCTGGACCCAGAGCGGATGGGCTCCGGGATCCAGTACGGCGACGCATCGCTGCGGCAGCTGCGCCAGCCGCGCAGCACTACTGCACAGACCAAGCAGCAATGCAACTGCTAGGAGCCCCCTCCCCCAGCCCCAACCCCTGCCCCTGGACGTACTGGGCGCCCCCTGCAGGTCAGTCACGCACACTACCAACACACAGCTCTGCTTCCTGAGGAGACAGTTGATTTAAAATTTTTACATTTAAAAAAAAAAGATAATATTGGAATGGTTTCACTGTCGCAAACATATTCTCTGCCACATGCTCTCTTTTCTGTCCACCTTTCAGCTCTAGGTGTGGTTGGGTGTGCAGGACCCTTTCCCATCTCCCCACACCTTCCACCCCTAGAGGAACCTGGAGCCCTCTGACCTCTGACCCTCTGTGAGGGCCTCACCCTGCTGACCCTGGGAGGGCACACTGCCCCCTGCTGCCCGGGCTGAGACTGTGCACAATGCTGGGCGCAGGGGAAAAACAAGGGGACTCACAGGGGCAGGTGTCCACACACCATGGAGAGGGGGGATTCACCCACACACACACGCACACACACACACACACACACACACAGTCAGCAGGCACAGGTAGAGTCAGGTATATGTGTCACACTTGGCAGTAAAAATGGACCCTAATGTTGCTCTAACATGGTATTCCTCCTTTGAATATTAAAACGGAAAAGCTACTGGATTATTGGAATGTGGCGTCAAAAATGGAAGGGCAGGCACATGTGATTTACAACTGTAACAAGTGAAAAAGAGGCTTGTCCCAAAGCCTTCTTCTCTCCACACAGGGCTGCTGGACCCAGCATAACCCAGCTGCGAATTTCTGCAAAGGCGGGGCCTCCTTTAGCTACGGCGGCTTCCTGTGGGCTCAGTCGCTGTTGGAGAGCTAGCCGTTTGTTCACATGGCAGCCGTGTTCATTGAGCTTGAGCGTTAGCCTACTGTACAATACAGCGGAGGCAAACGGATACGAGTTAATGGAAGTGGAGCCAGCTAACGGCCCCTCAGGACTCCTCACAGCAGTGGCAGTTTGCTCTTTTTCACTCGCACCTCGCCTCGACACTTTCAGTGCGCCGCCGCACGTTTCTATAGCAACCTTTCTTTGGCAAGGCTTTAAACAGTCGGCTGGGGCGGAGGGGGGGCAGCCAGCGTGGAGCAGCAGTGGCCAGCGTGCCGCTGAAGGGAGTAGTAGGTGCTGACACCGCACCTTCCAGATGGCCGTGTTCTTTGGCAGTGTGTAGCCCAGCACCGTCTTTAGCTGTGAGGATTGTCCTATCGCGATTGGGTCTGTTTGCTCCTTCACCACCCGCCCTCAAATTCCTGTTACACTCCATCCATAGTGTGATGAATTGCTGTGGAGATTTAGAGGCAGACATTTCAAAGTTTCAAACATTCGGCTGTTGACTTTTCCTTATCCCTCTGCCCATAAATACTAAGGCCAAGTCATGCTGTCGGTGAAGTTACAAAGGGTATTTATGCAGGTCGTTAAGGTCCGTTCAATTTTCGCAGGGTGTAAATGCACGTTTGTAAATGTGAGGCAGTATTGTTTCGTAGGTTAGAAGAACAGCATGTGCGGGTATGTAATTCTGGGAAGGCTGCCTTTTTTGCTGTTTTAGCCGCCCACTATTGTTTCAACGCAGCCCATTAGTGCCGCTGCATGGGGCCCGAGGTGAATGTCAGCTTGACATGGTGAACGGGGCGTGCGGACGCTTCCATGGACTTTGCCTTGGCGTCTTTCACCGGCTGCTTTCTGCTAAAGCCTCTGAGAGGTTAAAGCGAAGCCAGCTTCAGTCAGGAGAGGTTAAAGGGAAGCCAGCTTCAGTCAGGAGAGGTTAAAGCAAAGCCAGCTTCAGTCAGGAGAGGTTAAAGGGAAGCCAGCTTCAGTCAGGAGAGGTTAAAGCAAAGCCAGCTTCAGTCAGGAGAGGTTAAAGCGAAGCCAGCTTCAGTCAAGGTTGATACCACACTTCAGAAACATCTGTCTGTGCAAAGCTAACTGCCCCCAAAGGCACAGCTGCATGTGGAGGTTCAGTGGCAGGGTGGGGCAGATCTTCACGAGTCACTGATGGCCCCTGGCTTGCATATCAGGGAGATTTAAAACAGGGATCTGACTGGACCTGTGAGTTTTGTAATGGCAAGTTTCAGGCAGCTCTTAGGGATCTAGCTGCAGATATCACTGTGCCCTGCTGTCTCTCATCCTCACACTCCGTGATGCCGGCGCCCAGTAACAGTCTAGCTTTGGGTTTGTTTTTTTTTTTTTTCTTTTTTTTTCAACTTTCCTCAAGTGCACTCTTAATTTTTTTGTTTATTTTAAATACTGTAACTATAGAAATATTTACAATGGTAAAATTCTTGTACAGTCATTTTGAGGTTCATAAAATATTAAATATATTTCAAGTACATCTTACATAATGTTTAAAAAATAATCTTATAGAGGACTCATTTCTTACTAAAGAACAACTGAGTTTGTCGTTTTAAATGAAAACATTCCAAGTCATTTTTTGTTCCCTTTTGTGTCTTGGCCCCAAAACACTTTGAAGGAAATGGATTCCCCCTTTTCTAGATGGCCGTTTGGCTGCTTCGTTCTTACCGTCTTGATGTGTTATCCATGTACTATCAGCCCTTCAGGGCAAGACTAAGGGAAGACATTGCTGTCCTCGCTAATGCCTGAACTAAAACATTGCTGTCCTCACCAATGCCTGAGCTAAAACATTGAAATAGCTCCAGCAGTCACAGCTTAGCTCCCTACTTCTGTTTGACCTCTGCTATCCAGCAGAAATCACTCCCAAACTACTTTGCAGACAAAATACTCAGTTGTTGCTTGGTAACCAATGTGATATCATCATTGCTAAGAAATTGTATATCAGAATCATCTATGCTGTAAATATGGATTGTTGTATTTTTCCTTTTGGGGGGAGGGGTGAATTTTAAAGATTATAGACTTTATGAAAATTTGCCTGGTTATTTTTGTAATTTAGTTTTTTAATTATTGTGATGATTATTTATGTGTTTTGATGTTGGTAGTGTTCGGTATTTGAGAGGCACAGACACCCTCAAACACGGCATCAGGCTGTGGAGGCCAAACGGTCGTAATTCTTTTGGCCGTGCGCGTTCGTATTTGTTTGCTAGTTTGTCTGTGCAAACGCACTGCTGCCGCGAGCACAGTGCAGGGGCGCACGCGTATTTGTGTTCCATGTGTTGACCGATGTATGTGAAGTTGACTTAAGGGCCTGTCAGCCTCCATCTGCTGTGTGTGGCACTATGGACTGGAAACATGCTGTATGGTGCGGTCTACCTTGCTTCCTTTCTGCACTGTGTACAGCATTCAGTAAGACCAAGAAGCAAAAGTAGCTGTTGAGAATAAGAGTACCTTAGTGTATTTCCATTGGCTAAGGGATAGGGTCAGCTGATCCATGGATCCAAATACCAGGTATGGCTACAATTTGACATCAAATCAAAGGTCTCTAATTTTACCACTAGATGGTGGTGTGGCACCACAGAATCTGTACTGTTCAACTGACAATATGGAGATCAGACAATAATTTTTGTGTAAGTATTTCTGTCTCCGTTGTTTTATTTAATTAAACAATTATTAAAACAGAATGGTTAAGTTTGTGACCATATGACCCTAATTGTTAAGTGGCTTTTTCTAGGGTAGAGCTTGAAAAATTCAACAGCAGTACAGAAGCATGTTCCTTTTAAAACGGTCTAAATTTAAGTGCTGTGTGTCTTTGAGAAACTGCAGTTACTTTGTGAGGTTACTCTGTCATGCTCCACTATTTGATAGCAATGAAGATGAACCAAGACATCGTTTTAAATACTGTTCTACTGTCAACACTGTCCTCAAGGTCCACACTGACGATTCCGACTGGCTATTTACTGATCGTACTTAGTAAATACATCAAAATCAGCTCAGAGATCACTGTAAACAAAAAAAATTAAAGATTCCAAAATGTGTTCTGAAACAAGACAACTGTGATTTGTGTATTGTTTTCCGTTCAAGGTTGGAATTAATTTCAAATGTATACTGCATTTGCTTCTCAATACTGATAATATTGGATATATGTACTTAGTGATGGCCTAGCTGGCAGGATTGGTTAAAATGGGTAAGAGAATGTAGGAGCATTATTTTCTTTCAACCATAATCAAAATTGAATGAACAACACTGGACAGCGATTAGATCGAGTTCATCATTTTAATTTCATTTGTATATATACATATAGAGTAAAATAAGGGCTGTGCCACAGCGTCATAACAATGACAACACCTACACACAGACAGCACCCGTAAACACACGCACTTTAGGACGCAACGGCTGGTTGTCAACACTTCTCATTTTAGCAAAAACACAGTAACATAAATGCAAAGTTTAAAATAAAAAAAACAATGTTTCCAAAGTAACTCTTAAATCCTGCCCCTTTTTAAGGTGGAACAGGATGCTAGACTGAGCACAGATGCTTTCAAATAAGTGTTTAAATTTCATCCTGAGCTCCTCCTACAATGTGGACAGAGGCATTGTTTTGTCCTCTGATTGGTCAGCTTGGTCCTCTTGTGGGTGGGGCATAGAATGTAGAACTATAACTGGCCGGTCCTGAGCTACCTCTAGCAGAGACACTGTTTATCTTCAGTCTCAGGGAGTAAAAGTCTTCTTATCACTGCTGTAGGTGATATAGAGGAGTTGCTTGTGTGCCATCACTGTGTTTGTTTTCTGTTCCTCTCCCTTCCCTGGTAGGCTCACACAGGAGTTATTTCTAAAAACTTTTAACAAGTCAGAATCATTTTTGACTCTCTGAGTTGGGCTGACTGAGGAAGAAGCTCTGTGCCTGGAACGATTAAAGCCAGGGTGTGCAGGGCAAGAGCTTAATTTAAAATGGCACCACACCATGTGGTGGGAATGGTGAAGATGGCCAGCCCCTCTGAGATGTTAGGATCCCCATTTCCTCAGTCTCCCTGGTCCCTCTGAGTCCTATACCTTTCAAAATGTTCATTTCAACACACTCA
Source organism: Albula goreensis (assembly GCA_022829145.1). Taxonomy (NCBI): domain Eukaryota; kingdom Metazoa; phylum Chordata; class Actinopteri; order Albuliformes; family Albulidae; genus Albula; species Albula goreensis. The sequence goes on from CM040751.1 coordinate 1,874,251, forward strand.
GCTCCAGCCCCGCTAAGTACACACACATGCAAGTTTCTGGGCTGCCTTGTAACATAGGATGTCCATATATGGGCAGCTAGGACAGTGAGAACATAAACTCCTCAGCTATTTCAAGGGCAGCATCTCCATGCTAAACTGTAGCAGTGTTTTAAATGAGTAGTGAATGAAGTTCGGGGCTTCACCAGTACTCTGGGAATACAAATGCTCCCAACCCTACACACACACACACACACACACTTTTACTCTCTCTCAGATTTACTTATTCAAAGCAGCAAAGATATCCCTTTTAGATTACAAATCTATTCCTTTATTTACGCCTTGATCCACCCAACAAGCCTCAACGGCACAAGAAGCTACACTACGGCTGGCTAATCCTGTTCGGCATGCGCTTGAGAGATGTCCGAGTGATTTGCACAACATGGAGAAGCAGCGTTTGAATGGAGAAATTGGGCCCCGATGAATTGTTCCAGACAGCCAGAGTTGGTCCAACATCATAAAACAGCAGTTTTGCCCAAAAAATGAGATGGACCTACAAACTTTACCTCCTCATTTGGCTCAAAGTGGGTTTTGATACAGTGCTCTGAGGGGGGGACAGTGGCAACCCTTCATTATTTACAAGGTCTTTCTTGGTCAACGTCTCCCGTCAGGAGAAATTCATGGCACCCCTTGCCTGGTGCGTGATGCTTGTGGGAGTATTTTATCGCTGTTTGCCTTTTCGGTTCTCTGTGTGTACTCGGTCACACGCTGCCAGCTTCCACAGCTATTCGAAATCAGAGACGTCACCCAGCAAACTGGGTCCTCCGGCTGAGATATAATTTATGAATATCATTTCGCTGCCACAGGCATTTGTAAACATTTGGGATCCTCCTCTGTCTTTACTGCATGAGGGTGCGTGTCTACTGTCTCATCTAGATGAAGATTCCACAATAAGGTGAGGGAGAGTTCAGAATTGAGACTGGAGCTGAGCGTGTGATCCAGAAACACAGATATTACGAAACATTACATCACAATTTTTCAAAATATTTTTTACCCCGATTTTTTCCCCTTTTTTTTTTTTTTCCCCAACCTGAATTTTCAACCAAACTTGTTGATCTCACCGCAGCAGTCGCACCAACAGCTGTGGGAGGAGAAGTCGTGCACGTGACTCCTCCGTTTCATGTGACGGACCACCAACCGCACGCTGCCTATGAATTTGAGTCAGCGTACACTCGGTTCGTGCCCGCCGCTGGCGCCCAAGCATGACAAGGAGAGTGCTACTGAGATGAACAGCAGTTAGGCCGTACTGAACCCCGGCGAGGCTGGCCAATTGTTGCCTCGCCAATGGGACCTCTGGCCATAGCCAGGAATGGCGAAGCTGGGAATCGAACCCCTGACCTCAGGACCTGTACGTGGCAGTTTATCCCACGAATCGCTCAGAGGCCCCCACAATGCAAAATTACAGAAAAAAGCACATTATATTTCATTAAGCAGTCATGTTCACCTGTAATTATTTGCTTGTCTACTGAAATGTGAGGAAATTAAAGTTTTTGCTGAGGAGCAGCAGCCAAATCATAGAAATGCTCAACTTTTTTTTCCTTCTTTGAAAAAAAGAAAAAAAAAGGCTGTCATCTGAACTTTGACCCCTGAGGTCACCACTTTCAAAACTACCACCCAGCAAGGAAGAGGGCCTTTTTTATTTGAACAAAAGAAGGGAATTCTCTAAACCGCCCCTTTCATGTGATGCAACGTAGCCAATCAGAATCCAGAGTGTCAATGACTTTGTTTTAAACAACTTCTTTTGTCAGGTGTTTACCAATTCTAACCCTGAAAAGATATCTGTGAATATGTGACAATTCCTCTCAATTGTAAGTACTAAATGATTTCATGTTTCATCATCATGGAGTGCCATCATTTCGGATTGGGGCCTGACCTTCATTTTAAGTCTTATAGGAAGGGTGAGACTCAAAACCCTGGCCCCTTCACATGGTCGTTATGCAGTCTGCCCCACTAGAGGTGACTACAGAAGAGCCATATACTACAGTGTAACTCCAGTAGTTAATAGGCTTGTTGTCTCCCTGTAAGGTGAAAGAATGTGTTCAGGCTAGCATCTCTGACACACTTGAGTGCTTGTCAGCTGTGGGAAAGGGGGAAGGGACTGGCCAATTGGAACGCCTAAATCAGAGTAGTGCACAGCCCCTATTAGTTGGCTGAAGCCTTTATGGCAGTTGGAGGCGGAGCCTCCTGGAAAATGGGAGGGGTCATAGAAACAGGATTTCTTATTGAGGTGGAGCCTGCTCCATGGAAGGACCAATGAGAGGAGGCAGATTCTGTAAAATAAATTGGGAGACAGGGGAAGGGAAGGGGGCATGGCAGTGGGGGCAGGGTTACTTCAGCTCGGAGGGGAGAGGGGGTGTGGACAAGGGGGCAGGGGAGAGGGCGCCGTGGTTACTCCAGGGACTGTAGCATTAGGAGCTGTTTGAGCACCTTGGTCTGGCTTGTCTCTCTGATCTCCCCGGCCAGGAACATCTCGTCCACCACTGTGTACACCTGAGAGAGGGGACAGGTCTGTCATCTCAACGGCACTCTGCACATGCTCAGTAGAAACACTGGGAGATAATTATAAGAAAATGAACCTTTACTTGACATGATACTCAACCAGGACACCACATTACATGCCAGAGTTTAGGCACTAGAATAAGAAAACCAACCCCATATGTTTAACATGGAAATCCATGTCTCTGACAAAATCTGCACAGTATGTTTATGTACCTTATGAATCTTTCATATTCTGAATATTCTTTACAGGGTGCAACCACAGAAACTGCAACTATAGGAATGGACTGTATCTATGACACTGCATTAGTGATATTGTTGCTTTATGAATGAACTGACGTGCTGACCTTAAACTTAGCTGTTGAGCTACTACATACTACATGGGCCTTCTGTGTTCCCTGTGTTGTACTGTACACTGCCTTATGTGAGCAATGGTCCGTTTTAAAATGCAAAGCAAATCCCTGAAAAAGCTAGCGAAGTATTCAATTTAATTCAGAATCTATGCACTGTTTTTTATTACCATTATAAATAAAATTAATCAATCGCAGAAGAAACAGCAGCAAGTGAAACAGGCTGCACAATACTAATAAGTAATAAGCATGAAGGCGCTGTCTCATGTAGAATAGAATGTGGCAATTACCATGTTAATGACTGCACACAAAAAAATAAAATGGAGTGCTAATTATATAGGTATTTGTTGACACAAGCAGTAAAATCTTCACAAACCAAGTAATTACCTGTAAATGAATAGGAGGAACTTTATTTCAGAGCCATCTAGGTTTTTCCTCAGCCAGATGACTATGCAGCTAGGCAGGATCACTCGAGCATATTACTTCAAATTACTCATTTATTGGATTTTTACTGCAGCGATTCAGTTTAACTGCTCGCTGAAGGGAGCGACGGCCGCGTCCAAGGATTCAAGCTAATCTCCCCGTCACGGCGGACAATCGTGCCGAAATCGTGCCGAGCAGCTTGTCCCGGCCGGTAAATACCCCGGTCCTTTATTTTCACGGGGTCGGGCCGGTCCTGTGTGTGAAGAGCATGCCGACCGGTATGGGCTTAGCGAACCGCCCGCGGCCAGGCTTGTTTGGGATTAATTGACGTTTGACATTGTGACGGTATCTGTGTGCTTTTACATCTCTCCGCAAGTGGAGAAGTTAACAAGAATCCATCTGTTTTTTGCGCGTAGGTGGTGTTTCATTAAGGCCAACCAGGTGGGTGGATTCAAAAAATATCTCCAGTAATTAAAGCTGCAGCGGTAGAAGGTAATTATCAGTAGTGACTCGCTTAATTGCTTACTGTTTTCTTTAAAAGAAAAACCCACCGCACCAAATTGATGGGAATAAGCGTACCTTAATTGACTGATTGTTGTAATTATGCTGCGTACCCCGGTTGCCGTGGCAACGCCTCCAATGAAACCTTAAAATAAAAATGGCATCCCCCCACGACCCCTCTTCACACGCAGTTCTTTAAATCTTTTGTGAATGTCGAAGTCACAGCTGCATTCACAGAGGCAGTTTTCCTCTCTCTCGCCACTAGGGGGGACTATGACTTTCTGGCAGGGAAGCGAACTGTGAATGGGGTACTTACCTTGTAGAAGTTGAACACCAGGTCTAACTCGCACACGTTGTGGAAATACTCGTTCAGAACCTACGAAGAAAACGGGGGAGGCACATTATTTATGAGAACAATAAATCGCATGCAGTATAGCGAACTTGAAAATCCTGAACAGTAAGGAATTCTGATAAAAATAAAATAAGGAAAACTCTGTCCATCTGGTTATTCGAGGAATGTGGCAGACTACACATTCGTGCTACCTGCTGTCCCGGAGGTCCACGACAGCTTGACCCCACAACAGCTTGCCTGGAAGGCTGAATTCCAATCAGAACTGTAATCTCGGTTTCCACTAACGAGCTACACAATCATGGTCTTCAATCAATACCTTCATTGCTCAATCAAGTGGTTTTGAGCTGGGCAAGTACAAAACTAGCATGGTTACTCTGGAGTAAGACTGGACACCCATGATAGAGATTGAGATTCTGGTTCACTTCACCCCCACAAAACGTCTGTTTTTTGGGTTTAAAAGCCTGGCTGAGTGCTGTGAGATATCTGCAGGGTGGGCTGTGACACTGTCATTAAATGCTACAGTGGTCTTGGGCCCCTGAGTCACTGTGGTGGACCCTCAGCAGGCTACCCTCTCAGCCTGCAGTATTTTAATATGAAAACCCAGACCAGGCCATTTTAAAGCAGTCTATAGTGAAATCACTGCAATCCGTGGAATTGCTTTATTCTAGTAAATTACAGGAATGCATTAATCGCGGAAAGGGTGCAGAAAAGAGAGGTGTGTGTGTGAGGTCACTAGTGTGAGAGGGTGTGTGTGCATGCGTGAGAGAATGGTCCTACCTCCAGTTTCTATATGTGTTAGCATGAGCATGTGGTCCTACCTCCAGTTCATATATGTGTTAGCATGAGCATGTGGTCCTACCTCCAGTTCATATACGTGTTAGCATGAGCATGTGGTCCTACCTCCAGTTTATATAAGTGTTAGCATGAGCATGTGGTCCTACCTCCAGTTTATATACGTGTTAGCATGAGCATATGGTCCTTCCTCCAGTTTATATACCTGTTAGCATGAGCATGTGGTCCTACCTCCAGTTTATATACGTGTTAGCATGAGCATGTGGTCCTACCTCCAGTTTCTATATGCGTTAGCATGAGCATGTGGTCCTACCTCCAGTTTCTATATGTGTTAGCATGAGAATGTGGTCCTACCTCCAGTTCATATACATGTTAGCATGAGCATGTGGTCCTACCTCCAGTTCATATACATGTTAGCATGAGCATGTGGTCCTACCTCCACAAAGTTATGGATGCCCTCCAGGTATGCCAGATTGTTGTCGGTCACGTCCACACAGATGCAGAAGTACAGCCCCGCGTAGCGCCTGTAGATGATCTTAAAGTTTCGGAACTGCACAGGGGACGAAAACAGACAGAACATTCTTTCAGTTCACTATTGATGAAGCTGTGTGCTCCTCAACTAATCAATAAGTTCAGAAAACAAAACTGTGATAGTGTGCAGTGTATTGTACGTTGCAGAGCACGGTGTGGTGAGGATGCCGAACTGACCGCAGGGTAATACTGGGAGTAAAGGTCACCGAGTTCAACACAGAAGAAAAGCATTTTTCTAGAAAAGCACAGAAATCTGATGCCTGTCGGCAGTGGGAAAGTTTGTAGAAAATGTTTACAGTTCCCCGATCTGTGCTCCTTGTGGATACAAACATTTTAGCGAAGGTCCACATACATTTTTCCTCCATTTATACTCTTGTGCTCATAACATATCGCAAAATTGTGTGTTAAATGTACATTTAAATGGGTTAACACAAGTGATTCCCTTCATTCTACACACTCTATACAGGTCCAGCACACCGATCCTAATTTCTATTGGTGTCTACAGAGCAAAGGCAAGAGTTCCGGCAGCTTCCATTAATACTTCCTAAATATTCAAGCTTATCAAACAATGCTGGATAAAAAATCTCAACGTGTGAGGGTTTCTCCACTGAAGTGTTAGATTTGCGAAGAGCGCCGATGCGCATACGGCTGAAACTGCACAAACCGCAGCAAATGAACAGCTAACGGAATCATCGCTGTCCTGTCCTCCACACGTCGTTTCCCAAAACCGAACCCCATTTTTCTGCGTTCCACTGGAGGAGCGAGCGTGCTTCAAGAGTGTGCCAAATCAGCCTGCTCTGATGCAGTCTGGTGCATGAGCGTTTATATCCTTGACATGTACATCTGAAGGACTGACTTACCGCGCGCGGGCACTGAAGGTGTGAGCGTTTCATATTCAAATAACTGTATGGGTTACAATGTGATGTGGGGAAAAAAACCGACATCAATTACCATCTGCAGAGGGCACAGCTAGCATACATTTCATTTCACATACCATCAATTTCAAATGAATTATTTTGCTGCAGCAAAAATATAATCGATACAAAAAAGCTGCACCGACTTCACAATGTCAGTTTGCTCTACAAGCTTGACAAATGTAAACAAGTGGAAACATAACCTTCCTGCACTGAGAACTAGGTTGTGACATGGTTGCTGATCTGGAGAATATGAACAGGCTCATTCATCTTAATATTTGTTCGTTAAAAAGACCTCGAGTGTTTGGACTAAATTCTTGTGAGTTAAAAGCGATGCAGAAGACAACACAAAGATATCTCACTTTAATTCAGAACGAATGTCTTTCTTCAGGCCATATGAGGATATTATTTGTGGAATAGGTCAGCAAACCCACCTGGTCTAATTATTATGACCTTAGCGTACGGACAGCATATCCATATAAACCAGGAAAAGGGAGGCCAAACAAGGTCCTGCAGGGCCACTGTGTCAGCAGGTTTTCAGCTCTACCGCTTACCCTAGATCACTTAGCACGTTAGCTGTATATACCAATGCTGATTCACTCGCACACTGGGCCATGATAAAATTCTTCACACTGCAGTTCTGAGAATGGTCTGTCATTACAGAGCTTATCAAGAAACACAGCCGAACTGCAAGATCACTTGAATGAACGATGATGGTCATATAATCATGAACAGAAGGAGGCATAAAAACGCATGACCAGATGCAGCCCTCATTGCCCTCGCCTGCAATATGACACATTTACGATTACAGCACGTTGCTTAGGAGACGGGGTCGCCGCGCCGCACCTCCACAAAGTTGGTGTGCTTGGCATCACGGACCGTCACCACGGCATGGACCTCCTCAATCAGCTTCTGCTTCTCGTCGTCGTCGAACTGCATGTACCACTTGGCCAGCCGTGTCTTCCCAGCCCGGTTCTGGATGAGGATGAATCGGATCTGGGAGGAGGAGGAGGAGAGGACTGTGGGTAAGTTCTGTGTCACTACTGAGGGCAACGTTTCTGTTCCATGGCGGGATTTACACATTCTACAGATGAACAATTGAAAAAAAAATCTAATCACACCAAACAGTTCAATTTAATGAATCTAGGGTTCTTTGGTGCAATTATTAAGACAGGGCAAAGGCCAACTTTCATTTATGAAATTTCATGGTGCTGTAGAACCTCAGAGAACTCAAACCCCCTCCACCATAACTTGTGTGTTCAGGGGTCCACTGAAAAGCAGTTAGTTTTCAAAAGGAGCACCAGAATGCAACAAAACCCTCATTACCTACTCATGCATGATTCAGTGTGCAGTAATGCACTGTATGAAAACTCGTATTTGTATGAAATTGACTTGCAATGCTAGAACCCATTTACAAGTTTACATCTGGCCATTTCTCTGAAATATGCACAGATATGCTACTACTTTTGACCCCTTCAACTTACTGTTTGTAATGTTTCCGTCTTTTAGAGCGTAAAATGAATGGTATTTTTCTGTCAACTGTCAACAACCAACAACCTTATTTAAATAAGATATTGGTTGGAAAACAAACCAGGGTTGAGAAACGCTTTCCACACATTTGAAACTCTCCATTTTGAGTAAAATGCCTCCTGAAATAAGTGTGACACCTATTACTAATTTCCACCACAGCTTGCTCTGCTGGTGGAAGACTTCATAAGTTCACCATGTAAGATCCCAGTGATAGTCCACCATTTCCATGTTTCTACAGAAAAACATCCTCAATATTTGTTGTATGAATGCAATTCCATTTCTATGGTTATTGCTGGTTACAGCATAATAAGTTATCAACAACTGATATCAACATCATGGTCTTTGACACAGTTTATTTTTTTAATAACTAAGGCTAAGGTAAGGGCAACAACACTTAGTCAGCATTCAGACAGCATTAGAAGCTACATTCCTACCGCCAATGACCTGACTCCTGACACTCCATCCGTGGAGGAAAGGAAACAGGCCTGCAATCTACCTTCCGTTCAAATGTCTGCAATACTCGGGTTTGGTGGAGGAAACTTCCCAGATCTCTACAGATCTGCTAAACTAGCTGAGAAAGCTGTCTTGTGACTGGCCGGGCTTCGGTTCGTGCAGGAAAACCATTTTATGTTAGCCACATTCCTTGTGTGACCAGAATGAGCAGCCCATTTCATCGGTCGCAAACCGAGATGAAATAACACCGACATGAGGTTGCACACGTAATACATCTGTATATATACAGTATATATCGGTAATTTAAGCAAATTTGTCTTGTTAACCTGGCTACGTTAGCTTTCCCAATCGTTTGCTACATGTTAGCTAAAATAAAATGTAACGTGAACTGGGAATATTAGGTGTGAAAGAAAAGTGAAAACCTATCATGACAGCCATCAATGATGAGATGATTATGGATGTCGCCTTCTCTTCGATGAAAGCAACAATCAACTGTCCGGAATAATTGACCCCTTCCGGAGAATGACCCCTTATCATCACGATTTACTCGTAGCTAACTTGTCAGCTATCTAGCTCGCAATGTAGTTAACATGTTAATATACTCATTATCATTGGTCAGTTGTACCTATATCATAAAATGCATGATATATGTAATAGACTATAATTTGTGTAAGAAAACAACGTTATAGCCAAATCTGTTGGCCTGTAAATACATCATTCATTAGCAATCACTAGCTAACTGTTAGCTAGCTAACTAACGTAGGCAAAAATAAAACAGATCAAAATAAAAGCAACTAGTCCATGAGCCAGAATACGAACTTACCATTTTATTGTGGATCTTAACGGGTAAAATTCAAGGACCAGTGTCAAATTTGAGACAAACGGCGAATGAATTCTGGAATAAACGCGTCCGTTTAGCCAAGACCTTCCCAGGTTCTCCGCTATCTCCTCTAAGCAGGAAATCCAGGAAAGGCCTCTAATACTGTGATTATGGGTAATGTAGTTTACGTAATGGGCGACGTACTTTTGAAACCAAAACAGTGCTGTTGTTTTTTTACTTCATCTCCCTCCATTCACGTGGAATTTTTTCGACCGTCATTCTGGGTAATGAAGTTGCTTTTCTTACAGGATCAGGCGCGAGACCGCGTCCAAATCACGTGAACAGTTGGCTGCAAGTTCATTTGGGACAACACATCATAATAGTGTACTTTAATCGATCCATTGATGACTTTGCTATGGTAATCTTTCCAATAATGTAAACAGCAGTAGGAGTAATAATAATAAACATATAGAACGGGCTAATACATTTCGATGTAAATATGTAAACGTTTTACGATTGATTACTCATTCAGTTTTCTGTTTGCAAATTCAACAAAATTACCAAACACGTCATTAATATTGTTCCCCACGAGTCTTCAAGTGATTAAATTCACTTCATCTCTACAGTCATCTACACGGATAATTAAATGGGAATATTTTCCAATTGAAGACATACATTAAAAACCTTTTTCATTTCAACTTCAGGTCCTCAACTCAGTGTTCATTTTGAACAGGATTACCTCGCAGACAGGTATTTTGAGTAGCAGCACTCCATTGAAACAAGTAAAAGCACTTCTCTCCCAAACCCACATAAAGTAACAAACAGCTAAACATGTACAATGGAAGGTCAGAATTCCATTGCATCACTGGATGCTTCCACAAGAGAAAAAGAATACCACTGAGCCAGGGAGCATTTGTTTACTGGTCTAGCTGGGACCAAATCCACGATGAAACATTATCCAGACAGCTTGGATAGCTCTTCTGTACTTGGGGGAGAGGGAGGGGGGGTCACTGATTGTCAAAGATTGCAAAACTGTGAGCAGGAAGAATGCAGCGGCCCCCGGGGACGCTGGGAGATTTTGACTGCTGCAGGCCTGTGGTGGAATAAAGACACAAAACCTAACTGTGAGAACATTTGTTATTTGGTTGAGTTTCCACATTTTAACTGTTTGGATTTAGCAGCTTAAGAAAAAAGAAAAGGACCAAAACCACCAAGGCCAATTGGAGCTGCGCTCTCCAAGAACAAGGAGCACAACCGGAAGCAGCGGAGGACTGTGAATACAAACATTGTCTGGAAGCAGTGAATGAGAGTAGATATGAGTTATGTGAAATCCCCAGGCTGCTTGGTGTCTTGCAGTAACATTCAATATTGTTAATGACCCTTGACCTCTCATGACCAATCACAGACTGCGAATGTCAATTAAATGCATTATAAATTAACAAAACAAATATCTGTAATATAATATAACATAAGTCATTAGTCAGTACCATAAAAAGCAAGAAAATTGTAAGTTGTATACACACACCTAATTAAAACGCCCAATAACAGTCAGAAGTCATTAATTTCTACAACCTCTGCTATCAAGTTAGGAAGGTGCCAACAAAGACAATAACCAGCCAAAACATCTGATCTCGGCCACCAGCTCGTTTCACACTGTAGTGCAGAGAATGAACTGTCATAGACATGACGAAGTGGAAGACATGCTTCCATATGCAGCTTATGCAGACCTGAGTGGAGCAGGTGGGTATAGGTATGGTCAAGGCAAGCACACCCCGCCCCCTGATCCTCCCTCCCTCCCTCCCTGAGTGCTGTCCTGAGGGGCTTCTAGCCACCACTGGTGCTGCCACCGGCACACTATGGAGCCAGTCCTCGCTCTGGAATGGTGCTTTAACAGGATGAACCACTTGGCAACCCGAGCTAGTTATTCTTGAAAGCAAGAAACAGAAAGCTTCCCACTGATAAATAATGCAGACTATATTAGCTGTATGGTCTGCATGTTCAGTTTGACATACGCGAAGTCCTCTTCATAAAAGGTAAATGGCAAATTAGTAGCTTTTTAACGAAAGGAACTATTATCAGTTGTCAGGTTAATAACTGATTGATCACTGATGCCTATTTTATTAAAAATTTCATGACCAAATAAAACCCAGCCTACAGTTTAAGAGGGGTGTGCAGTTGTGTAGCACGGGGGCAAAGCATTCTCCTACCCACTGGCCCGTCTACTGTGCACTAAAAGAGAGAAAATGTAAAACAGGCACAGATTAAACTGAAACTTTGACCCATTCTCTAATCTTGCTCTGTGCAATCCAGGTCAAATGCTTACCCCACAGTCACTGCCCTGAGAAAGTGGAAATCAATGCAAACGTGGGCCTGCATTGCAGAGCCTGGTGGCAGCGGGCAGTCGAGAGCAGAACGACGAGGGACAGGAGGCCGAACTCTGGACTCGGGGTCCAGGGTTAAAAATCCTGGTTAAGGCACTGATGTCGTACTCCCGAGCACTGTACTGCAGTACTTTCATCCTCTTTCCCCAAATCCGTTTAAACATGTCGCAGGATTTTCAAAGAAATGAAGTAGACAAATTGCATAAGAACTTCTGCAGTGAAAATGTGACAAAAGACACCAGCTGGACAGGTTTAGTTATTCTCTGAACATTTTTCTGCAGTTTCTGTTAATAGTTCCCAGCAGGTAAAATAAGGATCAGCAGTTAGGTCGGCCATCAGTACTCTGAGCTGTAACAGCTCCAGTACAATCTGGACTGTATTTGGCAATGGATGGGTTTAGGTACTGTCTCCACTGTATTTTGATGACTAAAAAAAAACAAAAGAGAGAAAAAAGAATGATTGCATGACAATTTCCCCAAGCCACCAAACATCTGTTCAAGCTGTTACACAACAATCAGCTATCCAGCTTTCTGAATACATTACTGGAGTTTTTCCATTGTCCTCCAAGTTTCTAAATAACATTTGGAGTAACCAGCTTGGTGATTCATGGCAAACCCTCTTACTTACACGTTTCACATATTAGTTGTGTGTTGTTTATGTTTTATGGAGGCATGCCGGGATATTTTAGCAGAAAACAGGGTTACAAAATGCCATCTGAACCATGCAAATTTTGGTCAGTTGATGGAAGGTAGGCTGAGAATTTCAATATCTGTTCAGTTTATGGCAGAAACGTGGGTGAAGCACAAATAATTTAAAAGATTTATATAATTGATTTTCTGAACGCCTATCCCATGTCCATTAGATGAATCAGAAATATAATCGTCCAATAAGAGAGGGGGAATAACTTGTGGATGTAAATGTGTGACTGTTAAAACTAAGTCGTAACTCCAAGGTTGGGCCCGAGACCTGATTTGGCAGTTCTTATTTGCATTGCTGTTGATTTAGTGTACAGCTATGCAATGGCAATCCACGAGATGTATCTTACTGTAAGGAAGAATTTCACATAGTATTTCAAAATAGGACTCATTTGAAACATGGAGTCTGGCTGAAATGTAAAAGCGTGTCATTTTATCTAAACATTGTTATTCGTGGAAAAAGTAAATGTGGAACGCGACACAAACCAATAATAATGATTGTTGTAAATATTTTATACCAAATCAAGTAAACTAATCACTACGTAAGTGATATAATAACCCACTGATTGTAGGCCGAAAATATTTTTTGAAAAATCGCAATAGTTTGAGAAGGATTGCCCTCATAAAAACGTTACATTTACGCATGGGTCATTCTGGATGTTTGCATTCATATCCAAGTGTGATTTTGTTCCCGTTAGCATGCGCGTGGATATTGTTTTGTGAGTGTGTGTTGCAATTGTGTCCATGCGCCACTGGGCGAGTCTGCCGTCGTTATATCGCTCCCTTTTTTCTCTCGGAATAGGAGGAGAGAACTGGGTTTGGGAGAAGAGCCGCCATTATCGGGAAGCAAGAAAAAAATACACTTGCACATACTCTCTCACACACATACGCGCAGTCTCAAGTCAAAGGCACGTAGTTGCGATTAAATATTGAGTCGTGTATTGTTAAAAAACGAAACGATGTACCTTAATTAGCATTGAAAACCGTGAATGTGTACGGGCAACTCTGCATATTATCAGTACAACAAAGGAAATAATTGGTCAAAAAACAACGTGGTGAGCCCAGAGGAAGACTGTGAAACAAGCCATTTAACGCCCCTCCTTTTCAACAAGAAAAAAAAAATCCAGTGGACGAGGTATTGAGGTCCTGAAGGATTTTTTTTGTGGGTTGTTGTTTTGTTTTGTTTAAACACCACGAAGAGGAACAAGAAACAAAAATGGTACTGAAAACTTCACTCTCATGAAAATGGAGACATAATTGAAAAGCAAATTCTTATCCATCAGCCGATCGAAAAAAAAGGAAATACAGATTTTCTCGTGACTGCTGGAGGTGTATTATTTTTTTCTTCATCTCTTTATTAATTTATTTATCGAGCCGGTTGGGGCTGCTGCTTGCGCGAGCCCGAGAGAACACCAGAGAAAGGACAGAGCGAGGAAGCAGAGAAAGGGGTTGAATGCTATGGTATGTATCGGTCTTTTTGCTCTCGTTTTAATTCATGGACCTGAAAAATACAACAAGAATCTGACAAATGACTGGCAAGGAACGAAAACTAGGCTGGTCTTTAGTGTCGCTTACTGTAAACTGTCCGTCTGGGGTTTGAAGTGATATGTTTGGAATGAACGAGGTAGCTAATAAAAAGTGAATCTCGTAGCCCAGAAGAAAAAAAAATGTGCAGCGAACAGAGTCTGCTGTTTCATTCTCTGGACTAGAGGCCTGCTGGGGCTTAGGATCTTATTTTTCTTTTGCGTAAAGAAAAAAAAAATCCTTAATTCATAAAAAATGGTATAGTTCTTTGTAATTATCACTTTGTACCTGCATGGATCAGACTGTGCCATGTTGCTATCTAGGTTTTGTTCCAGGCTCAATATCCTATATTTCTCATTATTTTCTAGATTGGTTGTATATCATTAGAAACTGAATGGCTTGAAAAACAATGCTTGTCATGATTTATTATCAATTTACGCGAATTATTGACATAACAATTGGTCTGTTCCCTTAATTGCCCCCATTTCGGCCTATCAAGTCGACGCATGTCATGCGCGGTGGTGCATTGTTGATATTTTCTGATATTCTGCAGTAAATTTGGTTCCATAAAATATTGTTCGTTATTGCGTACTGTTCTGTTTGACCCAAAGGGCAGCGCTTTTTCCTGTGCAGATAAAACTGGGAAGCTCTGGCAGGCCCCACTAGTCGCCTAGATGTAGTTCGTGGTGTTTGAACAAAATTGTGATTTTGCATAAGGGAATGGATAAAGATATACCCCGTTTTATGCTGATTCATTAGTTTGAAATCAGTGGGATTTTCACTGGCATGAAATTACTTTTCTACAAGTAAAAGTGACATCGCTCAGTGTCACTTGTCATGACGAATATGGCAATGCTGAAATTCTCTAATTGACGTGTAATTAAAAGCTAAGAATAAACGAATTAAAATCGATTTAATACAGTAATGCTAGGAATCGCTGAATTAGTTGTCAGTCGGAGTAGCTATGAAACATACACACCCAAATTACCAGGGCCGCCTCCTCGCCCATCGAGAAAAGGAGTGTGTGTGTGTGTGTGTGTGTGTGTGTGTGTGTGTGTGTGTGTGTGTGTGTGTGTGTGTGTGTGTGTGTGTGTGTGGAGGGGGGTAGTTTTTCCTCTTCTTTTCTCTGTCATGGATTTAACCGCAGGCCGAGGGGTTGGAGCAGGGTGTAGTGCATGTTTCTGATCAATCGAGATGTTTCATGTGGTCTTTTCTCATTCGCGGATCGCTGATAACGAGTCCTGCAGCAGCTTGTCATATTGCTTGGTAAACGCGAGGGTTTCACATTGTGATCTCTCAATATTCAATAATACATGTTTTTAACCCATATCTGCAAACCATTATCTTCCACCGAATGGAAGCGGATGTCCAGATTGCGTCGCAAAGACATCCTCGTGTTTTCTAATGCAAGTTTGTAATGCCACCGTTAGGAGCCAAAATGGAGCACAGAAATAAAGGCATGTTTTGCATGTTAAATCATGACCCCATGTCGTTTGTGTAGGCTATATTCCGCGTTGTTTAGGTGTAGTCTCACAACCAAGTGACATTTTTGCCGATTATTTGCACGAATTGTTTGCTCGAATCCTATCTAATGACAAGTAGTTGTCGGATGTCGCTGTATTACTACCATGTGGATTGTTTTTGCTGTATATATCGACATACTTTGTAAAGCAAGCACCACGATAAAAAGGCGCATCGTGACCACTCCTTGGTTGGACGGAAGTGACCATCACTAAGATTTACAGAAGTTTACAGCGGTAATTTTAAATGCTGTACGTACGACTGTGAATAATAATAATAATAAATAACGATAAGTAATAATAACAACAATAATAATCAATAAATAATCATGAGACATAAAATTTAAATATGTTTGTACAATTTTCCACCTTGAACGGCTGACTAGGCTGGGCGAATTCCTCGGTTATCCGCTTGGTTAATAATTGTCATGGTTTGTTTTTCGCTTCTGTTGATTGCTATCAGTTTATGTTGACAGTAGCTTGTAGATCTTGTTCGACAGTAAAGTTGTCAGTCTAAGTTGTTTTACATAGTTCTCAACGAACACTTTTCGTGACATTAAATCTTGATATCGTTGCCGTTCTCTCAGTTCTCCATCCTTGTTTGGTTCTCAAACAATGCATTGCAGTCAGGTTGCCATATTAATTGTGATTCAACAAAATATGTCCTAAGGTTGGGAGTATCTGAACGGTTTTGTAAGTGTTGTCTGAGATATGCAACCAGGTCACTTACCGAAGGCACCAGGGTAATGATGTCAGGGGAATGTTGGTTGCTTTTATGGTTTGAAATGAAAACTTCACAAAGCTTAGAGAATTCGTTTTATTTTAAATTACCACAATGTGTTACTGCAAAGTGACATGTTTTCTGTCTGTCTGTGTTACAGGTAGTGTGTACCTAAGTTCAAAGGTCAGTAAAATTTGTGATTTATTTGAACAGTGTTCACTTCTGCTCCATATTTTTAGGCGGGTTGAAGTGTTTTGAAATGAGGCCCGGCTGTCATAAGTCAGGGACAGACCGATAAGAATGTAGGGGCGAGTCGCTGTGCAGATAAACCTGTCATGTACTTAATATGTATTTTGACTAATGTCACACACATAGTGTCATATTTAGCTCCTTTTGGGGACATGAAATTCTTGTTCAGAGACAACCAGGATGTTAAAGGATGTTGCTTGGCTTTGTTTTCAGGAAGAGTGGAAACCCTAACTTGAGGTGAAAAGATAGGTTGATATCTTATTTTTCTTTTTCATTTGAACTTTTCTTGACAAAGTAATCTGTAGTAAGTACATCACCTAAATATTGGTGTATTGGGCAGTGATGACTAAATGTAACAGAACTGGTCACTATCATTTTTTTGGAACAGAGAGTATTGTGGTTTATATAGATTTTCAGGTTCATACATACATATGTTTTATGATAACAGCTGTCTCATGAGGTTGATGTTGATATTGTAAGGTTTAATGTTAGGGAAGGGCTAAGGTTAAGATTTAGCATTTCAGTGATGGAGTGAGAGTCACCTGATTCTGGTCAAACCTAAAAAAACACTGACAAATATCAAAACAGTCATGTTTTGTTTTGTAAATGTCAAAACAAATCAGAACTGGATGCCGGAAAACTACATTTTTGTCATATTTTCACCAAAATGTTAGCAGTAGTCAAGAGAGATTTTTATTACCAAAGTTTATTGTGGAGTAGAGGGCTGTGTTTCTCTGCTGGGGAGCTGAAAGTGACCTGTGGCAGCGCCCCCTGCTGGGCTGGGGGAATGTACTGATGTGCGTACGGGTACAGGGGCCTTTCCAGCACGGGGCCAGAGAATGCTGCCTGTCTCTCGGACGAAAGCCCCCACACCCGTGTACCTTCCACCCTTCCTGATGGACTTCCCCCATCCTTGGGTCTGCTCTGCCCCAACCCATCAGTGGACAGGTCCTGAGCAAAGCATTGTGGGAAGCTTACGCTGCCCTCTGCCGTTTTATCAACACTGAGCACGCACCTCTTCATTGGGGTGCTTCTGTACTGTTAATTTAATTGCTGGAACCAAATATGGCCACTACCCCCCCACTCAGCTGACACCCCAACTCTCTGACCCCTGACCAGATTCTCTCGTGGAGAGCCATTCACTAAGTTAGCATTAGCACTTGGTTGAATCTATCAGGTGATCCCCTCTACTTGTCAACATGGAGGACTGCGTGGTTTGACGACTCGTGAGACCATATCTGTAATCCTTATCACTGCTGATTTGGTTATTAAAATGTGCAGTCCAGATATTGCAAATATACTTGGATCAAGTATGCTAATGTTTCTTTATCGGAAAAACTAAGAATGAAAGAATGAAAGAATCCAGTTTAATTGTGTTATTGAGAGGTATTTGATTGAGATGATAGATTCCCCTCCCTCGGTATGTGAGCTGAATGTGGTTTCTCTGCACTGAGTCATTGTTTACACAGAATAAACTCCAGTTCTGTGCAGTGTGGAGGGGCAGGGAGGGGCAGAGCTCTTAAAATACTCCTCTTTACTAAGTAAAGAATATTTTAATATAGAATGAATAATCATTTTTAATTATGTTATTAGTTTTATTTCTGGCAGGCCATGATGTGAAACGTTTTGTTCGACAGTTACACCAGGGAGTGTTGTGGGTTTAGATTTTTTGTTTCTAAAATGATTTGGAATCAGCAAAGGAATGAATGAAAAACAATGGATGAATGAGTGGATGAATGGATGATGAGTTTGGCTCCTTGTACATTACTTGTCTTTCCTATATGAGGTGTGAGGTACTGAACACAGAATGAACGGGAAATGTAATCGTTTTTAAACGCAGAACTCCCATACACTGGTACACCTGAAA
The DNA here is from genome assembly GCA_022829145.1 of Albula goreensis. Taxonomy (NCBI): domain Eukaryota; kingdom Metazoa; phylum Chordata; class Actinopteri; order Albuliformes; family Albulidae; genus Albula; species Albula goreensis. The sequence goes on from CM040751.1 coordinate 1,892,406, forward strand.
GATAGCTTTGCATTTGCTCTGCTCTATTCCGTGAAACAAGGAATGATTTCCAGTCTTGTTTTAATAAATGGTCTCTTAGTGCTGATCTACAATCAGTTTCTTTTGTTTTCACTAGAAATGGCGAAGGCCACGGTCTGGATCTAAGATGATCTTAGATCAGTGCGCTCGTGTTGAGGTGTGTGATGAATGTGAGACGTAACCTGGCTCCTCCATCACACAGCTCTGCCGTGGCGTGGAGGTTGGTACGGTGTGTTCTGATTGGATAGCTGTGAGGCGACTTTGTTTGGGCAACATGGTGCAACTCCCACCTGTGCCGAAATCCTTAATCATGGAAAGTCGCTCTTCATACTTCTCTCACAGTGTTATTTGTGTCCCCCCATGCATGTCCCAGCCCTCAGACCTCTCCCCAATTTAAACTGGCCAAGCAGCCAAGCTCTATACCATTGTACTGTTGTGTGCACTTCCGCTCCAAAATGGCCGCCTTGCATCTTCCACCACGGTGCTGTGTTTTTGGAGTGGTTGAGATATGATGCTGTTTATTCATTCCCCTATATGTCACTGTAAATTGTTGTTGATAACGCAGACGTCTGTCCCGTGTGTGCAGTGAGTGAATGGGTCTGCGGTAGGAAGTGATTTCACACCTTACAGCTGGAATGCATGTGTCGTGTGTTCCCTTTGCTGGGGACCTGGCTCTCCACCCCACTGAGGTAAACATGACCTGTATTCATTAAGCATCTCAGAACAGAAGTGCTGATCTAGGATCAGCTTTACCTTTTTTATCATTATGGATAAGGTTAGGATACAGTCAGGAACAACTGGTTCCAGATCATGCTCTTACATTAAGGTGGTATGAAAGCAGACCATGGTGCTGGCAGGGTTAGGGCTGGGTAGCCTTGCTGTGCGGCATCAGCCAGTGACACTGATAGGGCTGACCAACGTGTCGACTGATTCCGCCGTTAGACTTAACAGGGGCAGAATGCAGCAGAGCGAAAAAGAGCATGCGAGTCCCCTATGAAACATGATGTCATCCCTTCAGTTAGGACAGGGGAACGATCCGCTCCTGCTCGTTGAGACCTGGGCGTTCGGCTCATGGAGATAATGGTATCTCGCTGCACGGTTATGAGGGCCTCTGCTCACCTCATGCCGATTCTGTGCACGGTCACTGGGTCTGCATTTAGTCAGTGGTACCTTTGCGGGACAAAATTGGCACAGCCATGTTACGGTGCTTGACGCCGTTGGCCAGTCATGGCATTGTAAAAATCCCAACTCATCCACTGGGCTTGCGGTAAGGCCAAATGTTTGGAGATGGTGTGCTTTAATTCGCTGCCAAGTAATGGTGGTGGGTGGAGCCAGCAACCATGTGACTGGCTGTATTCTTGACAACCTGGCTGCTTGAGGATGGTCAACTGGGGCCAGCTGTAATGAGTAGTCAAACTACAGACATCTTTGTTTGGATCAATCTTGATGATTCCCTGCATCTCTCAAGGGATGAGACATTTTCTGTTCACGTATGCATGCATGGCATATTTACAAAGACCTCTTTAGAGGGAAAGAGTTTTCACAGCTCAGTAGGCACTATACATTTTTTATTTCCTGTGGAAAAAAATATGAAAGTTGGATTTAAACTGGAAGCCTGTGTCTAATAAAGCAGGGAACCAATTCCAGCAGCTTTAGAGTTTGGAGGGCAGGTTATGTAGCTACGCTTTGAATGGTGCCGTTGTTTGAAACAGGATTACAAGGGGAAAACTGCATTCTGTAATGAGCGTGTTTGAGTTTCCGTCAGGAAGCGGGCCGGACTCGAGCTGGCCTCGCTCAGCGTTGTCTTCAGGAGATTACTGGAGCTGGTCGGTGGCCTGTTTGTAAGGGACAGACAGGAGAGTGCAGGGTGACCAGCGAGCTCTCAGCAGCCAATGGGGGCTCAGCTTTTTGAACCCCCCCCACCCCCACTCTGGCCCTGAATGGTGTGAGCAGCATCGTGAGGGGGTCTGATGCAGTCTAAGGGTAAAACAGTTTGTGAGTGGCTACAAGCCCACTACCTTAGCCTGCTGCAGTGCTGCCGGGGAGACTGTGGCACAAACGGAGAGAGAGAGAGGGAAGGAGGGATGGAAGGAGAAGAGAAGGGAGGGAGTGCCCTGATGTGTCCTCCTTGTAGTATCGATGCTTGGTGGTTATTTCACAACAGGCTTACCCAACAATGCAGTGACGTAATGGGTTACTTATCAAGGGCTCATAGCAGTCACCAGCTGGCCTGTATGCACCGACGGCCGTGTGTGCGTGTGTTTCTGTATTTCTCTGTGCATATATATGTGTGTGTGTGTGTGTGTGTGTGTGTGTGTGTGTGTGTGTGTGTGTGTGTGTGTGTGTGTGTGTGTGTGTGTGTGTGTGTGTGTGACTCAGCATTTCATGGTGGAATCAGGCTGTCTGAGAGGCAGAGTAACAGACGGAGACAGAGAGGGAAGATGTGCGACAGAGAGGCCCATGGGAAGGCTGATGAGTGGAGGTAACATTTATCAATTCCCGATTCCTCCCACATTTCTGAGCCCCCTAGAGCGTGCGTATGTCTGCGCTGTGTGTGTGTGTGTGTGGGTCTGTGTGTCCTTCTGCATGGTTGTGTGTGTGTGTGTGTCCTCCCACATGCTTGTATATCCCTGCGTCATGCCTGTGGCGACTAATGATTAATGATCCCCCACACGGTCTGTCCCGCCCCCCTCCTGGACATCTTCATCATGATAGGACATTATGCCATGCCCCTCATGTCTCAGTTATTTGACTGGCTGTCTCTGTCTGGGTTGCCGTGGTTGCGGATGCATTTATGTAATAGGTGCAGGAACCTGGTGCTCCCTGCTGTGATCTTAGGAGAGGGTGAAAGGGTGGGGGTTTGTCCTGCGCAGAGCAGGCTACGGGAGTTTCTTTCCTGCTATCCCTTTCTGTCTCTAACTCGCTCTCTGTCTCTCTCTATTTCTCATACTCTGTATCCTTTTTTTCCTGTTTCCTGTAGCCATTTTCCTCTCTGTCTCTCTCTCCCTCGCTCTAACTCCATCCCCCTCTCTGGGCCTGTGTCTCTCCCTCCATCTCTCTGTCGTCATCTCTCTCTCCCCTGTGGTTTCCAGGGGCTGGGTTTGTGTCCGGTTGCTGCGGCGCTCATCGGTAGCGGTGGGGGGGTTGGGGTTGTAGCCGCGTATCTTGTTCCGGGCAGCGGCGGACTGCCGCCTCCCTCTGCCACACAAGCCTGTGGATTTTGAGCCTGTTTTCACACGGGGACTTTTATGACACATTGTCAGCGTATTGGTCAGACGTCCCGTAAAAGAGATGAAGCAATACTGGCAATTTGCAATGCTCTGTTCATTGCATTATTAAAAGATGGTGGAACCAGGGTTGTTTGAACAAGACATGTATTGCCATCTCTGTAACACCCATTGGGTTTGTTGATTCCAGCAGAATAAGTGTCTTTACTGCTGGTATGCTGGTTTAGTTAAGGCCTCCCTATATGCCAGTTGGTGAACTTTTATCATCAAGTGGACATCTTTGCAAACTAGTTATTCTTGTACTTTAAAAAAGAGTTTTAAGCCGTCATGTTGTTGAGGTGCAGTTTGTGCTATGGAGTTTGTTTATTCAACATTAGACTTTTTTACAAGATTGATGATTCGATTCTGCTTGCAATATTACAACTGCAAGAAATAAAGAGATGAGAAGATGGTATGTGTGGCCACTCAACAGAGAAAGAAAACTGAGAAACTCAACGGCTAAAGAAAACCAAGACAATACTGGCCATTCCACTGCGCATGGTAGAGAAGGACAATTTCTTCATTACTTTCAAATGTCTACTGGCCAGTTTGTAATTTGTTTGAATCTGTTTAAAAGTAATTACTAAAGTCTAATGTCTAAAGTAATTACTAGCAAAAATGTCCTATTTTGTGCCAAATCGTCCTCACTATCTTGGTGCAATAAATATCTTGGTCCTAGCCCAAAACTACTTGTTGACCAATCAATGTGAAGTTCTCTGACAACCTGCCAATAATACCTCGTGCAAATACCATGCTCAAAACGCATACATCAGCAGGTGACATCATAATGTGTGGATGAACCTGGGAAGTGTGTCTTTGCTTTGGAAGTATGTCAGGCTTTGGTGATGTAGAGGTGTAAAACACAGAGATTATGGCTTCTGCGTGAAGTCATTGGCAACACTGTAACCACGGCCTTGGATACAGTACGCACACCTACACCTGGGGGGATGGGAATGTGGAGGCTGATTTTAATTAGAGCTGACAGCTTTAATCACATGAAGATAAACACCGAGGTGAGAGCAGAAATTAAAAAAGCAAACACGCACAATCGGAGACCTCAAATAGTGGTTGTAGTGTTGATTCTCCTCGACCAGGGGAGTGCTGAGGTTGCATCAGCTTTTTCGGGATCGCTCAGGAAACTGGACGTGTTCCACCTTGTCGGGAGGCGTTTTCGTGGGCTGCCTGGTCCCTGGTCCCCAGTGGCGGGTGCAGTGCGCTTCAGTGGCTCTCTGCTATTGCCCTGGTACCCTCAGCACAGGGCCCGTAGCACAGCTCCCCCAGCGCAGAGCCCTCAGCACAGGGCAGCACAGAGCCCTCAGCACAGCGTTGTACAGCACACAGAGCCTTCAGCACAGAGCCCACAGCACAGCGTAGCACAGCACACAGAGCCCTCAACACAGTACCTTCAGCCTGGTGGCCGCGCCCCGGCCAAACTAGGGCAGAGAGATCACCGATAGACACACCATGTCCACGAAACCAGCATTCTGCCCTGCTGTCTTTCCATGGAAGCAGTGAGAGGGAGAAAACGTTTAGGAATACAGAGATACACACAAACACATACACACACTCACACACACGCTTGCTCTGTCACTCATGCACACCCTCACTCACACAAACACACTTTCTCTCATTCATGAACGCACACACACACACTCACATGCACTCACTCACTGTCTCACAAACACATACGTACGTACGTGCACACACACACACACTCACACTCACGTACACAGGTGTGCCAAGATGATGGCAGTTGTATGATTTGTAAGCTTAGTTTCCTCATTCTTCATACCACCGAATTTGCATGGGGCAGCTTAAGATATTTTGGGCAAAGTGTCAAAATAATTTTGCATTCCGGCTGTGATCAGTTTTTTTCTTTCCGCAAGAGCTGACAAAAATGCCTGCTAGCTGACAAAATGTATCGTTGATAACATTACATTATCATCCAATTATGCTCCCACAGTTTGCATGTATTCCGAAAGTAAGACGTCTGAAGTTTTAATATAGCGAACCCTAAACCCAATGGGTTCACTGGTTTGTGATCATATCATTACCATTTATTTTCAGCCTTCAATGAATCGTTACTAACAATGAGTTTTCACTCATAATTCAGTTGATTGTGGGGAGATGTGAAAGGTATTACCGAAGTCGGAAAGCATGCCAAAGTCAGGTCCTTTTACATTTTTGAAAAGGGGACACCTGAAGGGTGTTGTATAGGGAAATCGATTGGAGACCACCTGCTGAATTCATCCGGCACACACAGAGATAACCAAAGCTAGCCTGAAGGTGTAAAGCAGCACAGGTTGTCACGGAAACTGTCGCCATGTGCACCCCGGTCTCCGTACAACTCAGTATGCGCAGATGTAAATTTATCACGGCTCTTTTGTGGTCCTCGCTCAGCAGCTGGTCCGGGAATTCGCCTGGAGCGTCTCGAGGGCTGTGACGGTGGAGGGCGTGAGGTTCTGCTCGCCGAACGTACGCTCCTACCACCATTTAGCTAATGATGTCCGTGCGACTAAGGAATGACCAGGCAGGGCTGATAAACCAGGACAGCAGCCAGGAACACACAGCAGGTTTCAGGAAGGACAGGAAGTGAGCATATCTCTCCCTTCAATTCTCCCTCTTACCCCTCACCCCCCTCCAGCATTTCGGACTAGGGCTAGGACTTCTGTAACACCTTCACCGTGCGACTCGTGTTCTTTACTTTTACGTGTTTTAATAACGGCTGAAGTCGCCCGGGGCACTTTCTATGGCTGTCATGTAGCACTGTGGGTCTCAAACCCGTGTTCGCACTGAGCTTCACTCCAAACGAAGGGCTAACCCCTGCAGCGTAGTGAGCTGTTGATTGTTCTAAATTAGACACTTTATTATGTATTTGTCATGCCTTGAGAGGTGATGCTCCCTCCGAAGTCATTATCTGTCTGAAACAAATACTACAGGGAATGGATGCTCTTTTTGTCAGCCAGATCAACCTTGCTATCATCCCATTTTACTGATGATTTTGTTTAAGGGGAGTTTTGTAAGATTTTATTTTGTAACTGATTGAATCATTGGCTGACAGGTGAATCAGAGGGTTCCAGATTTTTGGAAAATGTGGACAGCTGGTCACCGAAACTAAAGCTTTTGCTTTTAGTAATGAAGAATTCAGAGCAGAGTGCAAGGCAATGAGCCAAGCCTGCAATGTGTTTGTGAGCCTAAGGAAAAAAACTGAGAAGGAAATTGTTCACAACAGTTTTAACTGATCAAGAAATGCAATACAGCAGACGCAAGGGTCCTCCTGGACAGAGTTTGACTACCATGGCCCGTGCTTCTAAGATCCATTACCTAGTAAGTGCTCACTGGATTTTATATGCAGTGGGGAAAAGCGATCAGCACTGGCGCTGTCACTGAGGAGGTGATAGGGATGCTGTGCGGCTGGATGCTGTGCATTGTAAAGGTGGAATACTTTCCTTTTGCTGACTCGGATGTGTCATAACTATTTTTTCCCAGACCTTGGATTTAGGCAGTTAGTGTGTATCTGAAATGCCTGCAGCTGTGGAAATTGACGCAGATAACTGACGTGGATAACTGAAGCAGTCACTATCTCTCTTTGCATTGCCAGCACTGTACGTCCACCTCTACCACAGACTACAGAGTGTTCCCCTGTATGAGGCAGGTAATGAGTGTTGAAATTTCCCAGGGTGCAGTCTGTTTGTTACACCATGCAGTGGTGCACCATGTTGTTGTTTATTTACTCCAAGCTCAGATTGACCTCAAATGCCAACACGCCATCAAAACATCACCCAGGGTAGGTTCACGGCATTAACAAAACTGCACATTGTTTAGAAGCATTCACAAAGCTAATTAAAGCAGAAATGTGTGCACCGCTGCAAGATAAAACCGCAGAGGCCTGCAGGCGCAGCACGGATCGCACCCGCTCAGGAACACGCTCTTTAATTAGCTTCCTCCGAACACCGCGCTTCCTTTAGGTGCAGTTGGGCAGCGCCGGGTTCACGGGAGGCGTCCGTCCTCTGAGTCTCGGGACATTCGACCTGAAGTGAGGTGGGGGGTGGGGGCGTGGAGTCTATGGATCGGAATGCGCTTCTTCTCTGTCGCAACTTCCACGCAGGAATGCGGTCAGTCTCGTCACCGCGCGGCTGGATCTTTAGCGGCTGTTTCGTACACGCCCTGTGTGTTGCATGTTTGCGTGCGCATGCGTGTGAGCATGTTGCTGGAATGCAGGGGCAGTGAGAGCGCAGCCCAGTGCTGTGGCTTGTGGAAGAGACTGCTCTGATTCGGCCAAGCAGAATGGGCCCAAAGACAGGGGTCATCAACCAACCCCCCTGGGAATGCGATTCAAAAAACCTGGGCTTTCCTCAGTTGTTCCGTGTGCGTGTCCTACAGGTGTCCTGCCGCACCAGGAAGCTTTGAAAATCGGTAAACAAATGCTGGAACACACATTCAAACACATACACACCCTTCCTCCCACGCTCGTATGTGCACAGCTTTTGGTATGCCGTCTAAAAAAGTGAAAACAAACACACACGCTAATGCACACAAGCTCTTACACAGCCTCTTGGTACGATGGAAAAAAAACTGAAAACAATTACATGCGCTCACTCTCACACATACGCAGTTATCTCTGGCTGTCATTCACACTTCCTGTTGTGCTGCATTTAGGAGATTCCCTGCGTGTTCTGGGAGCAGCTGGGAGGTTGTGCTGCTCTGGGTGGGGGGGTGGGAGATAAGTGAGGCGCACAGCAGACATTCTGGGGAGCGGGGGCGGGGGCAGGGAGAAGAGCGGGAACCAGTCGTGTCAGGGCCCATCGCAGATGGCGGAAATCTCCAGGGTTGGGAGTCAGTTCTGGAAAAAGCAGTTAAGAGTTGTTGTTGATGTTTGGGGGTTTTCTCCCCTCCCCCCTGCTTCTGTGTGTCAAATCAAGAGACTAAGGACCTTGGCGGTTAGATTTGAATGCTAAAATGCCCTCCGAAGGGCCATTGTGGGAATATTTTGGCTCGACCATGTTTTTCTGCAAGGTATCAGCAACCCTGGTCCTGACCCGACCCCCCCCCCCCACCCCCTTGCACCACATTGACCTCCCAAACCCAAAGCGATTCCCTTCTTGGAAAGCCTCCCCCCTCCCTTGAGAAATTGGGATCAAGGCTCATGTGGTCCCATCTCAGCAAGGCGATGCTCCATAAATCACACACTTCCTGTTTTTTCTTTTTTCCCCCTCCTTTTTCCCCGCAGTGCTGTTTTTAATAGCCCTGTTGCTTTGGGTCACTGTTGGCCATTTGGTGCATGCTGGGAAATGTAGTCGAAGGGTAGTGGACTGGTGCGACTTATTTCCTTGTCTGGGAAAGAGGTAGAGCAAGAGAGGGTAAGTAAATGAGGGAAGGAGACGGAGAGACTGCCTGTACTGGCACTGCTGCAACTGAGGCGACTGTACAACGCTGGCTGTAGGATCTGAGCTGGCAGGACGGATACACGGGAGGAAATCTGTAGGATTATCACTGTGTTTTCATAGTTCTGTGACTCTGCAAATTGCTGAGGGCTGTGGGAGGGAGGGAGGGGGGTGCCCAGAGCGTGGGTTCCCATCAGGCATGTGGCCCAGTGCCAGCCACAGACGCTTCACATCACAGGTGAGCTGAACCTCTAAGTCTGCTTCATGGAGAGGCTGGGGCTTTATTTTCTCTGTCTCTCTCTTGCTCTCTGTCTCCATTTATCTCTCTCTCTCTCTCTCCCTCTCCCTCTCTCTCCCTCCCTCTACTGCTGAAGCAAAGTCATGTTTCCCCTCTGGTCTCCTGCCCCTTGTGGCCTTACAGGAAACACTCCTTACATGTTAAAGGCAAGGCATGATGGGAGTTGTAGTTCTGGGTGTAGCATCTGCACAGATCTGCGCTGTTATCAGCTGAGATCAGGCTGTTGCTCTGTCCTCTCGGTAGATCTGAATGACGGTAAACAGGCAGGACTGGTTCTTAGGCAGCGACCTTGTTGTGCTCTCCCGCAGTGTCTTGTTTTGCTAATCTAACCGCCCCCCGGCCCCCGCCCCCCCTGCCCCCAGGCTTGGGCCTGTTGCCGGGGGTTGAGTGGCAAAGGAATCTCTCCTGGCGGGGTGAGCGTGCCCACTGGAAACACTGAAATCAAACCGTGTCTGACCCAAGATAACCAAATGAGGCCACTGCCAGTAAAGACAAACCTCCATGCTGGTATTTCGGGCGTGTCGTGTTCAGCGACGCGTGTCCTTGCTGCTGTGCCACCTCCACAGTCACTGAGACACATGCCTGTCAATGAGCACGTTTAAACCTAGTATTTTCCCTCGTTATGATTGTCTGTTACGATTTATCATTGTTGTCTGTTTTGAAACACTCCATTGCCTGCGTTGAACTCCAAGTGCTCAGCTTGCATTCAAGGTGCTCTCCATGTACACAGTGACATTGAGTAAAATATGTAAAGAATAGACTAAACATCCTGCCTAAAGGTTGCCATTATTGTGGACATCCCCCTGGTATAGAGGATTTTTAATAAATCTGTATGTTATGTTGCAGAAGAGAAATTAATGAGGGAATGGGAGAAATTGCATGGGATTTTAAAAGGTGGCATGATTATGCAGTGCTGTGGGAGCTTTAGTTTTGGATGGGAGGTAATTGATGGTGAGGGATTTTTATAAATATTTTTGTGGAAGGCAGGCAGAAAGGGAAAACCTGGCATCCCTGGGCACAACTGCAACATTCCACCCACTCAGCTTGCAACCTGTGATCTTAACGTCGACCTCTGCTGCATTTTGACTTCCTACAGCACTTGCTCAGAGGTCATTTTGACGAGCCTGATGTCCGTTGCCATTCCTGTGCTGGTGTGTCCATAAGCCCAGGAGAAGTTGTTGTCAGGAGCAGAAACTGTGTTCATAGTGGTGGGTTGCATTTTGAGTAATAAAGAATAGGTTTCTCTCCGCTTGTTTTTTAAGCTAAGATTATAAATTGCTTTCCCATGTGTGTCGTCATCCTTGAGGAGGATGATTGTGGTACAGAAATGGTTTAGCAGGTCTTTTGGATGCTTCTGTGGGGGTCCAATATGTTTTTCGGTGGATGGGGGTCCACTGTGTTTTTGGGTGGGTTATGGATTTCATATTGCTGCGCTTCCGTTGTTGAGTATATGCACTTCCTGTAAATCGCTGTGAATTCAAACTGTCTTAAAACTACTGCAATCTAAAACCATGTTCAGATTATGCAGTTCAGGTAGGAGGGAAAGGGGGTAGACCCTCATTTGTTTTGTAATCTCTTTGAAATCATATTAGGAGTTCAGTTTACTGAAATCAAGCATGTCCATACCTGGGGCTGTGGAGCAGCTGTGAGTTATGTACCTGTGAGGGAGCCTGTATGAGCGCGTGCACTGGGGGGATGATGGCTGATATTTGGCAGCTGAAAGCAGAGGTGGAACGTATAGGCCCCTTCCCCCAGTGCTCTGGATGGAGTATATGGGGGGTTTGCCAGATTTCACCCCCCCCCTCGCTCAAGATGCTGTTGTCCTTGCACGCCACATCGAGTTAATCTGCAGCACATGAGGGACATGGGGAGGAAATTTGGGTAGTTTACTACTGGAAAAAGAGGAGGAAGAGAAATGTAATCTTTTTAGCAGGTTGACAGATAAGGCTCCGCTCCTCTGTATGGCAGTTTAAGCCACGTTAAGCTGCTTAATTAGACGTAATCTACAGGCCCCAGCGTGAGGCGGAACTAATGAAGTTAAAGAGGCAAATCCCATCCCACAGTGTACAATTGGACATGATTTAAGAGATGAGGTTGTGGTGGGAGGGGCGGCTGTGTGCGGAACGAGAGCAGATTTGGGAGGTTTGACTTTATATATAGAGGGAGAGGTGTCTGGCAAAGTTTGGTACGGTCCTCCCTTGTGTGAAGGGGACTGTGTGGGAGAGAACAGGTGAGCCGAAGTCGAAGCTCAGAAAACGAATTAGCATACAGCAGTTATATATACATTGTAAGACAAATTTGGGTCCTTAGCCTACATGGATGTTTAGGAATTATATCAAGCTCTCTCATAGCGTATATGCTAACTCATCACATGGTGGTGTCTGTGACACTGATGTGATCCGTATTACAAGGTGACCGGAGCGAACATGTCGACCCTGGTCTATCGGCCGAATGAAATTTAAATAACGACTGAGGAAAAAGATGAGTTTAGGAACATTCCCCATGTCTTCCATTGCCCGGGGCCAGAGTAGGGCATCATGGGTTTGAATCCAGACAGTGCCTCAGTCTGAGAATGGGCCTTTTCCGTGTAGCATGTGACCAAACCGTAGCGACCCATATCTGGTCAAACCCGCAACTTCCAGGCCTTCATTTAGCATATTGTTATTTGCACAGGCTTCATATGAACTGCTCATAGGACAAGGTTGAGATACAGCTGTTATACCAGGACACTGTTGTCCTAGTTTGGTACAACAAGCAACAGGGAAATAGCAATGTTAAATGCAATGGAGCCACCAGTCTGAATGGTAATGCATTACTGCAGATGGCTTCACAAAAGAGTCGTCACGATGTAAGCAGCCCAAAGCCGGCAGTGGAAGCAGAAACCATAATGCGTTGATGTGCCTGGTTTGCATGATGTTGACAAACGTGTCAGATAAGTAATATCTGATGACAGGTAAAATTGGGAAAGAAAGGGTCCTTTGAGTTTCTCTACAGTCCTGGGCTTGCTCCAGTTTGGGTCCTGGGCTTGCTCATGGACGTGTCTGAGTTTGCTCTGGTTTGAGTCTCCGGTCCTGGGCTTGCTCCAGTTTGGGTCCTGGGCTTGCTCATGGACGTGTCTGTTGCATGGTTAGCTAACCCCTCCACCCTCAGTGTCCGTAGCCTGATTAGCTAACCCCTCCACCCTCAGTGTCTGTAGCATGGTTAGCTAACCCCTCCATCCTCAGTGTCCGTAGCATGGTTAGCTAACCCATGCACCCTCAGTGTCCGTAGCATGGTTAGCTAACCCATGCAGTGTCCCCTAGCCACCCTCCACCCTCAGTGTCCGTAGCATGGTTAGCTAACCCCTCCACCCTCAGTGTCCGTAGCATGGTTAGCTAACCCCTCCACCCTCAGTGTCTGTAGCATGGTTAGCTAACCCATGCACCCTCAGTGTCCGTAGCATGGTTAGCTAACCCATCCACCCTCAGTGTCCGTAGCATGGTTAGCTAACCCATGCACCCTCAGTGTCCGTAGCATGGTTAGCTAACCCCTCCACCCTCAGTGTCTGTAGCATGGTTAGCTATCCCATGCACCCTCAGTGTCCGTAGCATGGTTAGCTAACCCATGCACCCTCAGTGTCCATAGCATGGTTTGCTAACCCATCCACCCTCAGTGTCCGTAGCATGGTTAGCTAACCCATGCACCCTCAGTGTCCATAGCATGGTTTGCTAACCCATGCACCCTCAGTGATTGTAGAGTGGCTGGCTAACCCTCCACCCTCAGTGATCATAGAGTGGTATGGCAGTCTTCTGCACTGAGTCATCAGATTCTTCCTCCAGCCCATGTGTTCCTCAGTGAACCAGGCCATTCACTTTCAATCTGTGATGTTCCTCATGGCTGTGGTTTCCCTCACAGCTCAATAGAAACTGAATGTGGTCAGACTATGGCCAGCCAGTTTCCCCTTATTTTCATCGCCTCTATTTACGGCACTTAGGGCTAGCAGCATGGTTAGGCTAACAGCTCTTACCAGAGTGCACCCCCCTTATGGCAGCCTAATGTTCTCAGGGTTAAGAAACCTTAATCACAGCTGAGCTGAATCTCAGGTTAAACTTGAGAATTAAGAGTTCATCCTCATTCTCGTAGTTGGTCTGATCCTATTGTATAAAATGGAAGGTCGTTTCCTTGAGGTCCACATTGGGGAGGCAACAGTTAGCTCAGCCACACTGAAGAATCATGGTTAAGCCAACAAAAATCCTGATTCTTGTGGGTCTCTAGCAGCCCCTTCTGGCAAATGAGGCAGGTGTAGTATTCAGGAACTAACCATATGTTGACTATGTGCTCCTTTTGTGGCAGAGGCAGTATGTGGTTGGTGTGGCATCTGCTGTGTGGGCATTATAGAGAGCCGGTCATCATTAGACAGGGTGTGTTGTCATTATAGAGGGCGGACCATCTTTATGGGGGGGTGGGGCCATTGTTGAATAGGGTGTGGTAATCATTAAATGGGATGGGTTGTCATTATAGAGGGCGGGGTCATAATTAGATAGGACGGGTCATTACACCAGTCTCAGGCGTTGTGTGTAGGGCCATGGTTCAACGTGTGATAACATACAATGACCAGAATTGGCGATCCACCAAACCAAGGTTAATATACTCAGTATCCAGTACTGCTTTTGGCCTGAACTTGAGCACCACAAGTGCCCCTGCCAGTGTAACCTGAACTGGCAAGCTGTTCCAAAGCATGGCCAACTCTCTGTGTAAACTTACACTGATATCAGTTTGGAATTTACCCCCTTACTAGTTTTTATGCCCCGTTGTTCAGACTGTATGACACGGTGCTGCTTTGGCGATGGAAATATGTGTAAAATAAATGCATATAATAAGGAGGTTTGCTGGCCCTGTGCTGCTTTTCTGTGGACTGCTGGCTGTAGTTTGGGGATGGGCACACCGATCATGCTAAAAGGCTGCTCTAGGCATTGGTCAGTGTTGGAAATGGCCAGTGCGTGCATTTTCAGCAGTGCCAGTCTCTCTGAATCAGGACATCTGCTAATCAAAGGTACCATATGCACTGCTCATATGAGTCAGGGCTAAAATTAACTCCTTTATCGCAGCCAACTCAACACTGGTGTAATTCATCATTAATTTAATGAACATGGTCCCTATGTCCCTCATCACTGCATTGATAGAATACCTGCCCATCGGTGCTTCTGTGGATTAGCCTTTGTCCTTCTCACTCCAGCATACTATAACACACGATGCTGCCGTCCTTTAGCAGTTGTATGCGTGGAATGGAAGGTGGTAGGACTGTACCAAGTGTCATGGGTGGGGGGGGTGGTTGCTGGTGGTGGATGGAAGCAGAAGAACACACCCTGTTCCCCCAGAGAGAATGAGAATGGGTCATTCTGCCTTTGGAAATGCTGAGGTGGACAGAAGCCATATCTTCTTCAAACAGAACACTCAAAGGAGCCTGCCTTGCGGAGTGAAGGCTAGTGAGTGTGACACATGAGGAGAGATTGGCAGTATTTCACAAGTCCCCCTGATATCCACATGTACCTTTTTATGCACCTGATAGTATTCCACATTCTTCACGAGTACATGAGGGCTTGAACAGGCTGCAAGGAGGAGCAGAGGAGCACACACACACACACACACACGCATACACACACAATCTTACATGCGCTCACACGCTCGCATGCACGCTGCACTGCACCACTTTAATCAGGACTCAGGGGGAGATCCTTAGCCTCTTTGTTTTGTGTGTGAAAGGAGGACCGAGTTGGAAGCTTCTTCAAGCAAAGAGCGAAACTCAGCAGACGGTAATGCCTGCCTGTCACCTGCTGTTGGTTCGGAACCCGGTTTTGATGCTGCCATCTCTTCTCACCTGGGTGAGGTTACACAGGAAACTAGCGAGCATCCGTGACATTCTGCAGAGCGTGTTCCACGTAGGTGCTACAGCCTGCAGGGCGGGCGCACCCACCCCCCATGTCCTGTGTCCTTCAGAGGCACAGATAGTGTGTGTGTGTGTGTGTGTGTGTGTGTGTGTCTGTGTGTGTGTGCGTGCTGCTTTGATGACCACTGTGCTGCCGTGGGTTTAAAGTCCAAAAGCTGGTGAGTTTATCTGTGCTCTCTGTCAGTACGCCCCCAGCCCCTCCACCAAGAAAGCCCCAGCTGTGTCAAAAGCCAGCCTGGTTTCCCAAACCAGAAGCCCTGCTATCTTTCGCTGAAATGGCACACTGCCATGCATGTACTCTGCATTTACCCTTTCGGCCGTGACCTGTATTGTAAACCTGCGTTACGAAAACTGTCTGTTTGCCCCCCATCCCCCACCTTCTCCCCCCGCCGCCCCCCCTCCAGTTCCTACTACATTTAAAATGAGTGATGGAGGATACTGCTCAAAGGTGTGTCATTGAGTGGCTGGAATCAGCTGAATGCTGATGATGGCTTGTGAGGTGGGGCTCTGTCCTGATGGTGAGGCCGCTGTCACTCAGCCGAAAGCTGAGCTCCGGCCAGCCTGCCGCAGAGCCGTGGACAGGGAGAGGCTGAGACACTGCGGGAAGTATACGAAGATGGAAATGCTGTTTTTAATGCATACCACTTTCAGTAATTCCAGGTCTTACCATAAGCAGGTTACAGATGCTATAACCACAATAACCCATTTACCAGTAATACCAAAGCTGGCTCTATAGCTGCTGTGCGTTGGGCATGTTATGTCCGTCTCCATACAGACTATGACCAGTGGGAGGCATGGTTGGGTACAGGGTGAGAGGGAGAGAGAGGGAGAAAGGGGGCCATGGACGTTGAGGTGGAGTGCGGACAGACAAATGTGATGGTCAGGGAGACTGAGGGAAGGATGTGGATGGGAGAGGGAGGGAGAGAGTGCACAGGGTTGGTCTGGAAAAGAGAATCCAAGATGGACAAGACTATGTGGCGAAGCAGAAGCAGGAAGCGATGGGGTGATTTCACCCACAGGAGGCTGGATCCCCGCAAGATGACAGCAGGTCGTATAAAAAGCATCCCCGTAGCAGCTGCAAGGAGCCTGGAGCTGGAGACGCCTACCAGCCCAGGATTACCGCCCCTCTGTACAGAGCCACGTAAAACCCGCTACAAATCCCGCTAGCGGAGCTAAGCACTGTTTACACTGACTAGATTGTTAATGCGCACAAAACATCCCCGGCCATGCCAACTGCTAATCCCAGATCTCTCAATGCCCTCTTCTGTACCGTGCACTGTATCCTGTTTGTGCTACTCCTTTATTCCCGTGTGAATGGGAACAATCGGAATTCAATTTCAGTTTGAAACAGGCAAATAAAGGCTTTCGCTTAAGTGTGAATGCTAACATTGTGTGTGTGTTTTTTTTTTTTTTTTTTTTTGGTCGCCACGTTTGCAGGCCACGCTGGCGGTCGCGCTGACGTCTTTGTGCTCTCTCGCACTGATAACTGCATTAGTGATCGTGGTGGCAGAAGTGGGATGTTTTAATGACTGAGAGGCGGCAGAAGTGACATTATTTGCAGAGGCAGCGGTGGCCATTGTGATGGCTCAGGACTGTTAGTGGCGTAATCAGCAGCAGCCTTAATGAGGTTAGTTTGTTGTGGGGAAGTGCTGTCTGGGCAGTGCGATAGCATGGCTTTAGGGGAGGCAGCCTCATGAAGCTGCTCTGCTCCTGTTTGCTTATTTGTGTCAAATCGGATCCAGTTAGCCCTTATCCACAACGTAGCAAAATGACCACTCGCTCGCACAGACTGAATTTTTAGCTTTTTTTAAATCGTTTTCCCCTTCTCTCCTCTCTCCTGTGTAGCTGTCCCACCCTCTCCTGTGTAGCTGTCTGTGATTGGAAGGTGTGTGTGTTTCATGGCCTCTGACTGGGCTAGAATTAAGCTCAGGGAGACGGGCTGGCAGCGGTTGGTAGCCAGCAGGCCACAGGTGAACCAGCCAATGCCTCAAGGGACAGTTTCAGACAGAGGACAGGAATGGCCAGACAAAGTACTGGAAGCGGGAGGTAACAAGAGATTCTGCGGAGAGATAGAGGCAGGTAAAGATGGGAATTTGAAGAGGGGGCATGGAGGACAGGCCTCAAGGAGTCTTCTGACAGGAGAGAGCGAGAGCGAGGCGGGGGGAGGGAGGGAGATGGGGAGATATTGCAGAGAGAATGAGATGGTAGAGATTAGAATGAAGCGGGGCAGGGCAGAGAGGGAGAGGAGTGCATGGGGATGGGGGGAGTGAGCACAGATAGGTTTAAAAGAGGGGAGTGATGGAGAGAGAGATGAATGAGTTTGGATTTTATGGTGGGGCGAGATGCAGAGGAAGTGACATAAGGGAGAGGTTAGGGAATGAGAGAAATAAACACACTGCCTCTTAGTCTCTCTGTCTCTCTTTCAAACACACACACATACACACTTCACAGTTGTGAATATGTATGTGCTCAAACACAATTTGCACTGTGTGTCTGTGAGAGAGAGAGTGAGAAAGAGACTGAAGGAGGTAGGAAGCATCTGTGAACGTGTGTGTCGTACGTGCATGCGTGCCCGTGCGCCTGTGTATGTGTGTGACTGTGTACATGTTTGTGCTTGTGTGTGTGTGTGTAGACATTTTCTTGTCCTTTTCCGCTCTGTTTGTATGCTGGTAGAGGCAACAGCTTATCAGATACTCACCTTTGAATTTGCATATGGTCTCACATGGGACTGAGGGTTAGTTTTGTTGTTGTTGAGGGGGGAAGGTGGGGAGTCTTCTGTCTGTTGCTTTAGCTCACAGAGTTGCATAAATGATGGAACTTTGCATGCAGATGTTGTAGCTGAAGGTGAATATCTGGCCGTGCATATATTTGCATATATTTGTATGATTAATGAATGAGAGTTTGGGCGAAAGTAGAAGCCTCGTTCCAATGATCGGGGCTGGTTTGATCCCACGGCCGCTTTGCTCTGAACAAAGACGCATCCTGAATTTATTTATGAATTGTTTTTGCGGTGTGTGAAGAAACAGGGAAGAGGAAGAAGAGAGACCAAGTTATCCTTTTTGGTTTTTAAATCATGTTTTGGCCTGTGGGGCCGGGCTGTTCTGTAAGCAAGCTCTAGTGTAACTGAATGAGACAGAGAGTGGATGCACACAGCCCTCCGCCTTTGCGGGGGTGTTTTGCAGCCTCTGCAGTTGCCCTGTGTGAGAAGGTGCCCATCGGCGCTTTCATTGCCATACTCTCTGTGCAGCTTTGGGCTGTGCCATTGTCATACTCCCGACTCCTCCATTGTAATCACACCCATCTGGATAATGGATGTCTTTACAGTTACTCTTTGGATAATGGATGTCTTGATTCTTGAGGGAGTTTGACAGTTCTGTCCTCTGTCCTGTCTTGGTGCAGATCTGAAGGCTTCTCACCATTTCTTCCTCACTTGGGCTCTGTAGGTTCAGCGCTGTCTCCTGTGATTGGCCCACATGTGTCAAATGGGGCTCCTGCACCAATCAGAGCGGAGAACAAGCTGCTCTGTGTGGCACTATGACAGAGGCCCAGAGGCCGTGTCCCAGCATTCTTTCCCACATACTCAGCTTGGTGCATTTGTAATGTGGCTATAATGTAGCCCAAATGTGGCCCTAATGTTGCTGTAACATTGCCATAACTTGCTGTGATTTGGCCCTGCAGCTGTCAATCAAAGCTGCCTAGGTCTGTCTCCTTGTGTTCTTCCCCTCTCCCTGGGCGATCTGTTCATAAATAACTCACTCTCCGTGGTTGTGTTCGACTCCCAGGTGCAGTAACCGTCTCTTCCTGTCACCCCCCCCTCCTTTAGGCACCTCTAAAGGGCGAGTCGAGGCAGAAACAGAGCCGACTATTTTGGCTCTGGCTGATAAGCAGAAAGGGCGGTACTTGCCTTCACATTCCTGGTGACAGTGTGGATAAGGAGTAAGTGGTGCTGCTGTCGCCAAGTGGCTGGTCGGTGATACCGTTCGGCTTCCGCGTTTTTCTCAGTCCCATAATTCTGCCGTTTGACCAGGGACACAGGAAGAGGTGAACTCTGGGAACTTCAGACGAGGCTTTCACAAGCCCAAGATCCCTACAGCCAACAGCGTCCAGGCGGCTCAACCAAACGAACCAGCTGGAATGCCAAGGGGTGTCTCTCGCAGAGGGTCATGTTCAATTGAAAACGGCCCCTGGCCCCCAAAAGTAGGAGCACAGGTTGCAGCCTGCCCTGCTCCCCTGTCTCAAAAATGCTTAAAATCGACCCGGAAGTTGAAGTTTTAGCGAGTGGACTTTAAAACTCATTTTTTTTAACCCCCAGTTGCCATGACAGCTCAGAAATAACAGTGGCAGTCTTGCATATTATCAAAGATGCCACATAGCTATCACAGATTACGGATGTGTCACTCTGGTTCCATTTTCTAACTTTGCATATTTCTTGGGGTGAAAACAGGAATTGGTGTGGAACTTTAAAACAAGACAAAGATCTTGCTGGAAACAGCATGAAAAACTCTGCTTTCCGGAAGCCAGTGGCCAATGTCTAAGTGAGACTCCGGCCCCAGCATGGCGGTAATCTGACCCCGCCCTCCCTCTGTGAGCCACCTCCGCCCCATCACCTCACTATCGATCAACAGGACCTGGGCAGCCAAGCCTCTCAGACGGTCACTTCTGTTTCCCTGAGTCGGGTGATCTCTGATTTTGTTTTTCCCTTCCAAAAGATGTAATGGGAAGTTAATTTCCTTGTAATTTAGGGAGTATCCACAAAACCATTTTGTAGTCAAACAACTCTCCCTTGAATGTTTCAGATTTTCCTCTCCTTGAGCGACACGTACCTCCCTCCAGTAATTTATGAACTGAGTTGATCTCCGATTCTCTGCAACAGCACAGTATTTTTACACTCACAGATGTGGCCCTCACAGAATTTTCAGGTGGTGGTGCTAGTCCAAGTAACCGTATGTACGGAGATGTTATCATTTTGTAATAATCCCGTTTGGATGACAAGAGATTACTTCATTACTGCTATTCTCTGCTGGTCCCACTGAAACAGCTGAATTCAATCCAGAGTGAGGGAAATGATGAAATGCATTCTGGGGAATGTATGAGACTGATTGCACAAGCAGGATTAATGTAGTGTTGTGAAAATGTTTTGCCCTTGATTTTGAATCATATCCTGGAATTACGTTTGATGTACTTACTGCTAGTCTTCTGGTTGCGCTGAAGGCTCAACGGTAGGCTTTAGAGACCAGTGGCTCTCATTCAGGAAAATTAGTCTTTTCTTCTTTATTCCCCCTTTTTTCCAGTTTTTTTTTCGCATTTGTCCTCCCCAAGTGAAGCAGGGCAAAGGGTTATCGGCCTTAATTCATTTATTTGTTTCCTCCTGGCTTTTCTCCTGGAATAGATTTTATCCTCTTTTTGTGTTTGTGTGTGTTTTTTTTTCCACTTTTTGTTTGATGTTATGAATGAACTCACTCAAGGTCGTTTGGTCAGCCTTTGACTGCAAGTCTAGAATACATCATAATCTTGGAGAAAAATCTAGAATTTGACTTCTTTCTATGCACCTCCCCCTACCCCCCACTTTCTCCCCGTCTTCTAAAATCCCTGCGGAGATCGTCAGGATGGAGCGTGAACTCCCCCGACGGCGGCTAGACACCAGCCTAATCCACCCCCCCACCCTCATGACAATCAGAAATAAATTGCAATGGGAAGCGCACATAAAGGAACGGACAGATGGTTGTGTGTGTGCGCAGGGGATGAGATGACAGATTGATTAAATAAGCAGATTGAAAGAAAAGTGTCTTGGTTAAGTCTCCACTTCCTCCTTGTGTCTGTCTGCGTAACGGTCAGATTACCAGACAGTAGGGACGCGGCCCAGTGCCGCATGAGACGGGCTGTGCGTTGACGTGTTGACCAGTCGTGTTGTCAAAATATAGCCACTGAAAGTGAAAGGAGGTGGTGTGTTTTAGGTGGAGCAAAACAAGGAGAGAGTTTACAAAAAGCTGATTCTGACCTGCAAAATTGGCTAATGCTAAACCTGAAGTCCGCTATGCCTGTTTGGTCCACTGAATGCACAGTTAAGTGCCTCTACATTCCCCTAGAATCCAACCCCATGATTATCGCAGTCTTACTCTTTCTTAGTCACTTAAAAGTGCACACACAAAATCACTATCTGTGCTGATCCCTGCCAATATCCTCCACTGTTGTGCTGTTAGCTTGGGCAGGCCGTTGTGTCGATAGCTCGGGCTGGCCGCCCTGTCTTTAGTGCGGCAGGCCGTCGTGTTGTTAGCGTGGGCTGGCCACCCTGTCTTTAGTGCGGCAGGCTGTCGTGTTGTTAGCGTGGGCTGGCCTTGGTGTCGTTAGCTCAGGCTGGCTGCCCTGTCGTTAGCGCGGGCAGAAAATTGTGTCGTTAGTGCGAGCAGGCCTTGGTGTCATCAGCTTGGGCAGGCCGCCTTTCGCTAGTGCAGGCAGGCCTTGGTGTCGTCAGCTTGGGCAGGCCGCCTTTCGCTAGTGCAGGCAGGCCTTGGTGTCGTCAGCTTGGGCAGGCCGCCTTTCGCTAGTGCAGGCAGGCCTTGGTGTCGTTAGCTTGGGCAGGCCTTGGTGTCATTTGCTCGGGCAGGCCGTGCTGTCACTAGCTCAGGCGTGCTGCCCTGTCGCTAGCTCAGGCAGACCGCCCTGTCGTTAGCCCGGGCAGGCTGCCGTGTCATTAGCTCAGACAGGCCTTGTTCCACTCAGATCAGACAGTGTACTGTCATGGCTGCCGCAGCTCCTGGGAGTCCCCAGTGCTCAGGAGTGTGTAAGATTGCAATCTGCACACTGGTGGCACCCAACTGCTGCTGCACTGTGGTGGGAACGCCATGTTGAGCCACCTGTAGTGAATCAGATGGTAGCGTGGGGGCATTTCAGGATGGAGAGGAAAGATGCGGCACTCCTGCCCCGCCCGAGGAGTCCACGCGCCTTTCTGCTGTGGTGCATTCTGACTGTCCGAGGGGAAAGCCGTACTTTTTGGACAGAAAAGGTCCTGCTGTACACAACCTTCGGATGGGATTATGGGAAGGGGAAGTGGGGTTCTTCGCCGGTCCTACCGCCTCCCCTACAGCCTGGATAGTGATTGCTGAAGTGATTGGTTGGGTGGGAATACTTAATGACCAATCAGGCATCTCATCTGTTGTATAAAGTGGATATCTTGCTTGATGATTTTACTCAAAGAAAAATCGGATAGTGGTGACATAGCATTCAACAGAACTTGCTGGAAAAGTAACACAAACTTTTTATCAGCGAACTTAAAGCTAGCCCTTAGTTTTGTGAAGCAGCTGTTGCTATGGTTACAATTTCTAACAGCACGAGCTGGTGAGGAATCTATGGCTCTTGTAGAAGACAACACAGCTGTAGCACTGTTTCAGAACGGTGAAAAAACATCATGTCGCAGGACGCACTGCCATTACAAACAAGTGAACACCTTAACTCCTGCCTCTTCACGCAGCTTCGGTTACTGTGGTAACAAGTTAAAATGATTCTCTCCTGCTCGACACTGCGTCATGTTCAGGTGTCTCCGGCTGTCTGTTCCGCTGTTCGCTCTCACCGGAATGAGTCAGGCCCTTCGGCTGGTGCTGCGGGCTCTGAAGAGACGAGCTGGCGGGGGTGGGACCGTCACATCCAGTGTCATCCAATAAAAAGTGATTTAGCAGCGGCCCAGCCTCGCTGTGCAGTGGCCCACGCGATTCGTTTACTGCGTTATTAACGACAGGGAAGACGGAGACGATAGCTTCCTGTTTCCGTGCGGGTGGCGAAACCGGGCAGCGCGTGCGGAGAGATGCGTAGTCAATCCCCACCCAGAGGCTGGAGAAGGTTAACGTTGGGAGCCGTGTTGAGCTCTTCTCCTGTTAATATAAACTCCCACGCACCTCGCCATCTATATCCGGGAGCTTTTAAAGCGCCATTGCCATCCACTTTATGAGCAGGCCACCTCAACAGCAGCCCTGGGGTAGCGGTCAGTGCGGAATGGAGTGCGTTTGCTTTTTACCCCCCCATAGTGGAAAGCGGGCACATGAAAGTGCCTCGTAACATAGGAAGTGGATGGTCAGCTCAACCCATAAATCTGCGTGCACACACACACATACACACACCCTCCCTCCCCCTCTCTCTCTGGCTCAACACTCCTGTCATATCCAGTCTTAATTGGTCTGAGGAAGCATCAGTGCATGAGTATTCTCTGACTCCTGGTGGCAAAGCACATTATTTAATTGCTCTTTATTTAATTGTGGACCAAACGAGGACCTGAAGAGTGTGTGGCCGTGTGTGAGAGAGAGAGGCAGGCAGAGAGGGAGGGAAGGAGAGAAAGAGAATGGCATAAGAATTAGAATTCTGTTGCCAGGAGGACACATTGCACAAACTCCATGCTGGTGATGAGAGATGCATTATGGGTAATGTCTCCAGGCAACAATTGGGGCAAAATAACCAAGAGAACAGGCAAGTAAATGGCACACAGAAAACTATTTAACAGGGGAGCTTACTTGGATGAATTTAACAGATAAACCAAAATTGGAACTTTAAAATTCAGAATAAAGGTTTATATTAGAGGAGCATAATCAAAGAAGTTCTTAAAGATGATTAAACATACCCTTCATTTTGGATTACATGTTTAATTTGAAATATCACTCTAAAATTCTTGGAATTAAATACTTAAAATATATGACTAAATCTTGACTTAAATTGCAAGTTAATTTCTTCAGTAATAACTCACTCATGCTCTAACAACTGCAAATGAAAAAATGCTAATTGAAATGGAAGTGGAATTGCATAGAGGGTAGAATCGAAATGGAAGTGGAATTGCATAGAGGGTAGAATTGAAATGGAAGTGGCATTGCATAGAGGGTAGAATTGAAGTGGAAATGGAATTGCATGGAGGGTAGAATTGAAATGGAAGTGGAATTGCGTAGAGGGTATAAATGAAATGGAAGTGGAATTGCATAGAGGGTAGAATCGAAATGGAAATGGAATTGCATAGAGGGTATAATTGAAATGGAAGTGGAATTGCATAGAGGGTAGAATCGAAATGGAAATGGAAGTGGAATTGCATAGAGGGTAGAATCAAAAGGAAATGGAATTGCATAGAGGGTAGAATTGAAATGGAAGTGGAATTGCGTAGAGGGTATAAATGAAATGGAAGTGGAATTGCATAGAGGGTAGAATCGAAATGGAAGTGGAATTGCATAGAGGGTATAATTGAAATGGAAGTGGAATTGCATAGAGGGTAGAATCGAAATGGAAATGGAAGTGGAATTGCATAGAGGGTAGAATCGAAATGGAAGTGGAATTGCATAGAGGGTAGAATCGAAATGGAAGTGGAAAATGCATAGAGGGTAGAATCAAAATGAAAGTGGAATTGGGCAGTAGGTAAGGACTGTTGTGCATTCCATGCCTGGGTGGAGAGGGCCATCAGCTGGGCCAGATTTGTCAGACTTTTCTGGAGTAAAAGTGAGTGAGGGGCCATCCAGCAGGCAAATGATGGACTGAAATCAGGAATTCAGGAGGATGACTTGCACAGCCAAAAACCTCTTACTTTCATTGAGGTGTCAAACAGCTGGAAAGCATTAGGTTGGGCCAGTATGGGCCATGAGTGGAGCAGAGAAGGCCTGCTTCAACCGCAGAGTGTAAATACCTCTCTATTCTGTCTGAAAAGGTGAAGGAAATAGTGTGGATCTGTGATGGGGTTAGAATTGGTGGGGAGGAGGGGGTGCCGCCGAAACTCAGCCTCCTGTAATGGGAACGGTTGCATGAATGGGCGGGAATGTGCTCCATCAAATGCAATCCCAAAAGGACGGAATAAATAAGGACTGGGCTTTTTCCTGAAAAACGATGCCATTACTGCTGGGAAATTGCAGGCGAGGAGAATCTCAAAGGAACGTTAAATCCTGAGCTATACATTGGGCTTTATGCTGAATTCATGTGTAAGAGAATGAGTAATGGGAGAGTACCGCACGCACACCAGCGAGCCCGACGTCAGTCACATCAGAAGGGGGGTGGGGCGCGGCCTGGAGAGGAACATGGGGCAGCACAACCCACTGTGAAAGGCGACCAAACTCCATCTTTTAAAGTGTGGTCATGGCGACTCGACGTTCCAAAATGGAGGGCGGCAGAAGACAGGGTCTCTGACGGCACCCTGTCAGACTGAACCGAAGGCCCTCTGGCATTGGTCTGCTGAAGAACTGGGGGTTTCCTTTCTGGCCTGAAGGGAGTGTATATGTGTCTTCCCCATAAGCATAAGCCCATGCTCTGTCTCCATGGGTAGCCCCAGTCAACTGGTTAGCTTAGGATAGAGACATTTATTTCTAAGACATACTGACCCAGGACCAACTGCTTTGGTAAAATCAATGTTGGGGGGGGCTGCTGTGTTCCCAAGTAGCTGATCCAGAATCAGTTCCCTAGACCTTATTCCCAAAACCAACCATTTTGTTCAGCTGGGGTGGTTGTGCTTTTAGATGCAGTCTGTCTTGCCATGCAGGGCTGAGTTGGTTGATGTGGGTTTCAGCGCTACCTGCAGTCAGCAGCGGGCGAAGGCCTCGGGGAACCCCGTGGTAATGACCTTGTTATCGGAGACCTAACACGGCGACCTTGCCCCGCGTCGCTGGAGCTGAGCACCTGTGCCCTCACCTTCATTAACCAGCCGATCGCAACACCTGCGCCGTCACCGTCATTAACCAGCCAATTACCTCCCTCATCTGCACCCCCGCCTTACCACGTTAGCAGCTGGAGGAGAGAACAAGCACAGGGAGGTGTGTGTGCGTGTGTGTGTGTGTGTGTGTGTGTCATATAGAGCAGGCATTGTGGACCTCAGCCCCTGCCAGCACACTGTAAATAAATCCTGTCCTTGTTGTACAGTCAGTCTGTGAAGCTGGGGGGGGCGGGGGGTCGGGGGGGGGACTCAGGCGTAGCCCAGTGGACATGACTTTGTGCTGGCTTTGAGAAAACCAAGCATCTCTCCTGCTAGGAAGGCTGATTGCTGAAGTACAGCCGCTGGTGACTGACTGTTCACATCGATTTTAGCCCGGCTTTTGACGGTTTCCTATATTTAATGCTTTTGTTCCTGCCCCCAAGTATAATTAATAAAATATATATGTTATACGTTAAAAGAAATACAGTGTGCAAACACACAGAAATGTGTGTGTAAAACAAGTGAAAGAAAACAAATCTTTCCCATTCTCATTCCCGTAAACAAGCATCAGAACTCAACCAGACATCTGTACTTCATTTCTAAAGTACCCAGACTGTAATTCTTTACAATTTCATTCTCACCACATTGTAATTATAAACTGGTATGTGGGTAATCCCAGTGAAGTTATCTCTTATATGGGGCGTTCGTATATGTGGGGAGTTGGTGTAGAGCATGATAAGATGATGTGAGTGTCAGCTGCACAGTTTCTCCCCTGGCCGTTTGCACCCTGTGGGGCTGTGTGTTCTGGGGGCCGTGTGTGCAGGGGGCTTGGGGGTTTGGGAGCTATGTGTTCTGGGGGCTGTGTGTTCAGGGAGCTTGGGGGTTCAGGGGCTGGGGTTTTGGGGGCTGTTATCTGTGAATGTGCACTCGCTGGTGTTGCTGGTACCTGTCATCAGGCGAGTTCCTGGCTGGGACATATTTAGTCTCTTTATCTCACAGGCTCTGGGGCATGGAGCGGTTAACACCTCCCCACACCCCCCCACCACACACACCCCAGTCCACAAGCCAAAGCAGATTCAGACAGCTGAGCTCCAGTCTGGAAGTCTTCGCTCTCCTGATTTTCTGTCTCTTTCCCACTGACTCTCTGCAGACTTCCTTTGCTCTCTTTCCTCTCCTTTCACTGGGAGTTGTGGCTGTGTGTGCGTGCATGTGTGTGTGGGTGTACGCGTGTGGGTGTATATATGTGGGTGTGCGTGCGTGCGTGCATGTGTACATATGTCTGATCATATGTAAGGAAATAACCTGTGTTAGACAGCAACTGGAGAAATGAGTACGTTTTCCTTTTGATCACCCAATAAGAGCAAAACCCCCCAGTCTTAGAACCGTATAAGTGAATGTCCTGCACAGAACTTATGGGAAAGCGTTGGAAGGTTTTTCTACTGTTAATTGATGAACAGGATGGACTTTTCTGAAATCGTTGTTAATAATTTATACGCCCCATCAAATCAAAGCAATTTGCATGCCATTCAGAGTACAGCGGGTGAATGACAAAAAGGTAAAAGTAGTTTATCCTTAAGCGTACACCCACCTGAAAAGCAATCTAGGCAGTTTTACAGGGTCAACTTCAAGGTAACATTTCTTTACATAACATTTCTTCGGTATATGTCCAGTTTTGTTTTTTGCCTATAGATTTGGATCGGGGATAGATAGAAAATAAATACAGAAAAAGACAATGTCCCAGTTTTCCCTCGGCTGTTTTTATTGATGGAGGATTTGACAGGACCATCGGAGGGATTAGCTGGTGTAGCTCTCCTGTGTGTAGCCCAGTCCAGGCCTAGTTCACTGCCCCTGGCATCAGATGTGTAAGGCTTATATAACTGCATCACTTCACACTCACACTCTCACTGATCCTGGGAATGTGGAGATGGATGGACCTGTTTTAATCCAGAGAGTCTGTAATCCAGAGGGGAAACTGACCATCCCTGCAGGATTACGTCCTATTACTGTGTGTGTGTGTGTGTGTGTGTGTGTGTGTGTGTGTGTGTGTGTGTGTGTGTGTGTGTGTGTGTGTGTGTGTGTGTGTGTGTGTGTGGGTGTGCATGCACGTGTGAGAGAGAGTGTGTGTAAGTGTTTGTGAGATTGTGTGTGTGAGAGAGAGTGTGTGTCCTGTAGGTGAGTGTGTGTTCTGTATGGGGTTCTGCGTTGGCTGTGTGTAAGGGGGAAGGATGTATTTGTGAAGGCATGGCTCTGTTTTTAGATGGGAGTGTTTGGGGAGCAGGCTTGGTCCTGGTCTCTGTGGGTAAGAAGAGCTCTCATTACAGTGCAGAGCTGCTGAATTTTTCATGTGTTTTCCTAAGTCCTGTTCCTCCAGAGCCCCGCCCATTCTTCCTCAGCGCTGCTCTCAGTCTCTCTGGCACAGGAAGTCATGTCCGTGCGAAGCCCCCCCCCCCCCCAACCCCGCGATAATGCAGCCCTGGTCTCCAGAGAAGAAGGGAGAAGGAGAGGAATGGACAGATAGAGGCCCTGTTGCCTTAGTGTTTGCGTTAGAGAGGAGTTACAGTAAGAGGACTAGACAAGGTGAAAGCATCAGTCAAACCTAAGTGTGTTTCCTGCTCCCAGGCTTAGTTTGTCATCATCATTGCTTTATATAGCTGTCACATCAGAAACAACAGACAGTAAGCGGGGCTGCCCCTGCAGATATGAACCCTGTACCTGTATGGGTCCTTTATTTTTTTATAAATCTTAAAAGTAATTAAAATCCCTCCTTTTTTTTCGTTTTAGTCCCCAGTCAGAGCTATGTGCAGGCCTGTCACGGACGTGTCACTGCTTAGAGAGCAAGCGTGTTAGCTACATCAGCCACCCAGGAACCCAGGCCATGTAATTCCTGATTGGTTGTATATATTCCCCTCGTTTATGACATGGCGGAGGTTTGTGTTTTTTTGTATTGCGTTGACCTGGTCCATGGTGAAAACCTGTCAGCGCATATGCACCTTTTCACTTGGCGACAGTTTGAAAGCATATCTCCGCAGGCTTTGAGGTCTTTCAGCCGTTACTGGTGCAACATGGAGAAGCAAATGGTGCGAGTATGTAAATAAAAGCGTGTCGAAGTTAATGCTGAGTAGCAGTAAAGGTCCAGCAGCTGCCTAAAGAGAATGGCTTGCCTTCCCCCCTTCGGCCTCACTGAGTACCGTGAGATTGCGTATTGAAACTGTGCCTGAATGCAGAATGACCTCCTGTAGGTTTGGAGTGACATTGTTGGTGAGAAAGTAGCCAGTATGTCAGATGGATGTGGGCGGAGGCATGGGAGGGGCTTGTGTGGGGTGTGGGTGGAGACAGGGGAGGGGCTTGTGTGGAGTGAGGTGGTGGAGGTGGCAGTGTAGGGGCTTGGTGAAGTGGATGTTGTTATGGGAGTTCAGGACAGCAGCAGAACCTGCCTGGCTGGCTCCATCAGCCCCCCCCACCCCCAACCCCACCCCATTATGCCCCATTACCTTGCAAGAAGTGAATGGATTTGTCAACACACTTGGCTGTGTCTCCATCATTTCCTCTGGTTACTGTCATTATTCTGAAAGCAGGGCCTGGCGGCTGCGTGGAGGATGTTTGCGTAGTGCTCGCCTTGAGTTTCTGTCACTAAAAGCTCCAACGCTCTCTCTGTAACCCTCGAATCGACAATTAAGTACGGGCTCGGAAAGCGCCGGGCGCGCGTGAGTCAGGCAGGTGCTCAGGCGACTGCAGCTTCTCAGAGACCGTTTGGGACGGACGACCTTCAAACCTGGAGGTAAAACGGGAGCTTGCCAAATGGCCTGGCTGGTCCAGAACAAGCGCGTGCTGTTTGAGGACGTGTTGTGGTTGGGCTGCAATCTGATAGGCCTTTTGAGATGGCTACTGCAGGCCTCCCCGGTGCGTGACTCATGAACACATGCTGGCCGTGTTCAGGCACTAGGTGTGCGGACTGTGCTCAGGTGTGCTCAAAGCTGTGTCAACAAGCATTTAGTGTTTGGTCTGCTACTACACACTTATTTTTGCATCATGATTTTCTTTCATCATTCTTATTTTTCATCATGTCTTTTCACTCTCTTTGGAAGGGTTTATGATTATTGTTCTTACTCTCTTGGCATCTCATGGCATGTTATGCGAAATGGGGGAAAGTCATCTCTATGTCCGTTGGATTTATGTAGCATAGAGACTTGAGATAGATTTATGGATTTATCTGTGTATTTAGCGGATTCCACATCACGACATGCTTTCAGATAACATCTAAGTGAAAGAAATACATTTGCTCTGTTTTCTTTCAGTTAAACTTTATGCGATGCACTTTCCATTTATAGGATTAATACTTAAACTGATTAATTTGGATTTTTGCTGTTCAGAGATTAAATGCACGTCAGACTAGTTCTCCTCGAAACTAAAACCCACAGTAAGTGGCGAGTGCATCACAAGATTGATGCTTCATTTGGCGGCCCCACTGTGGCTGGAACGTTCCAACTAAACACTTTCTGGGGGGTAGACTTAACTTAAGCGTTTTATTTCAAAACACTCGATCATTTCTGTTTCGGTTGTATATTCAGGTTAAGCAGTAATGGTGATGTGCATGTGAATTCCTTACAGAAGGACCCATCTTCTCTGTAACGTTTGAAAATACCGGTCATAAAAATGAAAAGGCAAGCTTTTACCGGAGCTTCGCTGTAGTCCTTGCAGGTGAGCTGTCCAGGTGAGATATCCGTCCGCTTTCTCGGTGGGGAGTGAGTATCGATCGCAAACAAATTGCGCAGAAAGCAGGGGCTGAGAAAGAGCCGTTGAGGGAAACGGTGATGAATAAAGCATGGGGGCTCGGAGCCCCAGCGTCGATCCTCTATCGACCCGCAGCCTGCCAGACTGCACTCTGCACTGCTCCTCACGCCACTCAAAATCTACATTCATTTTTCAGGGTCCGCCGATGCATTTTTCAGCAGAATTTGCCTCCAAAACAAACTCATGGGGTGTTATTTCATATGTTTCATACTTCTTTTGGAAATGCTTGATTGAGTGTGTTAGACGTTGTTAAAATGGTTCAGGCACAGTAAGTGCGTAGTGTGCTTATTGTTAGGCCCCGCTGGGCAGCGCAGCAAAGAGGTCATTAGTGGTAGGTACAGATGGACAGTGAGCAAACAGCAATGCCTATTGCCACTTGCACTCCACACAGTCAGCAGCAAGGCGACTCCACTAATCAGGTGTTTTCAGAAAGTCCTTAAGATTCCCCCCCACTGGAGCTGTCACGGTCATGACTGTTAGTCTGTGCGCTCGTTGTAACGTTAGCCCACATTACAGCTCAACAATTTTGGGCCTGGTTTGAGAAACTGGCATGAAACGGGGCATCTGTATTCCTCTGAAGGCTCCCTTTGGCACACGATCGGTTTTGGGCTCGGGCTGGGCACTGTCGATGCATCACTCTGTCAGTGAACCTTGTTCACACAGACACAGTGACAAATCTGAATTAAATCTATGAAGTGCTTTTCTGGGCTGACTAAGAGTTTTTATAAATGGAAAAAAAATCCATTCATCACTAATGGTTAAGTCAGACAGCTGAATCATTCTACATGGACTGTGCCGGCTGTACAGGGCTTTTTTTGGGTGTAGCTGGGGTAATGTCCCTTTTTTTTTTTTTTTTTTTTTTTTAGTTCTTATTCCCTCTGATTATTTCCAGGTGTCGCCGTCTGAAAACAGTCAAACACAAGCAGGGTCTGTTTGGGATGCTGTATGTGAGTCAGTGTGGGCCTGGACGGCCTTTTCGGTGCTGACCATAGGTGTTAGTTTTCAGCTTTTGAACCTGTGCGATGGGACCCTCTTGTCTGGAGTGTGTGTGTGCTGCTGAGCCAATTTGCATCCTGGAAGTGTGTTTTTAAACAAGCAAGTGTAACTCCAGACTGCTGAATGATACGGAACTGCGAGTTTATTACCTCTAGGTAAATGTGTCGATGTTGATTCACTTCATTTGCATATGTAATTAGCATCGGTACATCAGCCAACACAAGTGGCCCTTGTTTTTGATTCCGCCTGTGGAGAAATCCGGAGAAAGCGTGTTTTTTTTTTTTTCCCCCCACTTGGTGGAAAGCAGCCAAAGTGCGGCGCAATCTTTTAAAAGACAGCTGGGTTTCCCTTGTCGCCTAATTAATAACTCCACCAAAGGACTACTTATCAAAGCCTTCATCTCGGAGTGTGTTTGTGTGTAACAAAATCATTGAACGTCTTCAAGAATTACTGGGAGAGTAGAATCGTCTTTGCTGTACTGATAGACGTCCTGCTCAGTAAGATTCAGAGCTTTTCCACAACAGTGTTGCGTTCCGTTCTGATATCGAGGCCTATCTTCAAACCACAGTCTGCCAGCCCCAGACCTTGTATGTCATTAGAGTGCTGATACGTGTTAATTTACTTTGATACTGCTCCAGATAACACAACAAATTATATTCCCTTTTTCAAAATATTTGGCATTTTTACACTGTGGGATTAATCCATTTAGATATTGCTTCAGAGGAAAGCCAAACTTGGAAAACTTTTTTGTCTTCGAAGAACTATGTTATGTCATGCGTGCTGTGGGCTTCTTTTTTCTGAATTCTTTTTCCTCTCTTTTTCTGCCTCCAGGGAACGATCTGGGCTGGACAGCTGTGAGACCCTCCTCTACTTCTGCTGTGCAACCAGGCTGCTGGGGGAAAGACATGGGTCGAGCTAGCGGGGTTCCGTGCCCTTTCGCCTAATCTCTGAGCCACCCCCACACCCACCCATTTCTCCCCTCCCGCCTGCCCTCCTTCCCCCCATTTCCCCCTCCTCCCTCTCCCACCCTTTCTTCCATGGGACTCAAACTAAAAACCCAGTAAAAAAAGGACACAAAGAAAAGACACATTCTGGATGCAGCCAAGAACTTAACACTGTGAAAACAAAGGAAAAACAGAACAAGTATTAACACAACAACAGCAACAAGAGAGACAACAAATAAACTGAAGATAAGCCAAGAATAAAAAAAAAGGCCTTTTCTTTTTTGGAGAGAATTGGAAACAGTTGCATGGAAACGCGCCCAGACAGCCTCCTCTCCGAAGCTTCTGGGCATGGCAGGATGAGCTGCCGCGCGCGGTAATGATGGCAAAAAAACAAGACGCCCGGGCGCCCACCTACAACCTGGTTGTGGTAGGTCTGTCCGGGACGGAGAAAGAGAAGGGGCAGTGTGGGGTTGGGAAGTCCTGCCTATGCAACCGCTTCGTCCGCCCCAGCGCCGATGACTTCCACCTGGACCACACCTCCGTACTGAGCACCAGCGACTTTGGCGGCCGGGTGGTCAACAATGATCACTTCCTGTTCTGGGGGGAAGTAGGGCGGGCACTGGAGGAGGGGCCTGAGTGCCGGATGCACGTGGTGGAGCAGACGGAGTTCATCGATGATCAGACCTTCCAGCCGCACCGCAGCACCGCCCTCCAGCCCTACATCAAGCGGGCAGCCGCCACCAAGCTGGCCTCCGCCGAGAAGCTGATGTACTTCTGCACGGACCAGCTGGGCCTGGAGCAGGACTTCGAGCAGAAGCAGATGCCCGAGGGCAAGCTGCAGGTGGACGGCTTCCTGCTTGTGTGGATGTGAGCCGGGGAATGAACCGCAACTTTGACGACCAGATGAAGTTTGTCACCAACCTGTACAACCAACTGGCTAAGACTAAGAAGCCTGTGGTGCTGGTGCTCACGAAGTGCGATGAGGGTGTGGAGCGCTACATCAAGGACTCGCACACCTTCGCCCTGGCCAAGAAGAACCTACAGGTAGTGGAGACCTCAGCCCGCTCCAACGTCAATGTGGACCTGGCCTTCCTCACCCTAGTGCAGCTCATTGACAAGAGCCGGGGAAAACCCAAGATCATCCCCTACTTTGAGGCGCTGAAGCAGCAGAGCCAGCAGATTGCCTCGGCTAAGGACCGCTATGAGTGGCTGGTCAGCCGCATCGTTAAGAACCACAATGAGACGTGGCCGAACATCAGCCGCCGTATGCAGACCTCCTCCGAGTATAAGGAGTATGTCTTCCTGGAGGGAACAGCTAAGGCTAAGAAGCTGTTTCAGCAGCATGTGCACCGACTGAAGCAGGAGCACATAGAGAGGCGACGGAAGCTGTACCTAAGCACTCTGCCCCAGGCCCTGAACTCCCTTGTGCCTGACCTGGATGAGATCGATCACCTGAGCTGGTCCGGTGTGCAGAAGGTTCTAGAAACCAAGAGGGATTTCAGTCACTGGTTTGTAGTGCTGGAGGACACGCCCTGGGAGGCCACGCCTCATATCGACAACATGGAGGACGAGCGTATCCCGCAGGACTTGCTGGAGACCCCAGCCGCGGAGAATGTTTACGAAGCGCACCTGGAGCAGTTGCGCAATGAGCGCAAGCGGGCAGAGATGCGCTGGGAGTTCAAAGAGAAACTTGGCACCTCACCCTTTGTCACGCCTGGTAAGCCCTGGGAGGAGGCACGCAGCTTTATCATGAACGAGGACTTTTACCAGTGGCTGGAAGAGCCAGAGTACCTTGACATCTACAACCGGCACCAGAAGGAGATCATTGACCGTGCTAAGGAGGACTTCCAGGAGCTTCTGCTGGAGTACTCTGAGCTCTTCTATGAGCTGGAGGTGGATGCCAAGCCCAGCAAGGAGAAGATGGGGGCCATCCAGGAGGTGCTGGGGGAGGAGCAGAGGTTCAAGGCCCTGCAGAAGCTGCAGGCAGAGAGAGATGCACTGGTGCTCAAACATATCCACTTCGTCTACCACCCCACTAAAGAGACCTGTCCCAATAGCCCACAGTGTGTAGACAGCAAGATTGAGCAGCTCCTTGGGTCTCGGTTCCCGACCCGGTACCCCTTTTTTGATGGGAGCCAGAAGCTTGGCGAGGGCAAGGCAGACCGGATCAACTTAGTGATCCTAGGGAAGGACGGACTGGCTAGGGAGCTGGCTAATGAGATTCGAGCATTGTGCACTAATGATGACCGGTACGTGCTGGATGGGAAGATGTATGAGCTGGCTCTGCGGCCCATCGAGGGGAATGTTCGCCTTCCTGTTAACTCCTTCCACACCCCCACCTTCACCCCACACGGCTGCCTATGCCTCTACAACTCCAAGGAGTCCCTCTCCTACGTGATGGAGAGCATCGAGAAGGTGCGGGACTCCACCTTAGGTCGCCGGGATAACCACTTAGCACAGCTGCCCATGTCGCTCCTGTTAGTCACCAAGCGCGGTGTGGGATCAGTGGGGGACATTGGTGGAGAGACGGCTCTCAGTCTGATCACGCAGGGTCAGCAGGTGGCAAGCAAGTTGCAGTGCAGCTTCCTGGACCCAGCTTCGCCTGGCATCGGCTATGGACGCAACGTGAATGAGAAGCAGATCAACCAGGTCCTGAAAGGTCTCCTGGACTGTCGGAGGAGCCTGGGAAGCAGCTCCCCACCCTTGCCCCCTCCACCCCCAGGTTTCAGAGACTCACACCACCAGCAGAGCCCGGAGGCAGACCTTCGTGTGGTCATGTGCCTCATGTGTGGTGACTCATATGATGTGGACCAGCTCCTCTCTCCTTTCCTGCTGCCTCAGCACTGCCGGCCCACCTCTAGCCTGGCTAGCGGCACCTCTGTGCTGCTGGAGCTGACAGTGGGTGGCCAACGCCAGAGCATTGAGCTCTCCCTACTCTCATACCACTCATCCTTCTCTCTGCGCAAGAGCCGGCTAGTTCATGGCTACATTGCCGTGTACTCAGCCCGCCGCCGGGCCTCGCTGGAGACCCTGTGCGCCTTCCTGTGTGAGGTGCAGGACATCATACCTGTGCAGCTGCTGGCAGTGGGGGAGAGCCAAGCAGAGCTGGCGGACTGTGAGGTGGCCCGCGAGCAGCTAGCTCAGGGGGAGGAGCTGGCACACGAGATTGAGGCCCGAATTAGCAGCTTAGTGTGTGGGCCAGGAGGGGTGGTGGGCGGCCTGCACCGGATAGACCTTCTGCAGCCCTTCCTGAAGGAGGTGGTGGAGAAGCGCACTATCGTAGAGGCCACACACATGTATGACAATGTGGCGGAAGCCTGTAGCACCAACGAGAGCGTCCACTCCCCCCGCTGTGGCTCCCCCAGCCCCATCACCACCCTGGTGGATTCAGAGGACGACGTGGAGCCCTCACCCCCATACCCCTCACATGACGGTACCTTAACTTCTCATGGTGGCAGCTTTAAGCTCCCCGACCTGGACACAAGCGACACTTTCTCTGTCATCTCTGAGATCAGCACCTTTGAGAGCAAGCTCAACAACAAGGTGCCACCGCAGGTGCGGCCTAAGCCCACTGTGACCTTTGACTTCCGCAAGGTCAACCTCAGCCCATACATGGACTCTGGTGTGAACCGCCGCTCATTGCCCTCAGCTGTCACGTGGGCTTCAGGAGGGGACACCGGATATGACCCCTCAGACTACGCAGAGCCCATGGATGCTGTGGCCAAGCCCCGCCCCAGCGAGGAGGAGAACATCTACTCTGTGCCCCATGACAGCACGCAGGGCAAGATCATCACCATCCGCAATGCTAACAAGATGCACTCCAACGGCGGGGGCAACGGCTCGGACAGCGAGGCCGACAGCAGCTCCCTGGAGCGTCGCCGCAAGCTGTCCGCCCTGGGGGTAAAACCCCGCCTCTACCGCGACCGCTCCAAACGCCTGGGCAAGTTCAGCAGCTTCCGCACTAGCTTCTCCATTGGCAGTGACGACGAGCTGGGCGGCCCGCCCAAGGCCAAGGAGGACGAGGTGGGCGCGCACAAAGGGGACAACTCCCTCACCGAGGAGGGCGAGGATCCGAAGAGAAGGAACATCCTAAGGAGCCTTCGTCGGACCGGGAAGGTATGTATGAACAGCGCCTGCATCACATCTCACAGGCTAATACACCTGAGCACATGTCAGGATACCTGATCACATGTTCAGAAACATCAACACGCATCTGTGCACATGTGGCTCAGAAAACCTTGTAAATATTACGTTAATCTTTTAAATCCATGGAAAGTGATCAAATAGTTAAGGCAAGGAAAACATCTTCAAATTTTTCTTTTTTTTGAGTATATATACAAATTGCAGGCCATTACTTTTTTATTATATGGCAATGTCGTTGCCATATAATAAAAAAAATTGTAGATTTTTAGTAATAAATTGACGTGCTTGCTAGGTTGTGCTCAACAACGGAAGTCATTCATAACAACTGCTGTCTGCCTGGGGTATGTGTAAGCCTGTGTCCGTTTGGACGCAAACAGAAGAAGAATAAGGCATGTCATTATAATTCTCCCTGCAATTTCATCTTCAAATTGGCTCAGTTTTAGGGGAGTTTGAATTGCGCAGTAATATAAAACACAGTCCTTTCGCATCTTGCATTCATCCATTACATGGCTTTAGAAAGTCACAGAGTTAAGTATGGTTTCATTAAGAACCCAAACGCTTGTAACACATACATGTCTGTGAGTGTGCATATTCACTGTGTATGTCAGTTTTGTGTATGTGTAGCGGCCATGCTGTGTCACTTACAGCAGTGAATCTCAAACTATGTCCTGGGGTGCGCCTGTGTGTGCTGGTCCTGGGGTCCCCCTGTTGATGCTGGTCTTGGGGTCCCCCCCCGTGTGTGCTGTTCTGGGGTCCCCCGGTGTGCTCATTTTCGTTCCAGCTACGGCTGCAGCCCCTGAATTGTAACAAGCTCTTTATGGATCATACATTTTTTAGGCCTACATTGTATCAGAGATTGTCATACACTTCACTTCAGCCACATAAACTATAATGCTGTAATTTCCTCATGCTCTAAAGCATAGCTTTCATTTAGAGAGTGGTCACATTTTTTTCACTTAAAATTATAGACTGAAAGATAAATTGTGGAGTTCTGTTAGCGGAGGATGGCCACCTGGTCACTGAACTAAACCCTGTCTTAGATAATGAAGAATTTAATAGAAAAAAGTAAATGGCTGCCAGCGAAACCTGAAAAGTACACACACATAAATGTAATTATTGTAGAATTTATAAACATGGGCTCAGTAACCTTAATTTAGCGAGACGTTTTCTGTAACAAATACCGGCATACACAGGACCCCCTCAGGATTGCATTTCTGGATCACTGACATAAAATCTCAGCGGCTCAAGGCCACACAAACCTTTATTTCACCTAAACCGTGACTGCAGAGATGTGGAATAAACCCCAGTCTTTTCACAGTGGAAGTTTGAGACACCAACGCACCCCTATTCTATTACTGATAGTGATGTACCTCTATAACTGTGATGCTTCATTGCTGAGTATCACTGTGTAGCATCCTGATAATGTTTCATTGGAACGGTGCTCATCATTTAAAAACGTGACATGGCAGTATTGTTTCATTATTGTTGTGGTGCGTGTGCATCTTTGTCTGTCTGTGTGTCTGTCTGTCTGTGTGTGTGTGTGTGTGTGTGTGCGTGTGTGCGTGAGTGCGCGCATGCATGTGCAAATGTATGTTGAATTGTAATGTAATGAGTTTGTGCATGGGTTGAAATTGTATGTATGCAAGTACATGTATGTGCTTATTTGCTGGCATGTGTGTGTATGTGTGTTTAATGTCACCGTGTGGTTCTTTGCTTTACATGGAGAGAAAGAAGGTGGTTCCTATTGACCAGTTTTCCCTTGAGGTTCTGTGATCTGAAAGGGCCCGCTTGCCGGGAGACACAGCACAATACCATTTACACCGGAGTCAACATTTCAATACACACTGCATTACATGGATTTAAGGAGAGAAGCAAATGAATGTCAGAGCTGTGTCAAGTCATTTACTGATACACATCTCATTTGAGAATGGAATTTAATGGGTTTCAAGAAATGTTCTCAGCTCCTCAAATTTTACCCCTTATCTAATGCAGTGACTGCAAAAGGACCACATCTTGCTGAATGTGTAGTGACAGTTCCTCCCTCCTCCCTTTTCATAATTTACAGCAAAGGAATCCTCCATAGCAGAGCTGTACGAAGAGAGATCTTTTACTTTAACACAGACTGATGGGACCAGAAGTGTGGCTTTATTTAAGTCCTGATTGGTTGATGGTGTATTTGCCCAATCTGATGTTTCTGGGGTATAATCTGCATCTCTGGGGTCCCCTTCTCTCCCTGTGCTGCAGCAGGATGACCCGTGTCTCTGGGGTCCTCCTTATGCCTGTCCAAAGGCCCCGCTGGTGTTCAGTGGGGACCTGCAGCTTACCCAGCATTAGTACTGAGAGACGGCGGCTTTCTGATCAGCACCATGTAGCATAACGGCTACAAAAGCAATTTGGATTTCTGGTCCCCAGTGAATAGTCTTGAATTTGGCCGAAAACCAGACACAGATTTCAGCCCCCGATGCAAATTGTGTCATCGGTGGGTTTTGTGTCGGGAAGGCAGGGCCGACTGAAAACTCTCCGCGTCGTGCGCAGGGAAGTAGCGTACTGCCGGGACCGGCATAGACCTGATTTTCCTTGTGGATCAGCAGTTTACATCAGACGTAATGTTTCCAATCTAACCAGCTGTGGCCGTTTATTGCACCCTAAGAGGGAAAGCATTCACTGAAGGTACATGGCCAGGGCACGCAGTCTGACTGGTTTGTTTATTTGTGTACATTGCTGGAGCTTTATCACCCCAGTATGTGGTGTTTCTGCTTTGTGGCACTCATGAGGAGGGGTAGCAGACTGGTTGTTTCCTGCCTCAGCACTTGAGTGGAGGAGGCCCGGAATGTTCTCTCTCCTTCCCCTTCTGGGGGCTTTCTTGCTTAATGGGAGCGGTAACAGGGCACTGGGGTGCCGTTACCTGTTTATTTTTCAGACTATGGGTGGAGCTCAGCTGCTAATTAAATAGACTACTACAAGGCCCTCAGGGGTTACCCACCTGATGACAACTGCTGTGTCCTTATTGGCCAGACTACGCCGCAGTTTTTTGGCAGGTATTTTTTGTAGGCGGTCCGCTGGCTCTGAAACCTTCGGCCTTTGCCGGGGTCCCGATACTGTGAGGCCTGGGGATCCCTGACCCCCATCAGCTGAGCCCAAATTCCCTGGGGCGTCCCTGCATAAGCACCCTAAATGATCCCTCTACAGCGCAGCCTCTGTATATCACCTCGTCGGAATTCTCTGAATTCCTGCGTCTCCCAGTTTTGCTCTAAAGCTTCTCCACTTGCACCACCAGGAGAACATGTGCTGTATGTATGTGTGCACAGAGCCAAAAGGAGGAGGGGGAGCAGGGAGCAGGGATGCTGAATTCTGGTTTCCGTTTTTGTTACAGCGTAGTTTGTGGGCCGTGGGCGGGACCCTAATTAGGCAAATATTTATTGGGAGTTGGGGTAAAGCAGAATAACAACAGTGGGAGTGTATTGGGAGATGGAGGAGGGTAGGACCAAAGGCTGAACTGGGGAGCAGCTAGGTCGCTCACTAAATGACAGCCATACACCTTTCCTGTTGCGTGGTTCTTATCTTGCTGCACTTGGCCACCCAGGATTAGTCTCAGGGAAAAGAGTCATGGTATAGAGAGATTTTGGGTCTCCATTCTTATATCTGCAAATATTTGGCCATTAGATATAAATAGAATTTCTGTGGGATGTCTGTATACATGCTTGTAGGCGTGCGTACATGCGTGTGTGTGCATGCGTACGTGTGTGTGTCTGTGTGCGTGCATGCTCGTACATGTAAGTGCGCAAGTGAGTCTTTCCCTCCTCATGTGGATAGCATAATCCAAGAACAAGCACAGCCATGGTGGCTAAGGCCAGCCGGCTGCTGGTCGTGCCCCGCTCCTCCCCTCCATGGCTCTCGCCCCCTTTGCCCCACGGATGTGAAGGCTCTCCCTCTCACTGACCCCCTCTCTTGTGCCTTTTCAGAAAACGAGGCCCAAGCCCCGGCACTCCATATCCAAACCTCTAGAGAGCAACTACTTCGGGGTCCCCCTGGTCAACGTGGTGTCTCCGGAGAGGCCCATCCCGCTTTTCATCGACAAGTGCATCCGCTACATCGAGGCTACAGGTAGGCCCTCGTCGTCACCGTTCTCCCCGTCCTTCTGTCCGTCCCTGACCACGCCCATCTTTACATGACAAGAGGCTGTGTGGGGAGAGAGACAAAGACAGTGTATGGGGGCAGAAATGTCAGGGAGAGAAACTAAAGCAGTCATGTTTACCTCAATGTCTGGCCTCTCCAGGTCACGTAAGTCCAAAGTAGGGAAGCCTTTTTTTCCATTTCCTTTGATACGGTTGAACGAGTGTGGACCAGACGCAAAGATTGGACCTCTGAGGTCCTT
The DNA here is from genome assembly GCA_022829145.1 of Albula goreensis. Lineage (NCBI taxonomy): Eukaryota > Metazoa > Chordata > Actinopteri > Albuliformes > Albulidae > Albula > Albula goreensis. The sequence continues at coordinate 1,933,186 of CM040751.1, forward strand.
GCCCCTTCCCTTTCTTCCCTTCCTCCCTCCTTCCCTCCCTCTCTCTCTCAGCTGTGAGGAGCAGATGTCAGTCTGACATTGTATGCGAAAGCATTTATTTCTGGCTTCCACCTTGTAATCCACAGCCGTGTTCTGATTGGTGGCCTCCGGTAGGATTTGCGCTGGGGTCAAACGAGTGAAGCTCCAAAGTCTAAGACCGGTCGATTGAGAATGAGGCCGCAACTGTCAGCAGTTGTTTCCTTCCGTCTCCTCTGGATTTTCTCTTGTGAAAGACACCTTTCAGTAACGTTGTTCTGAATCTACCTACCATCGGTAGCCATGTTGGTTCTGTTCATCTGGGGTTCCACCTTGTAATATAGCTACTCTAGTGGTTATATTGGTTTGGTGGGTGTGATATATATGCAGTGTGAACAGTTTCTTACTTAATGCCAGTGTCCTCTCCTCTTCATAATTAATATTGTATGTTTTTTTTTTGTTATTTTTATGAATATGAAGATTATTTATGAGGTAGCTGCTTGCTCGTCTTGAGTAGTGGGGTAGACTCTGCCCTAAAAGTAGAAAAATAATTTCCACACAATATTTACATGTAAATTGTTGAAGGTGAATAGCGTTTGCAAGGAGTAGCTCTTCCTTGAAGACGGCACTGTGCGCTTCTGAGTGTCCACCATTGCTATTCGTCCCCGGCGTTAGCTACTCCACGGTCTTCAGTTAGAGAGCATTCTACACCTGTCCTGCCAACAGGTAGCTCCTTAGAGCTGAGCCCAGGAGTTCAGTGGGGAGAGGTACCCGCAGCCTGATGGGACACAGCTCACATGACCTTCATTGGGCCTCGTCTGTGGTCAAGCCTCCAATAAGAGATGCTACACTTTGAGTTACCGCCCCAAAGGTCACTGCTGATTGGATGCCTGGCAATTGGTTTCAGTCTCCTACCTCTGGGATCTGCTGGCCTGCTGCTTTTTGTGTGTGTCCGTGTGTGTGTGTGGGCTGGCACTTCTGCACATGTCTGTGTGTGTGAAACGCAGAGCAGTGTAGTGCCACAGGTGGAGTGTGGATGAGGGTGGGGGCCGCAGCTCTGTAGGGAGGTGTGCCAGTGCAGTAAAATGAGTGGGCAAAGTACACCATCCCAGGGACTGTTTCTCCTGTAAGCAAACACAATGGGAGAGACACGGCCAAGCAAAATGCCCACTCATTGCATTTTGTTTAATGCTGTGTGTGTGTGTACCTGTGTGTACCTGTGTGTACCTTTGTGTACCTGTGTGTGTGTGTGTGTGTGTGTGTGTGTGTGTGTGTGTGTGTGTGTGTGTGTGTGTGTGTGTGTGTGTTTCACCATGACGCGCAAAAAAGGGAGATTGTCAGCAGCGTATTTACAATTAGCATGTTTCTACATTCTTCTGTAATCTCTGACCTGATTAAACCAACTTCCCTTTCAAGGATTAAAGTTTCACCCTCACCCCCCCTGCCCAACCCCGAGCCTCTTCCTCATATCTGTGAGCTGCAGGAATGTGAGTGTAACGTAACCGGGGCTGCGCCCCCCCTTCCCCCAGCCCCACCCCCATTCCTCATGCCCTGGCTGTGCACCTGACTGCTGTGGATTACTTCGCTGTGCTTGCACTGTAATCTGTAGCCGCACACCTTCGCTGCTGCCAGGTGTCAGAGGGACAGCTAAACCCACAGGTTACAACAGGGACACCTGGTGAGCACCTGCACATGCTCAGTAGACTGATGCCCCTTCTGTGTCCGTCTCCATCCTTTTGCTCCATTCCACATTGGTCACATAAGATGTCTTACACACCACAGAAACTCTTGCAACAGTCATCTGGCATTACCACTGATTGGCCCTAGGGGGCGCTATAGTAAAACGATGAACAAAGAAATAAATATCACCTGTCCCGTTTAAGCTGCTGTCTGTGAATTGGTGCACATATGAGTTCTGTAAGGAAGTTGAATACATATACTGTTCCTCTAAGTGTCCTGTAAGGAACTGTGAAGCTCTAGCCAGTAGATTTTCATAAAATTAGGCTTTTTGTTGTTGTCCATGTCCTTCACTGGGGATATTTCAGGCAAGGGTTTAGTGTTTAGGGAGACAGAACTGCACTGATGGTTCCTAAAGGGGTGCACTGTGTTATTTGTGAAGGCTTACCTAAACACTGTTGCCCAAGTCTTTTAGAGAACCCTCTCGACGCAGACACGCTGGTGAAAATCCACTCCTCAAATATGTGACAGGTGCTGTGTTCAGATTCAGCTTCTGAACCTCTCCCCATTTAATCTCTCCCCTACTGTTCCCTCTCTCCCTCTTCCCTCGCTCCGCCTTTTCTGCCAGGATTCCTGCTCCCTCTGCTCTCTACCCTCCCGCTCACTTTTCCCCACTCACGCCCTTCCCCTCCACCTTTCTTTTTTTCGTCCTCCTGCTTTCTCTTTCTCTCCCGTTTCTCTGTTTTCCCTGCTCTATCCCCTTTCCCATTTGCTCTCCCTCCATCCTTTGTCACCGTGCCCTCGCTCTGACTCCTCCGCTTCCCTCTTCCTGTCTTCCCCTCAGCCCTCTACCTCCCTCACTGTCTCCCCCTTCCCCCTTTCGCTCTCCTTTTCCCTCTCTTTCTCCCGCTCCTTCTCTTCCTGTCCGCGTAGCTCCTGCGCTCTGCACAGAGCCAGCAGGATGCTGAGCCCGTTGCTGTAATTTTCTGCCTGATAGCTCCCTCATTGAGATCGATATCAAGAGCGCAGGAAATTAGAACAATCTTTTGGGCCCGGCTCTATTCTCCGCTTGTTGTGAGGAACACGGCACCGCAACAGCCCGGAGACAGATTCACAGATAACGCCGCGTGGCATGACTGGAACGCAGCCGCGGCGCCGCGGGACCGCGGCGCAGGGTCGCCGGGAGCGCGGCCGAGGTGCGGGCAGGCGCACGGGAGGCCCCGAGCCTTCAGTCACCTTCTCCTTTATGATGTCACAAACGTTCTTCATGAAGCAACAGGGGGACACGGTGCCACACTTTTGCATCTCTTCTGGCTTTCATATAAATCTGTCTTCAGAGATTTGTTGCAAAGATCATGTACTTAATGACGTCCAGTGTGGCGTCTCTGCACAACTTGGCACACATTCATTTCCGATAGCTTATTTACACATCTTACCGCAAAAAACCGCTTGTCCCTCTCAGTTCGCAATCAAATCAATTGTCTAACTGACAAAGAGCATTTCCCTTAAGTAGCATGTCGGAGTTCAGACAAGCACACGTTTAAAAGGGCCAGAAATCAATATCCAGGGGAAAAGGGGACAGAAATCGATATCTGCACTTTTTCATTGTTATATTTTGCTTTGCCGAAGACCATGACCACAGCAGAAATATCATACCTGTAAAATAACGCTTTCAGGAGAGGTTACTGAAATCAGTCTACCGCATTCCTGTTTTCTGCTGTATCCTTCCCCTCTTTTATGTGCAGGATAGCAAACATATATACTGTAATATACTGTATTATGTTCTTGTGTCCTGTTTCTTTTTCCCTTCCTGTGTTTCTCTTTCCCAGCCTTCTCTCTTCCTCTCGGTAAGAGCGTTAGCAGATAGTTTTTCGCTTCTCATCGCTGTTAATCTCCTCTAGATATGCGCCCCCGAGCTCCTCAGAGCAGGGAACTTGTTGCTGCATGTTCGGACATGTTGCCTTATTCATGTGGGCACAGAATGGCTGAGAAGGGGGAGCCAATGGCAGACCTGGCGCTGGTGGCCTTTGGAAATGGCCACAGTGGCTGACAGCCGCTTTGTCTCAGATTCTGCTCGGTGAAGTCTCCGCATCTCTGAGTCCTTGAACATGCCCAGCACAGTCCGCTCAGGAAGTGAGCACGCTCCTCTGCAGAGTGTGTGCGTGTGTGTGAGAACTCAGATTTAGTTGTAATGAGCTGAGCCAGAGTGAGTGTGTGGAGATTAGTGTAAATGGTGTCCTGTGCACTGCATTATGTTATTTGCATGATCTGCTCAACAGATGGCGGCTTTTATTTGATGTACTTCACAGTTATACAGCTGGATATTTACTGAGAAGCCAGGACACTAGACTGTCAAACTAACCATTATGCTCCAATGTCAACTGCTCAAAATGCAAAGGAAGTATGTGTGTAGCTATGGGACGGCCTGGACCCCCACCCAGTTACAATAAGTTATGTTTCCAGATATGATGGTTAAGTGCTGTTGGTATTGTTTGGGCAAAGACACCTTACTTGATTTGTCTCTATACGCCACAATTTTATATTTGTATTGAGACAAATCACACATGGTTTAATTGGAGATTCTCTGCTTTTATTGGAGGTTATGCTTTTAATACATTTTGTTTTCTCCATTTAGCCCCCCAAACTTTATGGATGTGTGAATGAACGTTGCACACATCCACACGACCTGGAGTGTTGCGACTGCTGGTGGTCACACCAGGCCCACCTGGGTGTTCGTTGTAGGCTACACCTGTAATGCAGAGATAGGGATTCTGGGAATCTACCGGGGACATGACCCATCCCTGTAGTTCATACATTTCTCACAGTTGTTTTGAATTTCTTTGATTGGAGAAGCGTTTTCCAGAAGTGTTATGACATATTGTAGACATTCCATAAACATATGCGTGAGCGGCATGTTTTGGTATTTTTGTGTTAAGCTCTACTCTGTGTGCATGATCAGACAGAATGTGGGGGAGGGGGGGGGAGGTGCAGAGGTCGTTTTTTTTAAAGTTGAATTCTCACAGGAAGTTGGCTTGTTGAGTTTGTGCTAGCTATAGGGAGCGAATCAGGTTTAACTCCTCTGACAGAGAAAAGGCTGGGGTATTCTGTAATAACAGTGAGTGGGTGTGTAACCCTATGTCAGGAAATTTGCTTGTGTTAAGTATATTGAACATCTTAGTGAGTCAAGAGAATAGCAAACAGAATTTTTAATTGGGCCATTTGTTTGCAAGATATGGCCGTTTTGAAATCTGGCAGTTTGCTGAAAAAAAAACCCTTAAAAGGTTGTAAATTGCCTCAAAATTGGCATATGGAAACAATAAACGAGTCAATAATTTCTGAGGTGCAGACTCTTAATATTCATCTTGTCTGTTATTGTTAAAGCAAAGAAAATGCCAGAATGTTCACTTTAAAACATTTGTATTTTAGGTCTTCAATATACCACAAAACTAGCAAAATCCCTGACAGAGGGTTACAAAACTAGTCCAGATTTTCACTCTTATGAGAGAGTGCTGCGCTGGTGTTAGTCTGGTCGGGGTCGGAAATGTCCTGACCCCAGAGGGTTTGAAGGAAGAGATGGCAGCGGCCGGGGCCGCTCTCGTTGTGTAACCGCCCCGGGGCTGGGTGCAGTGCCTCTCAGCTGTGGGATAAGGCCTGGGAAACTGCCCAAATCTGGCCCTGCCTGACCGACGCCCCTCCCCTCCCCCTGCTCCCCTGGGCCGCGGGGGCTGTGGGTGGCTGTGGGGGCGCAGGCTTTGGTTTCTCGGCTCTCCGTTCCAACGCCACTGCTCATTACCCCTAACAGCCTTGGTTACGGAACACTTGAATAAAGTTATTGGATAGTTCCCACCATTTGTGCTTCAGTTGAATTTTAACGACTTTTTTCTTGCTTTTCCTCTACTACAAATATTAATTATTGAGTATTAATAGATTCAATTCAGTAGTGATACTAGCAAACAGGAAAGTTTGAGTAGTGGGTTTGGTCGCCATGACCACTGTTAGGCTCAGCCAATCAGATAAGAGCCATATCATACGTTTTTGGCAGGAAAAATCGCCGACAGCTTGTCATCGGAGGGTTAGAGAGGCAAAAATATGTGCTCTTAGCCTGATTAAAGTATTGAGTACCTTAATCTTTGATTTATCATTTGATTAGACCTCACAACTTGCTGAAATCTGAAAACAGCCAAAAAGACGGGGGAAGTTCACTTAATTTCTGCCAGAACAGCAAAAGCACCTGTCTTGCAGTGAGTCATTCAGTGGTTTCATGTGAATGTTTTTTTTTTCATTTTCAGAAAGCTATGAGTACATACTTTATTTTCTTAATCTCACAACGGATCAAAGACATTACATACTTTGTGCCATTAGTGACCCAAGAGCTGACTTTTCCCCTCAAATAACCATTTATTTTATGGTCTCTATACCGGAAGACAGTCAGCCATTTTGTTGAAAGAAATGTGAATGTACTCGGTCTCCTCTGATTGGCTAGGCCTGAAAGGAAAGACCTACCTTCCCTTTAAAAGAAAATAGTTTCTTTTAAAGGGAAGGTACAAACAGGAAATGCAGTGCCTGGTTCCTGCTTGTAGGGCTCTACTCGGTTTGTCCATCTAGCCATCAATATTGGATCTTGAGCTTAGAAGGTCTGCCAGCTTTTCCATTACCGTTTGCTGTGTGCAAACATAGTACGAACACTGTATTCTCTTAATCTGCATGCAGAACCTTGGTCTTGTTCAGCTGTCAGTGAAGAGGCTTTAAGCACTGAGACATTCAAGTAGGATGTGGCATGAGAATCTTTGGGCCTGCAGCACTTTTACCAAATCTCTAGATAAAAACTTTTATAACGGTGGATTTTTATGAGCTATTCGTATAAGTCAATACGAATGACATTTTTATGTAGTATGCTGAAAATTGATTTCATTTAGAATACTGGAACAGTGCTTTAACAGGATGAGCCACCCATCAGCACTAAGAGCTTATGTTGACTTTGTGTTCTAATGAGGCTAGTGAAGTTGATAGCAAGTTTTATCATTGCCTTGTGCAGTTGCTCACACAACTCCCCTAAAGAGCAGCGCAGACAGAGAGTAGGTTCTGTAAAGAGCAGATCTCAGGCAGACGAAGAGCAAATTCTGTAAAGAGCAGCGCAGACAGAGAGTAGGTTCCGTAAAGAGCAGCTCTCAGGCAGACGAAGAGCATGTTCTGTAAAGAGCAGCTCTCAGGCAGACGAAGAGCAGGTTCTGTAAAGAGGAGATGTAAGGAAGACTAAGAGCAGGTTCTGTAAAGAGGAGATGTAATGTGGACTAAGAGCAGGTTCTGTAAAGAGCAGCTGTAAGGCAGACTAAGAGCGGATTCTGTAAAGAGCAGCTCTCACGCAGAGGAGGAGCAGCTCCTGTTCCCCGCAAAAGTTCCTTAAAGAAGGAACCCTCCTTAGTGTGGATGGTTGAGTGGGGGGGCTCGTCATCTGCACATGTATGGATGTGAAGGGAGGGTCTGAGGGTCTTCTGGGCCACACCCCAATGAACGAAGTCCCATGTGCCACTTGGGCTAATCAGAACTCTATTCAGGAGATGTTTCAACTGTCTTCAATTCTCCAGTGGCTGTGCCAGACCCAATGTTTGTCAGTTAGATAGTGCAACAATACAAATTTCTGTTTGTTCTTAATTAATTCCTGCTCCTGTTTTTTCTTCTTTTTCCCCCAGAGGGAAAGAGAGAGCTTGAAATTGGTATTTTGTTAGTGCTGCCATGACCAGCGGACAGAAAGCGAATCACTCTAACCGAGCATGTTGCTGGTTGTGGTTATTTGTTGCAGCCTTCTCCTTGAGGCTCAACCAAACATACTTCCTGATGTTACCCAAACAAATACTCATTAATAGGAAACAGAGAGTGGCGATGCATGGGAGTGCATAGCAGGAAGAGAAAAAACACCCCCTCATTTGCTTAGTAACTTTCCAAACATGACAGCCATGTCACATCTGTTATACTTACTGGATTATGCATCGTGTCTATGGCCTAGATACTCACACTTTCACTGATGTCAGTCACTGTGCAGCGCTACTTTTTAAACTGCAGGATGTGATGTGTAGCTGGAACACCTCAGGGTGAGTCTGGTGGGTATGTGACTCCTCAAGCAAAAGGGTTAATGGTCCCTGGAACCTGGGCGGTGGCTCCTGAAACGCTGGCGCACTTCCAGTCTCTCCTGCACCAGGAGCACACTGCCCCCAGCATGCGTATAAAAGCTTTTCTGGATAATTGATCATCGGGGAGGGGGATCAATGCAGCCTGCCTTGACAGCAAGCCTCCTCATTTCCGTGAACAGCTTGGTGTCTTTTTCTCTATCGATGCCAAGCCCTCACCGACGCCCGTGGCTGAGTGAATCGAGGGGGGTGAGTGTGTTTTTTTGGGGCGGGGCAGGACGGGGGTAATGGAGGGGGTAGGGAGGCGGCGGTCACCTGCGGTTTTAGCCTCAGGCCTGTAAACGCAGCAGCCTGAGGTGCAGTCATGCCCCTGGCTCGGTGAGGTGGTCTGGGTGATTTCTAGCACGGAGCTTCGCGGTCACTTTGAACGCTGGACCCTCCTCCAGCATGCTGTTTTTGGTGTGAATCTCACCCCCTGTGGTTCCCATAACGGGCCCCGTTGTTAGTCACTAAATGAGCTATCTAACCCTGAGCACAGAGACCAGGCCATGCTGACCGTAACCTTAATGTGTCAGTCACGTTACTAGGCAACTCTAACCTTATCTGCGTCGGGCACCTCCTACATCACCAGCACCCTTATCATCAGGGCCCACAAATATCAAAGCAACTAGGTCGCATTCAAAAATGCATTCATTTGGTTCGTAATAAAAGGCTTAGGTTGTGCAAGGTGTTAAGTGGATGGGTCTCTTTCACCTGCCCATGGAAGGTCAGTGGAGCCAAATGCATTGACTTCTGTCAGAATGTGAAGTGTGGATACATGGGAAAAGTCAAATGAAATGCCGTGAACGTCCAATCAGGTGTGAACAAACCTATCCTGTGAGCGTATATGAAACGTGTGTGAAGGATGCATGCATGTCAAACATTCCAATGTCTGAATATTCTCTGAAATACCTAAAGAAATGTGAAAAAACGTGTGCTGAACCTTGCCCTCACTATTGTTTGGTGCATAGTAGATTCAGTGTGTCGTCAAAGTATGTTCTCGTATGTTCGTACATTTTACCCTAGTTTGTCCTTGTACTGTATTTGTACGGTCTGTTACATAGTTGACTGCAACTGTATTCCAGTGTGTTCTCACTCTGAGCAGTCGTTATGTGCTAGCATGTCGTAGGGGGTTCTCAAAGTGTCTCTCTCTCCTGTCCACAGGAATGGGCACAGAGGGAATCTACAGGGTGAGCGGAAACAAGGCGGAGATGGAGAGCATGCAGAGACAGTTTGACCAAGGTGAGTCCGCCCACAACCAGTCCAGTCCGACCACCTCACTGACCGCAGCTTCAACCTGAAAAACTTTCGGCTTCAGAATCACTGGGGTTTTGGGTCCAAAATAGAGAGAGACAAACCCAGGGGACTATCCCAGATGTCCTATTGGGGGATTAAACAAGGTGTCATATTAGGGCATTATCCCAGGTGTCCTTTGAGGGGTCTATTCCAGGTGTCCTATTAGGGGATTAACACAGGTGTCCTATTGCTCTTGGTATCATTTTAGGCGACTATCCCAGATGTCCTATCAGGGGACTATCCCTGGTGTCTCATTAGGGGATTAACCTTGGTGTCATACTAGGAGACTATCCCAGGTTTCCTATCAGGGGACGAACCCAGGTGTCCTATTAGGGGATTAGCGTTGGTGTCATTTTAGGAGACGAACCCAGGTGTTTTATCAGGGGACTATCCCAGGTGTCCTATCAGAAAATTAATCTAGGTGTCCTATTAGGGGACTATTCCAGGTGTCCTATCACCCAATCAGGGGATTAATCCAGGTGTTATCAGGCTTTCCACGGGGTGCTCTGGCTTTTGTTCTTAGTGGATAGCTCTGAGAAGATTAAATGAAGCAGCTGATTACACAGTTAATTCACCCCAGCTGGATTCCTGTGTTTGTATTTGTTGTCGATTTTTAGAGCGAAAATAAAAACTAGCAGTCCCTACGGTTCTTGAGAATCCAAGTTGTTGCAGATACGGGTCCTACTCCGCATGAAGTCGACCAGCTGATGTACGTAGTGTTCAATGCAGTGCTCTGAGCGCATGAGATTCAGACTGAGATTATGGATGAGACGGAACGCGTTACCGAATGTACCACAAACCAGCACATGGCACTGCCGACCCGCCGCACAACGGAGTAGCCCACAGGGCAGAGAGGACCATGCTGCAGGGACCCCACATGGACGCATCCATGGAGTTCACATGACTGACCATCCCCTCGGTTCGCTCAGCCATGCTGTGTTGGCACCTACACTGCGTACCCGCTGCAGGCTACTGCACATTCTGACCCGGTCCAGATGTGTCTGTGCGTCTGTCCGTGCGCCATACTCCCATTGATACCTGCACTGTGCGCCGGACGTGCTTAATTAACTTTGGCCAGTCTGCAGCTATTGATCCCGCGCGAGGGGGAATATGGCTCCTCTCCGCTTGCAGTCAGGCGTCTCTGCAATCTTCAGGGCCATCTCGTGGGTGGGGAGTCTGAATGGGGGTCAGTTAATTACCTCCAAATAGGTTTGGCTAATGAAGCGTGCCCCTCCTACCGATCCGAGACGCCGTCCCCCCGGCTTGCGCTCGCGCATGATGTCTCCAGCTGAAGTAATCTCTGTGTCCGATCAATGAGGAACCCCGCACTGGGGGGTGACAATGCAATTATGGGGAATTACAGAGCCCAACAGTGCCGAGGCCCCCCTGCCGACGGGGCTGGGTGCCGGGGGCAGGGCTCTCGCTCTCGCTCCGCCGACCTCTGACCCCACCGCAGGGTGGCGGGACCGCGTGCCTGCGTAGTTCCTTCACATTGCATGTTCTGGTCCATCCGGACAGCCGGAGTCGGGCCGAGCTCAGCCATTCCAGCGAGGAGAATTCCCCACCGCAGCCGCCCCGGACCCCAGGGCTTTTATTTCCAGACGAACAGAAATTAATCAGGAGTGAATTTTTTTTAATTAAGTTTCTCCTGTTCCTTTTTCCCCATTTTTTTATGCTCCTGAAAGTCTCATCACATCTCTCTTTTTAATTTAAAACAAATTTCATCCAGGAGGAAGGCCTCAATAATTACACTTGTTATAGTTTTAATGAGCATCTGCCTACCGACTCCTTTGGACCGGGCCTCTTCCTTACATTTCCCGCTCCGGCTAGATTTGCATCTAAATGCTATGAATCTCGCTGAATGTTAAACACGGTTTATGGGGATTAGTCCATATTAATTATGCATGAGGGGCACACAGAATAACCAGTGCGCCGCTTTGGTTGGAGGGCTGTAAGGTCGTGGAAGTACAGTAATTGAAATATGATGATGTGCGCTTTTTGCATTTGTAATCAGATCCTGCAGTATGTAGAGGTAACGGAGAAGAACGGGGTGACCCAGTGCCTCCTCTCCTTCTGTTCCATGGTTCCTCCTCTCTCTCGGGTTCGGCAGAGAGAAGTTTAATACCTGCGTTTTTTTATCTTGCGACCCAGTAAAAAGACAATGCAGGCACTACAGTATATGGTTGCTGAAGCATACATGTATCCATTTATTTAGTTCTTTTAGAAAGAACATCACGGTCACATTAGATGGTAAAAGCAAAGAGACCATGCAGCCGTCACGCTGTTGTGTGTGCATGAAAGGTTATAAGCCTGTACACAAAGAGACTGGAGCCAGCATATGAAATATGTGTTCACAGTTCCTGACTGTGACCACTTCCTCTTTGACTGTGACATCACTGTGGTACTGTGATGTCACTCATAGAGATGAGGGAAGCGGCAGGTGGCTTTGCTGTGATCCCTGGGTGTCTGTGTGTGGGGCCATTTTGGGGGGTGAATCTGTGCATCGCTGTCAGTAATGACTCTTTCTTCTCTCTCTCTCTCTCTCTCTCCCCACAGATCATAACCTGGACCTTGTTGAGAAGGACTTCACTGTGAACACGGTGGCCGGGGCCATGAAGAGCTTCTTCTCCGAGCTGCCAGACCCGCTGGTGCCCTACAGCATGCAGGTGGAACTGGTGGAGGCCCACAGTAAGAGATGGGGTGAGGGGGTGAGGGCATGGGAGGAGGGGAGAGGGAGAGAGCAGGCACGGTGTTCATTTCTTCCACGATCTGCTTACCCAGTCTCATTTCTAAACCCAACCATAATGCATAAAAAGTCCAGTTGCGTTGTTTGGTATTTAGTGTAGCCACGGTCCACAGAAACATGCATGCATGGGTGCATGTGGTGAACGGGGCGCGTAGTGAAAATACAGAACACCTTCTCATTGAGGGTTGCACTCCCCCACCTCCACCAGTCAGAATGAACACGCCGTAAAATGCAAACTCTTAGCTCACTCGCTGTGTGTTAAAATGAGGCCTACAACATGCTGTAAAACACAAACTCCTAATTCACTCACTCACTCGCTGTGTGTTAAAATGAGGCCTACAGGGTGATCACGCTCCCCCATTTGCTCCCCCTCCCCCTCTCTCTGTTGTTTCCGGGCACTAACACCCACCTGCAGAGACGGACAGCTTAACGATTGAAGACGCAGCTTATTCAAACAGGCTCCGGAGGGCACGATAATTCCGCTGCCCCCTGCTGAACAGAAAGCTTTCAGCTGCGAAAAGGCCGGCAGTCTCGTCCTGAGTGGAAAATGCGAGATGAGACCTTGTAAAAACAAAAATAAATAAATAAACAAACAAAAATAAATAAATAAAGGGCATAAAATGAGAGGGAGGCAGGGGGAGGGTGCACCCTTGAACGAGAGGAGAAAGTGGCCGTGCTGGCAGGAACACACCGGTCCAAACAGGCCGAATGTGCTGTCAAACGACACTGCCCCTTTTTGTGGGGAACGGAGGGCGGGCCGCCTCTGATCCCCTTGTTCCGCGCAGTCCCTCTGAAGCGGCCTCACTGCTCCAAGCGCGCTCAACTCACATTTCGGTTGACATTTCTCTGCTGTGTGAAACCACCCTCCATTTACTGTAATGTCAAGTGTGTAGGCACCCATCGTCAGATCCAAAACGGTCTGAAGTCTCACTTAGATAGCTGAACTGAAGCTGGAACGCATTAAATCGGTGGGGTGTCAATAGCTAACAGGCAAATGCTTCAATGCGAGTGTAGCCGTTTTGTGAATCTTTGGACGTGCTTTTAAGGCTGTGCCTGAAACCAGATATGAGGAAAAAGGTGGTTTAGTCATTTCATTTTCTTTTTATAGTTATCTCTATGGCTACAGCTTGATGAACACTGCTACATTCCCATGCTTTCGGGTTTTAAATAAGAAAAGCCAGGCAAGGCAAGACCTCATCTGCCTAATTAAGGCAAACCCTAATTAAGGTCATCCCTTCATGGTCAAAAACAGCGCCATACCCCGTCCCACAGCACCATGCTCCCAAGGTGCCTTATCCCACAGGGCCTCGCCCCCACAGAGCCACCCCCCACACTGACACGCCCCCATGTAGCCACACCCCCAGACTGCATCACCCCGAAGGGCCACACCCCACAGTGCCATGCCCCCACACTGTCATGCCCCCACAGAGCCACACCCCTAAGGTGCATTATCCCACAGTGCCACGCCCTCATCTACTTATCTGGTGATTCTCGAGTCACAGACACAGTTTTCTCATTGACAAATCAACCGCATGCTATGATACACAGTTTGTTGAGTTTGCCACACACATTGCACCTCCAATGAGATCAAAAGCATGAAGTATTACTTTTGGTGATAGAAAAATGCATTAGGATGTCAGAGCAGCTTGCTGATTAACAGTAGTTGTAGCTTATTTTGACCTCATTTTGGACAGGAAGTGAAGAGCGATATTTATCCGTGTTGGTGTTTTGAACACATCCCTGGTGCTGGGGTTTGGCAGACGTTTAAGCCTGATCTTATATTTGAAATGAATGTTACCCTGGTCACATGCGTGAGACGGGGACACAGGGCTGTCTTCATGTGACGGCTGATGTCATCAGGTCTGACTCACTGACCCCATTGTTCCGTGTGCCTGTGAAACAGGGGCCGCAGCGTGCACGGTATCCGTTTGCATCTGTGTGCATGCATGTTTTACCATTTACGTTCATATTTCCTATTTCTTTATCAAATCATTGCATCAATCGTTAAATCAATCATGTCAGCAGTGATCATACATATAAATGCCAGCTTACATTACGGCAACTTATATCGGAGTAATTGCAATCAAAACGTTTTCTTTCACAGAATGATGGATGGGAAATAAACAATAAGAGCTTTGTATGTACAGTGGCACTACATGGTGGTACAGACTGAGATTGTTGTTTTTCCTCACTAAATACTAATTTGCCTGTCTGCCAGTGGTGAACGCGCTTAAGGGCAGGGCCAATAGTTGGCTGTAGCAGATGCAGTTGGTGGAGAAAAACAACAGGTCTGATGTTGCTCGTGAACTTCCTGTCCTGTAAATAGCGCTTAGTGGAGGGGTCCAGTGGGCCTGGGGTCTACAGGATGTGACATGGCGTTCATATTCGGGCATACGCATTACCCCAGATCACTGCCCCCCACGCCCCACCCCTCCAGGCTGAGCAGGACCCATGCTGTTATGGCAACAGGTTCACGCGGCATAACCGTGACTACCGCCACCATCTGCACTCTGAACAGGTCCTTACACACAGTGTGTGCCCGTCTGTCACTGGAGAGCTCTGTGTTTGAGTGTGTGCGCGTGCGTGTTAGTCTAAGCATGTGTGCGCGCGTGTTTAATGTGTTTGTGCGGTGAGTGTGAAATTGATGTGTACACATGTAATGTGTGTCTGTGTGTGAAATGCGAATGTGTCTCTCTCCTGCCCTGCAGAGATTAATGACCGAGATCAGAAGATGCAGACCATGAAGGAAGTGCTGCGGAAGTTTCCGCGCGAGAACTACGAAGTCTTCAAATACGTCATCAGCCACCTGAACAGGTGGGTGAGATTTTTGGGCTTGGCCACGCCCGCTGTACCCCAGTCCCACTGCCCCAGAACCTCTGCATGTTAGATTGGTTTTGAGTGTGTCTCTGTGTGCTACTGCAGTGTTGCATAGCGCAGTCTGTTTGTGCAGTACAGGTGCAGTTGAATGGTGTTGCGTGTAGCGGTTAGCATGAGCAGTCTGTTAGCATGAGGCTAATGCCTTTATGTCCCTGATGGACTTCGTGTCTGTCCTACGTGTGTGCGCCCGTGCATGTGTGTGTAACCCTGTGCTCCGTGTGTAACCCGTGTGCTCCCGCAGGGTCAGTCAGAATAACCGGGTGAACCTAATGACCTGTGAGAACCTGTCCATCTGCTTCTGGCCCACCCTGATGCGGCCGGACTTCACCACCATGGACGCCCTGACCGCCACGCGCACGTACCAGACAATCATCGAGAGCTTCATCCACCAGTGTGCATTCTTCTTCTACAATCAGCCCCTCGTGGACACGCCCAGCGGCCTGCCCGGACTGCCCGCCTCGCCCACGACCCTCTCCGGAGGCTCCGCCTACTCCTCCTGCTACGCCCCGCCCGCTGCCGCCACCATGCCCTTCAGTCCGCCGCAGCAGTCTCCGCCCCACTCCCCGCCCCCCAACCCCCAGTCCCCGCTACAGTCTCTCCTGCCCTCGCTGCACCACACCCCCACCGAACAACAGACGCTGTGAGAGAGACGGAGGGAGGGAGAGAGGGATGGGGAGAGGCTGTGTGAAGGAAAAGGAAAAAGAGATGGTGACTCTTGCCGCAATGCTGGACCTCGCTTGCATACAGAGACCTGTTTTTTGGCAGAGATGGGGTGGGGGGGACGGAGAGAGGAGAGGAACACTCGAGCCACTTAAACTCCTTTCTGGTCCTCTTATGTGCCCATCCTCTGCTGTTCTCTCTGGTTTTCCCTTTTCTCCCTGGCTATTTCCTGTCTCCTGCTCTGCCTGCCTTAGAAACTAAACACAGTACCGCCGTCCTTTCCACCTTGCACCCTATACACACACACACGCACACTCTCACACATGTGCACACACACACGCACACACACACACACACACATTCTCGCACACACACTCACACTCACAGACACGTAATGCTTGAGAACTCAGAAGGCTAATGCCCTGCACTTGTCCTCCATCTTATCTTTTCCTCTGATCTCTGAGGTCAAAAGCACTCTTGCTCTGTCGCCTCTCCCCCATCTTTTTGGGCAGTGGGGAGGGTCCGCACCTCCCGTGCAGCATGTCTGGGGGGGCTACATTTACCTGCTCAGACCTGAACTCTTTCAAGGTGACATTTAGACTCGCAGAAATGAAGGGATGCTTGGATTGGTTGATGAACTGTAATAAAACTTCAGCTCAACCCCGCCCCCCGGCTCCTCCACCCAGCTCTTCCATCCCTCTCCGACCTTTGACCCCAGCCCCTGTCCATGGGGTGGTTATCACCCCTCAGAGAGCAGCATGGCTGGAAGAGAGGGCCGCTATGGACTGCTCCTAGCCTGTTGACTCACTGACTGACCGCTACTTCTGCTCCGCCTCTTTTGAATTCAAACACACACCCCCGAAACTCAGACTTGGCCGCTTTAAAAGATGGGGAACGGGAACCTTAGGGGTCGCCGAGCTTCGGACATCCTCACGGGGGCGGGAACCCTGGGGTCACCGAGCTACGGACTTCATCAGGGGGACGGTAGCCCTGGGGTCACCGAGCTTCGGATGTCCTCACAGGGAAGCCTCTCCTCAGGCCACACCTCAAACCGTTTCATCTCCGCTCCACCCCCAACCTGGAACACACCGTTCAAAAAAAGAACACTTTTATTATCATTTTTATGCTGTCGCCCCACCACCCCCCATTCGTCCAGTCCTCCTATGTGATTAATTCGGGCCTGGCTACTCCTGTGGGTTTTATTTAACTGTTCTTTGGAATCATAAGAAGGAGAAGTCATGTGACTTATGTGCTTCCTGTCTGTTCGCCAAGTTCAGCAGCACCCTCGTGAAGGTTTGATCAAATGCACAGGAAGTACTGCGAACTACGTTGTCTCGGGGTCAGAGGGGTTGTGGCTGGGGAGGGGTGGGTGGGTGTGTGAAGGGTGGGGTGGGGTATGCACTTTACTGGCCTCAGAACATTACCATAAACGTTACCGTAAATAATCTTGGCGAATGAATGTCCAGATAACCTCCCAATCATCTCCTGTCCCTCGGCCATGTTCTGAATGCGCTACAAACTGCAGTTTCTGGGAAAAGGTGAGCAGCGTTTTGAACTGTTGTTGGGTAAGAGGGTGGCTGTGTGAGTGAATGTGCGGATCGCTGTGCTCTGGGTCGGGGTTCTTAGGTCTTTGGCATCTACAGGGCTTGAGATTGAATGAGGAGTAGATGACAGCTTTGCGTTGCTGTGCAGTCAGGTTAGGAAGCATTCTTATCCCACAAGAGCAAGTGTGGAGCTTGACTTGTCTTGTAGCCCAGCAATAAAACACCTTATTCAGCTAGTCTTGATTGAAGATCATGATATTTTGATGGGTTGTGTCGGGTGTTTTACTGGTGCGCTACATCAGACTGCACACACACCTGCCCTAGCTCAGGTAAGATTAAATCTTGCTTCTTCACTTAGTCACGATTCAACATCACAGGGGCGTTGTTCAGGCCGAATGGCAGTGTTGGGTTTTGGCTGAAAAGTGAGAGAGAACACTGGAAACGAGTCCGCAGGGGTGGACTCAGATACAGGTTTACTGATGTTGGCTGAGGAGAGGTGGTGCATGGGTACTGAGGGCTCTGCTTTGGTCTGATTGGAGTTGCCATGGTGATTAAAGGGAGGAGCCAGGGGATTGAAGCAGGACAGGGACAGGAGGGTGGACCCTGCTGTGAAGGTGAAGTGTTCCCCATGTGTGATTTCCGCCACACTAAGAATGCACAGAGGAGCACCAATCTGACCATAATTCTGATACCTTACCTGAGTCATTGTTCCAGCGAATAAAGTGACAATACAATGGAAATAGAACAGAAAAACACTTTGAACAGTGCAGTCAGCTGTGGCTTGATTCACAATGGACTGCAGCTCCCGAAACTTACACAAGCCTCCATCTCCTGAGCAGCGGTTGAGCTGTAAGGCTATGGTTTATGCCGCTATCACGGGGTGTCTCCATGGCAATGGGGGGGGGGTCATGCTCGCCTGGGGGCATTTTTGGCGTAGACGCAACAGCTCCACATTGGGGGGGGATTGGATTCACAGGTGCCTCCACCTGCGGAGCCCCCGATCGAGTATGGGATCGGTCGACAGCATTTTTTATGATTAAAAACCCTTAGGCCAACACTGAGAAGGAGTGGGGGGGTGATTGGAAGATGATGAGGGGAAAGAAAGAGAGGAAGAGAGAGGGGGAGAGAGAGAGAGGATGAAATCCTGTGATGGAATGGATTGGTGGAGGGTGGCAGCCTGATCCAGTCCGGATTTAGCCCAGGCAGGAGTGCATAAAGAGGACCCACTGCCGTTTGATCCTGAAAGCCCCAATTAAAACCAACCCTGCAGCTTAGAGCAGGTTGGCAGCGGAATGCATGATGAGTGCAGTAGACTGTCATCTGGATTAATTGGTGGGAAAAAAACTCCATTTAAAAAGCTAAAAACAAAGCTACATCGAGTGTCAGCTGGTTTTAAAGACGGGCTCATTTTGCAGGGTTGAATTTGGGACTGCTGTGCTGCTGGTTTTCTCTGCCTCTTAGCACAAAGTGTCTGTGTGTGTCCCTAGGACTACCCCGAGGGTCCGTTCACCTTTGTTGGCTCATTCCTCATTAAAAATGCTGCAGCTTCCCCAGCGGCCTTTCGCTTAAACATTGCGCAACTGTGGTGTGTGAGAGCAGAGCCATCTGTTGGCCAACATGTGCACTGCAGCTGTGGAGAAAACAGCAAAGATGTGGGCTATAATATCAGCCCAAGCTTCAGCCACGCATCATGGAAAGCTGTTTTCAGTGACCTTGTCCTCTCACAAGCCTTCCCTGACCGCCATGCTAAACTCAATATATCCCATGATGAATCTGGAGAAATAGGCTTGTGTGGTCCTTTGTGTGGACTGTGCAGTACTAAGGCCACAGCGTGGGTAGCTTACACTGCTCTTCAGTAGCCTGGCAGTCCTTTAACATTATGCAACAAGGGAGCTGTTTGTGACCTGGGGATAGGCAAGACTGGCATCTGATTGGTCTAGCTTCCAGAGATGTGGGGGTACCAGCATTTCTGTATTGGGTCGCTATCCCACTTACCAACATAGTCACATTTTGTGTTCCCGGTTATCTTAGACTTTCGTTCCTCAGCGTTGAGAGTAGTTTGTCTTTCCCTCTGCGTTGTTCACCTGGTTAGATATTACACATAAATTCAAAAATGGGCTTGTACAATGTGAGATTTTAAGCCTAAAATGTGCAAATTGGGCCAATTGATAGGTTATCCATTGCCAATTTGAGAGCACAGAACATATGCCGTGCTGTGAGGCCTGGTGGCCCCATTCAGACCAATAGAAATCGAGGCCGAGGCCTTGCCTCCTACAATCCACATGGAAATGAATGAGGTGTGCAATCAGAACGGCTGCAAAGTATACACAGCCTTACATGACATGGATTCGTTTGGTTCTGTTCGAAGAATTCAGGAATTTAAAATACCCCCTTCCTGCATTGTTCTGGAAGGTTCTGAATGGTGTGGCAGTTTTTATTTTAACCGGTTAACTATCCGAGGCACTTGTTCTCAGCATGGAAACACTTGATCGATTCATGGGAGATTTTTTTGTATTAGGTCAGCCATAAAGAGACATTTTTGGGAGATTTATTTTGTGGGAGACGGTGGGTTTTGCTACCTGTGAATTATCAGCGTGACATTGGGAAACGGCACTTTTCCATTTTGTGTTTAGGAATAGATTTTGTTGTGGATGAAGGTGGGTGGGGTGCGTGTGTATGCTGTGGGTGTGTCAGGAACGCTGATATTAGAAATGAGCCTGCGTTCGTCTGACCTGCTGGACCCCGGAGCCAGGCGTGTCGCTGGAGTCCAGCTCGCGTTTTCCACAGCGGGGCCAATGCTGCAGCTCTGGGGGGGTCTCTTTGGAGTGTAGTTACGAAATGCACTCACACAACTACAGAAAGCTGTGCGCTCTGGAAAACCAGACCTCCGTGTAGCCAAAAGAGTCAGTGTAACTCTTACCTGAAGAAGCCCCGCTTGCACCCGAACCGAGGAGAGAGCGCTCACCCTTGCTGCTTTTCCCTGGTTATCTTTACTGTGGCCCTGACCACAGGCTATAGGTTTATTTTTATGTTGGGAGGCGAGCGGAATGTCATGCCGAGATTGAAGGGAAGGGTGTGTGGGGGGGCATGGGCATGTGCGTGGGGGGCGTGTGTGTTGGCGTGTGTGGGGGTGGAGCTATGGGGATCAGGAAACTTCCGGTACTTTCTTGAATGCCTGTCGAGCATTCCCTGTGTATATCAATGCATTAACACAAAACAGACTCTCCACACAGATGAGGACAGTGCAGAAACGGGCAAGAGGGAGAAAAATAAACGATAAAAATGGAAAACAATTGTATTAAAATGTGACATTGGTTCAGCAATCTTACGTGGCTGCATCACTTTGTTTTTCTTTATTTTTGCAACAATGGTGACAGATTGTTAAGTTAAATGAAAAAAAAAAAACAAGAAAACTATATTCAAATGGTTGTTTATTTGTATGTTAGGGGTCTAACACTTTTGCCCTTTAGTCGATGGTGATAGAAAACATTTCTTTTAATGTTTTATTTTATTAATTAAAACAAACCATTTTTTAACAATTTTGTGAATGGTGTTGAGGCCAATTCAGTATAGTGCATGATTTACAACCGAGCAAATGGGAGAGCTCTGCTGCTCTCGGTATTTAAAAAAAAAAAAATAAAATGATGAAAAAATAAAAATGAAAAAACAAATGAAGTAAAACAAAAAGATACAACAACAAAAATCGTTATTATTTGCTAAAAGTATGGTAATTTGTCTCAATGGGAATGGTGTACAAACATTACGGCCTTATGTGACCTGTATCATAGTTAATAAATCAATCTTGTAAAGTCTGCCTCCTGTCTGTCTTTGTTTTCTTTCCATTTTTCTGAGCAACGTGTGCATCTGTGACCATTTTGGTTGAGCTAAAGGAAAAGACACATGTAGTCTGTCGGCTTCAGAGCTACTAAATGGACTTCACCTCCCAAGAGCCCCTTTTCTAAACTGTGTTCACAGTAGTGTGATCACATGTGTCCAGTTTGCACCCATAGAAGCAGCACCGGCAGACCCTCACAATGCCCTCCACCAGAGGTTTGTTTTTAAAGGCCAGAAAAAGTCAGGTTTTTTTATCTCGAGGTGAATTTAATAGTTGGAATGCACCATAGTGTTAATGGGTAGTGAAGTCCAGCGCCGCAGGATATGGAACACTGTAATTCATTGAGCTCTGC
This sequence comes from Albula goreensis, assembly GCA_022829145.1. NCBI lineage: Eukaryota > Metazoa > Chordata > Actinopteri > Albuliformes > Albulidae > Albula > Albula goreensis. The sequence goes on from CM040751.1 coordinate 1,954,352, forward strand.
TTAATCACTACAGTTCCCATCAACATCTCCAGTGGTAGGCTGCCCTGAAGCTGCCCGTCCAAAATAGAACAGTATCCAAAACTGGTTGAGCATTAATTTCCATCTCAGTCAAAACAGCTCTGGGTTTGTAATCGTACTACAGCATTGAAAGGAGACCAGGCTAAACTCTTGATGTTCAGAGGGATGTTGTCATTGTAAAGACTTTTGATGCATCAGCTTCACATTTTCTCACTCAGTTCTCATGGACAGCGTGACGGGCTGTTAATTTCTCCTTTGCAGGAACACGTTGAGTGACTGGGTGTGGGCAGGCTGCCTGCAATAGCTATGCCGGGAATGCAATATTACAGCACAATGACTGCGCAGCTCAACCTGCAGTCCTACAGCACAATGACTGCGCAACACATGGTGCTACAGCACGGTTGACTGCACAGCTGCAGTCCTACTGAGGCGAGTCTTCAGCCTGCCCTGGGAAACCGGCAATTAATCGGCTGTCCTGACGATAAAACGGGCAAAACAGAGAGACATCAAGACTGAGAGGTGTGAGTATGCTGGGGGTGGAGGGAGGGGTCTATGTTAGCAGGTCGGAAAGATCGAGCCAAAAGGTGATGAAGGGAGGTGAACCTGCATGCTTTAGCTGGTTAAACACAACTTGTGCTGTAGCGTTTCCCATTAGCTGAAGGGGTTTTACAGCACAAGCAGGGAGACCAGCATGAAGGGAGTTGCAGTTGTCCAGCTGTGAGAACGAGGGCCTAGACCAGGAGCTGGGTGGTATACGACGTCAGGAGGGGGCGGATACCGATGTTGTACAGAAGGAACCTGCATGTGCAAGATACCTCTGCCTTATGGGGAGAGAGGGGGAGTTTGTTATCTGGAGTTACTCCCAGGCTTTGACAGAGGAACAGATCTGACTGGGGTCCCATGTGACCTCAACATTGAGGGAGAGGTCTGGAAACGGACAGGACTTACCAAGAATGTATAGATCCTCAGTCTCAGCCAGGGTGAGCTTCAAACGATGGGTCACCATCCAGTGCGAAACGTCTTTGAGGCAAAATTAAATGTACAGATCCAAGGGGTACACCTGTGGGAAGCTCATGACCACATGCCAGTCCACCACAGAAAACCCTGAGGGATCGTCCAGAGAGGTAGGACTTAATCCACTGAGGCTCTATACCACAGATCCCAAGTGTGACCAAAATGGAGAGGAGGAGCGAATAAGCCACAGTGTCGAATGCAGCGGAGGGGTCCAGTAAGTTAAGAAGTGAAGAGAGGGAGGATGCTTTTGCAGTCTGAAGTATGCTAGTGACTGAGAGGAGGGCGGTCTCAGTGGAGGGAGGAGCACTAAAACCCAATTAGAAAGGGTCAAGGAGGTTGCTTTGGGAGAGACAGTGAGAGCTGGTTGGATATGGTCCATTCCAGGGTTTTAGTCTAATTCTGTATGACAGAATGAGACTAAACAGTGGTCCAGGGATTGTTTCCTCTGTAGTGAGTTACTGTAGCCTCTTTGATTACCGAGGGTATGCAATCTCATGATCTGGAAGAGAAGAGAAGCTGGAAAGTGAAGGACGAGAGTGGGATGGGTGGGTAGAGTCAGCTTCAGGGGTGGAGGAGGGGTGGGAAGGTGGTGACTCATGGAAGGAGCTGCGGATGTCTGCAGTCTCCTTCCTGAAGATGTCAGCGAAGTCATCTGCAGAGAGAGCAGAGGAGAGTCAAGAGGATTGGAGAACAGTCTAGCTGGATTTTTTTTAAGCTGGGAAAAAAAAAAGATCTTTGCAGAAGTGACACTTGAGGAGACAGCAGAGAGAAGCGCTTGACAGGAGGACAGATCGCTAGGCAGTGGCTTTCCTCCATTTCCTCTCAGCAGCACAGAGCGTGATCCTGTTGTCTTAGAGGGTATCAGAAAGCAAGGGAGCAGGAGAATCAAAATACAAGCAGACAAAGAGAATCCATGGCTGAAGGGAGTGATGAGAACTATATGGTGACAGCATAGTCTACAGAAAGACCAGAGAATAAGTCATGGGGTGGAAGAGAAGTTAGAAATGTAAAGACCGCATAGCAGGTGACATGTTCCTGAGGTTGGATTGGTATATGACAGGAGTCACAGAGGATGGGTGGGCAGGAAGACAGACCGATACAAAGAAGTGGTCAGAAAGATGAAGGGGTGTGACCTCAAGAGAGGAGGTGGAGTAGGCAAGCTGATTTCCTGCCCTGTGTGTGGGGAGCGACGTTGCCAGGAAGTAAACAGAGTGAAGGAGGGGAGGAACAAAGATATACTGTGAACTGTCCAGGTAAATACTCAAACCCCCAAACAAGCAATCTTGGTGGATCCATCTGAGAAAGATGTGCAAGTCGAGGACCAGGTGGCCTGCAAATGGCAACAACTTACAATCTGTAGGGGTTAGTAAAATGAACAGCATAGAATTCAAAAGAAGATATTGAGAGGTGAGAGCGGGAGGGAGCAGAAAATGTACAAAGCTTAGATGAGCAGGCCAGTCCCACCATTGTAGCCAGCCAGGCAACGTGTGTGGGGGAAGGAGTAGGCAGCGAAGAGGGCTGCCTGGGTGGCTGTGTTGTCTGGGGTGATCCAAATTTCAGTGAGGGCAAAGAACTGAAGGGAAAGATGGGAGATGTAGGCCGTGATGAAGTCTGTCTTCCAAATAACAGACTGGCAGGTCCTCGGACCTCCTGTGATGGGTGTGATCTCTAAGACAGCCAGTGGAGGGTAAGTGAGGATGGCTGCAAAGTTGAGCCCATTTCCTGCTAATGACATGAACTGGAATTTGAAGCTGACACATGGTGCACTGAATATACTCCCTCCATGGACTCTCACAGGCTGTTATTATCATCCCCTTTGACCTCTGACCTTTGACCACATGAATCCCTCTCCCTTCATAAGGACAATGCGGAGCAATAATTTGCATGAATCTAAATTTTACACATTTTTTAACAAATCTTTTTAACAATCACTGATATTGAATGACAAATATCAGTGATTGTTTTGATTTTGATTTTTTATGGATGTATGTTTAGCAAACTTGACCAACTGGCTTGAAACATTTTTTGAACAGCAGAGCGTTTCATTTCATAAGAAGACAAAAGCAGAACAGTGCGTTAAAACAGCTGAAACTAGAGGTATTTGAAACTTTTTGCTGAAAACATCTGATACTTTAGTATTAGCTTCTCAATAGCCACAGGTTCAAACTGTTGTCCTCATATGTCAGACAGCCATCCATGTCTCACCAGGGAAAGCAAATTAGCTTCTTTAAAAAAAAAAAAAAAAAAAAAAAAAAACAGATGGATCAAGCAGAATCGTTCACTTAATCGTTCTTACCACCTGTAGGATTTATTTTCACAAAATGTGCGTGTGAATAACTTACGGAATTTCATCATACATATTTGTATAATTAGGATTTTTATCAGGGAAACAAGATCATTATTTGTAATTAACATGGCTATTGGCATTAAACCTATCAGGCTCAAGCGATAGCGATCACTGACGGTTTGGTTCTTAGACATTGATCATTGCTACTTGTGACTGTTTTTAAATATTAAGAGGATTCTATATAATCGGTTTATTAGAATTAATTTTGGCATTTCATAAGCGTGACATTTTTGGGTACAAATCTTCATAAGCTATTACCTTCAACAGCTCTCTGATGTTTTTTAAAGCTGTTTCCAGTAGACGGCGCTCTCGTCATATAAAATTGAGACGCCAGTCTATTCTGTGGGAAGTATAGTTAAAATGAACCTTTACAGGCGTCCGCTGAGATCCAAATCTGATGGTTAAAATCAATTGACGTGCAAAAGGAACATCCTAGTTTCACCCCGAATATTAAACCCTGGCTTTTATCCAGTGTGAATCCAGCCCCTACCAGCCGTAAAACTAAAATGTCAACTTTAGACAATTAAAGGAACATCGAAGTGGGGTTCGCTAACCTCGCATGACATCAAGCTGCTGTTTGTGCAAAACGCATTTTACACCATAACACAAAAATCGTCTATAAGTGTCCATGTTCCGTGTGAATCGAAAAAGTTTTGCCACTTTGCCGTATGCTCATGTTGAGTCTTGGCACGTAACTCCTTCCATCCGTGTCTGTTAGTCATCGCTGTGGCTATTGAATTCAGATGCGCGGGTCCGGAAGCCGCTGGGTCATCGCCACAGGTGGAGATGGTCTGATCGGTACAACCAACGGACCCTGACTCGGTCCTGATCATTTTCATCGATGATTTTAGGAAACCCCATTTCCCTTAAGGTGGGTATTGATTCTTTTTTGTTCCTGTGGTATTTCACTATTGATAGTTACCTCGATTGATGAAGAGACCGGGGGGCTATTGACCATTTGAAAGTGAGATGTGCATATTGATGTGTGTGTGTGTGTGTGTGTGTGTGTGTGTGTGTGTGTGTGTGTGTGTGTGTGTGTGTGTGTGTGTGTGTGTGTGTGAGAGAGAGAGTGAGAGTGAGTGAGTGAGTGAGTGTGTATTTGAGGCAGGTATTTGAGGGCCATGGGGCGCAGGTTTGAGGGCAGAAGAGTACTTCACCAACAGTTTATCAGACAACTGTTTTGGATTCACAACAAGTAAATCCAAAGAGTCCCTGAAATTTTTTGGTTCTGTTAAACTGTGTGTTTTTTATTTGTTAGAGAGTGCAGGCAAACGATTTTAAATCGGCTAATTTAGCTCATACTGTAATAAATGCAGGGACTGCATGGGCCAGCAGCTCTGATGGAAGCTGTCGGTTTATCAGGCTAATTAACACAGCTAATCGGTGTTTTTATGGGGACACAAAATGGGTGTTTTAAAACAGGGCTGTGACCCGAGGTAAATTAGAGGCATTTCATTGCTGAAAATTTAGCATATGATAAAGATGAAGACTCTCTTTGCCCTGGTTTTCAAAGTTAGGTCATGGTGAAAGCTGACAAAGTTAAAAAAAGATGTTCTTTCCAAAATCAAAACAATATAGATGGTTATGAGAGCAGCTGCTTCACTGTTTAGGTCCACTAAAACGAGTGTTCTAAACTAATACACCATATTGTTTTGGTTTCTCGTGATCCAGTCAGTTAACTATATCCAAATTGTTTCAAACACACGGTTCCGCATGAGAGAAGTGGTATAAACGGAGCTTATTGTTATGAAATATTGTTATGCTACAACACAAAATACTTCACTCATGCTGTCTCTATAAACATGTTTCTTGAATGTCTATCAAAACAAAAAACTACACATGCTGTCTGTACCCCTGAGTTAAACAATCAGCATGATAAATAATGGTAATGGGTAATGTAGTCCACTGTACACTCCTGTTTCTGGGTGCCACTCCTATATTTCATTGTTTCCTCTGAAGAACAGGTTGTGGGTGTTGCGAGATGTGGTGTGAGAATGACCTTACCGTATTAAAAATATTCTCACCAGCCATGGTCACATGAGCTGCCATGGTTACTGTGTTCTCACTGTTGTTTTAGCATAAAGTACGTTCAGTAAATTTTAATTACTCTATGTTATGTTAGGAGACATTTTGTTAACAAATTACTCTTAAAATGTAGGCTTATTTTCTCACTGAGTTCACAAACCATTTACAAAAATGTAAATTGGCTTTTTTCTCAAGTAGTTATTTTGGAGGAGACTTGGAAAAGAGGTTGTTCCACGCTTTCTACAATGAAAAATTTGTGATGTTATTTTCTACTCTATATTTCCTGATTTATAAAAAATAAAAAAAACGGTTGTACGTGTTTCCACATGTTAAAGCTTTATAAATGTGGCTCATTAAGTGGGAAAGTTCTGGAACTCCCGTGGAAATGCTGGGTTACCATGGCAGCCGTGAGCACACTGATCAGTATCAATCACATGATGAGATGATTGACAGGGACCTCCACTTGACAGAAATGACTCAGCAGTTTAAAAGCATGTATGAGTCAGCGTGAACTGTTTACCTCTCTCCTCTCTCCATATAGGACTATGGCCATTTAAGATGTCAATATTACACATGATTAGTCAGTTTAATTATACAGACTGATAAGGGCTTGCCTTTGTCCCCTTTTATTTTCTGTGTAATTTTTGTATAGTCTTTTCAGTTTCATTTAATTTCAGTGTTGTGGTAAATTACATATCCGTATGAAATGTTTCTGTGATTGATGAAGTGTACATCTTAAAAGAAGCTCAAAGAGTCTGCCAGTGGGATAAGTGCACTGTTCGGCCATTCGCTTTCAGCATTTCACATCTGTTCTAAATTGCGTTGTGTTTTTTTTTTTTTACGTTGATGTGACGTTTATGTAATGTTTGTCACACTCGCGAAATTGTGTGTGTGCGGCGCGTTGTTCGATCAGCCCCGAAGACCTGGGTTCAGAGACCCTTTCATGCGTGTCTGACAGTTTCAGGTTAGCCTCTCCCCTCTCCCTCCAGCCCCCCCCCGCCCCCTGGAGAGCAGTGCTCAGATGGAGGTGTTTGAGCCCCAAAGCCTTCCCATAATCCCTGGCATCGATCTCCCTGAGAATTTCCACCGCCGCTCAGCGGGCAGCCAACGGGAACGATGGGCGCGGAACCCGCTCCTCTCTCAAGCCCCTTCGCCCCGCGGCCTGAGCTGCAGCTGGGAGATGAGGATGTGGCCGACTTCCTGTCTCCCAGAGCCCATTTCCTCTCCCCTGCTCTGGCTTTCGTGTGGTGCGTCTGTCCGCTTGGCAGAACGTGCCGGCAGTGGAGTGCTCTCACGTCCGTTACTGTGTATTTCAGATGAGAAGTGGTGGGGAGGGACACTGAGCTACGTGCCGCTGTCACAGATAATTTAAACTTACCAGATAATCAGCTCCTGCATTCCTTCCACTCTATCATCTCTCTTATCTGCCACAGATTCTGGGTGTGAAAGGAAGTTTTCTCGATGCTATTTAACTGCTCAGGGTGCCCATTGCCAGAATATCGTCCTTGACCGTGCCCCTTAACGAATTTACCGAAGAGGCATTTAGTCCAAGTGTTTCTACTTTAGTTGCAAGTAGACAGAACTTTCAATGCGAGCTCATGGTCAAACAGGTGCACGTATGGGAACCAAGCACCTCTCATGGCAAAGTATGAGCAGGGGTGTGTCCGCTGGGAGGGAATCGGCTGCTCCTTGCTGAGTGTGTGGGAGCAGGTCACTGCAGCAGAGCTGCTGCGTTTGATTGTAGAACTAAAAATGGCCTGCGCCGCATGTAAAATACGGTACAGTATGTACCTTTGAAAAGACCTGCGCCGTATGTACCATACCATATGGACTGTTCGGTTCTGATCTGGTTCTGCTGAGGTTCCCTTCCCCATCAGCCTCTCAGGTTTCGTTCTGCCATCACCCACTCAGTCGCTGTGAAAAAGACCTGCGGCGATGAAGACTCAAACCTGCGTATTTACCATAGGAAGATCTGTGAAAAGAGCAGACAGCTGACTGCGTCAGTGGGTTTCAGCCTCTCGGTCTGCCATCACCCACTCAGTGGCGATGACGAAGACTCAAAGCGAGGAAGATCAGCAGAGAATGGTCAGACGTCACTTCCCAGATTCTTCTTGTTAATGGGGTCGATGTGATTCATGAAAAGATCGCTGCCCCAACAGCCAATCACGCTTTCACACACGCACCTATAAGGTGTCCAAGAATGTGTCAATATGCTTCTCACAAAAAGGATGTCTCTGCCGGAGATCAATGCTGTGTCCCTGGCAACCAAAATGAGAACTATAATGGCCATATCCTTTTGTCAAGGTGAACGTGTTTTTCCCAGTCTGAGCTGTGTGTCTGTGGCTTTGCGGCTGCTCTAACACAGCACCCAAATCCATTGCACCAGTCCTCTCTGTCTCTCCTGCTCGATACTTCTCTCCATTAAATGCCCCCCTCACCCCCACCACGGCCTGCTGAATGAGAGAGGGCATGCAGATGAATGGGCGTGGTCGTTTACCTGAACTGCCCCTTGTGACCTGTCACATGGCACCATGACTGGCACGGAGTCATCGGCAGCTGTCAATGAAACGCTCCTGCCCCAGCGTATGGTGACTGCCACATGCTCACGAAACGCGGCGCCGGTAGTGCAGCGTGCGATGCAGTAACTCACACACGCGCTCGCAGGACGTGACGCTGAGATACGGTAACTCGCACACACATGAAACGCGGCACTCTGTGGCTAGGAACCAGGGAGGGCAGAGCTCAGCTCGTATGTCCTGACATCTTAATGTAGCATGCAGCATCTGAGAGGGCTGCTGGAAGACCCCGCCGTTGCTGGGAGTGCCAGGTCAATGAGCCGTGCCCATTGTCCCTCACAGGCCACCATACTACACCATTCCCTGAGCCTGGAGCCCTAGAGAGGCAGTCAGAGGGAAAGAGGTTTGAGTTTAACAGCCAAAGCTGACAAAGGATATGTGCTCTGTGTGAGTGTGTGCGTGTGTGTGTGCGAGCGAGCATGTGTATGTGACTGTGTGACTTTGTCTCTATTAGTAGTAGTAGCAGTGCCTAACCCTTCATCTGGAGCTCATATCTATGCAAAGACGGGGTCCTGCCAATCAGCCGCCCCGGTGACACGGGGGCTCCACCTCTCCAATTAGAACTGACAGGGCAGGATTAGGTGTGGGGCCGACGTATCACGACCCGCCGGCCTGTCAATCACGCAAGAGGCATCCGGAAGGCTGTTTACTGTCAGATCCCATCTCCGTCTGTCAGCCCGGGAGACCATCAGGGAGGAGGAGGGGGGGATCTGATCGGAATTAAACATGCCTCTCCCTACTGACTGCACTTTTAATTCATGAAAGGGACGAGCAGAAAGCTTGCGAGAAGAGAGGGAGAGCGAGAGAGAGAGAGGAAGACAGGAAGAGAGAGAGGAGAGAGAGAGAGAGAAAGGAAGACACAGGAGAGAGGGAGGAAGAGAGGGAAGGCGGAGGAGGTATTTAAAACTCTGAGCAGGATTCACTTGAAAGGCGGTGAGGATGAATCTGTCCCTGAACCTGCTCTCACTCAGCGTCCAGGGGGGAGCCACGGCCGATTTTGGGGTGCTTCACAGGCAGTGGGGGGCTGTTAGGGCAAAGGGGTGGTGGGTGTTGGTCAGGACCGTAGTCCTATGACGTACAAATTAACTTGCAGGCACTTGCAGTCAAGGAAAGCCAGTAGTGTGTAAAGGGGTAGCATATGTACTGGCAAAGTATTTATTCAGTCACTTAAATCACTTACACAGCATGTAAGTTTTTATTTCTGGGACCAAACAAACACAGAAAGCCTTAAAAAAAAAAGAAATGATAAACTGTGAAGTGGTAATAGATTAGCGGTTCCCCATCTGATGTTGGTCCCAACAACCTGAGTGGCTGCCTGTCTAGTTTCCTGACAGCCGGCATGACAGATATGAACCATGGAGGTCAGAGACAGACACAGGCCTGGAGCTGACCCGCAATCCGCAAAGAGAGATGTAGAAGGGAGAGCCAACTCTCCATCCACGGAGAGAGATGTAGGAGGGCTCATATCCTTTTTCTTGTCTTGTCCCTCCCCCCAGTCCTCTCTGTCCATCTCCCTGGTCCCTCTCCACACCGACCCCCCTGGGACCTGCCTGACTGCCCGGCCCTAGTAATCCCGGACGAGCCCCCTGCCGGGCCCCCATCAGCGTGGGGATTAGAGCCTAATCACACTGGGGGCAGGGCACGGGGCGGGAGGAGGCGGGGCAGGGCGAATGAGGGGGTCTGTCGGCCGAGACGCAGACACACCAGGGACCGCCTGAATGACAGTCTTATCCCCTACCACTACCTACCCCTATTAGACCGGGAGAAAGAAAGAGAGAGGGTGAGACAGGCAGAGAGATGAAAAATTCTGTAGAAGGCTGAGTGATGGAGCTGGCAGGATTGAGGGTTCTAACTCTTAAGGGTTATTTTAGGGGATGTGTGAGTCCAGCTCGTGGTGTATTGAGAGGACAAGGTTACTCCTTCCTTGAATATGTCTCTCATCATTCATACTCCGTTCAGAAGATTCATGTTACTGTCGGAATTTTGAGCTCGCTTTTGTGCGTGTGCACACAGGCATTTGTGTATCGATTCGGGGATATGGGAGAGAATTGAAAATGGAGTGTCTGAAAGTGAGATTTTTGATACGTAGCCGATGTAGTTTGAATGGGAATAGAAAACGGGTGTGTTCCAGCAGCGAATGGGTGTTACATGGGTGTTAATAAAGGCATGAAAGGAAACACACCAGTATGCCAAAAAAACAGACACTAAAACTAACACACACCCTTATGCCAAAAAAACCAGACACAAAAACAAACACACACCCTTATGCCAAAAACAGACACATACACACACCATTATTCCAAAAAACAGACACCAAAACTAACATACACCCTTATGCCAAAAACAAACACAAAAACAAACAAACACCATTATGCCAGAAACAGACACAAAAACACACACACCGTTATTCCAGAAACAAAAACAAATGCACAATCTTATGCCAGAAACAGACACAAAAACACACATACCCTTATTCCAGAAACAAAAACAAATGCACAGCCTTATGCCAGAAACAGACACAAGCACACACACACCCTTATGCTAGAAACAAACACAAAAATATGCGCACCCTTATTCCAGAAACAAACACAAAAACAAACGCACAATCATATGCCAGAAACAGACACAAAAACAAACGCACAATCATATGCCAGAAACAGACATAAAACACACACACCCTTATGCCACAAACAGACAGAAAACAAACACACACCATTATGCCAGAAACAAACTCAAAAACACACACACCCTTATTCCAGAAACAGACACAAAAACACACACATCCTTATTCCAGAAACAGACACAAAAACACACACATCCTTATTCCAGAAACAGACACAAAAACACACACAGCCTTATTCCAGAAACAGACACAAAAACAAGTGTACCGGAATGAGGGGCGTAGTTAATGCATTAGAATCACGTTCATGGTGGGAGCGAAGGATGTGCCTATTATATTAATGACATTATCTGTTCATTGAGCGGGCGCCCTTCTCACGCACATTTTTACATCGCCTTCCTATTATTATGTCTGGCAGAAACAATTCTTACAGAATGTCTCAAATTCATAAACTGCTACAGCAGCTTCATCTCAACATTGAACCTGTAACCGTGTGTTCAAAAGGTGAGAGAGGAAACTACATTTGTGAGAATTTTTATCTGCATTTAAGGATTTAAGGAGCATGTGTAAACAAGCACTCAGCCTTTTAGATATGCTTTTTCACAAGTTAGGTGTTTATGTAAATAAATGGAAAAATATTTTAAGATTTAATAAAAAAAAATGTAATAGTTGCTTTAACGGTATGATGTGTGCTTAAATGTGTGAGCCAGAGTTAAGGTGGAAAGCAGCATAGCAGTTAGGGTGAATTTATATCAGCACGTTCCGTGAGGAGCTGTATAAGCTTATAGCGGTAAGAGATACCGGAGGGGATATCGTTTCCAACGAGACAGACGGCAGAACGTGCGGGGGAAACATGAACACAAGAAGCTTGGGCTGCTTCAGTGAAGTGACTCATGGCTGTAGTGGCTTGTTGATGCGCCAGTTGTTTTTCCCGTTGGTCCGGAGTCTTTTAAGGGAGATCGAATAAGACACTCTCGCTAGCTCAAGGGGTTTCTGCGCTCTTTTATTTCACCAAAGCTAGTTGGGTGGCAGAAAAGGGGCTCCAGTTAATTGTCACGTCAAGACGCCGGGCATCGTGTTTCATAATGTCACTGTGATTCTAAATGGAGACTTTGTTTATTTTTGTTTGTAGTTTTGCAATATGGGCTTGTGGGGTTGGTAGGGAATGTATTAGAAAGATGAATGACTGTTTTTGTGATATCACCGTGAAGCTAAATCAAATATATGATAAGTTATAGTAAGATTTTGCAACATGTGTCTGTGTAATTCTGTTAAAGGGTGAATGGGATGTTGAATTTTAGTTGTCAAGGTGCCACCTTGATGCCAGATGGAGATGTTGATTAGTTACAGTCCAGTTTTGGGGTAAGTGTCTGTGTGGTGTTATTGTGTGGTACAGGAGAAGGACAACAGCGGGAAATTCAGCTCTCTGCATCCCGATTCTTCTCCAGTTGCTCTCAGACCTTCCACTGCTCCTGAATGCTGCTGTAATTAACTGGGTGGGTGTGAAGGCTGAAGGCTACCTGTATCTAATGGAGGGAAATAAAAGAGAGCATAGAGAGAACAAAGGACGAGAGAGAAAAAAACAGCAACAGCTAATGGCTTTTTGTGGGAGGAAAAGAGAGATAAGAAAGTCAGACACGTTCAAACATGGACAAGGGTCTGGATGAACAATGAGAATAATCATCCATTTTGTGTGAGGTTTTTTTTTTTTTTCGCATGTATGTGTTCAAGCATTTGTCTGTGTCTTTTTCTCCTTCAGGGTTAAGTAACGACAAAGTAATTCTTCAATTAAAGTGGGCTAGATATTCAAAAGAGATTGGAAGGCCTGGCAATCGATGTCCAATTAGCAGGGCCTTTGGTGAAGCTCGGGGAGGTGGGGTGTGGTGGGGGGGGGGGATGGGTTGAGGCAGTGTGTGTTTGCGTGTGTGTTTGTGTCTGTATGTGTGCATATATGTGCATGTGTGCGTATGTGTACATACCTGTGTGTGTGTGCATGTTCGTGTGGTTATCTGCGTGTGAGCGTGCGATTATGAGTGCATGTGTGTGTGCGTCTGCATGCTAGTATCTGTGTGTGCGTGTGTGTGTATATGCATGTGCAGACAGACAGATCACAAGACTAAAAATAATTAATCCGAAAGACCAAAAGACTAAATCTTGCATGACAAAGTTTATTCAAAATACTTTATTTAAAAGACTAAGAGCTAAAATTTAAATTACCATCATAAAACATAAAAGATCCAGATGAAAAATTATTAGTTTTCACACTTCTGTTCTCAAATGCAGTTGTAATGGATAAAATATTCTACTTTATGCAAAAATGTATTCATACCAATGTGTGAGAATAGCAGACTGCGTCCCCTTTGTAAGACTTAAAGTCCCAGTGATTGCATGGCTTACATCAGCAACCCAGCAAACTAGTGTAGAAATCAAGCCCTCAAACTGAGTCCCAACCACTCTCTTTTCATTCAGGCATTCTCTTTGCCTGAAAAAGACGTCATTTTATAGGGAGACAAACTGGGATATAACAGAACATATGATTTTAACTGCCTGTAAAACTGTCTCCTCATGTCCCGACACTGCATACCAGAACCCAGACCCTAAAGCTAAAAAGTTATGTTATCGTGTAATCTTATACCAACAGCAACTTTTCCACGTTTGTAAAATATAGAATGTGGTCTCTGAATGAATTTAAGCGAATGGTTTTTGTCCGATAGTAGCCATCTTCTTCTGAACGTTAGTACAGACTGTGGGTACATATTTTGGGATTGTACCCGCACCATATGCTTATATGCTTATAGATATAGACCTGCTGAATCCGCTTCTGAAGCTGCAGTCTCTCACCGATAAAATATTTGCTGTGTACAGTCTCTCCGGCCGCGTATAAGTGGTTTGAACTTACATTTTGTTCGGTTTTCTCCAGTGATCTGACTGGATCACATCTGTTATCTTTTGGCAAGCAACAAAGTCCAGCGCTACCACCTGCCAAAGAGCTAACCCGGTCTCTCTGGCACTGAGATCGGATGCTAGCATATCGACACGGAGGGCACAAGACCAGGCCGATAACTTTGCTGACCATTGAACTATATAGAGGACTGTATAGATTGTTTTAAAGCCAGCCGTAAGATATAAATTTTCTCCAAAGTAGAACTTGACATATTTACTAAACTGCTTCGCTATTTATTCTTCGTATGTATTTGTAGCGGGTTCTGCAGGGTCCAAACCTCCTTCTAATGCTTAATGCTGCGACTCCCTTCTATGTGTACTACTGTCAGTTTTAATCTGATCATGGCAAACTGACAGACATGAGACCAGGCTGGAAGAGTACAGCGTAAACGGCTCTGCCTCTTCCTGGTGTCTTTTTTTTTTTGCCTCGTTATTGTCTCGGCGCCGGGGCCAATGTGTGTGTTCGGCGTGCGTGGGTCCCCCGCTGCGTCAGTGTGTGTGAACCTCAGCGTGACTGACAGAGAGCTTGCCGCTCTCAGCTCCCAGCGTTTGTCATCCCGGGTCCTGTCCGGGCGAAGCGGGAGAGGGTGGCCGCGGTCCTGGGGGAACGCAGGCGGCGTTGTGTTCAGCTGCTTCTCGCTGTCTCCGAGGGAAATCTGCGTTTACCCCCAGCTGCTCTCCCGGGCATATGAAAACAAGCACATTCTGCAGCTCTTAAACGCGAGGGCTGCCCACCCCTTTTTGGGATCATGTGACAAATCAAATCACTTTTAAAGACAGCTGTAAGATTTTGCCGTCCTCCAGGGTCGTGTAAAGCAAGCACTGGCCATGCTTGCTTTCTTTTCTGTGCTTTTATTATCGATAATTTACGTTTATGAATTTTTCAATCCGCTCTTTGCGATTCATGTGATGCTGTGGAAGTGTGTTTATGTAGAATTTTAACGTGAAATCAGTATAAATCAGTCAGATTAATAAAAGTTAATAATTATTTATTAATGTTTAATTAACAGGGTGCAAGTATAGAGTATGATCATGCATGTTTATTGGAATGTTGCTTTGACAGAAGCATCATAGATCTGTTTAAATGTAATCAGTGAACACTAATTCTTCAACATGACATTTATTTAAATTATGAATATCATCTGTATAAATTATTTAAATTCAATCACCACTTTCTTAAACAACTGAAGTAATTTTAATTTGTACATCAGTGACCTAACGGTACTCCATATGTCATTTGTTTTATTCTGTGCTAATGTACATCAGCATTACTCTCTGCTAATGTACATCCACATTACTCTGTGTTAATGTACATCCACATTACTCTGTGTTAATGTACATCCACATTACTCTGTGCCAGTGTACATCCACATTACTCTCTGCTAATGTACATCCACATTACTCTGTGTTAATGTACATCCACATTACTCTGTGTTAATGTACATCCACATTACTCTGTGTTAATGTACATCCACATTACCCTGTGCCAATGTACATCCACATTACTCTGTGCTAATGTACATCCACATTACTCTGTGCCAATGTATATCCACATTACTCTGTGTTAATGTACATCCACATTACTCTGTGCTAATGTACATCCACATTACTCTGTGCCAATGTATATCCACATTACTCTGTGTTAATGTACATCCACATTACTCTGTGTTAATGTACATCCACATTACTCTGTGCTAATGTACATCCACATTACTCTCTGCTAATGTACATCCACATTACTCTCTGCTAATGTACATCCACATTACTCTGTGTTAATGTACATCACATTACTCTGTGCTAATGTACATCCACATTACTCTGTGCTAATGTACATCCACATTACTCTGTGCTAATGTACATCAACATTACTCTGTGTTAATGTATATCCACATTACTCTGTGCTAATGTACATCCACATTACTCTGTGCCAGTGTACATCCACATTACTCTGTGTTAATGTACATCCACATTACTCTGTGCTAATGTACATCCACATTACTCTGTGCTAATATACATCCACACTACTCTGTGCTAATGTACATCCACATTACTCTGTGCTAATGTACATCCACATTACTCTGTGTTAATGTACATCCACATTACTCTGTGCTAATGTACATCCACATTACTCTGTGTTAATGTACATCCACATTACTCTGTGTTAATGTACATCCACATTACTCTCTGCTAATGTACATCCACATTACTCTGTGTTAATGTACATCCACATTACTCTGTGCTAATGTACATCCACATTACTCTGTGTTAATGTACATCCACATTACTCTGTGCTAATGTACATCCACATTACTCTGTGTTAATGTACATCCACATTACTCTGTGCTAATGTACATCCCCACATTACTCTGTGCTAATGTACATCCACATTACTCTGTGTTAATGTACATCCATGTTACTCTGTGCTAATGTAGCCTGGCCTCCCAGCCAATCGCGTTCGAGGATGCTGTGGCTTGCCGTGCATGTCACCTGCATGAATAAACCTGTCACCGTCAAACAGGCACAACACCAACACACACATCAATGGCCCGCAGCGCTGTTGTAGCTCACAGTGGCGATGAGAGATATATGACAGGTTCTCAAACAGCATCTCAAACATGAAGGCTGAGCTTCATAAACCAGCTCAACTACATGGCATTGCAATCTGATATTTTTGTCCTGGTGGGACACCGTCCCTTCACAGTGCCAGGGGGAGGCACTGATGTCCTTGGGGTGAATGGCTTCATTTTCTTACCACTCTTCAGTCACTGTGGTGTTTCTGTAGGCAGCATGTATATCTGACAAATAAACATTCTGTGAACCTTAAAATATTAACATACATTTATGCATAATTAAAACGATACAAATTAAAACCATTGACTCAAAAGTGCTGCTGGCAGACTGATTAAAGTTGAATAGACAGTCCAGTCTATTCTGAACTACTTGCATATATCTTAAACCATCAAACTCTTAACTGTATTTATTGTAAGATGTAGCAAACTTTTTGTTTTTAAAGTCATCCGATCTTTCATTTTAGCTACCCTTTTTTCAGCTGAAAGCTAATGTAATACTTTGGACTACTTTGACTAGTTTTTGTGTACAAATGTGTAGTGAAAGTCATGTTTTGCTGTGTCTCCTACACTCTACCCTCCAGTTTGTAAATGATTTGTGATAGAGCACCAGACATCAGTCAGCGCTGTGAAAGCATTAATTATACGTTTCAGCACTGGCCCTAAGTCATTTGTGAAGACTGATTCATGTGGTGAAATTCAGGTTCATGATGTTTTAGTAATGCATGAATTCATTATTAAACAGACATTATGCCTCTCTATTTAAAGAGAAAAGCCCCATTGAGAAACCAAAAGGTTGTAGCAGACAATAAAACATTACAGCTGAGTTTACGCTCCTCCTGCTCTGCAGAATCTAAACTCACAGTTTACGCTTCTCCTGCTCTGCAGAATCTAAACTCACAGAGTTTACACTCCTCCTGCTCTGCAGAATCTAAACTCACAGTTTACACTCCTCCTGCTCTGCAGAATCTAAACTCACAGAGTTTACGCTCCTCCTGCTCTGCAGGATCTAAACTCAGAGTTTACAGTCCTCCTGCTCTGCAGAATCTAAACTCACAGAGTTTACACTCCTCCTGCTCTGCAGAATCTAAACTCACAGTTTACAGTCCTCCTGCTCTGCAGAATCTAAACTCACAGAGTTTACACTCCTCCTGCTCTGCAGAATCTAAACTCACAGTTTACACTCCTCCTGCTCTGCAGAATCTAAACTCACAGAGTTTACGCTCCTCCTGCTCTGCAGAATCTAAACTCAGAGTTTACACTCCTCCTGCTCTGCAGAATCTAAACTCAGAGTTTACACTCCTCCTGCTCTGCAGAATCTAAACTCACAGTTTACACTCCTCCTGCTCTGCAGAATCTAAACTCACAGAGTTTACGCTCCTCCTGCTCTGCAGAATCTAAACTCACAGTTTACACTCCTCCTGCTCTGCAGAATCTAAACTCAGAGTTTACACTCCTCCTGCTCTGCAGAATCTAAACTCACAGAGTTTATGCTCCTCCTGCTCTGCAGAATCTAAACTCAGAGTTTACGCTCCTCCTGCTCTGCAGAATCTAAACTCACAGTTTACACTCCTCCTGCTCTGCAGAATCTAAACTCAGAGTTTACACTCCTCCTGCTCTGCAGAATCTAAACTCACAGTTTACACTCCTCCTGCTCTGCAGAATCTAAACTCACAGAGTTTGCACTCCTCCTGCTCTGCAGAATTTAAACTCACAGTTTACACTCCTCCTGCTCTGCAGAATCTAAACTCACAGTTTACACTCCTCCTGCTCTGCAGAATCTAAACTCACAGTTTACACTCCTCCTGCTCTGCAGAATCTAAACTCACAGTTTACACTCCTCCTGCTCTGCAGAATCTAAACTTTACTGAGTTTACAATCCTCCTGCTCTGCAGAATCCACACTCACAGTTTACACTTCTCCTGTATTTAAATTGACTGAGGGCAGTAATCTCACTGAGGGCAATAGTAAGTTCACATAGCTGCAGTAAGCTTACTGAGGGGCAATAGCAAGTGAATAGTGAGTACTCAGCTTTGTGTTAGGACTCAAAAGGCATGGAATACTCTGTTAAGAATACTTCATCCAGACTTACTACTGAAACTTGGTGAGCTTATAACTGCCCCTCGGTGAGCTTATTGCCCCTTTTTGAGCTCACTGAGGGGTAGTAAGCTCAATGAGGGGCAATAGTAAGTTCAATGAGGGGCAGTAATCTCACCGAGGGGCAGTTTTTGTTAGTGTGTTAGGACTGAAAAGGCATGGAATACTCAGTGTTAAAGGGTATTCCATGATTTTGAGTCCCCAAATCTTTTGCACCCTGGCTGCTCTCCAGTCTTCACTCCAGCCAGTCTGGGACAACGGGATGACAGGGAGCCCCTCCCCCACCCTCTATGACATCATACGGGTTTATAGCTCGGTCGTCATGGCAGGGTTCTGGAGGTGGGGGAGGGCGTCAAACAGTGAGGGGGGCAACAGCGGGTCAGAGGTGTCTGTGTCACACCATGTGACCCCGCCTTCGGCTGCTCCGCGTTTGCTCTCTTTATCTGTCCACGCAGACGGACGTACAGAGAGAAGAAAGAGAAAGACAGAGAGTGCTGTTTGAGGTCTTTGTGAACACGGGTTTGAAAGAAATATTAGGAACGAACTGAAATGAACTGTGTGTGCGAAATTCATGAACCATCCTTGGGAAAAGGCTTTGATACTCAAGTACCATCTACTGATTCATTTTTATCTTGAGTTTCATGAAGATGGCATGTTTGGGAAAAAAATGAATTAATCATTTCTCCCACAGAGATGATACATAGACTTTCAAAAAGTCTTATTTTTGAGCTTTTTTGCTTGACGTTTACCACTTTGTTCTTACAAAGATGTTTAAATGATTTAACGATATGTGTTGCTTTGCTTCTATTGAAATCTACTCAATGGATTATTGGGGAAAGATACCAGGATTTTTAAAATGCAAACATGTCTTTCAGAATGTGTTCTTGCGTTAGGTAGAAAATCATGTGACCTTAAAAAGACTAAAGACTGTTTAAAGTGGTGAGACCCGTCTGATTGTCTTGGTCTGGATGTAAACCGGGGACGGGGGGGGGGCCTTTTGACTAATCAGTGGGTGGTGCACGTGTGTGTTTGCCATGGTCACAACCCCCACCCGCTCACAAATATCACAGAGGTGGGGATTGCTGTTGTTTTGTGCTATTTTTTTTCAGCCTGTAGTAATAAAAAAAAGATAGTTGCATAGAAACGCCACTGGCTAAACATGGATCGTTGTTATATCTTGAGGCAAGTCCATGTATTTTTCTGTTTGGTTGATTCCATACACCAATGACTCTACGGTTTATAACGATATGACAAATTAGTCAATTAAATGCACATTATTTACCCAATCAAGGTGGCCCTTGCAGACTCACATATTATGCCAAATGAAACGGACTGAATTTGCAGGAAATCTGAGATAAGTAAACAGGTGGTAGGCCCGCGGGTTGGTCAGTTTATGGGGATCGTTGTTTGTGCTTGTCCCTCTGCGCCCGTACCGGAGGCCCGCCTCGCCCACCTCGGTAAGCGGCGGACCGTCGTCCTGCAGCGCGCACACACCTCAGACTCACTCCTTGTTTGCATTCCTTTCACTCACTCCCATCCCTCTTCTGCCTCAGCCCTCTCTATTTCTTATCTGTTTCCCGTTCTTTTGCTCTCCCTGCTTTCCATCACACTCCCCTCAACCCCCACCACCCCCCTCCCCCAGTGGCACACCGTGTCGTGTCTCTAATTTATTTATAATTAGTGCTCTTTGTCAGGATGCAGGGGGAATGTTTAAGCACAAGACGCTCTGGTCTGGGTACAAATGGCCCAGTGATTCGCCAGAACGGCGCGTCTCTGTGGTTACGCCGCCAGCATCCCAAACGCCCTCGCCCCTGTCCGTCCGTCCGTCGGGCTGTCTGTCTGTCCGGCCCGAAGGAGTGCCATCTCTTCATTTATTTAATCCTATTCAATGAAATGTGACTAAATAATACAGCAGGCAGACTTCCATTAAAGTTGAATAATCTATATGGACCGGAATTGAGCCTTTTCAGATTTTTCGCGATTTGTGAGAGAGTGATAGTGAGACTAAAGGGAGGCTGAAGGTTTTGTATGGCGCTGTTCTGATGGCGATCAGGAACTTTATGGGGTTTTTGGCCTATACTCTCCACTGTAGGCGTCCCGTTTTCATGCGAGGTATGGAGTTTCCCAAAGGAGCCTTTCGCTCGTTTCCCAGGAAATAAACATCAAGATGGTTCCAGCGACCGCAGTGTTACGGCGCAGGTGGTAACGGCGCAGGTGGAAACGGGAGAGGAACTCACTTCTTCTGAACATCTTCCTCCCTTCCTTCTTCTTTGTGTCTGTCCTGTTTTTTCTCTCATCTTCTCCCCCTCTTCCTCACTCTTCCTACCCCATCCCTTCATCCCTCGCTCCCCCTGTACCTCTCCCCCCTGGCCCAAGGCGGTGCGGTCCTGCGGGCTTTGATCTCAGGGACGGGGGGGAAATGGGAAATGGGTCAGAAAGTTGCGCTGGAGACTGCAGCAGGACAAGCCTGGAATATCGAGTAGGAGAGTCCTGTCAGACAGAGAGAGATAGAGAGGGGGAGGGGAGGGAGGGAAGAACGGGTGAGAGTCAAACCAGGAGAGAAACCCAGGGAGAGGAAAAGATTAAAAGAAGGATAGTGGGAGCGCAACAGGAGGGGGCGATAGAAGAGTCGGAGAAACGTGGCGAGCATTTGATGTCTCATTTTTGGTAAAATCTCCTAAGCGAAAGCGAGCAGCATCGTAGCAGATTTATCACACGGCGTTCTCTCACAGAAAGGTGCAAGAGCACAGATGTAATCCAGCCGCAATGCGCTTCGGCCTTCACTTCCGGCACAGAGCCCGGGCGCAGCGCTCTTTTCCCATTTCGCACGCTGCTTGATAGTATTGGGTGCAGAAAAAAAAATGTTAGAAACAGAGAGCAACAAAAACAAAACCCTGTTTGCATCCCCTGCTCAAAGTTAAAGACGAGGCTGAGGAGCAGACTGCGGTCGGGCCAGGTTTGAGTCCATGTGTACAGCGGTAGAGACAAAGTCGTCCAATCACGTGTCAGTCTGTGAGATGCTCTGATCAAATTGACATTCCTCCAATCAGAAAGGGCATTTACTTGAACTGGGCCTGCATCGTCCTGGAGTCCAGTGTGGGTACCTCACCTGGGGTTAGGGGAATGTGTTGAGCGGTTTGGCTTTGTGGGGGTGGGGTGGGGGGGGTCACGTGGCCTGTCACATGGGAGGCGGGGGGTGTGGACAGTGCAAATCAGGGATTTAGAGGTCACGGAGGGGATCCGTCAGGTTAGGGGTTAGGGATGGGACCCATGGTTTGAGGTCTGGAATAATTGGACCAAGGGGAGAGTAATCTCACACATAGACACGCCCATCGTACATTTACACACACTCACACATAGGCACACATCCCCGCACACTCACACTTACATATTCAGATGCATTCTCACAAACACACACACACTCACATTCAAACACTCATGTGTACACAAATTCACACACAAACACTTATACGCGTTCGCACTCACATGTATGCACACCAACACACGCACGCATACACATGCACGCATGCACTTACACATAAAAAGACACACATTTGCACACTCACGCGTGCACACACTCATGCATGCACACATTGGTAGAGAAATTCAACGGTAATGTTCTCGGAGAATAATACAGGGATGGCCAGAGACTGGTGAGCTGAAGACAGAAGGGTCACTGCGAGGCATGAAAGCATGAGAGAGAGAGAGAGAGAGAGAGAGCGAGCTGCACTTCCTCACCTATTGCAACAAATACTCAATTATCTGGCACTGCTTTCAAAAATTAAAAAATAATATTCTCCCATTTGCTGTCCCTGCCTATTCGGAGCGGAAAAGTGTTACGCAAATTTAGCAACACAAATTATATCTGCCTGACACAGCCAGAGAGACAACAGTGATGATCCATAAAAAAAAAAATTACAAAGTCTTATTTTTTGTTAGTAATTAATTAATTTATTTTGTAATTAGTATGAATTACAACATAGATACATGTTACTATTTTTTTGTAAATGGCGTGTTAATTGTATGTATTGTTTGTATGCTTTGGGAGCTTATGTGAATTCTTACACCGTGCCAATAAAGCACAATGAATTGAATTGAATTGAGAGAGAGATTAGGAGCCCAGGTAATGCTGCCAGACCTTCTTAGCAAATTAAATAAGCATGCTACATTGTGTGTGAATGCATAAATATTTATTCATAAGTGTAAATAACTTCATACAGATTTTTACTTGTGAAAACTATTGCTAAACTAACAATATATTTACTTATTAAATTTAGAATAAAAGAATTACACATCTTTCAGATTTAGAGGTTATTTTTATTTATATGTAATTGAATCACTTTTGTGTCTTTTTCTTTGCATTGTGGTTGTAATGTTGTATTAATGTTTTGCGGCATATGCGTAAATGTATACAGCCGAATGCATTATAATAGAAATGTTGTATGATTCATGTTTTCGTGTTCAGATTTTATTCACTTTTTTTCCTTTCAGCCTGTTTTGAATGCTTCTTTTCAAATCTGTATTCTTTAAAATTTCCTAACATTTTAACATGCGTCTTTTTCATGATGGCTTCTAACTTGTAAATATTCGTCAATAGAGGAAGGTTATTCTACTGATTGTAGTTATCCAGCTTTAGGAGAGCAGAGACACAGACACAAAATACAAGCAGAATTACAGTAAGCATAAGAGTCAATTCATTTTTCAATTTCAATAAAAATGCTTAATTGCTGTGACATATATTCTAACACATAATGCCAAAGCATAAAGTGCAATAATTCTACCTATTATTATCTGACAATAATAGCAGTATGCTTTGAGTGATTAAAATGAGAACAAATACATAGTAGCATAATAATATTAATTGTAATACCAGTTATAGTAATTAAGACGCTGACAGCGACAGTGAGAGTCTCTGAAGGTCCCCGCATTAACGGCGGATTTCGGGTGCAGAAGCTGCTCCATATCGGCACCGAATCTGAGCACTCTGCATCACTCTGACACACACGCGCCCTCCTCCTGCCTGCGGAATTAGGCTCTTCACAGGTTTATTCGCGTGCCCTGCCTTCGTGTATCTCACTTGTTTCACAGGCCACGTTCCGCCCAGAAGACTCCTCCTAACTCCTCTCTCCGCTCCTTAAATATTTGGGTTCCAGGCCTCCGATAACACTCTCTCGCACTCTCGTGTTTGAGTCTTTGTTGGTTGACATACTGCTTAGAGGGTTTTAGTCAATTTCTTCACTTCAGAAACTTCAGTCATTCTCAGGGTAGTAATGGAAGTGTCATTTTGGGAGAAAGACCTAAGAATACAGTGTCTTTATCCATTTGAACTTGAACTGCGGTTCTTCCTGCGCATGACCTCTCGTCAGCCTCTCTCTGTCTGTCACTGTAAGAGAGAAGCAATTTCTCTGCTCCCTCCGTCTCACAGGAATCCCCTGGCAAAATGCTAAGCCCGTTTTTAGCCAGACATAATCTGAAACGGCGCTTAAGTGAATTTATGTCTACCTCAGTGCATTAACTTCTGCTATTTTTCTCTCTTTATATATATATTTTCTTTGAGCACGGAAAAAAAAAGGAAAAGTTGAAATCAGAGCCATGGAGTAGATAGCCTATCAGTATTCAGAGGAGAGAGTGATGGAGAGAGAGAGGGGTAGAGCAATGTTTCAATATTCTGAGTAGTGTTTGAGGGCAAGGAGAAGAAGTGAAGGAGAGGGGGAGGAGGCAGGGAGGGAGGAAGAGAAGGAGATCGGTCAGAAAGAGAGAGAGAGAAAGATCTCGCATGTGTCTGGGTGAGTGTGTGTATTTGTTCATGTCTGTGTCCGTTTGCAAACATGCATGTTTGCCGTGGCGCTCATAGGTTGAGCAGATACCGTTCCACATCTTGTCCTGGGATGTCCTTGTGTTTTTGGGGGTACTTTACATGTGTGCATAAAAGTGGAGGACAAAGAGTTTGCGTGTGAGCATGAGCGTGAGTGTGCGTTTTGTTTGTGTGAGTCCGTGCTTCTGTCAGGGGGAAATGGTTTAGAACGTGTTTGTATGTGATGGAATCTTTCCTTTCGTATTCAGTCACATACCTCCCTCCTTTCCCTCTCTCTCTCTCTCTCTCTCTCTCTCCCTCTCTCTTTTACTCTGGCTGCTAATCAGCATTTGAAAGGCAGCTTTGACAGTGAGAAAGGGAGAGAGTGAGGGGCAGGAGGAGGAGGAGGAGGGGGTAAACGAGAGAGAGAGGGAGGGAGGGAGGGGTGTACGAGGAGAAGGCTGTACAAGCATGCCTTTTATATTTACTAGCGATTGTGGAGAGAGGGAGGGAGAAGGGACGGACAACTGGTGTGTGCAGGCTTCTCGAGATGGCATGAATAGAGAGGAGCTTTGCTAGCAGAGAGGGAGAGAGAGAGAGAGCGCATGTGAGAGAGAGAGAGAATTTCACACACCAGTCCTCATACTTTCAAAGCATTTTTTGTGGAGATACTGAGCTGGATGTCTCTCTCTCTCTCTCTCTCTCTCTCTCTCTCTCTCCCTCTCTCTTTTACTCTGGCTGCTAATCAGCATTTGAAAGGCAGCTTTGACAGTGAGAAAGGGAGAGAGTGAGGGGCAGGAGGAGGAGGAGGAGGGGGTAAACGAGAGAGAGAGAGAGAGAGAGAGGGAGGGAGGGAGGGAGGGGTGTACGAGGAGAAGGCTGTACAAGCATGCCTTTTATATTTACTAGCGATTGTGGAGAGAGGGAGGGAGAAGGGACGGACAACTGGTGTGTGCAGGCTTCTCGAGATGGCATGAATAGAGAGGAGCTTTGCTAGCGGAGAGAGAGAGAGAGAGCGCATGAGAGAGAGAGAATTTCACACACCAGTCCTCATACTTTCAAAGCATTTTTTGTGGAGATACTGAGCTGGATGTTTATAGAAGTATGAGAGAGTAAGTGTAGGTTTTTCATCCACTGCACGCACACACGTGCACACACACTCAAACAGTCACACACACACAAACGCAGCGGAGGGAAGGGTGTCTGTCTTTGGCGTCTGGGTCCTTTGTGAGGACGTGAGTAGTTGGGTGATCGGGGGGTCGTTCCGAGCTGACCCCTGAGTCTGAGCGGGGGTCCTGAGTCAGGGCGGCGAGAGGGGGCGTCTGGAAGGGAGGGGGCGGGGGTGGATAGCGGGACGTCAGTATCTGGACCGGACGGGTCCAGCACTGGAAATGTCTATCAGGTAAGTTCAAGTCCAGATTACCGCAACTTCCTCTGTCTGCTTCTCTCTCTCTCTCTCTCTCTCTCTCTCTCTCTCTCTCTCTCTCACACACACACACATGCTCACACGCGTTTACAGAAAGTTCCTCGCCGTTTGGCACGTCCAGCGTGGTCGTAGCGGTGACGAATTTTTGAGGGTCCGCTCTTGACATGGTGGTAATGTTGTGGAGATGTTGTGGCAACGTTTTCGGTGTGTTAGGAGGGTTTTCGCTGCCCGGGTCCAGGCTGAGAGCAGGCCGTTCCGAAGGGCTGCGGACAGGCTGTGTGTGTGTGTGTGTGTGTGTGTGTGCGGATGCTCTGGGGCGCTTGGAACGAAGCGTGAGTTTTAAATCCCTCCATGTCCTTTAAATCAGCGTTTTTCTCTCTCCGTATCAAATAAACGAACAAGTGGTTGTCCTCTGATAGCTGATAGGTCACGGAATACATTTGGCTGCTTATCTTAACGTGTCTATTGTATTTACCATTTCAAGTTCTTATGGCTTTGGTTTTCCGCTTTGCATGTAGCCATGAGACACACGTGTAAATGTTGAGATCTCTGTTTGCCGGTAGTTATCGCTGAAATGTTGCTGTTGGTAAATTTCAGGGTATCTTGGGGGAAGCACGTGATACCCAATATCTTCATGGTGCTCGTGTCCCCGAAACCCCATGTAGACACGCTGTAACCCTTAGGATCCCCCTGTCAGGGGCTGGTGTCGCCATACCAGGTTAGCGCTCACCGATCACCTGCCTACAGGACTGCGGCGTACTGACCAGGTCCATTCTCCGTCCTGCTGCTTTCGGATTTCTTGACTTATGGTCGTCTACCTGCGATTTCAGACACTTCTTTCCAAAGACTTTGTGCCGTTTTCCTGAATCCTAAGTTAGATTTCAAATTTTCGGGTTAGAAGTGCGAAAACCTCTAACAGATAGGAATTGACGCATTGATTCAGCACATTTCCTGAATGGATGGATGTTGATCAGACAGTTTTTAATGTAGCACTGATCTGACAGTGGTCGTGGTGTGACATTTTTAAAGTCTGTTTGTGAGGTTTGTGCAGATCTGATTATATTCACACTCTTATTAACTATTATTATTATATTAATATTATAATTGTTATTACGTTTCATGCAGCAAAGCTGCTGAAACCCCATTATTTGTGTTCTGATTTTTATTATTATAGTTGATGTTGGTGCTATTATTGTACAGCGATAGTCATAGTAGTTTAGACTTTATCTATATTGTGTTTTTTATTGAATTCGCTTGAGTGCAGTTTCCAAATAAGATTAAAACAAGTTTCCAGTAAAAAAGCAAACAGTACAACACATAAAATTCCTTTTTTAATGACCTAGGTCACATTATCAAACCAATCTACAGGATTCAGATAGATACTGGAGTAGTGGAAGCTCATTTGTCTGTCATAATTTTTTAATTTCTCTCTCTTTCTAATTGGGTTTTTTTTTATCAGAGTTGATATGAGTCTGTAGACATAAACTTTGTACACCAATATTCTATGCCATAAAATTTAACCGGTCCACAGGGAAGCTGGCGGGTGTGCGATCAAACACTTGACATGAATGCTGAAAGACTCGTAGGTGATCCACGGGAACGGGAAGATCTGCACGACCCTTAACGACAGTGACGCGCCGCCGTCCATGTGCGCGTCACGCTTTCCTTCTCCCGCCTCCGAAACTCTGGGGGCCCGTTTCCGCCGTCAGGTAGAGCTGCTACGCTAACAGCTAACGCCCAGGAGCCCTCGGCGTGTGGCTGCCACGGTCCCTATGCGGATCAGAGCAGAGGTGACCTCGGGTTTGATTGGCCGTCCTTCTAAGGGCGCTTGTGAGACGGGTGTGGTTCTCCGTCTCAGGACCCTCCATAGCCAGGGAGCCCCAAGATTGTGCTGTGATTAAAGATTGTGCTCTGCTAGCCTCCAGCTCTCATGGTCCTGGATATCCTTCAATGGAGTGCAACGTTGAGACACTGAGAGAGTATAAAGGCCAACCCACGTGTACTGACAATACCCATTAGATCCACAGGGACTGTCCCAGACAGACAGACTGACAGAGGAAGGGTGACGGACCAAAACATGCGGTGTTGAACAGACTTATAGACAGGCATACCTAAACTCATCTATACATACACTATGTTTTAACTTGTAAATATGTGTTCTTTGTTTTAACTGTTATTCACATGTACGGTGTTGTAACTTGTGTGTACATGCTCTTTATTGTAACTTGTACGTATGGGCACTTTGTTTAGCATGCATTGTTTGTTGGCATGCGTTGGACTTGCTGGACTGTTATTTTGAAGTGTAGTAGTTTGGAAATCAGGCCAGGTAAATGTACAGTGAGGGTCAGTGACATATACTTACAGAGAGGAAGGGTGTCACAGACAGACAGACAGACAGACAGACAGACAGGAAGTAGCAGTGACTGACAGACAGATGGACAGGCAGGCAGGAAGTAGCAGTGGCTGACAGACAGATGGACAGGCAGACAGGATGCAACAGTGACAGACAGAGAGAAAGACGGTCAGGCAGGCAGGAGGCAACAGTGACAGACAGACAGACGGTCAGGCAGGCAGGAGGCAGCAGTGACAGACAGACAGATGGTCAGGCAGGCAGGAGGCAGCAGTGACAGACAGAAAGACGGTCAGGCAGGCAGGAGGCAGCAGTGACAGACAGACAGACAAGCAGGCAGGACGCAGCAGTGACAGACAGACGGTCAGGCGATAGGAAGCAGCAGTGACAGGCAGCGTCTCTGTCAGCACTGTGCTCCTCTGTGTCACACTCCACTGACCTGCTCTCTGGTCAGCCTGTCCACTGAGTTCCACCGAGTCCTCTTATGTAACTCCTGCTGTCACTCAGAGGGCTGTCTGCACCTATGCACACACACACACACACACACTACACTCTCGCTTTCACACACACACTCTCTACTCTCACACATTCACACACACACTCACACATTCATAAACTCACACACACACTCACACCGCACACATGCAAGAAAACAGGAGCAAACACAGCCAGGTATGTGTGCAAAGAAAATCACAGCTGCACACTCAAACACACACTTATATCAGTGCATACACAAACACACACACAAACACGCACATATTAGTGCACACACAAACACAAACACACAGACACACACTTAAATCAGTGCATACACAAACACGCACATATTAGTTCATACACAAACACACACACTTATGTCAGTGCACACACAAACACACAGACACACACTTAAATCAGTGCATACACAAACACAGACACAAACACGCACATATCAGTGCACACACAAACACACACTTACATCTGTGCATGCACAAACACATTTGTGTGAGTGTACATGCATATGCTAATACACACACATACACACACGCACACTCACTCCCACACATACATACACACAGCTATGCATTCACAAAAACACACACCCTGTACGTGCATAGATGCACACACAGTGCTTATATAACGCTGTAGGAGTGAGTGACTCTGTGGTGAACTTTGACATTTCCTCTATGTAAATGTGCAGACTCTGTCAGCCTCTGCTCGCTGCTGCCCTGTGATGGGGGGATGGGCGAGGGCTGTGGTTGGGGGCAGTGTTGTGGTCGCAGTTTACCTTCGTTTCACTCCATCTCACAGTTACTCTTGTTTAACTCTGTCTCAGAGTTAACTTCATTTCAGTCTGTTTCAGTGTTACCTCATTTTTACTGTCTCAGAGTTATCCCCGTTTCACTCTGTCTCAGAGTTACCCTCATTTCATTCCGTCTCAGAGTTTCACTCTGTGTCATAGTTACCCTTGTTTCACTCCATCTCAGAGTTACTCTTGTTTAACTCTGTGTCAGAGTTATCCCCGTTTCACTCTGTCTCAGAGTTACCCTCATTTCATTCCGTCTCAGAGTTTCACTCTGTGTCATAGTTACCCTTGTTTCACTCCATCTCAGAGTTACTCTTGTTTAACTCTGTGTCAGAGTTAACTTCATTTCAGTCTGTCTCAGAGTTACCCTCATTTCATTCCGTCTCAGAGTTTCACTCTGTCTCAGAGTTACCCTTGTTTCACTCCATCTCTGAGTTTCACTCTGTCTCAGAGTTACCCTCATTACTGTCTTACCCAGGTGTCAGCTGGCCCTCCTCCGGTGTACTGATTTAGGCGTGGCAGGAGTGAGCTCAGTCCCCGCACCATCTCCCTCCTCTCAACCAATCACAAGCCATCACCACAGTCACACAGGAGATCCCCCACCACCCCCCATCGTGTCCATAAAGGAACGATCACAGACGCAGCGGTTACATCTTGTTCGTGTCTCAGGCAGGCTAGCCGAGATTGGGGCTGGTCCCTGAAGTCCAGCGCATTTTACGACTGTTTAGTCCTCCATCTTCCCTCCACACACAGGGGGAAGAGGCCGCTGTAATCAACTAGCCCATCGATTCCATTAGATATTTAACGGCTCGGGTGGAGCACATACCGACCAGACGGGCCCCAGAGAGCGGAAAAGCCTTGGTCCAGGTGATTTGGAGAGAGACCCCAAGGTCAGCCTAGGCTGGCGCAATATATTTGCGAACCAGACTACCTCGGTTCTGTATGCCCAACATATGGTTTTCCGTCAGCCGTCCATTGATCCAGACCCACAGTCCAGACCCCGCGCTCTGACTCTCAAATACTCACTTCAAACACATTTTTTGGATGAGGAGTGGTAAAAAGCCCTGAGGGCATATATTTGAATTTAACTTTTATAGAGAGCCTGGGGTTTGCATTTTAGAGCTAACCTGGGGTGTTTATCCTCATTTAACCCTGAGGGGTTTGAGAAGGAGAGAGGGGTTTCTGTACAGATTAGTCCTAATGTACATGTATATCTTTTGTAATTGTTACGTGAATGTGTACCTTAACCATTAGCACAATGTGCTGCTTTGCTCGTCCAAAATTACAATGCAACGTCATTTCTTCTGCCACCATTTAAAAACTGTTTGTATCATTTCAGTTCATATTTTTCAGAAGAAATTGGCTGTCTTCTTTTATAATTAGAGACCATATTTTATAAAAATGCATGTCCATTCAATTGTCGCACAAAAGAATAACTAAAGAATAACAGCGGAGTATCTGCTACTTTTCGAATTTTATAAACAACAGTTTGTAAATCAGAGGAATTAATAATTCAGGGAATTAATAACTTTTTCATGTCAGGTCACTGGCAGCAGCGAGTACGCTCATTGTTTATTGATTTGTGGACAGATGCGTTAAGAAAAAAAAAACAACAAATGCCGATACATTTTTATGACAATAGTTTGAAGACCTGGCAACCTCGCGCTTGGCCTCATAATTTTACTGGCCATGTTTCCCTCCGTGTGTGATGCAGGAATCGTGAGACATTAGAACGATAGCGTGGCGTGAAACGGTCTGCTGCCATCATCGCTGGATTGGGGTCTTCAAAGCACACCGCAAAAACCGCGCTTCGTCATCAAAGACCTTTTTGAATGATCTCACAGCTTTACTGGACCCCTCCTTTCGCCAGTCTCCGTCTCCCTGACACATGTAGGTCATGTGATCCGAGCAGGATGGAGGCCCTGAAACCCAGCCCCCTGAAACCCACCCAGCCCCCCGAAAAAACCCACCCAGCAAAGGACAGAATTATTCAACATACAACGACAGAGAAATAAATATATTTTGTATGTTTTGGCTTAAGGAAGGAAAACTTGTTAAGGAATGACATGAAACTCAAGAAAATACTACAGAAATGTTAGAAGAATCTGATGTAGAAGCCCGGGAGGACATGGCCGGCTGTTAGAGACAGGAGCATATCTGCTGCTAAAGCCATCCATAGTGGCCTGCTCAGTGTAAAACAAGGTTTTGGGCAGTTGTGTTTAACTCTCCACACTGCAGACAGGTGCTCTGCTGAATCACTGAGTCATGAACTGGCCGGCGAATGAAGCGCCATCTCTGGAGCAGGAGGTGTCTAATACCGAATCACAAATGGTGAAATTACTGTGAAACCTCCCCCGCCCCCCGCCCCTCGTCCCCCACCCGCCAACCCCTCACACACACGCTAAAATCTTAAAAGGCTCAGAGCGAAGCCAGAAAGCTTTTTGATCACATAATTGGTAGCTTTTACCGTACAGTGAATACTTTGGTAGTATTCGTAGTTTGTAAATAATTTTGGAAATGATAGGTACTTGTTTCAGCGTTGGAACGTTTTAGTTATTCTCAACTTCCACTGTAGAGTCCATTCAACTGTGAATACACTAGCAAACAGGGGGGCCAAAGGCCGTGTGTGTGTGTATGTGTGTGTGTGCATGCATGAGTGTGTGTATATGTGTGTGTATGTGCAAGTCGGTGTGCATGAGTGTGTGTGTATATGTGTGTATATGTGCGTGTGAGTGCGCGTGTATGATCTTGTCCATTTCTCCTTAATTTTTTTGCAGCAGTCATCTGCAAAATTAATGTCAGAAAATATATTTATTTTGTTTCCTGAGAATAATATGATTGCAGAATCCTGACTGGCTCTGATGTGCTTCACCAGATACACCACATCAGTGTTACAGAATAAGTTCTCCTAAAATGATCTCCTACTCGCCATTACGTTTCTAACTAACTCTGTAAGCTACTACATCATCAATTCTCCATCTCCTTTTTTTCCTCCAGAAAACCAGGCAGTAAACTTAGCTTGGAGGGCCTACAAGTAAGGAATTAAGAAGCGTGTTAATTTATGGCCAAGAAAGTACAGAACCAAGTAATGACAGGAATAAGTTGTGGGTGTTGGAGGGAAAAACTACAACTTGAGACTGACATTGTAAACTTTGAGGCAGCATTTCAGCTTAGCGACAGCATGTTTCGCACCACACCTTGGCAATTAGTGGACCGAAAGCGGGGGCCGCTCTCCACGGACCCGCGCCGCAAGCAGCCAGACACGTCGGTCCGCGGTAATCGGCGAAAAACGTTCCTCTCGGCGGCAGATGCACAGCCTCGGCGATCCAATGCGCCGGTTTCCCTTCGCGCTTCCCAAAGCCGGGCCTTTGGGGAGGGGTGGAGCACGCTAACGAATCTCTGACAGCTGGAGGCTCTAATTAACAATTCCCCACTGAAAGCAAACAGTAATTGAGCCAAACTGCTGGCCCTATGCAAATGACAGTCAACGTGAATGCCAGTTGTGGGGGTGGAGGTCCTGGATGGGTGCGGAGTGGCCCCTATCTACCCCCGCCGCCCGCCCCCCGTGCCCCACCCACTCCCATCTTCCTCTTCCTCATCGCAAAAGGGCCAACTCACACGCAATAAACTTATATGTGAGGTTTTACCGCAGTGACTTACAACATATACTTCAGCGGGGTGAAAGGCCGAAAGCAGCTCAGTTCTCTCATGTGTTTGTACCCCTGTCCTTTCTGTCTCTCTTTGTCATATTAATATAAAACATGACAAAGACATATGGAAAGATATCTCATATCTGCAGAAGGAATCGTGTTCCGTTTTACTCGATTTATAATGAGAATCTTCACATGCTGGAACCGGGTCTAGCCGCTGAAAGGGTGTGTGTGTATGTCTGGGTGAGCTGAGTTTTTACCGAAGGGTGTACCGCCTCGATGCCCGTAAGAGGCGAACCAAGGTTATGAAGTTAATTGGACAATTACTGTGAAAGACATCGCCATTATTTCCTGTATGCTGTGGATGGCGATAGCGGCGGTAGACTGATTTGGGGGGAGATTAGATAAAGAGACATAGATTAGATCCAGCGATAAGCATATGGGGCCAGGACTGGCAGGTCAAATCCTTTCTAACGGGTGTGTGTGAGGACCGTTTAGATGCGTGTGTGTGTGTGTGTGTGTGACTGCATTCTCAGAGTGTCTCGGTTCTGTCACGATTGTAAAATGAGAGCATGTTTCCAGACTAATGCGGGATAACAAACCGCGAGCCGCCCTAAGCCACTCAAGATACATCAAATGCCTGCAACAACAGAATTTTATTAGCTTTGCTATAGCTAACAGACAAAAACACGATAATCAGTTAAACACTCTTCTATGAGCTTGCATGCAGGAATACATTTGTTCAAAACTATTTCTATTCCCTCTGCACTGGAACACATATCTGACTCTACTGTATGCATATCTGACTGTATAGTTGTATTAATTATGCAAGACATAAAATTCTAAAAGTGTCATTCCTTAATTAGTTTTTAGATTTTTTTAATTCTAACTTCATAATTTGATCATTACACATTTTAAATGAGTGAAAAATGGAATACACACCACACAGAAAACCTGCATCTGTTTCTGTGTGGTGTGTATACATATATGTGTGCATACATTGTGTGTTCATGTGTATCTGTATGTGTGTCTTTGTGTTTGTGTGTGAATGTAACTGTGTGTGTGAGTGTGTATGAGTGCATGTGTGTTCATATGTATCTGTATGAATGTGTGCAATAGTGATTGTGTGTGTGTGTGTGGGTGTCTGTATGTGTGCATGTTTGTGAGTGTGTATACATGAGTGTGTGTGTGTGTATTTATGAATGTGTGTTCCTGTGTATCTGTATGAATGTGTGTGTGCATGCGGGTGTGTTTGTTTATGAGTGTGTGTGTGTTTGAGCTTTTGTGCTGGGACATTCTCACCGTGCACCTTGGTGTGCTGGTTCTGCTGACCCAGGCCTGATGAGAGGGCAGCGGCTGCCCAAAGCAGGACATGGGGGCGCTGGGGGCCACTCTGGCCCTTTAAATGTCACCAGCACAGAGGAGGCAGGGCGAGGGGGGCGGGCAGACCAGCTCCAGGAACTCAGGTACCCGGGGGACAGGGGGCAGGGAGACAGGGAAGTAGGAGGACAGGGTGTTGCCTTAAGGCATATGAGCCCAGGGTGGGGACTATCACCTTACAGGACTGTGTGGATGGCTGTCTGTCCTCCTTGGCTGGGTGAGAGCGTGAGGCTACAGTGGGGCTGGATGGAGCTGTCTGTTTATCATACGCCTTCTCATGTTTACTGCCCTTCTTCAGCTTCTCCACCTTCTTCATCACCCCTCCACCTGGTTTCCCTGTTCATCCTCTCCATGGGCCATCTTGACTCCTCCCCTCTCCACTGCAGGAGGTCCTGGTTTGTCACAACCCCGGCCAATCACAGCCTGCATTAGAGGTGGCGGCCAGCGCGTGCTGGGATGGCGGCCATGCCATTCGTCAGCGAGGGGAAGTGTGTCAGCGTAGAGTGGGACTTCCTGCAGGGCCTGCTGGCCAAGCCACCCACCCTGCCCTGGTGAGATACACTCACACACTCACTGACCCTGCCCTGGTGAGATACACACACACACACACACACACACACACACCCTGCCATGGTGAGACACACATACACACACACACACCGACTCTGCCCTGGTGATATACACATACACACACACACACACACACACACACACACCCTGCTATGGTGAGATACACACACACACCAGCCCTGCCCTGGTGAGATACACACACACACCCTGCCCTGGTGAGCACACACACACACCCTGCCCTGGTGAGATACACTCACACACACACCAACCCTGCCCTGGTGAGATACACACACACACACACACACACACACACACCCCATCCTGGTGAGACACACACACACACACCCTGCCCTGGTGAGATACACACACACACACACACATACACACACCCTGCCCTGGTGAGACACACACACACACCCTGCCCACACACACACACACACATGAATATAGACACACACACACACACACACACACACACTTGCGTGCATATCCTACACACACATGCGCACACACATGCACAAGCACAAGCACACACACACACTCTCAGACACAAACAGACATGTATACACACATACTACATACAGAAACACATACACACACATACTACATACAGAAACACATATACACACACTACACACATATACTACATGCAAAAATGCATACACACACTGCACACACTCACACACACAAATACAATCTACACACACAAAAAAAGGAGCTTTCCTGATGTAGCACACACATACACACAGGCACACACACTCAGGGGAGTCCCCCCCCACCCTTCCTCCAGTCTCTGGTTTGAGAGCATAGAGAGCGCTGTCACTGACACGACGAAACGCTGCTCCTTTGTTCTGAAAGAGACACAAATTGTAGAGTCACCACGACAACATAATTCCAGCACTCAGCCTCCATGGAGGGGCTGCGCTGCCAGTCACAGTGGCAGGGCACCTGCCTGCAGCTCACTGGCACTCCGGCAGAAATCCACAGCCAATGCCACGAGCCTTGCGTTAGAGCCTATGGAAAACAATACAGCAATCTAGTACTGCTCATGTGAGACACAGCCAGCTCTGCCAGTGTGGACTTAATCCAGACATTACACTTAATCTATGAGGGTAATGATCAATCACCTCCTCTCTGTAATATATGATAAATATGTAATATTCATTTTATTACTCTGGGCAGTGTAGCATGCTCTCATCTGGAGTGGTCTACAGTGCCTACATGTTCAAACACTGCCCCTCTCTGCTCTTGGGCATTTACTAATGCAGTCCAGGAGAACTAACTCTGTCCTTTAAGACACTTGTATAACAAATGGGAATCTAACCTGCAACCTCTGAGTTACAAATCTATCTAGAAACTGTGATATTTCACTTCTGCCCAGTATTACTTTGTCTGGTTGATGTAATTATTATCTCCATCTCTTTCTCCCTACTTCTGTCTGTTTCTCTCTTTTTATTCCACCATCTCGTCCCCCCCTTCCCACCGCCCCCAGCCTGCAGAACCTGAGGAAGGAGAAGTCTCGGAACGCGCTCGATCTCGACGTGGGAAGAGAACTTTGAGTTCTTCGAGCTGGCCAAGATGCTGCCCCTGCCCGGTGCCATCACCAGCCAGCTGGACAAAGCTTCCGTCATCCGCCTCACCATCAGCTACCTGCACATGCGCCACTTTGCCAGCCAGGGAGACCCGCCGTGGGGGCCCCTGCTGGAGGGAGGACCAAACTGCAGCAAAGGTAGGGCATTTTGCACGGGTGGGAGGCTGGGTTTTAAGACGGCATGTCTTTGCTGTTTATCATTTTAGGATCAATAGAAGAAAAGAAATAAGGAATAAAAATAATAATTATTTGTTGCTGTGTATTCCTTTTACATCATTTATGGCTGGTATTCTGTCAAATAAACATAAGTGCTTATGCTAAACAATCTTTACGACATAAGTTTTCTTGTTTTTTTATATTTGAATTCAAACACACACATATACTTTGGGATGTACTCTTTTCATTCTAAAATAGAAAAGTAAAATCCCTTAAAAAATACTCAGGTCCTTTTTGACTGAATGGCATTAGCCCATGAAGAGTGTTATTGGAATGGGGACTGATGGGCTGTAACAGTTTGATCTCCTTCCCTAATGTTGTAGTTATCATTCAGTGCATTTTTGTCATTACCTGTTTTCATTAATCTGTTTTATGCCTCCTTTACTCAACTCTAGCACAATCTTTATTTATTACGGTAGTAATATTAATTTTAAATGAGAATGTAGCCTGATTGTGTGAGCCTGCAGGGTGAAATGGGTTGTATTGTAGCCTGGTTGTGTTAGCATGCAGGGTGAAATAGGTTTTGTTGTAGCCTGATTGTGTTAGCCTGCAGGGTGAAATGGGACGTGTTGTAGCCTGGTTGTGTTAGCATGCAGGGTGAAATAGGTTTTGTTGTAGCCTGATTGTGTTAGCCTGCAGGGTGAAATGGGTTGTGTTGTAGCCTGATTGTGTTAGCCTGCAGGGTGAAATGGGTTGTGTTGTAGCCTGGTTGTGTTAGCCTGCAGGGTGAAATGGGTTGTGTTGTAGCCTGATTGTGTTAGCCTGCAGGGTGAAATGGGTTGTGTTGTAGCCTGGTTGTGTTAGCCTGCAGGGTGAAATGGGTTGTGTTGTAGCATCTCTCGTGTTGCTGCATGCATAGTGTCTGTGGCAGGGCAAGATACCCTTCCTTAAGGCTGTGAGAGGAGGCACTGACACGCTAGCGCACTGTGCAAGTAATTCTTTATTATATCTTCGTTTGTCTGTGTAATTCAAAATCAATTGTACTGGGTTGTACATAGGTTAAAAAACAAGCAAATATTTTTTTATACTAGCAAAATTTTGAACTGTTAGCCTCAGTTAGGAACCAATCCTATCCCTAGGTCTGTTGCCGCTCTGGGAAGGCTGGTGCTAGCACATGCACTCACTTATGAAACACATGCAACCAGCTGTCAATCTTTTCACTTTGCATTCCACAATCAGTGCAGCGCCATCTATGTGCTGGAGGACTGTAAAGTATTTAATTCCAGGATTATTGCAGGTGTATGACTGTCCAGAGGAGGCAGTGTGGAGCAGTGAGCAGGGAACACAATGCTTAGTGAAACCCTCATGGCTACAGTGATTAGCTCTGGTGCACTCAGGAATCTAGCCCCAGTGATGGGAGTGGTCACAGTGTTTGGCTGGCCTCCGTATCCCCAGACCCAGTGATGGCTGTGGTCACAGCGTTTGGCCGGTCACTCCTGTGACAACACAGGAGACTGAGAGAGCCATTAAATGGCAGAGCTGTGAGGGTTCACTCAGGTAATGTGTTTGTTGTTCCAGTTACTAAGGGTGATTCAATCACCAACAGACACTAAAAACACATGTGTTGATTTCACACAACCTACAGCTGCTTGTGAGTGATCCAGGACACTGAGGGAGAGCCAGGAAAATGATGTACAGGGTTTGTAATTAGAAAGATTAACTACATAACGAGAAGAACATAATTACAAGGATTATTCAATTGCTATTATTAGGGAAGGGAAACAACTGAGTTACGATTAGACTGTGTGACTCATGCAGAAGGAGCATGCGTGTTCCAGTGAGTGTGTGTGTGTGCGTGTGGCAAGTGTGTGTGTGTGTGTGTGCATGGGTGAGTGTGTGTGTATGTGTGTGGGTCAGTATGTGTGAGTGCATGTGTGTGTGTGTGTGTTTGTGTATGTGTGTGTGCATAGGTGTATGTGTTTGTTTGTGTATGTGTGTGTGTGTACTCCAGATACAGGAAAGCAGTGTGAGGGTCTGCACCCAGCAAGCCAGCGCAAGTGCGACCATTTCCCTTCCCTGATGTGATATACTGTCCCATAATTCAACAGGAAAAGTGTCTTTGCCCCCCGCCCCAGTCTGCTGTCTCGCCCTGCATGCAAACCCATGTGTCTCAAACCCACACCCAGTCTCCAAGGAGCACTAAGATGAATACCCAACTGTTCAGTTATGAGATGCTCCCCACTTACACCAGCACAGATAAACATGATAACTGGGTTAAGTAAAATAGTTAATGTGATTGCTGTCCTGTTGATGCAGGTGTTTGAAAGGAGCAGTGAAACAACAGTTCCTGCTGTCTTGGTATTGTTGGTGCAGTCTCACACATACAGGATAACATGTTTTTTTTTTTTAAACACTCTGCATTAACTTATCAACTTTACCATTCTTGACCACCAAACTCTCCCTTCAAAGGGAACTAATTAGTCACCTGATTTCTGAATTGATGGTAAAAAAAAATCGATTAACTGAAAAGTGCAATCAACTGACACTCTTAATTTAATTCAAAATACTTACTATATCAGTACAGAACTGGGCTTAACATCGCATGCACTTACTGTATCTGTACAATGGCGCGCTGGAAATTCAGCCATGGACAATAAAGGGACATATGGAAATTAGCATTTAAATTAGTGCTCCAGTCTCATTAGACAGCATCGTTCACATTAAAATCTCCAGGACATTTCAGCAGCAGACAATAGTTGCGTTGCTGTTTGTCAGGGTAGTTCCTGGTTTTGCATTTTAGAGGATTTGGATCATTCGCCAAGATCAGCAACAAAATCTTTGCGGGGTGATATTCCCACCCACCCCCGCTGCATTGATCTTGTAAGACGTGATCATCACCTTCCGTGATGAAAAATAAAGAATTCGTACTGAAAATATTAGAGGCGGCCATGAGGTTCGATTCCACTGGTTGGATTCAGTGGAAGTCCAGGTGCAGTCCATGGGGAATCTTGGAGAGCCTTGTTGTGGAATAACCCCCCCCACCCCCCCATGCCTTTCTGTAGGGGGGTGAGGGGGTCCAGTTTGAGAGATGGAGGGGGGGTGGGGGAAGGCGCTGGGTGAAGTGGTAGG
The DNA here is from genome assembly GCA_022829145.1 of Albula goreensis. Classification (NCBI taxonomy): domain Eukaryota; kingdom Metazoa; phylum Chordata; class Actinopteri; order Albuliformes; family Albulidae; genus Albula; species Albula goreensis. The sequence continues at coordinate 1,993,890 of CM040751.1, forward strand.
GGGTTTGGTTGGGGGGTGGGGTGGTTCATGTGGCTTTTGTCTGCTTTGCACGTTTCAAAGCCAGTCTTGAAAAATGAATAGACAGAGGAAAATCAATTGCATGACCTTCACATGGTGCGAGATAGAGAGAGACAGAGAGAGAGAGAGAGATCGAGACAGGCGGGAGGGGTTGGGGGTGGGATTGGAGCAGAATGGCATGGATACACTTCATGGCATTTTTATTCAGTGTGTGTGTGAATGTGTGAGAGGGTGTGTGCGTGTCTGAATGTGTAATAGAGGCTGGTAGCCACACCAGAATGTCAGACTGGAAAAAGACTACACATTTTAAACAGACGCGTTTGTGAATATGAAGCCTACCTCAAAGGGTTGATCCACAATGGGAGCGATGGCCCACTCAGTTCCTAATGGTCAATACGGTCGCTATTCACATTGACTGTGCATCATTCCCGCCAAAGCCGGCAGACCACACCCTGCCTGCTCATTTCACAGGGAACGGCATTTGTCATATCAGTGCTTTATTTACATTTGTCACCTAAGACAGAAACAAGAGGCGGTTTAGAAACCTTCCGGGCTGCTCTGATATCCCTGTCATCATTGATTAGCCTAGCCGGGTCCCTTACCATGGATGACAAGCAGAGGATAGCCTAGCCGTTTCCCTTATGGGATCCAAGCGTGATACAGTCCATAACGGTGATATTTTGTCATCTATGCCCATTCATTTTTGTCCACAAACCTTATAAATTCCCTTACCGTGGATGACACGGTGGTGCTGGTTTAGTATCGAGCCTGGCTCAGGATGTGAACCTGCAGTCCTCCATCCACACAGCTGCTCTCTCCTTTTGAATAGATGCATTGCCTGCTGTCTGGCCATTATTGTGTGGCTTTATCGTTTATCATAACTTCCTCTTTTGGATCATATTCATTCCCACAAGACTTCCCTCAGCTCCAGAGTTACCTGTTCCTGCAGAGCATGTAGGTGCTGGTCAGGGAACTAGCTGAACCCAAGTGGTCTTCTGTGTGTGTGTGTATGTGTGTGAGTGATTGTGTACGTGTATGTGTGTGTGTGCATAAGTGTGTGTTAGTGTATGTGTGAGTGTATCAATGTATTTGTGTGTGTGTGTCAGTGTGGGTGTGTGAGTGATTGTGTACGTGTATGTGTGTGTGCATATGTGTGTCTGTGTGAGTGTGTGTGAGTGTATGTGTGAGTGCATGAATGTATTCGTGTGTGTGTGTGTGTGTCAGTATGGTTGTGTGTGTGTGCGTGTGTGTATGTGTGTGTGTGTGAGGCCCAGACATGCAGTTGACCTGTAGGAGTGGTGAGTGCTGAATGGGACTCTTCCAGACACTCCAAACCCAGCTGCATTGTCTGCCTTTTATTCACTGTGGCCATTCATTTGGAATGTGGAGTCTGTCTTTCTCTCTCCCTCCTGGTCATCTCTTCATGCAGCTCTCTCTCCTTCTCTCCATCCCCACTCTTTTATTCCCTCTCACCATCAGTCTGACAGCTTCGCCATAGCTGCACAACCCTCTCCTCTCCTCCGTCTCTCTCCTCATGCTCTCCCATGTCTTTCTGTCCCTGATTCCCTGCGTTCAAATGGGTGAGGGCTTTTAAGGGACGTTAATTACACTCAAATTATGTTCGACCGCGGAGGGAATGGGGGAAAGAGAGAGGAGGAGAGGGAGAGAGAGGGAGGGTGGTATGGCAGGATGAAGGGATAATTGCAGGAGAGGAGGACTTGGCGATTAGGGTTGCTCTCTCCCTGTCTCTCTGTTTCTCTGTGTGTACAGGCCCTGGAAGGGGCTTTGGATTGAGCACCCCAGTCATTTCGCTGCAAGGTAATCAAGCTGTTATTCGCACAAGAAAACCCAACTGACAAAACTTATGGAGAAACACTCACCATGAGAGCAGGATATGTCTGGTCTCCATGGTTACCTCCTAACATGGTTAAAAGGTCAGCTGATTGGGGGGATGGGGAGGGGAGTGATGGGACAGGGGGGGGGGGGTGAGGGGACAGGGTGAGGGGCTGGCTGAGACTTAATTATGTATAGAACTGAAGCATAAAAATCACGCATGCAATTCCTCATTTTTTTAAACCTTCAAAATGTCAAGGAAACCCAAAATTTGACCCTAGAGTCACAATGTAATTAACTTAAAGGACGGCATTTGAGTTGCTTCAGAACTGATATCACCGCGAGGGTTGAAATCCCACGTAGCTAATGGAAAAGAGCCGTGGCTGTCACTGAGCTTGTGCCAGAATGTGCTCCCGCTTTCCCATGATGCTCTCACCGGCAACCTCCCCAACACCGCAACACACCCCACTGCTCTATTCCGCTTACAAGATAATGCTACATGCTAAATCGACTCTGATCCAGTGTAAATTTGATCTGTTTTTGATATTAACTCTGTTAGTGTTGAAATCTGCCATCTCCTGAGGGTGCCTTCACAGGGCTCGTTTGAGCGTGCTCAGCAGGCTCTCATCTCACCACCAGTATCTGCACCACCACTTCCTTCACCCACAGCAACGCGTTCAACCCCCACTGACTGCTGTGAGGATCCCTGAGACGCCGCCATTGGGCCAGACCACGTGTGGCTCTTCTGAGGGGGGCAGGCAGCATCACAAACCCCCCCAAACACCCCATCCCCCTCCCAGAGTCCCCACCAGGGTCCCGAAGCAGACCCCTTTCAGTGTCTTGAATAGGCCCTCCTCATTGATATTCCCCCACCGTCACACAGGGGACCCCAGCGGCACAATGGCAGCAGGGCTTTGCGGCACAGCTGTGCGCGCCGCGGCCCACGCACCCCCACGCCAGTTCAGGCTGAACGTCAGGCCCTTCAATGCCATTCCGCTCCTTACGGCTCGCACATAACATTCAGACTTAGGATCAAGTTAAGTTTGTCCTCAGCGATTTTAAAAGCATTACTTACGAAGGTGTCTCTGCAGTAATTAGTGTGCTTTGTGGTGTGGCGTAATGGTTGTGGTATCACCATCTGAAGTCTGGAGGGACAGCTTGGTCCATCAGTGGGTAGTGTGAGAGTGAGGACAAGACTATTTACAGTCTTGTACATATGTATGTAAACACAGACTGATCCACACTTTGCCTGAATGCTTGGCTCACTTGGTGATGGAGCACTAGATATCGGTCAGGATGTCTGTTTGGGTAAATAAAGGAAATAACTGTGATTCATGAGTACATACATCTGTCCTGTTTTGATGGGTGGGCACCCCTCCTTCCCTCCCTCCCTCGCTCCTTCTGTAGCATGGGGGGGGGGGGGGTGGACTGTGTTGCGTTCTGAATGTAACTGCGTTCAGAGAGGTTTTAGATGCAGACATGCTTTTTTCCCAACCCCATGTCCTTAGACTCACCATGACAACCACACCAAGATATCAGCAAAAACACCATACTCCAGCTGCATCAGCTTACATTAAAATAAGCCATTTGATGTTACATGGTGTATATAAAGTAGAGTTTTCAATTACAGTTGTGATAATACTTTTCATTACAGACATTTCCAGGGGCACTCTTATCCAGAATACCATACACAATTTACATTTTTACATAATCCATTTATACAGCTGAACATTTTCTGACACAAATTGAGTGAAGTACCTTGTGAGGTACAACAGCAATGCCCTACCTTGGAATGAAACCTGCAACCTCTGAGTTGCAAGCCTAACAATTATACTACACTGTGACCTCTGAGTTAAAAGCCCTGCTAACTAACCATAACACTATAGAACCACCTTAGGGTTTGCATAGTAAAATGATATATAATACCTGAAGGCAAACCAGGACATACCATGCCATGAGTTTGCTTGAGAGTCATTCCCCCGTTTCTCTCTGTGTAACAGGTTGCTATCTAGGTTGCTATCTCTTGCTCTCTCTGCAACTGTGTGTGGTCATCTCTTTCTCACTGTGTAACGTGTGACTGTCTCTCTCTCTCTCTCTGTAACATGTGGTCATCTCTCTTTTTCTCTGTGTAATGTGTGGCTGTCTCTCTCTCGCTGTAACGTGTGGTCATCTCTCTTTTTCTCTCTCTCTCTCTGTAACGTGTGGTCATCTCTCTTTTTCTCTCTGTGTAATGTGTGGCTGTCTCTCTCTCGCTGTAACGTGTGGTCATCTCTTTTTCTCTCTGTGTAATGTGTGGCTGTCTCTCTCTCTCTCTCTGTAACGTGTGGTCATCTCTTTTTCTCTCTGTCTCTCTCTAATGTAACATGTGGTCATCTCTTTTTCTCTCTGTGTAATGTGTGGCTGTGGCTGTCATCTCTTCTCTCTGGCTGTATTTCTCAGCTGTGTAAGTGCGGCTGATCCTCTGTAACATGTGGTCGTCTCTTTCTCTCTGGCCTCTGATCCTCACAGTCTCATGTTCGAGCAGCACCTGGGCGCACACCTGCTGCAGGTAAGACAGTGTGGATAGAGCCTCCCCAATCCTGATCTCCAATGAGCTTCCTCTAATATCACCATAACAGTTTAGGTAAGCTGATCCCAGTTCAGCTGATGGTTGCAAAAGTATCCCAGAAACAGGATGCTCAGGAAGAACTCCCAGCTCTCAGAGCATTTGAGTGTTCATCTTCTGTCTCTTTTCTGAAAATAGGGTTGCTTTCTATTTTGAAATCTTACAACAGATGTGTAACATTTAACATTCTACCTTATGATTTTCTAGGATTATTTTCATTGGCTGTAGAGATGCAGGTACCTTTTAGTCGTGTGGTGATGTCACTGTGCATACCCTTTGAGGTCTCTTTAGATCTTGCTTCCGTTACATAGCACCTCCCCTAAGCTGTCACTCACCACAGCAAGTCAGTGTGAAGTGTGATGCTGCAGCATGTTAGTGTCAGTAGTGTGATACTGCAGGATGATTGTGTCAGTAGTGTAATACAGCAGCACGTTAGTGTCAGTAGTGTGATACTGCAGGACGTTGGTGTCAGTAGTGTGATACTGCAACATGTTAGTGTCAGTGTGTGATACAACAGGACGTTGGTGTCAGTAGTGTGATACTGCAGGACATTGGTGTCAGTAGTGTGATACTGCAACATGTTAGTGTCAGTAGTGTGATACTGCAGGATAGAGTGTCAGTAGTGTGATACTGCAGCATGTTAGTGTCAGTAGTGTGATACTGCAGGATGTTTGTGTCAGTAGTGTGATACAGCAGCACGTTAGTGTCAGTAGTGTGATACAGCAGGACATTGGTGTCAGCAGTGAGATACTGCAGGACGTTGGTGTCAGTAGTGTGATACTGCAGGATGTTTGTGTCAGTAGTGTGATACAGCAGCACGTTAGTGTCAGTAGTGTGATACAGCAGGACAGCGGTATCAGAATTGCAGAGCAAATCTGCCAGTCAGATGAGGCAACAGCACTGTAACCACTGGGGGCTTGTGACTACCACTTCACCATCTCCTCTACCCACTCATCACAAAATTAGTTCTCATTAAATATTGCACATTTTAATTTTGTGTATATTGTTCATATCTTAATTGATTATGCCAGGTTTGTTATTTATAACGTAAAAAAAGTGCTGGAATTGTCACTCTGCCAAGATGCGCACAAAATGTGTTTGAAATGTAGTGGGATCTCTAATAATGATCAATACAGCACTTAAACGTTCAGCTGTATCGATTCCAGGTCCATAAAAACCTCTGGCACACTGCATGACAGGACAGTATGAGGTGTCCGCCACAATCGACACACACACAAGACAAGTGCGAAAACCCGAGGCTGCGCAGTCGGCAGACGGACCCCGCTCTCCATTAGGATTCCCGTAATAAAAGGCCGTGTTAAGACAAAAGAGCGGCGACAGAACAAACGTGCCGAGAAGGAAGGGGCACCGATAGAAATCAAATTAGTGCTTCAGAAAACTATGTGATTCTTTCTTTCTCCGCGTCCTCTGCCAGTAATAACTAGATAATTGCACTTTATTTCCTCACGATTCAGGCTGCTAGCTGCTCCCACATCCTGGCCACTCGCATTTGCATACTGAATGTGTCGGCTGCATAAATTACCGCCACTTTGAGCACTGCCGCAAAAATAGCAATCATTCTGCAACAAAGTGGCCCCCCCCCACCCCACAACCCCTGCCCAAACCCTCACTTGTGGCTGCTTGTTATTACGATTAATATTATTCTTTGAAGGAGTCGTCTAATGGGATCGCTGTATACTTTTCAGTTTTCATTATAATCACATAAAATAATGACTGCTTTTCCTGTGTTATTATTTTTGTGGTGCTAGGTGACCAAGGCAGAGATGGAAAGTACTTTTGTTTACTGGAGACACCTCAGGTTTTCTGAGTTCCCTGTAGGTAGATGTATTATCTGAAGCGCAATATCGTCTTTTTTGGTGTAATGACCTTAATAGGGTGACAGAGGAGATATAGTAAAATCCATTAATGCTGAGGGCAGGAGGGCCGGTTTAATGGCTTTTCTTATTGCGGTGGCTCATTGCAATTTGTTCATTAGGAACTCTGGGCCTTAATTACATTAATTTGTATTAATAATTGCATCTGTGTCTTTTCTCCATAGTCTCTGGACGGGTTTGTGTTTGTGGTTAGTCATGAGGGACGCTTCCTCTACATTTCTGAGACAGTCTCCATCTACCTGGGCCTTTCACAGGTGAGACACACACACACACACACACACAAACTTTACAAAATACAACTGCACCCACATTGTCACTCTGTCATTTGTGCATACGCACATGTACACACAAACAAACACAAACTTTTAAATACAACTGCACACACATTGTCACTCTGTCATTTGTACACACACACATGTACACACACACACACAAACTTTTAAATACACACACACACATTGTCACTCTCATTTGTGCATACACACATGTACACACAAACAAACTTTTAAATACAACTGCACACACATTCTCAATCTCTAATTTGTGCATACATGCATGTACACACAAACACACAAACTTCTAAATACAACTGCACACACATTGTCACCCTCTCATTTGTGCATGCGCACATGTACACACACACACACACACACACTTTTAAATACAACTGCACACACATTCTCACTCGCTCATTTGTTAATGTACGCATGTACACACACACACACACACAAAACCATTTGCACACAGTTCCCTTTCCCCCCAAATCTAACTCTTGTCCCCTTTCCACACAAATCTCCTGCTCATTTCCCAGCAGCTCATCAAGCTTAACTCTCCTGCCCGGAGGCCTGCTGTCCCAGAGTCCTCTTCTGCAGCTTACGTGTGTGTGTGGATGAGTGAGAGTATGTTTGCATGTGAGTGTGTGGCAGTGAATGTGTGAGTGCATGTTTGTGTGTATGAATAAGAGCGTGTGTATATATATATATGTGTGTGTGTGTGTGTGTGTGAGCGAGAGGGTGTGTGTGTGTCTCTTGAGTGTCTCTCAGGTTCTGCGTTCTCTCTCCAGGTGCTCACCCCTGTTGATTGCCTCTGGCCTCTTGTACTGTGAATGTTAAGTCCTGCCATTTCGCCCAGATGCATAAATAATAACAGTAATTACTCGCACAGCAATCAAAGTGTCGCCCCTGCGTGCTGGGTCTGTCTGGGGAGCAAATCGATAGGCATCTTAAAAGCCACATTGATTGGAGGAGAGAAAAAAACACGTGGGGGGAAGGGAGGACAGAGGGAGCGAGAAAGAGAGATAGTGAAAGATGGAGATGTTTGGTGAAAGAGGAATGAAGAGTTCAGAGCTGGGGATGTAACAGAGGGGGCTGGCCCATCTCACCCCCCTGCAGGCATCAGCTCCTTGTCACATGGGTTTTTGGCCAGTCCGCTGACAATGGAGACAGAATTTATCAGCCTTTTGTCAGAAATTTTTTTTCTGATATTTCCTCCTTTTTTGCTTGACCCATTGAACTTTAAAATCTTAACAAGAGTGTGAGTTCCCATTTTCCACATCAGAGCCTCCTCCTTCCCCCAGATATTTTGTTTTGATTTTGGTGGAGATCATGAAGTATTTGCTGATAAAAACGAGAGGGAGAATGGGAAAACTACGTGCAGAGCTTGACTGTGGCAGCAGAGATCAGAGGACGTCTCTTTCGCCGTGCGTGTCCGATCCCGCAGCCTGCTCCAGAAGCCCAGCTAATCCTCGGGTGCTCTGTGGCAGCGCGGTTCCTTAGCCGGATTAACCCGGGCCCGGCACCTGGCCGAGGGTGGGGCAGGGCCATCCTCTCCAGCCATACCTGGGACTGGACCCCGTGACCCCGAGTTCGCCGATCTTTTGGCCTTTTCTGTCACTCCAAGAGGCCAAAGGCCCCATGGCTTATCCCTACCTCTAGCACCTCCCCACAGCTCCCCCATGCCCCCCCACCCCAGCCCCCTGTGGCCGCCAAATTGATCCCGGGCTGGTTAGTATGCGGCCCTGCTCCCCTCCCCCTCCCTCTGCCCAGCCCTCTCTCTCCTCTCCCATCAGTCAGCGCTGGGCAGAGCGCGTGTTGTGGACGGCTGCCCAGACTCCTCATACATATTAAACCCCTGTTATTATTTATACCGTGTCTCTCTCCTTCCCCCATCCCTCACTTCCACCCTCTCCGCTCTTCTCTGCTCTCTGATGGACGAGAGAGAGACAGACGGACAGCGTCCGGAGGAAGGGGGTTCTCGCTGGTTGTCCAGGGTGTGTCTGTGCTGCCTCCCTATGCCCCCCAAAGCCGGCAAGGCGGGTGCTTCTAGAGCACTCTGACTGGCAGCTGCAGGCTTCTAGAGCTGCCACCCTGCTGCTTCTAGTGACTCCCCTCAATTAGCTAATGACTTATTAAGGCTCAGGTCTGATTGGAAATGAAACCACACCCATCCCACTACTCCCCCCCCTGTCCTGAATGTTTCAATCACCGGCTTTTTTTTAAAATCCACTCAAGTGCAAACCATGATTAATCTCTTCAAAGATGTCCACTGAGATTCTGGAAATTCACGTTTAATTCGCTGCTATATTTACCATAAATATTCATCTGTTATAATGTGGGATTTTATAGGCATGAGAAACATTTTGACAGGATTTTATATTTTTATATCTGAATGAAATATCCTGTCTGAAATGAAAATTATATAATACATTTTTACATATTAAATGTTTTCCCTCTAGAGAGGTATACAGAATCATTTTGGCTTACAATAATATTTGCATCAATGAAGCAAATATGGATTTGAATTTGATTCTGAATTTGAATCTGAAATTGCATCTAAATTTGAATTTGGATTTGAACATGAATTTGAATTTCACTTTGGTAACATGGTCTTGTTTGCCGATACAAAGTGTTGTCTCTGTTGAAATGCTCAGTGCTCTGAGCTGATTGGTTGATGTTCTCAGTGCCCTGAGCTGATTAGCTGATGTGCTCTGTACTCTGACCTGATTGGCTGATGTGCTCTGTGCTGATTGGTTGATGTTCTCAGTGCTCTGAGCTGATTAGCTGATGTGCTCTGTACTCTGACCTGATTGGCTGATGTTCTCTGTTCTGATTGGCTGATGTGCTCTGTGCTCTGGCAGGTGGAGCTCACTGGCAGCAGTGTGTTTGACTACATCCACCCTGCAGACCACGTGGAGATGGCCGAGCGTCTTGGCATCAGGCCCCACCTGCGGGCCGAGGCTGGCTGCCACCCGGCACATGAGAGCGCCTCCAGCTCTGCTTCTACCTCCTCATTGGCCGAGACCCCAGAACCAGGTGACCAGTGATGAGGCTCCAAACCGTAGCAGACTCTTTTATCCATAGTGACTTACTCAGCTTACATTTAGAATCCACTTACTGCTGGATGTTCTGTTTTGTATGCATGCGTATGTGTGTGTGTGTGTGTGTGTGTGTGTGTGTGTGTGTGTTTCCTGGCTGATTGACTGTATTCTGCAGCTCCCTCCAGCCCAGTGTCCCCTGAGGATGAGCCCCCAGACCGGGGATTCTTCATCCGCATGAAGTCCACTCTGACCAAGCGCGGCCTACACGTAAAGTCCTCTGGGTACAAGGTACAACACGCTAAACACGCCGAGTACACATGCTAAACAGACATACACACACAGCGTAAACACACACACTAAACACGCAAACAATAAATAAACTGAGTACATACACTAAAACACACACAGGTTAAGCACACATACAGGCTAAACAAACTGAGTACATACGATAAACACACACACACACACAACTCACTCAGTACACACTCCCTAAAAACACACACATGCTTAAGACTTATATGCTAAACACATTGAGTACAGAGACATGTGCTAAACACACATACATACACACACAACACTCACCTCCCATACAGTGCACACTCCTGGAATGCATCGGCATGCGGACTGGGTGTGAAGTCGGGCCGAAGGACTCGGCAGCAAAACCAGCTGGCACTGCTCTTTGCTGTTGTTAAAGCCATTAGTAATGACGATCATCCATGCCGGTTTCCTCCTGCCCTTAATATGCCGTAAATGTTAGCCACGTGGAGTCATGTTCCAGTCAGTCCTGTCTGTGTCTGCATCAGGGCACCTGAACATGTGGAGCCAGGGCCAGTTAACAGCAGCTGCACCCCACAGATCAGAACACAGCAACCAGCATACACCGAGTAAAGATCTGAACCTTCAGGTCACCGTTTTGGGTTGGTTCCTAACACTGCTTTCCTGGGTTAAGCACTGTCCACTTCCTGTCAGGTGATCCATGTGACTGGGAGGATCCGCTGCAGGCCCGCTCTGGCGCCGGGCCCTGCCCGCTCGCTGCAGAGGCCGCTGGGACTGGTGGCTCTGGCACACACCCTCCCTCCCTCCACCATCAACGAGGTGCGCATGGAGAGCAACATGTTTGTGTTTCGCGTCAACATGGACCTGCAGGTCACCTACTGCGAGAACAGGTAGACAAATCACCCGAACACCTGCGCTTCACGCTAACACTGTATATCACACTCTACATTAACACAATGCACATATACTCTGAATTAACACTGAACATCTACACACTACTTTAACACTACGCACCTGCGTAGGATGCACATCTTATCCATATATTAGCACCATGGCTCTGTAAATAAGCACTGGTGTAGATGGGTGGTTGTGTGTGTGTGTTTATAGGTGTGAGTTTTTCTCATTTTTGGATGTGTATGTGTGTGTGTATGAATGTTTGTGTGTGTGTGTTTATCTTATTAATTATGACTGTGTCTGTAGGATCTCTGAGTACATGGATCTGAGTCCTGCAGAAGTGGTGGGGCACACCTGCTACCACTTCATCCATGTGGAGGATCTAGACAGTGTCAGACAGAGCCACGAAGACTGTAAGTGTCCCCCACGTCTGTCTGTCTGTCTCTCTGCTCCATCTGTCTGTCTCTCTGCTTCGTCTGTCTGTCTGTCAGCCCCTTGCTCCATCTGTCTGTCTGTCTGCCCCTCTGCTTGTTTGCATCCCTGTGTCTGTCTGTCTGTATGTCTGTCTGTGTGTCCCATCTGCCTCCCCATGTTTGTGTCTGTCAAAGGACTAAATCCAGTCACCATACTTCTGCATGTCTGGAGTAACCAGTCACCATTCTCCCATATATCTGCAGTGGCATTTATGGTGAAATGAGTCAGTAAAATGCATTGAGATTTGATGCTGCTGGAATAATGTGGAGTACGCTCTGATTTAACTGCTTTCCCCCGATCTTCTTATATCGTCTCAATCTTCACCCACATCTCACCTTCCTCAGATGCCCCTCCTCCCGGTTACATCACGTAATCAATGGCAGATAACACCAAAGCTCAGCTCCCCCTACACACACACACACACACACACACACACACACTCTTTTACACACAGACACATATAGACTTTTTCTCTTACACACACACACATATGCACACACACAGACACAAACGCACAGTCCATGCGCACACACTCTTTCTCTCTCTCACATAGTCACACACCTCTCTCTCTCACATGCATACACACGTATACACACATGCACACACACAATCAAATAGTTCTCCCACACACACACACACACACACACACTCTCTCTTTTACACACAGACACATACAGACTTTGTCTCTTACACACACACAGTTTCTCTTACACACACACATGCACACACACATAGACACAAACGCACACTCCATGCAGACACACTCTATCTCCCTCTCACATAGTCACACAACTCTCTCTCACACATGTATACATACGTACACACACACAAACACACACACAATCAAAAAGTTCTCCCACACACATATACACACACACACCATTAAAGGCACAGGGTTTTACTTGACCTTTTGTCCTGATCGTTCATGTCACCCCGCCACACCACACAGTTCTGTTGTTTGATGAGGCAATTATGGATTCTTCTGTGTCTGTTTAAATGTTACTTTGACTGCTCATTTGCATAAGTACTTGGATAACAGCATCAGGTGAAGTTAGTTAATGGTGAAATATTCATTATCTGGGTTAGAACTCTGATAATTACCTTGCCTCTTTTCACAGCAGTCATCTACAGTATTTGTGACTTATTTAAATATATTTCAGTGTAGCTTGTTTAATGTAAAGTACATGTTGGTGCTGGACATGCAGGTTTTGTGAGATGTTTTCTAGTGTTAAAACTCACAGTCCATGTTTGTCGCTGTGATCGTGTACATTCTGTTCTTTCCCTCTCTCTTCTCAAACATTCAGGGATTCAGGCACGCTACAGCAGCCTGACACCCCCCAAACACACACACACACACACAGTACACTTACTCACACATGTAGCGGTGTGTGGCTGCACTCTGCGTTGTGTAGTAAATAAAGTGGTCCTCTGTCAGATGTCTTCAGCATCTGCCGTTTATTGTCGCCACAGCGGCGAAGATAGCCCTGATACACAAAGGCGACCGTCAGAACTCTCGCAGTTACAGTTGGGGAAACACCATACACACTAAAACAAAACAAAATAAATAAATAATTAAATAAATTACCAACAGCTTGTGATGGCTATGTACCTAGCCGGATATCACGCTAACCTGAGGTAAAAAGCTAACCTGAGGTAAAAGCTAAAGTTAGCGGAACGCTTTCACAGGATGCTAGTTAGATACTGCAGCGTAATAAGATCTAAATTACACCGATAGCTTACCACGTTATATCTTACATATGTACATATAATTAAAAACAGTTGTTAATTTCATCTAACAATGTATGACATTGTATAAAGGTGCTTCCAAACTAGGCTACCTACCGCTGGGATAGTGTCAGCAGACTGGGAAAAGAGTTTGGGGGCTTACTACGTAAAACTGCTGGGGGGAACGGAGGACATCCCAGCAGGAAGCAGGGAACACAGTAGGGTCATGGCAAGTGTAACACTCTCTGCTATACACACACACTCACATACTGTTACACATACGAACACACACTGACACAGTTACTCACACATACACCTAAATACATTTCTGCATTGTATAATTTTAATATAACCTCTTTAGATTTATAATCAATACTTTTTACTTAAAAACCTTTTTTTTTTTTTTACAGCTGCAGCACACTGCTTGGATCCTGCTAAGCTTTTGTCGATTGTATCTCAGAAATTCTTTTGATATTGAACACACATTAGTTTTGTCCCTCCCATGAAGTAGTCTTGTCTAAGGTTCTTATTTCCCCACATGCACGAGCACGACTTTGCATTTAGCTTTTTAAATGTCATCTGCCAGGTATCTGCTCGCTTTTGGATTCTGTTTAAGTCTCCCTGTATTAAGTTAGTTGATTCCAAACTTTTGGCTTGACCCCCAAATTTTGCATCAGCTGCAAATTTTACTATTTTACTTCTAACATCTGCATCAATATCATTTCTGTGTATAAGGAAGCGCAAAAGCCCCTGTTTACGTTTTTACATTGTTTACGTTTTAAGAATACCCCAGTCCTGGGTATAATGTGTGCTCTGTGTGTAATTTGTGTCCCTCTCTCAGTGCTGCGGAAGGGTCAGGTCGTGACGGGGTACTACCGCTGGCTACAGAGGCGGGGCGGCTTCCTGTGGGTGCAGTCCTGTGCCACCGTCTCCATCAACCACAAGGCTCCCCACGATCGCAATGTCATATGGGTTAACTACGTGCTCAGGTCAGTCCCCACGACTGCATATGACCAGTCTCGCTCAGCACAGACACTTGCTCTCCATGTACGGTCAGTCCCTCCCTGCACAGACACTTGCTCTCTGTGTATGGTCAGTCTCCCTCTGCACAGACACTTGCTCTCCATGTACGGTCAGTCTCTCTCTGTACAGACACTTGCTCTCTATGTATGGTCAGTCTCCCTATGCACAGACACTTGCTCTCTATGTATGGTCAGTCTCCCTCTGCACAGACACTTGCTCTCTGTGTACGGTCAGTCTCTCTCTGTGCAGACACTTGCTCTCTGTGTACAGTCAGTCTCTCTCTCTGCGCAGACACTTGCTCTCTGTGTACGGTCAGTCTCTCCCTGCTCGATCATGTCTTTAGCTCCACGTACAGTGTGCATTGTAGCATCAAATAATCTGCTACTGTTTTGTTTTCCATTTAAACACAAGGCATTGTTAAACTGCGTTCCTATCACACACTTAACACACTGACTACACACGCACATACACACATGCATGCACATACACACACTCACTTTCTCACATATAGATGCACACTCTGGTGCACAAAGAGGAGACAGACAAAAACAAGAGGAGCAAGCTGCATTACAATGCTAATTGGACTGGCGATGTATAATTACACCAAATGGATGTCGAAATTTTCTGGCTGAATGGTGTTTTAGTTAATTAGCGCTGTAATTACAAGAGCTAATTAACTTCTTCAGCCTCCTCCTGGAGCCAAGCTCCATGCTATTAGCAGGAGAGCTGCTGAGAGGGGCACAGGGCGGTGGGGCACGGGGCGTGGGGCTGCACAGTCTCTTGCCAAGAAAAAAAATAATGAATTTCAATTTCAATATATAGATTTTATCGAATGTATTTTTTTTGCTCTGTATCTTTTGAAGATGAGAAGTGTGTGCTGCTGGTAGAGTAATGGGTGGTTATGGTGGAGCCCTTCTGTTTTGGGAGAATGTGATGATTTTTCTCTAGTTTGCTATAATTTTGAAAGTGAGCTCTGGCCAGTACTGCTGTCTCTGGGCAGTACAGTGCAGTCTCTGGGCAGAACAGCGTAGTCTCTGGGCAGCACAGTGTGGTCTCTGGGCAGTACAGCGCAGTCTGTGGGCAGCACAGTTTGGTCTCTGGGCAGCACAGTGCGGTCTCTGGGTAGTTCAGTGCAGTTTCTGGGTAGTCCTGCTGTCTCTGGGCAGTGCAGTTTGATCTCTGGGCAGTACAGCGCAGTCTCTGGGCAGTACAGTGCAGTCTCTGGGCAGCACAGTGCGGTCTCTGGGTAGTTCAGTCAGTGCAGTTTCTGGGTAGTCCTGCTGTCTCTGGGCAGTGCAGTTTGATCTCTGGGCAGTACACAGCGCAGTCTCGTGGTCTCTGGGCAGCACAGTGTGGTTTTTGGGCAGTAATGCTGTCTCTGTGCACCACAGCACAGTCTCTGGGCAACACAGCGCAGTCTCAGGGGTCAGGCAACTGCCACAGCCATCTCAGGGCCTGGTCAGGCCCTCTGTTTTAGGCATGTGTGAGCCTCTCTGTAGACAGTCAGCGTTGTCCTGAGCTCCACAATCCACTTCCTGCACTGAACTTCCTGCAGCTTCAGCTGTCACACAAACTGTCTTTATTTACAAATCTTGCAAATTAATAACACATCTGGAAAAAACTATCCATAAACACTATGACCTAATTGCTATAGCAACCACTAATGTGCTTGTGATATTTTCTTTCTTTCTCTCCGGTCTTTTTGTTTGTTTTTGTTTTTCTTCTCTCCCACTCTTCTGTCTCACCCTCTCTCCACTTTTACTGGATGCTCTCTGGCTCCCCTCGTCATTCCCTCTTCTTTCTCTCTGTGCTCTGTCGCTCTTGGCCTCCCCCAGCCGGACGGAGCTGCCGGACACCCCGTTGGATTTGCTTCAGCTGCCGGAGAGCCTGCGAGCTGAGCGAGTGCGTGCGACCCCACCACCCCGAGACGTCCCACCTCAGACCCAGGGTACGAGCCCCACCCCCCTCTCTGTCAGACCCAGGGTACAAGCCCCACCCCCTTCTCTGTCAGACCCAGGGTACAAGCCCCACCCCCTTCTCTGTCAAACCCAGTGTACGAGCCCCATCCCCCTGGTCCCAGTAACTCAGGAAGCAGCAGCCATGACATGAGATTCCTCCCATTCATGTGATGATGAATGCACACTGCTCTCCACACCACAGACGCACCACCAGTCACACACTGCCCATGTCACTGGAGGAGAGCGAAGTCAGCATGCACTCGGTTTGTGCATCTATAGGTTCCTGGCCGACCAGGACTGGCTCCTATTGAGTGATTAGACCATTGGCCTTAACCAGCTGATCCCTTATTTACACCTGCCAGGCTGGGCCAGTTTTTCCCTCACCAGTGTAGCTTTCCGGACATGGCCCGTACTGGACCTGTGCAGCTGGGGCTCCCAGTCGCAGGAGCCATGTCCGCTTCCCAAGCCAGTGCATTCTGCGAGAGCCACCCACATCCGAGCTGCTGCTTTATTACTGAGCATCAGATCAGGGAGCCTAATCCTGTCAATGCCTTTCATTTCTGTTTCCTGCTTAACACCAGCTCTTTGTCTTATAATGAGTAATTGGAGGCTTTTCAACGGCAGTGGAGGGATCTCAGTGAGCTAGATGTGACACCTAGTGGTCAAATCTATAAACTGCAGGGTAACCAGCACCTGCAAGCCCATTTATGAGGAACAATAGCCTTGTTTAATTTCCACAGTTTAATGCTGTAATGCACAGTCTTTTTAGTGTTTACATCTCCCAGGTCCAAACTCCTGACAACTCTGGAGGAGCAAGAGAGCTGGTAGAGGTTAATGCTCTGTGAGGACCCAGGCTGGTAGAGGTTAATGGTCTGTGAGGACCTGGAGCTGGTAGAGGTTAATGCTCTGTGTGGACCCGGGCTGGTAGAGGTTAATGCTCTGTGAGGACCTGGAGCTGGTAGAGGTTAATGCTCTGTGAGGACCCGGGCTGGTAGACGTTAATGCTCTGTGAGGACCTGGATCTGGTAAAGGTTAATGGTCTGTGAGGACCCAGGCTAGTAGAGGTTAATTCTCTGTGAGGACCTGGATCTGGTAAAGGTTAATGCTCTGTGAGGACTCAGAGCTGGTAGAGCTTAATGCTCTGTGAGGACCCGGAGCTGGTAGAGGTAAATGCTCTGTGAGGACCCAGGCTGGTAAAGGTTAATGCTCTGTGAGGACCTGGATCTGGTAAAGGTTAATGGTCTGTGAGGACCCAGGCTGGTAGAGCTTAATGCTCTGTGAGGACCCGGAGCTGGTAGAGGTTAATGGTCTGTGAGGACCCGGGCTGGTAGAGGTTAATGCTCTGTGAGGACCTGGATCTGGTAAAGGTTAATGCTCTGTGAGGACCTGGGATGGTAGAGGTTAATGCTCTGTGAGGACCTGGGCTGGTAGAGGTTAATGCTCTGTGAGGACCCGGGCTGGTAGAGGTTAATGCTCTGTGAGGACCTGGATCTGGTAAAGGTTAATGGTCTGTGAGGACCCGGGCTGGTATAGCTTAATGCTCTGTGAGGATCCGGGCTGGTAGAGGTTAATGCTCTGTGAGGACTCAGAGCTGGTAGAGGTTAATGCTCTGTGAGGACCTGGAGCTGGTACAGGTTAATGCTTTGTGAGGACCTGGGCTGGTAGAGGTTAATGCTCTGTGAGGATCCGGGCTGGTAGAGGTTAAGGCTCTGTGAGGACCTGGATCTGGTAAAGGTTAATGGTCTGTGAGGACTCAGAGCTGGTACAGGTTAATGGTCTGTGAGGACCCGGGCTGGTAGAGGTTAATGCTCTGTGAGGATCCGGGCTGGTAGAGGTGAAAACTCTATGTGGACCTGGGCTGGTAGAGGTTAATGCTCTGTGAGGACCCAGGCTGGTAGAGGTTAATGCTCTGTGAGGACCCGGGCTGGTAGAGGTTAATGCTCTGTGAGGACCCAGGCTGGTAGAGGTTAATGCTCTGTGAGGACCCAGGCTGGTAGAGGTTAATGCTCTGTGAGGACCCGGGCTGGTAGAGGTTAATGCTCTGTGAGGACCCAGGCTGGTAGAGGTTAATGCTCTGTGAGGACCCGGGCTGGTAGAGGTTAATGCTCTGTGAGGACCCGGGCTGGTAGAGGTTAAAACTCTGTGAGGACCTGGATCTGGTAAAGGTTAATGGTCTGTGAGGACCCGGGCTGGTATAGCTTAATGTTCTGTGAGGATCGGGGCTGGTAGAGGTTAATGCTCTGTGAGGACTCAGAGCTGGTAGAGGTTAATGCTTTGTGAGGACCTGGGCTGGTAGAGGTTAAGGCTCTGTGAGGATCCGGGCTGGTAGAGGTTAAGGCTCTGTGAGGACCTGGATCTGGTAAAGGTTAATGGTCTGTGAGGACTCAGAGCTGGTACAGGTTAATGGTCTGTGAGGACCCGGGCTGGTAGAGGTTAATGCTCTGTGAGGATCCGGGCTGGTAGAGGTAAAACTCTATGTGGACCTGGGCTGGTAGAGGTTAATGCTCTGTGAGGACCCAGGCTGGTAGAGGTTAATGCTCTGTGAGGACTCAGAGCTGGTAGAGGTTAATGCTCTGTGAGGACCCGGGCTGGTAGAGGTTAATGCTCTGTGAGGACCCGGTCCTGCAGATTGGTTGAAACTCAGCTGAATGTGCACTCATGATGATATTTCAGCTGAGTCAGTGCTGTGTTTGGGTGAGAGTGGGTGCTTGCTGAAAGGTCTTTTTAAACACACTGTTTCATTGCATCAAAGCTATTTTCTTCACCTTAACAAAAGTAGAGCAGACTCAAGATTTGGAGCAGTATAAACTAAGAAGTGTCCAGAAAACTGCTTAGTCTTTTTCATGTTGTTGCTGGATGCCAGAATTCTGACTCCAGTGCTGCCTTAAGTTATTCCATTGGCAGCAGCTGTGAGAATGTGAGAATAAATTTAATTCAATTCAGGTGAGAAAATGTGTAAAAATTCTTTAGAAAGATTAAAAAGAATGAAGACAGCAGGTTGTTGAGCCCATCCCGGCTCATAATTGTCTAAGTATGATGTTGTGATATTCTCACCCTATGTTCACACATGAATGGAATTCCTACTCCGCGTTCCACATGTGGGAGCGCAGAACATTGAACTATGTCACACCCGTCAAAAATTGGCAATTGCTGATTGGGACTGTTTTGCGGCAGACATTAAACTCGTTAGTGATACACTATTACAGAACAACAATACATATAGCTGCCTGTCAAATAATTATCATCAATATATTGAGCTAGCTAGCTAAGATGTTCTGTTTGTTCTATTTGTTTTTCTGTCTGACGCAAAGAAGTGGTTGGGGAATGGACAAAGCGCAGAAAACAAACCATACAGAAATTCCATAGATATGTGAACGTATGGGCAAGCTCACTGCCTTCAGTCATACACATTATGAGTCAGCACAGTGATCCCTATGAGTCTTTATGAGTCAGTGCAGTGATCCCTATGAGTCTTTATGAGTCAGTGCAGTGATCCCTATGAGTCAGCGCACAGTGATCCCTATGAGTCTTTATGAGTCAGCACAGTGATCCCTATGAGTCTTTATGAGTCAGTGCAGTGATCCCTATGAGTCTTTATGAGTCAGTGCAGTGATCCCTATGAGTCTTTATGAGTCAGTTCAGTGATCCCTATGAGTCAGCACCGTGATCCCTATGAGTCTTTATGAGTCAGCACAGTGATCCCTATGAGTCTTCATGAGTCATCACAGTGATCCCTATGAGTCTTTATGAGTCAGTGCAGTGATCCCTATGAGTCTTTATGAGTCAGTGCAGTGATCCCTATGAGTCTTTGATCCCTATGAGTCTTTATGAGTCAGCACAGTGATCCCTATGAGTCTTTATGAGTCAGTGCAGTGATCCCTATGAGTCAGCGCCATGATCCCTATGAGTCTTTATGAGTCAGTGCAGTGATCCCTATGAGTCTTTATGAGTCAGTGCAGTGATCCCTATGAGTCTTTATGAGTCAGTCTTTATGAGTCAGTGCAGTGATCCCTATGAGTCTTTATGAGTCAGCGCCATGATCCCTATGAGTCTTTATGAGTCAGTGCAGTGATCCCTATGAGTCTTTATGAGTCAGCGCCATGATCCCTATGAGTCTTTATGAGTCAGCACAGTGATCCCTAGGAGTCTTTATGAGTCAGTGCAGTGATCCCTATGAGTCTTTATGAGTCAGCGCTGTGATCCCTATGAGTATTTATGAGTCAGCACAGTGATCCCTATGAGTCTTTATGAGTCAGTGTAGTGATCCCTATGAGTATTTATGAGTCAGCGCAGTGATCTCTTCCACAGGGGCCTCTGCTTTGCGACCGCTGAAATGCTCCAGTGGGAGAGGAGCGCCAGGGTCAAAAGTGAGGGAGTCATTCGCCCACCCCTCTGACAGCCAATCCGAGGACAGCAGGAAGAGGACTTGGCGGTCCCGCCTAGATGACGGCCCCCCTGAGGCGAGGAGACGGCGGGATGAGTTCCAGGAGGCGAGGGAGGAGGACAGCCTGTCAGCTTCCTCTGACCTGGGGAGCGACAGTGATGGGGAGGGGCCAGATGTGGGGCGGGGCAAAGGGGAACGTGGGGCTGACAGCAGGCGGGTGAAGGAGGAGGGAGGGGGAGCGCAGCCGGGCAGCGGGGACCCCACGCAGGGGAAAGGTGGAAGGATCCAGAACGGCCGAGCCGTGATCCAGCACCTGAAAAGTGCGGTCGTCTCCTCTGCCCCCAGCATCAAGACAGAGCAGGACTTTACCTCATCCACCACGGCTGGGGTGGGGTCACGCTGGGGACACGCCCACCCCTCCCTGCACGGCCCCCCTGAGACCCCTAACGGCGACGGCCCCCCTGAGCCCACCCTCACCCCGCCGGGAGGGGAGGCCCCTCCCAAAGGCCTGTTCTCACCCGCCTCCCCAGCCCTGTCCCCACCCATGGCTGCGTCCCCGCTCGGCCGCGAGGAGAGGGGACTCTCTGGGGCGGGGGCCGGACTTTGAGCTGCTCCAGAGACTGGCAGTGGGGGGCGCAGCTGGTCGGGTGCTGTTCCACCCCCTGGCCCTCGGCCCCCAGGGGCCCCAGAGCCTGTATGCCCCCAGCACCATCCGCTACGCCCCCGCTGAGCTGCCTCCTACTCACCCTGGCCCTGACGGCCTGCCACCCCCAGACCACCCCAAACCCCCGCCCCCCGCTGCCTTCTTCCCCCACCTGCAGCGGATCGCCGCCCTGCCCCCCTTTAGCGGATTCTCAGCCTCTGATAGCCCCTTCCCCCCACCTCTGTCCTTCTGCGTCAATGGACTGAGAGGGGCTGCTGGCTCAGAGGAGGACTGAGGAAGAGAGAGAGAGGGAGGGAAGGAGGGAGGAAGAGAGGGAGGGAAGGTGAGGGGGAGGAAGAGGGTGTGAGGTGAGAGGAGTAGTTTGAGTGATGACAGAAGAGAAGGAGAGAGACTGACGAATAGCAGCAGAAGGAGGGAGGGTTCGGAGACTGAGAGAGAGAGAGAGAGAGAGAGAGAGAGGGAAGCTGCATGGGACATAGAAGAGAGGGAGGGAGAGAGAAACAAAGTGACAAGCCAAGCAGGAACAGACAGATGCCAACTCCACCAGAGTCATGCTCTCAGCGAGTATTGTCAACCATGCTAAGCATTGTGGGATTGCTTCCCTCCCTCCCCACTGACGCTGCTGTCTGACACTGCGACTGTGTTCATGGCCCCATCACCTCCCATCCCCCTCCCCCCACATCTCAGAAAAGCCATAATGTACATACTCTGAATGTCATAACCACAGCGATCTCTGAGAGAAACAGACTGACTGCGCCATCATAAACGTGTAATAATCTCTGAGAGGGACGGACTTGCTCTGCCGCAAGCATCGGACACTAAGCACTGAACAAGCTTCAGTGAGGCTCTTACAGAAACACGCCTCACTCTGACTCCGAAAGGCTTGGCACTCCGCCCTCATGTTTTCGGTTATGGTGAAGTGTTTTTGTCGTGTGATGAACAGGGCTGGGGGTTTCAGCAGCCGTTCAAGCTCTGCGGGATCTTCCATTGTAAAGTAACGCCGTGGGTTTTTACAACGTTCGAGATTAAACAGCGCCCCCTGCAGGAAGGACCTCACAGCACTTCAGAGCAGGGAGTGGACCCTCCTCCATCAGAGACACGCTAACCCGTTCCCCCTGTTTGCCGCCCTGTGGGGTCCTCTGGTTCTCTCCAAAAGAGCAAGTCGCTCAAGTAGCTGAGAACAAACCTGTACTCTGTGTTTGCTTTCCGCTCACTGATCCTGCGAGTTACAATGCACAGGACTGGAGTCATGATCGAAAGAGATTTCAGCCATATTTCTCAAACTACCTTGTTGTTGCTGGGTGGGTTAGTGGGGTGGGGGGGGGGGCAGGTGGACGTGCGATGAAAGGGTACAAGATGGAGGGGTTGGGGGGGTTTACAAAAATGTCCAACGGGACCAAGCCAGTTTGCAGCTACTTTGCCACCGGTTTACTACAAGCTCTGTGTGAAACAGGACTGGTTCTGCTGGACATTTCTGAATCCGGAATTTATCCTGGGTCTTCCTCCATATGAGGTTTCTAAGCACTTATTGCATATCCAATGACTTTCCTTGTACAGAATTGTGACAAACGCATAGCACTTGTAAATTCATGACCAATGTCTCACTGTTCTTATATGTGTACGACGGCTAAGAGTTACACAGGGTGTGGTCAATAAAACCCATTCAAAACGAAATTATGACTTTCTAAGAAATTCTGTCTCTGTCAAGTTGATGTGCATAGCAGCATAGATTTAGTACAATACTATGCCAACTTGTTAGCCACACCTAATTACAAATATGACAAAAAAACCCTCTTCAAATATAATTATGGAGAGATTGAGGTGTTTGATCATAATGAATGATCACCTTTGGACAAGATGGGAAGCAAACAAATGTGAAATAACTGGTGACATTTTAGAAGTTGATGAAGAGAAGAAAACAGTCCTATCTCTCACCAACACTGTGATTTTTTTTGTTTGATTGTTTGTGGATATACCAACCCCCAAACTTGAAATAAAAATAAACCACTGTAAAATAATAATAACAATAAAAGTTTTATTCAATTCGAGAAGCATACGGCCCTCATTTTTTATTGTTACTTTGAAATCTGTTTGATTACAGTTTTTCTTTATTGCTATGACACATTTCTTAAAATTATGCTCCATTTCCCAAAACACACATCTTTACAAACATCAAACTTCCATAACAAACCAAACTCTGAACTCAAAACCATGTATTCTTCAATCTAAACCAAAATTTTCCTTCAGACATCACACAATAGCCATCAAATACACACACTACAAAACAGTCATTACACATCAGTGAGATCAATTCAAAACACTTCTATAAAAACCTGTTACTGCAATGAATAATGGCGCTTGTGCATTTTTTCCTTTAGAACAACCTCTTTACATGATAAAAATAATATAAAAACTCAAAACACAAATTTATTTTCAGAGTTTTTAATCCCTCAGTGCACTGTAGTACAATAAACTGAATTTGAGTGGCGAAGTCAATGTACTGCAAAATACGCAATCGATAAAGATACATAACAATACATAGAACACAGTAAAATAATTTCCACATCTACAAATTTAAAACATAAACTGGGGAAAAAAAGTTCGTACATAAGAAAAAAAATCACATTTATTCTACTTCAGCATCCTGTCTCTAATCAGAGATTCCCATCAACATCATAGGTGATATTAGCCCTAGCCAGGCAGTGGGGAAAACATCCGTCGTACCTCTTATCCGCCCCTGGCAAGCCTCAACAGCGATATCTAAAATAATCCTCCTCAATGTCCCGGAGGAGGTGAACACAGATGTACGAGTCTCGGTCATAGACCTTCTACCTCCATGCCAAAAAAAAAACCCAAAAAGGGAGAATATACAGATAGAAAGATGTTTCTGAGCCACGAACCAGAGCAGCCTGGTGGAAACTGACATTGTCCCAAATGACAATGCAAGCATGGTTGTGCTGGTCCATAGTCGATATCCATGTTCGCGCAGACCGCAGAAGGTCGAGATTATAAAGACTATTGTGAAGTGGCTCAGATTTGGCTGCGCTCTTTGCCCAGCTTCCTTTATTGACATCCCACGAACAAAGACATCTAGAGTTGCATGAATCTCAGAATCTGTCGTTCTCCTTGCCCTTCCTCCTCCTCCCTTTTCCTCCTCCTCCTCCTCTCATGTGTCTGCCTCATCTGCCTTAAGGTCCTTCTGGACCCAAAACATGTGAGCTGACCCATTTCTCTTTTATCTATCCATCCAGAGGTCTGATTGGTGCGTGAGCGATTTCGACTCATAGTGTTTCCAACAGGGGAACTGTGTGCTAATTGACTTTGAGTTGTGATGACTTGAGTAAATGATATTGGATGTCAGTGCTTTCTAAATGAGCGCATTGTGTAGCCAGTGACATATGAAAGTATTTGTGTGACAAGTTTTTCACAAAAACTTCAACCAATCTGAATCGTGTGTGAAAACGGGAATAGCGTTTAAAGTTTTGGGAAATTGGTCTGTGTTTTAGGCAGATGGCGTTATGGTTTAGGTTGTTTAGCTAATAGGCCTAGTTATAGTGTGTAAGCAATCGAGACAAAATGTAAAAAATGGGCTTTGTGATTCTTATTGCATATGGTTTCACAGGGAGCGCGCATTTTGCGATTACTCCATTAGCCTACCGCTGAGCTTTATACTCTCTGAGGTTTGGATATTGAAAACTATAACAGTTTGATACATTACTTGTTCGCTTTATGAATACCTGATTAGATACATCTTTTTTTATTATGTATCAGTAATCTTTTCTCGTGTCAATGAGGGTGGTAGTTTCCAAGGCAGAACACAGCACCAGTGTAGAACTAAATTCTGGCTTCATCCAGTACAAATATTGACTATTCTTACTCCACACTAAACTCAAACATAATGCAATCTTTTCTTACTCCTGAACACACACATACTGCACCCTATTCTTACTCCACTCTGAACACACACACTGCACCCAATAATTACCCCACATACTATACCCTATTCTTACTCCACTCAACACACACATACTGCATCCTATAATTACCCCACACTGAACACACACATACCGCACAGGAATTCCTTTCATCCCTTTCGAGAGGATGGAGAAGCAGGTAGCGCCAGGCCTGCCGTCGAAGGTGTCTGTTCAGGAACCGGGCCGAGAGAGCAGGTGGGGTTAGGGCCATGCTTGCAAGGAGGTGAGAGAGCCCGTGACATTGAAGTCGGGTTAAATCCTGCTTTACATTCCTGTGGCAGGCCCCAGTTCATTAATGTGAGAGTCAGTCCTCCTGTCATCCGTGCGGTTGCATACTAAGCGCACCGAGCCGTTGTCGGGCAGGAGATGTGTGTGTGCGTGCGCACGTGTAACACACGCATGTGCATGTGCGTGGCCTGTGCGAATAAGGACAAGCAGCTCCACAGCACAGAAGATTCTCATTTTTTACGTACATTTATTTAGATAAATTGATTCCTGTGTGCCTTATGGTTTGTTGCTGGGGAAAAGTGCGTGCGTGTGTGTGTGTGTGTGTGTGTGTGTGTGTGTATGAGATGAATATACGGGCATCATCATTCAGCATCAGTTTTTGTAGCTTTTTACCCACATCTCATCAAACTGGACACCCTGAGATGTTCTGTACATAAGGTTCTTGCGTGCACAGTTTGTAAATTCAAAAACTAGTTAAGTTCGAGAAATCTTTTATTTTATTTTTTATTTCAACCTTGAGGGGGTTTTGGTCTGCCTCTTTTTTTGGTGAAATGTCAAAAGGAACAGTTGAGAGGATAAAAAGCAGCGGGGCGTTCACCCAAGGTGTGGCGTATGGGCGATGTGCTCCCCGCGCTCTGTCTGTTCCGCCAGCATGGAGCTGAGCCTCACGTATAGAGCTACTTTATACGCCACCGCCGTGTGCTCGGCCTGCGTGAGACGCATTCTGGGCCCCGCTATGTGTCAGGGGGGAGAGTGAGCCGGGAGTCTGCCCTTTAGACAGACGGGGGCCGCAGACCCCCTGCATGTCAAACAGAACTGCGCAGTCAGATACAAAAAAAGGGGGGGGAGGCGAGAGACTTGCACTGCACCCAGACACGCCCGGAATGAGAAAACAAGCTGCACCAAAAATCGCCAGGGAGGGGAGAGGAATGAAGGGCGCTGGGCACCCTGCCGATGAGGACACGGCCGGGCCTGGCACGGAGCGCGGGCGTGTCCTCTCCCCGGGCGACGCGCTGAGCCCCGTCATTATGCCCCAAGCAAACACGGGATCATGTGGCGAGATAATGCCCCAAACTCTGACCCCCATCGTTCCAAAAAATCCCCACGCACCCCAAGCATGCCGCGGTAACGCCACTCCATTCCCGGCCCCTGGTGGTGGAAACCCAGCTGCGGACTGTTCTGGAATGTTAATGAGCGGCTGAGTGTGATTGTGTAGTCAGACAGGCAGCTGGCGGTTCTGAAGGACACCGGTGTGTCATGGCAGTGTCCATGGTCAAGGCAGTGTGTGGACAGCATGTGGCACTGGGACAGATGCAGATCACTTAGCCACTGTGTTAATATAGAGCTGTGTGTGTGGGTTCTGTGTTCATATAGAGCTGTATGTGTGTGTACTGTGTGGGTTCTGTGTTCATATGGAGCTGTGTGTGTGTGGGTGGGTTCTGTGTTCATATAGAGCTGTCTGTGTGTGGGTACTGTGTTCATATAGAGCTGTCTGTGTGTGGGTACTGTGTTCATATAGAGCTGTATGTGTGTGTGTGGGTACTGTGTTCATGTAGAGCTGTATGTGTGTGGGTACTGTGTTCATATAGAGCTGTGTGTGTGTATGGGTACTGTGTTCATATAGAGCTGTATGTGTGTGGGTACTGTGTTCATATAGAGCTGTGTGTGTGTATGGGTACTGTGTTCATATAGAGCTGTATGTGTGTGGGTACTGTGTTCATATAGAGCTGTGTGTGTGTGGGTTCTGTGTTCATATAGAGCTGTGTGTGTGTGGGTTCTGTGTTCATATGGAGCTGTGTGTGTGTGGGTACTGTGTTCATATAGAGCTGTGTGTGTGGGTACTGTGTTCATATAGAGCTGTCTGTGTGTGGGTTCTGTGTTCATATAGAGCTGTCTGTGTGTGGGTTCTGTGTTCATATAGAGCTGTGTGTGTGGGTACTGTGTTCATATAGAGCTGTGTGTGTGGGTACTGTGTTCATATAGAGCTGTGTCTGTGTGTGGGTACTGTGTTCATATAGAGCTGTGTGTGTATGGGTACTGTGTTCATATAGAGCTGTCTGTGTGGGTTCTGTGGTAGAGCTGTGTGTATGGGTAAGAGCTGTCTGTGTGTGGGTTCTGTGTTCATGTAGAGCTGTGTGTGTGGGGGTACTGTGTTCATATAGAGCTGTCTGTGTGTGGGTTCTGTGTTCATGTAGAGCTGTGTGTGTGTGGGTTCTGTGTTCATATAGAGCTGTGTGTGTGTGGGTACTGTGTTCATATAAAGCTGTCTGTGTGTGGGTTCTGTGTTCATATAGAGCTGTATGTGTGTGGGTACTGCATTCATATGGAGCTGTGTGGATTCTGCAGTGGCCAGCAGAGAGTGGACAGTGCCTTCATCCCCCTGCTACAGCTCCAGGTCCTCCCGTTCACAAATCAAGCCAAACACTTTTTCCCCTCAAATCTGGCTTTATACATACAAAATTTCTGTACATATTGTGATTACATATTTTGTGGCTTACAGTAAGTACTATTGACAGCCATGCAGAAACAATATATCTCAAATAAAATTAAACATAAAAACCCACAGTCTGTTACATACCATAATGAGACAAAGACAGTCAGGCTCAGTGCAGGAAAATGAAAGTCCAGGAAGTCAGTGTGTTCTGTGTGGTCACCACGGGACAACCCCATCAAAGTGATAAGCAAATCATATTAAATGTGATTTTGTCTGCCTCGGCCAATATGAGAAGTCACATTGTGGATTAAAAAAAACTGGCTGTTTACTCAAGATTTATTCATGTCAGTCTGGTTGCCATGGCATGTGGCATAAGTCGGTGTGTATACGCATACGGATGTAGTTGCTGTCTGTAATGCAACCTGACCAGAAACCCACGCTATGCATGGTATTTTCATGTAAACAGGAGAGCATTTCTATGTGACCCAAACCTCTGTTCCTTGAAAAATCTAGTTAACTAGACCTCATGTTGGATGTTTCCAGACAGACAAAATGACATGCAGAGCTCTTCAGAATTGTCTGTTCTAGTTCCATTTATTTCACAGCAACAGAACGACTAAACCCCTGCCACTCGCGGACAAACATACAGAAGTCATTTTCTGACATACAGAACTAACACGGACAGACGCTCGAATTATTATTGCTGGCAGTCCACCGATTGGTTCTCCAGGGGGATGACATCAGTTTTGCGGTACAAATCTCCACCTCTTTCGGTCAGCTGTGTCTGGCATGCACGATCTCTGAAGTGCTGCCCATCATAAAGTAATTTATCTGCTTTTACCACAGTAAACTCAGATAAAATAACGAGCAAGCAATGGTGATAGAAGTGAAGAACATGGACAGATATGAATACACAGTGATTCACTTTAAAGACTTTGAGCCCCCACCCCCCCAATATACAAAATAAAACATTTTTGCTGGCTAGTTTCTAATCGCTTAAATTAACAATAAATCTAAACCAACTTAAGGGCTTTCACTTTGTTCATGTAAACACCATAGTAAATGCAGTCATATTTAGGCTCACTGTGCGTGTGTGTGTGTGTGTGTGTGTGTGTGTATACACATGCGTGTCTTCAGCGAAGCTCTGTTGGTTCAGTTATAATGAACGATTTGTAATCAGTACATTTGATACACTCCAGAACAGCACCGCCTATTGCTGTTTTTCATGTCCACTGAAAACAGACTTTTAGGCTTTTGATTAAACATAATTTTTTTTTTAATCATGGTTCTAAGAGATAGTCATAATCAGCATGTTGACCAAACCCCATCCCACAATCCTCAGCAGAGAGAGAGCCATTTACCTCCATAATGAGCAGTCATGACACAGTTCCTCCTCCTATAATACTAAGTGCTATATAAGTTTGTCGCGCCATTGGATAATTGCATGCCTTCAACACCAGTTGGTTATTTTTACAGGGCGTAAAAATCGTATGCCATTTCCTAACGTTGTCCTGCTGTCGCAGCGCAGTTGTTTTCCTCCTTTAGGAACGCCTGCTAGCGGCTCAACTGCTCCAATTAGTTAGTTAGTTGTACGAAAAGAAACTCCATGGCATTGTTACTTCTTAATCTAAAAATCACGAAAAACAACAGTGTGTAGCCCCTAAATATTTTTCTCATTACACCACGATAAATATATAAATCGCACCTAAAGATCAATCGCCTCTAACTCCAGGAGTAGTTAGTTGCAGAGTTTGTGCAAAGGGGATGGGTTCAGTGGATTGGCTGAACTGGGGGGCGGCAGATTGGAGGAGGCCAGCATAAACCTGAGGCATTCCAGAATGGGAGCCTGATGAACAGGACTTCTATTGGGCAGCCTTTTATACAAGGCCACTCCGAACCCTGCATCCTCCAATCAGAGTCTCTGTCATGTGTTCAGACTGCACTGTTGCCGGGGAAAAAAAAAAACTAAAATAAAATAATAATAATCATCATTTTGAATTATATACTACATAAATAATGAAATTAAGTAGGCACCATTGACTGTCAATGGAAACTGGGAGATATAAACGCTAATCTCAGACCATAGCCCTGTCGAGACTACAGCTCACTGTGCAGGCAGATACAGATAGAGGCTGGATATGAGATATCAGAGAGACACAGAGGGCTGTGCACCGCGGCCATGGAGACTGCGAACAGTGTCGTTCCATCCCATAATCAGTGGAGCGCCTGAAACGCTGCAGGCCTACAGTCCGGCCAGGCCAGTGTGCCACAGTGTCATCCGTGTGTTAGCAGCCTGCTCCTCGGACACTGACCCAAGATCAGCATTCGCTCTATTCACGTGACCGATGGGGACAGGATGAGGGCTATGGGATCTGATCTTGGACCAGCTGTTTGGAGCAGGGTTTAGGTTGAGTCCTTAGCTGCCATGGGGACATGCCAGAGGTCAGAGGTCAGAGGTCAATCAGTACTGTAACTGCCTGTTCCAGCCTGTCTCCCTCTCCCCACAGACACACTCCACACCCTAAAGGCAAGATTGTGTTTCCAGCGGTCGTAGAACACAGTGATGCTGCAGCTGAATTTTGGCGTCACTGATGCGGAGACACCACGCTCTTCACAGACCATCTCTGCTGCAGTCCTGAGTCACAGAACAGCAGAATCACTGAGAGAGGTCACAACTTCGGCAGGCTTGCAGCGGTATCATTGAATTAGAGGAATGTGGAAATAATGAATACGGTTCTTAAAACTAACATATATATAAACTGATTTATGAAACCACACTATACGATGCTATGATGCCAAAATGTCACAACTGCTAAGTAGCTCTGCTGTCTTCACCCATTGATTGTTAAATTAAAAGTATATTCGTACATATTTCGATCAGCAGCAACTTGAACAATACTTACAGAGAGTCAAATGTAGTAAACCTAAAAAAAATGTGGCCATCATATCGTTGTACTGCTCTCCTGTAGTGTATTCTAATGCGTAACACACACACACATGCACACAAATGCGCTCACTACACGCAGCACACACATATGCACAACAAACACACACACACCGAACACACCCGCCGGACACACCCCCTGCACCCACAAAAGCACAGATCCAATCAGAAACAGCTCTTTCAGTAGACCACACCCCCAACATCAACAGCCACCATTTCCTTTAACACTGGAGTGCTGGCTGTCCCTCGTCAGTGGGGTACCCTTCCACCGAGTGGGGGGGTGCCTCACTTGTCCTGTCTCTTGCCGTCCTCCCTGCGGCCGCCGCAGTCCTCGCACTCGGCCGCGTCCTCGCCCTCCTCGTCCTCGTCGTGGATGATCACCTCCAGCTGGCCGATGTACAGCGATACCGCGCAGAGCCAGAAGAGGGCGACACTGGTCACCACCAGGCCGTGCATGAGGACGGCAGGGAGGGACAGGAGCATGATCCGCCGCAGAGCGAACAGGTTCCCCACGTATGACGCCCCGCCGAACGTCACGCACAACCCGCCCAGATAGAAGAACGCTGCAGGGATAAAACAGACAGCGCCACACGGTCACATCCTGCTTGTGACAGGTAATCCACCACTGGTCAATCAGACTGGTGATGGACAATGGACCTATCCAGCTTGCCTAAACATCAGGGAATCTGCGCAAATGCAGACAAGCAGTCACAGTCCCTAAGAACCCACTTAACTACAGAATAACACATCATAAACACAATCAGACAACCTTTGACTGAGTTTAGACTTGAGCTCAATTATCACTGCTTAAACAGACGAATACATCTGAATAACTAATGACAGTGAAGCATCATGGTAACAAAAACATGTCAGTGGCTGAATGAGGCGATCCAATCACAACTATTAACCATAGAGAACGGTCATGTGATTGGTTCACGTGAGTCATAGATTTAAGATTAAATTACATTTGAGTATTTTTGCGACTCACGTGAAATTTACATATAACTTATTTGGAGAGCTCATTCCACAAACATCTGCCACAAATAGACTCTGGCCTCAAACTCCATGAAAGCAAGCTTCTAGAGTTGTCAGTGGCAAGAACAAACTCAAAATGTGAAGTAGAAGGAAAGCACCTTCGCGAGGAACCAGACTTGGTTACCAGACTACACTTTTAACTTGATACTTTTAGCTTGGTACTGAAGCAGGAGACCAAACACCTGTCTCAGCCATAAAGTGACAGTGTCTCACCTAAGAAATGACTCATCACACTACATTAATTCAGTTCTGTTCAATTTTATCAGTATATCACTTTTTAAAGCATAAATTGTCAGAGAGCAGTTATATTGATCCAAAGCCTGGGGCCCCCTTAGAGCAAACCAAGGGAACAGTGGCAAGGAAAAACTCCTTGATTAACAGGAAGAAACCTTGAGCAGAACCCAGCTCAGAGGGGGAGCCCATCTGCTCTGGTCAGCACTGGGCAGACAAAGGGTTAAATAAAAGTGTACTAATGACTGATTTAAGTTCTATAAACAATAATTCCACATATAGCAGCTTCATGTCAGTCATCCGCACTGGCAGGAGAGTTCCTGAACGCCTTTGTGAAGGGGCAGCAAAGTAATTGTGTATGTGGGGAGTTACTGTGCTCTTACCGTATGCAGCCTCTCGGCCCACATCACTCTGCATGAAAGCGATTACACCTATTCCCGTGGCCAGCAAGCCATTGCGGAACCAGGACAGGAACCCTGAGGGGAAAAGAGCGGGGCTGAGAGACCAGGGGACACATTTTACGGTCGCACCATGTAAACAAATGAAGCTACCGTATTCCGACAGGAGCCAGATGACAATATTTGCATAGCCATCTAACACCACATATTACAAATCGCGTTTTATGTATGTTTTGAAACAGTATAATACAAAAATACTCGGGTGTTCAGTGACTAGCTACCGGACGCAAACTGGACTTACCTCCCCTATTCGCAAGAAACACACAAGTTTACAGCATTATAGAAGATATAAGCATAGAGAATTGTCAGCTTACCTGTCTCATGGGACTTCCTCAGCATCTGTAAAACAATGACGAAAGAATCGTCAACCACAGGGCAACCACCGACCTGTACTTACAATTCCTACATGAAAAATAACCCAGTTGTAATGTAGGGAAATTTCCGTATTGTGGAGATAGTTATATTTCACCGCCGGGTATAACTCCAAGTGTTCACCAGCCAAGTAGTTGGCAAGCTTCATTGTATCAGTTATGACAGAAAAATAATGATCACTGCTTATACAGATTTTGATGCGTTTACAGTCTAATAACTTACTGCGCATTTATTACACGTACAAATGAAGATGCCTGCATTCTTAGTCGAGTCTTGACTTCCCTCATCTATGCACATTAACAAAGTTTCGACCAAAGGGCATTTGATGTTTGCATCGGCTAACTTTCTCCTGCACCGAAGAGATAAGTTGTACGACAAAGCAGACCGCATGCGAGGCTTCTATAAGAAATTGGTTCTCTTACTGTTGTACTTTTTTAATAATTTTATTAAGAGCTATTTACCAATGCATCCGCCTTATCGAGTTCTGTTAAATGAGGCTGCTCCACGATCCGCGTCTTGCCCCACGACCCTTTCTCCCCGACCCGGGAGTGCGGAGTCAGGGTGAACCTTCGCAATGGTGCCCCGGGATGGAGTGGCCCAGCTCGCCTCAGATACCGACCGAACTGAGACGCGATCCGGGGCAGTTGCCTGCAAGCAAACCAGCTAACAGCCGCCATAGCCACTTGAAACCAAAACACAACCTTTACTCGACCTGTGACCTATCGCCGTGCGAACGACGACATGAGGAGGCTTTTCGTGTTTTAAAACAGCTTCATACGACTGCAGCGCCATCTGCTGTATACTAAAAAAATGCACGGTCCTCCATTTGACATTTTACGTATATAATTGTGTTTGTTGATGTGAAGTTTTTCAATCAAGATGGAACAAACGTATTCAGTGGCGTAAGGTCTCGACTCTTTGCGACTTAAACTCAGTTCACGGGACTTTATTCTGTGTAAGTATAGATTTTGGCCACAAGGGGGAGACCATGGACTAGTAATCACAAAATTGAGATCCCAGACAGCATTAAACCTAATTTCGGTTATTCCTATCGGATAATATACAGTGTATCTTTTCCTTTTACATTGGATTACGATAACTGTTTCCCTCCACTACCGTTGACGTAAATGACGCGTCTCAGTGAAGGGCCAAAGATATCCAATTGGCAATCACTTTCAGTGCAGCCTAGGAGCATTGATCTCAGGTCAGCACTCTGCAGAGTTAAGACATGCAGACTATGAACCTGATCCTGTTCTGAGACACTCAGTGGCCAAGTTCTACTGAGTTGGGGAGGGACCATCTGAGGGTGAGTTTAGTGGCTAATCAAATGGTTTGAGATCTTTGCTTTTTGTATTTGTGTGTATAAGATGAGTTCATTTGAGGATAAGTTCCAATATGTGTGTGTGTGTGTGTGTGTGTGTGTGTGTGTGTGTGTGTGTGTGTGTGTGTGTGTGTGCGCACGCGTGTGCATTTGTGTTTATGTTAGTGTTGTGTGTGGTTCCTTCCTGTGGAGTCTTGTTTTGGTGTTTCAGGGGCTATGGCTGTATTACCTGACAGTGGGCTGGTGTGAGGTGAGAGTCCCAGGAGACGGGGGGTGTGGGTCTGTCAGAGGAAGAGCCAAAAGGAAGGAGAACCCTTTGATACAAAGAGCCTCTTGACCTTGTAACTGGTCCCCCACCCAGTCAAGGCATGACACAACCTCCCCCCCACCCCATGCAAACAAGAACCCCTCAAGCACAAGCTGCAAAGCATGCTGGGAGTTGCCTGAGGCGTGTTGTTTGGCCAAGCATCCGCAGGAGAGCGAACTGTTAGGAAGCGCTTGAAGTAAATATATATTTTCCATCCTTTTCTCCAATGAATGCAAACTACATATTTCTTATGCAGTTCCTGCTTCCTTTTACCAATAAGGCAGCAAGCTCTGTGAGGATCTGTTTTAGGTTGAAGATATGATATGCACAGTGGTGTAGAGGTAGCTGGGCTGGTGAGTATACTATAGCCCATAGGTATTAATGGTAATAAGGCTAATAGGTGAGTATACTGTCTGAGGAGGTGGGCATACTGTAAATCCAAAGACCATATGTATTCATGGTAATATGGCTAATAGGTGAGTATACTGTCTGAGGAGGTGGGCATACTGTAACTCCAAAGCCCATATGTATTCATGGTAATATGGCTAATAGGTGAGTATACTGTCTGAAGAGGTGGGCATACTGTAACTCCAAAGCCCATATGTATTAATGGTAATAAGGCTAATAAGTGGGCATACTGTCTGAGGATGTTGGCATACCGTAACTCCAAAGCCCATATGTATTCATGGTAATACGGCTAATAGGTGAGTATACAGTTTGTTTCTTTAATATAAAAATTATAACAATATGTCTGACTTGTGAGGCATGCCGCATGCATCAGTGCAACAAGTTTCCTGTGTGTGTGTGTGTGTGTGTGTGTGTGTGTGTGTGTGTGTGTGTGTGTGTGTGTGTGTGTGTGTGTGATGATGAGTATTGTGTGCAGACTGTTTGAAAGGTGGCTTTGTTCTTTGTCTGGCCTTTTCAACCTTTCTCCAGACTGTACGACCTGGTTTCAGCCCTGAGCATGCTAACACTATTATAAGTGAGCTGGAGGAATAAATCCCTTAACGTATGTCATGCTGTTGCTTCAGATTAGCGCCCTTCAAAGACTTAGCCATACATAAATAATGAATTGAATCTATTTCAATGTTTAGAAGTATTGTATCAAGCTATTTGATTTTTGGAAAAGATCATTGCATTGTATAGTACTGGACTTTTTTATTAATATGAAATAGATCTGGGATGTCCATCTATTCATGAACTTATGAGTTTGTATGTGTATGTATGTCTCTGTAATATGTGTGTATATACATGTGTGTCTGAGAGCTGCTTGAGTATGTGTACATGTGCGCAATTCCTGAAGCATGTGTGTTTGTGTGCTGACATGTGTGAATACACATTCGTGTGAATGTGTGTGTGTAGGTGTAGTGTTTGCTAGTACAATGAGAGGTGTAGGGGAGAAGCAGCTGTCCTTCAGCGTGTGATGTCATCAGGCATACTCTCCTACACTCGCCCACGCACAATGCCACACACCTCCACAGTTTCACCCCATCTCCGTGGTGACAGGTCCACTTACCCGCCCCCCCGCGTCCTGAGTGACAACGCAACCCCCACCTCCCCACCTGTTCTCTTCCCTGGTATCCAGCGCTTCTCCGCTGAGTCCCTCACCCTTCCCCCTCCGTTTCTGGGGACCCTCCTGTCCCACACATTGGTGGGAGACATAAATACCTCCCAGCTACTCTAATGCATTGTATGAGAAACGTAAGCACAGTCCCACAGTGACGCCCAGACAGAGTCCTCTCAGAGAGCACAGTTCTGCTTTCTGTCTGTTACAGTGTCTGACACAGTATAATATTCATAAATGTGTGAATCCAAGTAATGTTTGACGAATGCCAACTTAGTCTAACCAATACCTCCACCATGTTATTTTATCCACACAGCGAACTGTGTAGTGGATGGAAGTATGATACATTATTCGTTACATGCAAGGAGAAGGCAACATATGAACCTTACGTTTTCATTTACAACAGCGAGTTTTAAAGAGGAGGCAGTATTTTCCAACGGATACAGTGAGTCACTGGATGCAGTCACTGCGGTTTCATCAGTGTGATGGGTGAATCACTGAGAGAGCTTAGCCGTTGGGGCAATACTGCAACCTCCTCAAACACACACACACACACACACGCATGCACACACACACATTACCCACATCTCTCCTGATTGACTAACAGTCATTCTGTTGTGATTCAGACAGTGAAATCAACGCAGGAGTATTACGACACCGTGGTGCAGTGCTCTTAAAATGACCTTATTACAGAAAAGGGTAAGAAAAGGGTCCGTATGAAAGCAGTCCTTAACAAAATTAATTTTGATCAGAGAATGACAGGAAGGAAAGAGAGGATGTGGTAGACAGAGACGGATTAGACTTTGGAGGATGGTAAGCTTTTCTCTCAAAGTCTCAAGAAAGAGTTGCCATTTTTGTGGCCAAATACCAAAACACCTGATCAAGGTTTCCGTAATTCTGTGGGTTATGTAACCTGCTCTTATCTCCCTTTCATGTCCATCGGTGTTGCCCTTTACAGTACCTGCTGGGCAGAGCTGCAGGCAGGGAATTATGGGTAATGATGCTGAGACAGAACAGCACATATGGACTCAGCATTTTCTGCAATCAAACCGAACAATTTCCATGCTCATTTCCATGACATTTTTAAGTAAGACTATGCTGCATTTTACCATCATGTCCATCCCCACACAAATGGCAGCCATTTTGGCTCTTGCCCCAGGTGTGAAATGAGAAGCCAAAATAGCTTGTGTGTCAACAAAATGTAACCATCAGCCACAAATAACAGCTACAGCTAACGTGACACATCACTAAATGCCACAAAAACCATTGTCTCTTTCATCTACAGTTAAGGAGGTCATAATTTTGCACATGTTTTGCTAGTCTCCCCC
This sequence comes from Albula goreensis, assembly GCA_022829145.1. Classification (NCBI taxonomy): domain Eukaryota; kingdom Metazoa; phylum Chordata; class Actinopteri; order Albuliformes; family Albulidae; genus Albula; species Albula goreensis. The sequence continues at coordinate 2,031,151 of CM040751.1, forward strand.
CTGTGGTTTTATTGATTCAGTGCGAAAATGGCAGCAACCATATTGCCCCTTTAGTCAAAGAAGCTCACAGTGTACTGGAAAATGTTAACCATATGTGAAAGGAGACATGATTTAAAGAAGCCCAGAGCCAAACAGTCTATCCTGTGTCCCACTATTTCCTGTTTTAGTCCCAGCTCTTCTCAGCAAAACCCCGAGATGGACAAATGAAGTTCGGTATGGCTGTGCCAGCAGAAAGAAAAACTATTCACCAAATACAATAAATGGGAAATGATCATACAGAATACAAATGTAAAAAAATACAAAATAAAATCTAAGACTGCAAAATTCAGAAAATGTAAGCAAACTTTATTTTTTAATTGTTTCAAATCTCTATTGCATTAGAACAATGTACACAGCTTTAAAGCATTTTCATTTTTAGTTCAGTTTTTCTCGCCTCTGAAAATAAAGTGCATTTTCTCCTTTTGAACTGCAGCGAACACACATAGCCCGGCCGCACCCACATCACGCAGCGTGTCCAGTGCTTTATGACAGCTTCCTCGGAAAGTGCAGTTTCATCTGTTTGCCTGCATCGGTTTCGTTTTTTGGCTTCTCTTCCACTTGTGCCGTTTCCTCCCTTCAACCTGACCCCAAAATGGCCGCTGGGCCACATGATCCCCTGTAGACACAGGCCAGGCCCACCACATGGATTAGGGAATTCTTTGGGGGATATTTGAACCAAATGTGTCTTTTAGTTGAGGACTGGGCTGAATCCATGACTGGAACCTGGACCCCCATGTGCTCAGAACGGAGGGGAGGGTGCTACTTAGCTGAGCTACTGAAAGAATTAAAGTAGTCACACACATCTAGCTGGAGGTTTTTCTGAAAACTAGCCTGGGGCTCTGCTGAGTGCAGGGTCATTAAGGTGCTAGTGTTCTGTGAAGGCTGGCTGTGGTCAACACTACACTGAAAATACAAAGAGCTGTCCCCTCCTCTGTCCACTGTTTATATCGACACAGTATGGTTTTCCAGAATAATGAAGTTTATGGTTTCATATAAATATGGATGTGCTTACAAGCAACACAGTGGTTTCAAGACTGTATGACTACTCTGTAACTGTGCATACATTTACAAGTGACTCAGGTCCTGTCAACCGCACGTCAACCAGTGACATGCCCTTGTGGAAATGAAACACATTTAATATGTAAAATATATTCTTAAGATAGGAACAGATCTTGCAAACTTCACAATTAATGGAAAAAAAAAAAAGATTGCAGATTACAACCCATTCAAAACAACGCTGTGAAATACATCTACCATTATGTTCTATGAAAAAATCATTTATAGTAAAAATATGAGAGTATATTCCATTTCCGTAAGGGATGCTGGGTAGTGGCATGCTGGAGGAAGGAGGGAACTACACCACAGCTCTTTAAAGGAGCAATGTTCATTCATAAAGCTGAATAGCCACAGTAACCAAGTAGTGATTATAGAATTTGAGTTAGAGGAATCCCACACCCCAGCTTGTTTATTACGTATTTGGAATTGTAAAATCTGTGTTGTGTGTCACTCCACTGTCTGTATGCTATCATGACCCCAGACCGGTCAGCAAGTGAGGGCACGTAGCCAGCCCCAGGCACATGAAAGAGGGTCAGAGTTTTAATGAGATGACAGTTATAGTGCGGTAAACAGCCTCCTTGGCGGAATTCTCAATGCAGGACATAGCCCAGGCCTGAGCGAAGGCTAAAATCAGAGCTCTCCACAAATCCATATCAAACTTTTCATTCCATTTTCCCATTTTAATTACAAATAAACACTGTTTGACTGATGATGAGGAGCCTTGAGTGTAGCCGAGTACGCCTGAAGTTTACTGTCACACTCCTCCTTAACCATGAGCGTACGGACGGCCAACGGATATTCCCCCTCCCCTCCTGAAGAAGTGCTGGGGGTGGGCAGCTTAGTGCATTTCAGCAGTCAGGACATTCACAGATCCAGGTGGGGGTTCGTGTGGGGCAATGCAGACGCACGCAGAGACCCGCGTCCAGCTGCTCGCAAAGAGAAGCTCTTGACCCTGTTTGCCGAGTGGGAATCACGGCTGGCGGCCCTCGAAAGCAATGCCAGCCATCAGCTCAAGAACGTCTGTTTCCCACACGAGAAGGCCATACAGTGTTTGATAAGGAAGGAAGGCTAATGGGTTCTGCAGACGAGCCTCTTTCTCTCTCATACATACAACCAAGCACGCACACTGCGTCTAAACCAACTCCCCCTGCCACTGGCACACACACACACACACAAAGTCACACACTCCCCTGCATTCTTTTACATGTGAGTGTAAACATCGCTGCATACAACATTTCAGAGTGGGAAGTGTCCATGTTAATGGTCAGTTGGACGGGACTGCCCTGCTTTGTTAGCTGGCTTAGGCATATTCTCCATGAAATTTTTGCACTTAAAAAACACTAAAGCAACTAAAGCAGGACTTTGCTGTCCAATCCACACGGCGTACATGACAGGTATGAGACCGCCTCTCATGACGTGCTGCTGAAGACATCGTCCAATCAGAGAGACATACCACGGTGAGTAAAGGCCACTTCGTCCAGGACAGCAGGAACCAATGAGGGTGCAGGACCCCAGGGCGGCAGGTTGATCACCATGCCAACAGAGACCCCCTGCAGCTGAGGGAACCATAGCGACCCAGAGGACAGCAGAAGAGAGCAATAAGCCAACACCCAGGTCTGAGAATATGGGCTGATTGTTGCAGTACCTCTACCTCACCCCTAGGGTCAGACCTACACCTGAGGCCTAGGGAGAGGATGAGCGTGGGGAAACATGTAAATGACAGAGCAGGCAAGTCCAAAGGGACGCACGTCCGTCTGGTGAGCGTCGAGGGTTTTGTGGGACTCGCTTCTGGTCTTGCTACAGAGGACGGAGACTTCTGTTCCTTCCACAGTGAGGGGTGTTTGGGGCGTGGAAGAAGGGGTCACCTGACTAGCTTCTGACTCCCTCCACCCACTTCCTGCCCTCCTGAGAACCAGTCGCAGGTCCAGGAGGAGATTCTCCACCCAGCCAATCAGGCGGCGTGGCAGGAGAAGGAGGCGGGAGGGTGGGCGGGATGGGGGACGGAGGTGGGGTTCTGCGTGTGCCCCTTGATAATTAGTCTATTAGCAGCACAGATAGGCACAAATGTGTTCGGAAACACTGCTGAGATCGGCTGCTTCCAGCTGATTCCCGGTTTAAGTCTTGCTGCTTTGAGTGACAGGCACTTGAACGCCCTTCTGCCCCGTTGCTGTGGGAACAGAGACAAGTTAAAAGCAGACAGAAAAACATCAGTGAAATAACAAGCGAAGAAAGACCTCCCAAAACATGAATCTGAAATTATAACACGTTCAAAACTGTTACATAAAAAGGAGACAGACGGGCAATTTCACACCCACTAGTGTCTGGACTTTCAATGAGGTTTCGTTTGAGACAAAAACGCCTCACGATCCTGCAAGGAGAACTCTAAACTGCCAGAAATGTTCTTGCTGTTAAAAAGCCGAGCGAGACTCACCCAGTCTGTACTTTTCTTTGGCTTCCGCCCGCTCCTTGGCGTCGAAGTACCAGACTGTGATGGCATAGCTGTCAGGAACAGGAGAGGACACAGAAAGGGTCAGAGTGCACCTCTTCTGCAGGGCTGTCACTGCATAGTAAGGATGATGTCACAAGCAGAAAGAACACTGAGTGGGCACTTGCTCTATGGGAGGCTGTGATTGGACAGCTAAGAATTATGTCACAACATGAAAGTCTGCTAAAGGCTCACAAACTGGCAGTGGGTTTTAGTAAATGTTTACTCAAAGCAAGGACATGAAGCCATACATAAAACCAAGTGTTAGCTATGGAGCCTGATAACAAGGAGCTGCAAGGTGACAAGATGGTGTGGCGTGCTCAGTCGATAAGATCACACAAGTAAGCTATGCCATCTATCAGGCTATCTGTCTAGTATGTGTAGCTGCTAATGCGTGACAGCTACTGGATTTCAAATGGATTTGGATTCTTTACTGACTGTGTTGCTTGCTGTTTTGTTAGCATGACCTGGCTGAGGGATTTATCAGTGCTAGCAGTGTGAAGCGGCTCTGCAGCTCACATCACCTCACCAAGACTGTGACATCACAATGGAGGAGCCATTATACGCTGTAAAGGGAGAGGAAGTGTGGGCTGAGAGTGAGGTCTGAGGCTGGCTAATCAGCCTGCTTTAGGGTTACAGGGCTACGTCTGTGTGGTAAACAGGGCACCGAATCTGCCCGGTGATAGCAGAGAAAGTCATGATGGAGGAGAAGAGCGTTTGGATGGGGATGCAGAGATTGATGGAGAGATGAGAGGGAGGGAGGTGCGCAAGCAGGAAGGGGTTAACGCTAGGCTACAGGAGTGCGGTGTTAGCGGTGCAGCAGTGGGCCAGCAGGGCCCGATTTGTTTATTCCTGTCTGTCCCCTGAACACGAGCGCTGCAAGTGAACCGCCAGCCGCGAGCGTTCAGGAAAGGCGTATTTCCTGCGCTCAGCCCCGCCCCGGCCCCCAGCTGCCAGCCAACCCCCGCCCCCCCCCCCATGCCTCCTCAGCATCTCCTTTCTCTATATCTCTTCATCTCTCACATGAGAATTCCCATCCATTCAGTTTCAAAAATGACTTTCTTTAAGGGCCACCTTTTGAGCGCAAGTGTAATTTTCAGGACGGCTACCGGCGCTCTTCAGTTTTATTTAATTACATTTGGCTGCTGTGGTCAGGCACAGCCCGACTGACAGCTGCTTGGTCTATTTCATTCAACCAATATCCCCGGGGTTGCATTTTTCAAACAACGCCTGACGCAGGCAGTAGCTTTTTGTAAGAAATGACAAAAAGCTTGTGAATATGGAGAGGATGGCGGAGGGATTTTTACTAAGGGTTTGAGGAAGCATACTGCCTTGTCTGAACTTTCGGGGTAATCCCCTGCACACTGTGACTCTGGGGGGTGGATAATTTGGTGAGAGGTCATGGAGGGGAAGCCGGGGTGTGTGAGGGAAGTGGATGTGGTTTCTGTGACCGAGGCTGTGGTGACAGGAGGCTCTGAGACCGGGCTGCGTGGGCCGGCAGCCATTACTTCTCTTTAAGAACAACTACACTCACCTCATGACGCTCACCCATCCCTGCTCAAAGCTCCGGCGTCTCTTTAACTTAAAAATCTGAGCTCTCCCCACGTACTGTTTACAGATATGCAGGGTACGGCCACAGGGGTGGGGCTGTGGCTCAGTGATTAAAAAATGATTCATTATAAATAAAAATAAATAATTTGCATTTAATTGAAATTTTGTGGTTGAGCAAAATTGTCAGTACTGTACTGTACTGAAATGGTAAACTAAACGTATTCATGTAAGAACATGTATGTATAGTATTGCGTACACAGGGTGGGGTTCTGCCATACTGTGCACTGATCTGTGAGTGACAGGGTGGGGTTTGGGGTGGGGTTGCGCCGTGGTAGCTCACCGCTGGGCGTAGGCAGGCTTCACCTCGTGGGGGTTGCGGCGGTCGGACCAGAAGATGAGCAGGCGGTCAAAGAGAGGCTCAATGCTGGCCACCACATTCTGACCCTCGGGATAGATCTGGAGGAGGCCCCCATGAACCTGGGAACACACGCACACACACACACATACACACACACACACATCTGTTAGTGATGGTGTAGGGTTTGGGGTGGGATTGAAATGAGAGCGAATTACTGGCTTTATTGTTAATTAAGGAGGATAAATGGGAACAGGTTTATCATAACGATCAATATAAAGGTAAAGTTCGTTCCTCCCCTGTTCTGTGTTCAAGAGCCACTGATGAAAGAGCCCATGTAACACAGGTGATGGACTGGGGCCTACCTTCACATCCCAGTTCTTGTTCAGATAGTAGATGCAGGTGACACAGCGCCCGTCGCCGTTGGGGTTGTCCACATGGCGCACGTAGCCCGCCCCGTTGCCAGGGTAACACGCTACCATTGCCTGGGGGTCGAGGAAGGGAACACGGTAAGAAGTAGACCACATACAAGTTGCACATGCGTACCTATTTCACATACACTCAGACGGAGACAGCAGCTCAAATTTAGTATTGCTTTCGTTTGGCTAAACCCTTTGCTTCACATCAATAATCATTCATCAATAATCAAGTCTCCCTATGAAAAATAGGACATGTAAAAAATCCAAATTTCTTTTGAAAGCAGGTGTTCCCTCCTCCTAACATTATAAGGCGGCCATGTTCTGCCCTCACATCTCATATCCGACTGCTGTGCAACGATCGCATCAGTTAATCATCTTAATACCACGAGTAACATTTCTGAGCATGTGGACTGAAATTTTCAGGCCAGGCATAATTATTAGCCTCTCAGCTTTATGACATTCATTAACGCAAGATTAAAAATTAATTTCAGGTTTGAGGGGGAATTTCCCCCCTTATGAGCAACAGGGGGGCATTTCAAAGATTTGGGTGGGAATGTGAATCAGGGACAGCTGGTAGCGGTAGAGGTGGTGTAACAGACATGACAGACAAAATTATGCAATATTCTTTTGTCTTTTTGCCAATATCCATTATGTAGAAATCTGAAAATCAAAAACAGAAAAAACTATAGACTTAACTTTAAACTGTTAAAGTCTGAACATGTTCGACTTTAAAAAATTAATGTTCCTTTTCTACTGCTCATAGCTCAACTTCATCTGCCTCTACTCTGTTGCTCTTATGAAGTCAAACTTCCCCACTGCAGGGCCCGGTAATGACCGTCAGACTGGTCAGGGTCTCATTCATAAAAGAATTCCTCAACTTTGTGTTGGCTGTTTTCAGGAAACCCGTCAACTGCTTGTAGTCTGGAGATTGTGCTGTTGATAACGCTTTGGACATTAACAAGTGGACAACAAACGTTTCACATCTGCCCCTAACCCTCCCTATAGTGCACACTGTCACACACTGTACCATACTCTGCCCCTAACCCTCCCTATAGTGCACACTGTCACACATTGTACCATACTCTGCCCCTAACCCTTCCTATAGTGCACACTGTCACACACTGTACCGTACTCTGCCCCTAACCCTCCCTATAGTGCACACTGTCACACACTGTACCGTACTCTGCACCTAACCCTCCCTATAGTGCAGTCACAAGCTATACCATACTCTGCACCTAACCCTTCCTATAGTGCAGTCACACGCTATACTATACTCTGCACCTAACCCTTCCTATAGTGCAGTCACATGCCATACCATACTCTGCACCTAACCCTCCCTATAGTGCAGTCACACGCTATACCATACTCTGCACCAAACCCCCCGGCCCCCCACACAGCGCACACTTTCACATGCTGTACCATACTCTGCACCACTCTATAAAAAGCTTGCAGGCAGGGTGTCAGAATTTTTTTCCCAGGCTATTTCCTTCCTGTCATCAGTGTGTGACTGTTTACTCTATACATGGGCTCCTTAAGAGAGCTGTAATTTAACATGAGGGCAGCATGGGGGGCGGCTCACACAGTTTCCACCCCCCAGGCCTTTCCTGTACCTGGCTGAGAGAACAGAGACAGAGTACTGCCTTGCACAACAACTTCCTGCCAATCTACACATTCAGCTTACAATAGGGGGGAGGGAGTGACAAAAAAAGGGGTGAGCCAGTGCTTTGGACAGAGCCACCTGCCTGCACTCTGTCCATTCGGTCTAAAATTAGAGACCGTGCCTTCAAGTGGTGGCAGTCATGCACTCCCTTTCAGCCAAGAGCTGCATCATCACAGCCCTGTGGCTCCTCCCCCTGCCTGGCCAGCCACGCCCACCCCCACTCTCTCCACCCCCTCCAATCACTTAACCCCTGCACTGCCTGAGAGAACGCCCACATTTCACACTGCTAGCGTAGCGGCTAACAGTAAAGCACACACAGTTGGGCAGCCTTGCTCTCAGATCTCCAAACTCAGACACACAGTCATTCAAATGGCATGTCTTTGTGCCTGCTGCTGCCCAGCTGTTTGCTCTTAAATGCACGGTTAGACAACAAGATCAATTAAGGATTCAGATTTTCACTGGAGCAAAGCTGTTTCAGAGCTGACCCGTCTATACAGGTGCTTAACGCTTACTGCACCTTAACACCAACTTACATGAAAAAGGCATTAGTTTTAAATGAATATCATACTGAAACATCACAAAGCGATATGCATAAAGCAGGTATGAAGGCTGTGAATGTAATGGGACCGCCACTAGCCACTGTCAGACACTCACTGGGTCACAGAGAGGAGGTCCAGCCAGGACTGACCTCTGACTGCATGCTGACTCTGTTTTACTGGTTTCAAATGGAGTAGGTGGCTTGCTGTGCTGGCAGAGGCAGGAATGAGACAGTCAGGTTTTGTGTGTGTGTGTGTGTGTAGGGGGGTTGGCATGTACACCGTGTGCCAGGCATGCCCTGCCAGCCCTGTGAGCACTGGGTGGGGGTGGGGGGGGTTAGGAATTCAAGCGATCAGGGTTCCTCTGTGGGTCTGAGGAGGCGATACAGTCTGAGTCCTTATCAGGCCCGGGAGAGAACGCTTCATCCCCCTGCCGCCTAAACAACCCCCCACGCCCCCCACCCCCCGGCCCCGGTTATCTGCACCCCCATCATCCCATTATACGCACAGAGGACGTAAAACACTACTGCTGCCGCTGGGTTACAATCCTCCTACTGCTGCCGCTGGGTTACAATCTCCTACTGCAGCCGCTGGGTTACAATCCACCAACTGCTGTTGCTGGGTTACAATCCTCCTACTGCAGCCGCTGGGTTAGAATCCACCTACTGCTACCGCTGGGTTACAATCCACCAGCTGCTGCAGCTGGGTTAGAATCCACCTACTGCTACCACTGGGTTACAATCCACCAACTGCTGCCGCTGGGTTATAATCCTCCTACTGCAGCCGCTGGGTTAGAATCCACCAACTGCTGCAGCTGGGTTAGATCCATGACTACTACAAATAGAGTACAGTGTTGTTATCGCTACCACCACGGCTACTACACATGCAGTTCAGCCTCAGACGTATGAAACTCTGGAAACTTTAACCAAATGTACAAGCACCATATAAACTCAAAGGCAGTGCTACAACATTTCCTTTTCAGTTTCTAACTAGCCATGATAAAGACCATGATTCTGAAAAATTAACTGGCTATAAAGCGGGTTTGCAAAATAGAGGAGTTAACCCTAAAAATGTAGGATTGTGAACGCACATATCCATTTGAGGTAAATGAACGCCTAGCCAACTAGATGGAAAAGTAGCTAAACACAGTTAAAGAGATGAAAATTAATCTTAACCCCCGCTACCATACAAAGACATGCTGACTGGCCCTGATCAACACTAGGCCAGGCTAACGAGACACCAGCATCCAAGACGAGGCTACCTTAAATAACACTCAACACACCACACTCCCCTCTGATGTAAGTACTAGTCAGAGCTGGGAACGGGAGAAGCTGACCACAGTATTGACCACAAAATGACCGCTGAGGACTCTGACCACAGTGTGAAGTGTGGCTGTGGTCTGTGAGGTCTCTGGAAACAGCACCGCAGTAGCAGTAGCCAGGGCAAAGGAAACCTGTCCAAGGGGCATCTGGTGAAGGATACTGTCACTGGGGGCTTCCCAGAGGAGGGACAGAGGTGACTGCTCCTGTAACCTCATCCTGCACAGAGCGCAGCGGGTCTCTCAGAACACATGGAGAAGAGCAATGCGATGACAGCCAGTTACCATGGGTTACCACGGGTTTATATTGGGGACGACAGCAAGGGCCCTCATTGCGCTCAATGAGCACTAAAGCGGGCGCGTAAGGCGCTCTCTACAGCAGGGGCTCAGAGGGATGCGGGAGGGACATGCAATGCAAAGAAGTGCAGGTCTATGATTAAAAATTACGCTTGCGAGTGTTGAAACGTACGGAAAAGCTGGCGACCCTGTAGGCCTCAGGGATTTCAGTTTGAGACCTTTGACTTTGAGTCTGAAATTTCATTTCACTGCTCTGAGAGTGATTTGCACTCTGTAGTTACTGTTGGCAAGGCGATTTACATTCACCTGAGTGGCTCTGTCTGTTCCACTCAAACAGACCACTCTGGGCCCGACAGCGACTGCAGCCAGACTGAGAGACGATCCAGCTATATACACACCGCTTTTAATTAAGACTGAATTAACCTTACTTTAAACTAGACATTTTCCTAAATAAATGTGCGCTCAAAATATCCGAAAATGAACCCTCAGAACACTGCTTGGCCCCGTCCATCTAGACATATTATCTGGGTTTATTTTCTTACAGTACCGCTTTATGCATTTTGAACTGGCGGTTAATAAAGACTTCAGCTTACACACAATTACCCCTTGACCGCGTACTATCTGTCCTGTCAAGTTCACAAAATAGTGTGCATGGTTCTTTCCCCCAAAGAGGGTTACAAAATCAGAACTGCACACTGATTGACCCTAATGACCATCAATTAGCTTTGCATAACAACCCTGGACAGGGGGCAGCCCTAGCCTTAAGCCAAAACACCAGTAATCCCAACAAACACTGAGATAAACTGGTACTAAGTGATTAGTACTTTCTGTATTTGCTCCCAAGATAGCGTCTCCTCCCTCTCTGTGGATTCTGGACTACGCCAAAGAGCAGGGCAAGCATGTTTCTGCTTTACACCTACATGGTTTTCTGTTCAACTCACATAGTGTTCAATTTGCGTACTGTTCAAATCGCTCACTTTTCAAATCGTACACTGATTAAATCGTACATATGATTGGAGCTCAGCTTACTGGCTGATGGCAGCTGGCGCTAATTGGCAAATTGGCCAAAAAAAATCTTGGCCAAGGCAAAGTCCTGAATCAACAGTCCTGGACTACAAAGGTGAGGGGGGGGGGGGAGACCTAAAAACGTGATTATTTTATGGGAGGAAAGGGAGAGGAATGGGGGTGAGATAAGGCCAAACAAAGACAGGAAAAGTCCTGAGGGAAAGGTTTGGGAGCTGGGACTGTGCTGTGCTGTTTCAGCGCCCAGGGTTGAGTCAGCAGGACCAGGGAGGGCCGGAGGAGGAAGAGGAGAGCCAAATCGATACCAGGGTCACATTACGCTCTCCGGTTCCCCTGCGGGCAGGCTGACAGCGGGTGTGTAATCGCACGCCTCCACATCTCCACTGGCAAGCCCCTGCTGTAGCAGGGCTGTGTTTTATGGCCGTACGATACTGCCCTATCATTCTTTCGCTCCCAAATCGTCCCTCTCTCCTTTTCCTGTCGCATAATTCATTCCTCCTCGTCTCCCTCACCTACCCGTCCCATCCCCTAATGGGTCTCGATTCCCCCTTCCCTCACTCTTCCGAGGTCCCAAAATACGCTGAATCCGCTTACTCGCCCGTTTCTCTCTCACCTATTTCGCTACCATCTACCCACGTGGCGGGGTGTGATTTCCGCAATCGTGTTAAATTAACACCTCTCCCTCTCTCTCTGCATGCGGACCCATCAGGAGGAATCATCTCCTCTGCCGAGCCCGTGGGCTGAATCTGAGTCACGCTGATCGCAGAACGCGGAGGACAGGTGACCTCACGCAGACCGAGCGTGATCGCTGATCACATCTGCCCCCCCCTCCCCTGCATGAGGGCCCCATATGACCTGCAAACCAGACGCACAGCTTCTCTGCACTGCCGGAGCAGTGTGTGTGTGCGTGTGAGCATGTGTGAGAGCCAGCAGTGGATTTACATTTTAACGCACATCCATCAAACACTTCTGTACAACAATGAGAGACACATTAAAGGAAATCCCTTTACACAGTCTCTCTTTATCCTAATGCATGCTGGTAGGAGTTCCCGTTTTACATCCAGCTATATGAAACATACTGGCAGTGTCAGGTACAAGGGTGTGAGAAAAGGATTTCGGGTAGGAGGTGATTGGCTGAGTTAAGAGGCAGTGGAGGCCTCCAGGAGCGATTAACCCACATTACAGCCTGGGCCTTCAGGCCGTTGTGTTGACAGAATGAGCGGTAAAAATGAGCCAATAAAGCTGGTTATGGACCAGCTGTGCTCCAGGTTGCACCAATTTCAGTGTAAGAGCCAACAACCCAGCACCCCCTGTTATCACATGGATCCCTCAGGTCAGTACTACGCCACCCCCTGTTATCACATGGATCACTCAGGTCAGTACTACGCCACCCCCCGTTATCACATGGATCACTCAGGTCAGCACTACGCCACCCCCCGTTATCACATGGATCACTCAGGTCAGCACTATGCCACCCCCCGTTATCACATGGATCACTAAGGTCAGCACTATGCCACCCCCCGTTATCACATGGATCACTCAGGTCAGCACTATGCCACCCCCGTTATCACATGGATCACTCAGGTCAGCACTACGCCACCCCCGTTATCACATGGATCACTCAGGTCAGCACTACGCCATCCCCCGTTATCACATGGATCACTCAGGTCAGCACTACGCCACTCCCATTATCACATGGATCACTCAGGTCAGCACTATGCCACCCCCGTTATCACATGGATCACTCAGGTCAGCACTATGCCACCCCCCGTTATCACATGGATCACTCAGGTCAGCACTATGCCACCCCCGTTATCACATGGATCACTCAGGTCAGCACTACGCCACCCCTGTTATCACATGGAACACTCAGGTCAGCACTATGCCACCCCCGTTATCACATGGATCACTCAGGTCAGCACTACGCCACCCCCGTTATCACATGGATCACTCAGGTCAGCACTACGCCACCCCCCGTTATCACATGGATCACTCAGGTCAGCACTACGCCACCCCATTATCACATGGATCACTCAGGTCAGCACTATGCCACCCCCATTATCACATGGATCACTCAGGTCAGCACTATGCCACCCCCCATTATCACATGGATCACTCAGGTCAGCACTATGCCACCCCCATTATCACATGGATCACTCAGGTCAGCACTATGCCACCCCCCCGTTATCACATGGATCACTCAGGTCAGCACTACGCCACCCCCGTTATCACATGGATCACTCAGGTCAGCACTACGCCACCCTCTGTTATCACATGGATCACTCAGGTCAGCACTACGCCACCCCCCGTTATCACATGGATCACTCAGGTCAACACTACGCCACTCCTCTGTTATCACATGGATCACTCAGGTCAGTACTACGCCACCCCCCGTTATCACATGGATCACTAAGGTCAGTACTATGCCACCCCCCGTTATCTCATGGATCATTCAGGTCAGCACTATGCCACCCCTCTGTTATCACATGGATCACTCAGTTCAGCACTATGCCACCCCTCTGTTATCACATGGATCACTAAGGTCAGCACTATGCCACCCCCCGTTATCACATGGATCACTCCTGTCAGAACTACGCCACCCCCCTGTTATCACATGGATCATTCAGGTCAGCACTATGCCACCCCTCTGTTATCACATGGATCACTCAGGTCAGCACTACGCCACCCCCGTTATCACATGGATCACTCAGGTCAGCACTACGCCACCCCCGTTATCACATGGATCACTCAGGTCAGCACTATGCCACCCCCTGTTATCACATGGATCATTCAGGTCAGCACTATGCCACCCCTCTGTTATCACATGGATCACTCAGTTCAGCACTATGCCACCCCTCTGTTATCACATGGATCACTAAGGTCAGCACTACGCCACCCCCATTATCACATGGATCACTCAGGTCAGTACTACGCCACCCTCTGTTATCACATGGATCACTCAGGTCAGTACTACGCCACCCCCGTTATCACATGGATCACTCAGGTCAGCACTACGCCACCCCCCGTTATCACATGGATCACTCAGGTCAGCACTACACCACCTTCCATTATCACATGGATCACTCAGGTCAGCACTACACCACCCCTCTGTTATCACATGGATCACTCACATATCCAAGAGACGGCCCCATCAACACTCAACACCCCTTCATCCTTCAACACATTCAGTAAAAACTTCATTTACTTTTACTTTTCATTTAATTTCCGATAACTATTTCCAGAGCCTATGATTTTCCCATACATTACCACAACGTGCATCCCTTGTATGTTCTTCTGTTAAAGGAAGCTTTTCTACAAAATAACAGTAACACCTTCATTCATACAGCAACTTTCGTACAATGACCTGCATTAAAAACTGCTTCAAAAACAAAAATAAATAAAGCAAATTATGAATATAGGGCAAGAAAATGTAATAACAATAAAATAAATAAAATGCATTGAATGTACATAAGACTGGGGAACAACAAGAGAAAAAAATGGACAACCAGTAAAAGCGCCTTCACGTGCAGGATAATGATAATCAGAGCAGCTTCGTTTCATGAAGCACAGACAGCTTGCTTCAGTTTTGTACTGGCCAGGGGCATTGCTAGGATCCTACGACTGGGCTTAGTCCGGATTCCTGATTTGTGGGGGGGGGGGGTCTGGGCGCATCCTGTTTTTAATTTTAGTGGCTAACATGAACAGTTTTCAAGCAAATTAAGACCAAAATGAAGAGCCTAGATAACTGGACACTGGTGAGGTATATCGTGCTGTGTTTAACATGTGCTGAAAGCACCTTGAAGGATGGTAGTGCCCCTCCCCTCCATGGAGGTAAGCAGCGTGGGGGTGTGAACCCAGTCCCTGATCCTTGACCTCATGTCCTGTAAACCATGTGACTCACTGCTGTGACCTCACATTGCGTAAGGCCTGCTGGGAAGCCCCCACCTCCCACCCCCACCCTCATGCCCAACATGTAATCCGACGATCTGACAGCTTTGGGAGAGCGGACCAAGAGTTTAAACTGGCGACAGGGTGTGAGAGTGTCTTTTCTGCGCTGCCGTTTCCCCAAAACCTCTGCCCGCTTCCTGCGTATTCAGGCTCCTCCAGTTTGGAGCTCCCTGACTGTCAACCCAAAGATACCAAACCTGATCTGCCAACCTCTCTCTCTCTGCGCTACCATCAGAACTCCCAGCCACCATGCGTCTGTTTCCATATCTTCTTATAAACGTTTCTGTTGAGATGTTTTCTTCTGATAAACCCTCTCAAAAGGGCACTCTGCCTGCCTTGTTGTGGTTGGTTTGTACCTAGTGAAATGAAATAACAAACGCCAACAAACCTCAAATCCATCTGCTCTGCTCCAACTTATTAAGCATGAAATCTAGAGTATGGGCATGGATTTTACACGCGGTTTTCATTTGCGTTATGTAACAAGCATATAAATACTGAAAATTGAATTGGTTAGTGACATCGCGGTTGTGTGAGTACTGCTGGTGTCTATATCAAGGCTGTGCCACAGCAGGCTGTGCTAGACACTGTGAACACAGTGAGCATGGCTCTGACACCTCTCTCTCTCTCGCTCTCTCTGTTAGGGGTGAACCTAGATAGAGAACATGGCTCTGGAACCCAGAGTCTTGCTATGAGCAATATGATAAACGCTTAAATATGTCAGTCTACCCACTCAATGGTGTCTGGCATCTCTCAGCAGGAGGAGTTTTGTGTGTGTGTGTGTGTGTGCGTTAGTGCTTATAGCTAGAGGGAAGACTCAGTATACTATTGCCATAAACCTGTAGGTATGCAGGTGTTCATTTCTCACACTGTTTTTCCACTAGATATTCCAGTGCACTCCTGGTCAAATTAAATGGGCCCTTCTGGGGAAAACATGGAACAATCTAAGACAACAGTGAGCGTGAGGTCCTGCTCCGTACGTCATTTTGAAGGACCTAAAGAGTGCAGCGGCGTCCTTTTGTGTTTGTGAACGCAGTTTTGATGCCATGTGTGAGACAGGTTCCTCGCAGGTTAGCATTCGATATTTCGTTTTGTCAAAATGATGAGACCCAGCTTGCAGAGAGTGGCTTTTGCTCTGCAATTCTCTGTGTGTCCCGTTGCCAGGGAAACTGGGGTGAAATATTTTGGCAGACATGCAAGTGAAGAGCAGATAAGGCACTGCAGAAATAGACGGGGAAAAGGGATAGGGGGACGAAGGAAAACAGAAAGAGAGGGGAGAGAGGAGAGAACGGTAAAAGACAGGAAAGGGGAAAAGGTAGGGAAATGGGAAAGAAGAGAGAGGGTGAGAGGGTAACAGAGAGGCATGTCGAAAACTAAAAGGGGAGACAAAGATGAAAGTGCAGGCTGTATTCAGAGGCACAAACAAGGACAGAGAGAGAGAAACGGACAGAAGGTTTTGTATAGGAAAGTGACCTTGTGATAGTTTAGTGGTCCTCTTGGTTGTGCCCCCACCCACCCCCATCCAGCCATGCTGCACAACCCTGCTCCTATTTCCTGCATGTATACTCGTCACTCTGTCACTCCACCCCTAAATTCCTGCCATGGGTACCAGCACTTCAGTAACTGCTCTGAGGCAATAAACACACTCACACACACACACACACACACAAGCACGTACATGCACATCCGCCACACACACATGCACACACTCACACACACATTCACACACACACACATGCACACACACATGCACACACACACACACACACACACACACACACACACACACACACACACACACACAAGCACGTAAATGCACATACAAAGCAGCATGCCAGCCACACTGACTTTCATATGAATGGTAAACACTAAACAGCAGGCTGCTGAGATCTGCAGTGTTTTAGCGGTTAGGAAACAATAACATTATTTTCGTGAGCTTACATTGCTCCCGTTCTGTGCCGGTTAATAAGTGAGTTTGCTAATTTGGTTTCATCTGCTAGCAAGCTAAAAAATGAGCATTGTTTGACATCTAATCTCATACTGATATAAAGTAACACATTTAAGGCACACCTGCGGTATGAATAGCTGAGAGGCCACTATTCTCTCTGTAGCCTTTTCACTGCTGGTTCTCCTCACACTCATACTTGTCCTCACATCAATTTTTCCTCTCCATTCTCATTACACGAGCCAAAGATTTGCCTGAAACTGTAATAAATAGGTTGAAAAATGACACTGAATGTAGCACACCTGCTAACATTACACACTGGATGTAGCAAACCTATTAACATTATACAGTGGATGTAGCATACCTGCTAACTTTATATACTGGATGTAGCACACCTGCTAACATCACACACTGGATTTAGCATACCAGCACCATAATACTGGAGTGTTTTCAGAGCCGAGCAGTGCAAGAGCATGTCGCGTTACCCTGGCAGCTGGCATACCTGATCATCAATACTCCTACTAATCTTAGCTGCTACAAAACAAATAAACTACTCTTTTAAAGGTTTTGAAATATTAAAAAGTAGGTGATTATTTATTCATTTTTGACATTGTTAAAAGTTGTCTTTTTAAATGTAGAAAATGGTTTTTCAATGGGCACAACTGTATCAATAATCTGAAATGATTCCATAACTAATATTCTTAGCTAATTACAGTCAGAATACCTGCTTATTATTATTATTATAATTATTAAGTTGTGGGTTTTTATTTATTTGTGGGGGCCCTGATATCTTTGACATATGTTCAAGTGGGCCTTGAGAACGCCCGATAAAGAAGATGCAACAAGAGATGAAAATGTGCCTCAGATGTCTCGATAAAACCTCTTATCTATAGCCTGGTAAGCAAATTTTGTAGTTCATTTGACTGAGAAAAATTCCACATTGTACAGCAAATATCACATTTATTTGGGAATTTTCCATAACAGAGAAGGATGATACTGCTGATTCACTCTGGGGACCTGTGAGCTGTTACCATAAATTCACTTGCACCTCACGCATGAGCAGGTCTGTTTTCTCATTTCTTTCCTTTGCTAATAACACTGTTGCATTAGCAATCCGCTAAAGCGCAAACTTTAAAGGGAGTGGGAGAAAACACTCGGATTGGCTTTTTGCCAGTTATGCCCAAAGCACACCCATGACTAATTAAGACCTAAAGGCCATTCTTTATTGATGATGCATCCGGGTTTGTGCCCAAATAGTCCACTGTTAAAGCAGTAAAAGTGACTTTGACACACCCTAAAATGCACCTAAGACCAAGTGCAACCGTTTAGCTCATTAAAATAGTGCCCCAGGTGCGATGATTGCCGGGATGTAATGTGTAAATAAGAAGGAGTCGGCTTAAGGGGACAGCTCTAGGAATGCGGCACGGAATTGTCACGCCAATTTTAGTACCTTAAGCAAACTCTGAGTGGAACTTTAAACTCGCTGTAAATAACGTTTGCTGCATTGTTCACAAGATACTGTTAGCGAACAGCTTGAGTACAATCAGTGTTAGATAAAAACGTCATTGGGTTTACAGGGCTCTCAGTCAGTCCCATGCTGTTTAAGGAGATGGTGGGCGTAGTGACACACCGGACCTCTCTCGTATTTTTCCTGTAGCTGACCTTTCATTGACCCTGTGATCTCGAAGTCCACGAATAGCACGGGCAGCTCTTAGACCTCTGCGTGAGAAGACATGTGACCTCTGGTGGTGGTCTTTAAAGTAGGGTCACATGCAACGAGGCAGAACGAGCCGGGGCAGGGATAGCTACTGGGTTTCCGAGATAGGAATTTGTGAGCGGTTGGCCACTTACGTCAGCGGAATCAAATATCAAGGCGCTACTCAGAACCTGCAGGTTGTTTACGAGCAAAAACCTGATTTCTGCACCAGTTTCTATGTTGAATGTCATATTCAGAAGGAGCAGATTACTTTACGTTTTGCCATTTAGCAGATGCTCCTACGTGGGAATCAAACCTACCACATCTGAGGTGGGAGTCCAGCTCATTACTCATTATATTACACTGCTCCCAGTTCAAAGTCCCTCTCTAGGGCTGTGAAGTAACTCAACTGTATGAGCTATGCAGTGACGTTGTTGAAAATTGTGATGACACAATGGCTTGTGACAAACATATTTTACAGTATACAGTTCTTTTTCCTCCTTCAATACACTGTAAAAATAGGCATAGACAAAGAATAGTCTACTTAGTTAAAAATGAAATAATGAAACATAAAGCTCCAAATGAAGGAAATATAAATAACAAATATAAAACTCATCCCATCTCCCTCCCCAGTATTTCCCACCAAATTCTTCCCCCGTTCTGCTCGAAATGTCGCTTCCTTACCCTCATTCAGTTAACAGAAGAAGAAGGACCGAACCATCTGGTTCGTTAAAATGCAAAATTGAACAAGCAGCAGCTATGTGCGTATGTTGTTAAATATATTGTTAAATATGCTCCAGCTACAGGCCTGTTCAAAGTCAGATACATCAGTCTTTTGCGATATGTGTATATTGCGCGAGTTGAAATTGCACTGATGGATAACATTGTGAAGCCTTATTTCACATTAGCATGCTGTGATAAAGATGCGTGTTCTTTTTTCATCCATGCCTGTCTGTCTCTATTAGTCAGCCACCTGCTGAGCTCAGCCTGAGTGAGTTACTGATGTTCAGTACGTCAGAGGTAACTCCCACTCGCATGAACACACAGCCACATGTACACAAACGCAGCGACAACTTCTGAAAACAGTCAAAAGATATCACACAGATCGGCGGTAAGTATAATCAGTTGGGGCCAGAATTGCTTGTTTATTACCTCGGCTGTTCTAGCTCATTGCACGCACTTTTTTTAGATCGCTCTGGGTAAGAGCGTCTGAGAAATGCCTGAATGTAAATGCATGCGCGCACACACACACACACACACACACACACACATATATAACCAGCAGTAGGAATTCATTGTTTGTGTATGACTGAGAATTTGAGATTGAGAGCGTGGTCTTTCAAGCCAATTTGACAGGGATGAAAAGTGTAGATACTGCAGCTGTGCTTTTTCTGGGGGTGTGGCCAGGGAGCCTGGGAAACATGTACACATATGAGGAGAGGGCAATCCTCCTCCGACAGCTTCTGTGACTGCACCTCCAGCCCTTTTGCAGGCTTTCCTGTGACAGAAACATGGCCCACAATCAAGCAAAAGCGGCCCATTTCGGCCTGGTCCCGGCGCTCTCTGAGAGCTCATTCAGGAGCAGGCGAGGGGGCAGTGACTGCGGCCTCAGTGAGTCACCTGACCTGGAACAGCCTGCTGTCGGGGCCTCGCCTCTGCACAGGGCAGGGCAACGGACTGACGATGGCTGCCACATTTTCCACCGGCCATGGCCAGCCAAAACCCTCCCTACTCCCCATTCCCTCCATCCAGCACCCCAAGCCCCCCACACCCACCCAATGTCTCACCTTGGTGCGCCCGTTGATGACACAGTTCCCCAGCTGCCCGTTCATGGAGCTGTACATGATCGCCTCATCGATGTGCGCCATCAGCATCCCGATGCCCTCGCACCCCGGCTCGCACCCCTCCACCCAGGCTATCTGGTCCCCGCGGATGTTGCGTGAGGGGATGGTCCTCTGGCTCACCAGCTGGCCACCCCGGAACTTTCCGCTCTGGTTGAGTGTCCTCACCTCCTCCAGCACCCTGTCGCCCAGCTGCGGCCCCAGGAAGCCGTCCTTCAGGCAGATGCCGTAGTGCTTCATGCAAGGGACGATGAACTGCCGGGCGATGCGCTCCGCGGACCACCCAGCCGCCGCCGGGACGGTGGTGGCCTCTGCTGGCGACATGCACACCTTCTGCCTGGGGGTGGGGTCAGACGGCAGCCGCAGCTCACCCGCTTTTTGGTGAACCCTGTAGCCTTTGGCCAGAGGGCCGGCATGCCAGCCGTAACTGTCCACGACAGCCGTCTGCGGAGTCGCTTCCTTCGCTGCTCTGCCGTCTGCTTTGTGCTGGTCGCTCTCCACCCTTCGCCTTTTGCACTCTGTAGGTGACAGCTCCTTAAGTCCGTTACTCACCCCGTTCACAGCCCCCTCACCGGCTCCTGTCCCCCCATTTAGGAGCAGTTCCAAGTCCTCGTTCTCCCTGCCTCTGCGTCGCTGATTCTGCAATTGCCTGAAATGCGTCTCTCCTTTTATTCGCTTCATTAACACCTCGGATCTGTCGCACAGCGCGCTGTCCCCGTTCTCGCACAGCGGAGGTGTGCTGAGGGGTTGCGTGAGGCCGCCCGACATCTCAGCCACCCCATTCACATAGCAGCTGGGCGTCTGTGCCAGACCGCTACGGCAGCTTCCTTCCACGGTCGCGGCGGGGGACACGACCCCATCGTTGTACAGTGGCAGCCCGGTTTTCACCTGTTTCTTGAGAACTGCTAATCCAGAGGGAACCGTCTTTGAAGCCAGGTTTGCAAGCAGCTCCGCAGCCGTGGTTGTTCCCCCAGGCGCCGCACAGTACCCATTCAAACCCATAGCCGGCCGGAGAGTTGTACCAGCGCCGTGAACGAGAGTGTTTCTGTCAGAGTTTTTCTCCTGCGGAATAGAGCCGCTAGTCTCGCGTACGTGCGAAGAGCATTTGTTTATAGGGTCCGTTTGTTCAAAGCTCTCCATTTCATTTCGCTTACTCTTAGATGCGCACGTAGCTCACGTCCTCTCCCCATTTTCTGCTAAATCCTCTTTTGAAATCAGAGTGTGCAGCACTACAGGCAGCGCGACGAGCAGAGAGCAGCACTACAGATCTGGAAAGTTTCATATTAAAAAGACTTCCTTCGATCTTTCTGTCAGGCAAGGTCTTCTTTTACAGATACATCTATTGCACTTTTCCATGTTGTCATTTTGCATATTGGAACATGCCTAACAAAAATATAACATGAACAAGATCAATGCCGGAATTTATTCGTGTACTATCAGTAGCGACTTCAACTAACAGATTGAAAAGCTTTAACCATAGAAGATTAGATACGGAAAGATAGAACATATTTATCTTAAACAGCATACCCAGAATGTTCAATCATAAGTGTCATAGTTTCCGATATGATAAAACATGATTAAAATGCAATATTCTTTGAAGAAACTACAGGCGTCTTAAGTCTACAGTACTACATCGTAGCTAAATATCCGTGAGCTATTAAACCCATGTGGGCTCCAGGTTGACAACGCATAACTGAAGACATAATCGTCAAATAGATGTTCTTCCATTTAAGGGCGAACACACTAAGTTTACCAATATGCAGGAGTTCACAGTCTAATTTGACACAAGTAGCATATGCGAACATATAGTGGCTACCTGTGTACTTTCTTTTATTCTATTTCTAACGAGGGCAAATGTAATTATTTCCGTTTAGCGCGTAGACATTTTTTTTCATTACGTTTTTTTTAATCATGAACAATAAGTGAAACAAATAACACCTCATATATGACTTATATTTGTGTATTCTATCACACTTATAATGTAGCTACTTTAATGATGAACTGTACCCCTACTCGTTGGTAATTCAGTAAGGAGAGTATTCCTAAAAGAAGCAAATAAATGGTCACTTCTTATACGTTCGTGAACGTGTCTCGTTTGCGTTTTTATTACACCTAACTAACTTTTATTTACAGTAAATATTACATCCCGTGCTCTAATTTGCTTGTTCTATTTCAACGGCGACACCCCCAACCAAACCACCATTTTCCTGTCGTGTACATTTAATATTAATCCTTTTCAGAGAATATTTTTTCTCTGACATGCTCTTCAGTGTGTCTGTATTTTTACAGAAATACAAACAAATATATGAACCGAATCTTACCTCTACGGCAGGCAAAGACACAGTACGTGACAGGCTTCGTGTACATATGATTTCCGGGATAGTTGTGTCCATATCCCATCTACTCTTCTTTTGAGTGTAAATTAATTCGATTTTTTATTCACAATTTCTTACATTTTCAAACAAAGTGACAGTTAGAGGGACCTCCGCCAGGAAAAGGCCACCGCGAGGTCTCCTCCGTTCTCGAGGGCGAATTGCTTTGCCGCGAGGCGGTCCGCTCGAGACTCGCCCAGAGTCCCTCTCTCCATGAGCGGCTCTGTCAATTACACGTGCACACACGCATCACGTGACGCTGAGTACTCGCTACAAAAACAAAAAATAAACACGACTTCCCGGCTCATCGGTCGGAAGGGCACGGTTTGTGTTACTCGGCGTAATATCTACCAAAAATAATTCACCTAATAAAGGAGAATGTCAAGTGGTGTGAGACGCAAAGGTTTTGCTTGTTTTTAATCTTACATATTATTCATTACTCTGAATTTAAGGCTGAACCACAAAAGCTGAGGCGATACTTAAGGCAGAAGAATTGTTTAATTCATAATAATAATGATACTTAACCATAAAACTCCTGAGACTCCTGACTTTTAGAAATGATGTGCTGCTAAAATTGCCTACAAACTAATATTGTATAGTTTCACTGGTCAGTGGATTGTATTAGATCACTTTTGAACATATGCTAGTATCCTGCCAACATGTGAGTAGAGTCAATGTAGCGGGATGATTCTAAACTGGTATGTGTGACAGGGTTGAGTAAAACAGCCACAATTCGCTGTGTGTTTTGGGGAGGAACCACTTGGGTCAGCCACCTCCATTAAGCAGATTATGTAGTATGTTTATGAGTTTGTTTTTTTCCTGTGATGGTGAGGGAACATGCCTGCTCTGAAACAAGGCTGGATTAGCAGATGTTCCCACTGCGCACACTATACATATTTCCCATAATTCAAAGCAAATTCCAGACACACTGACAGGGAGTGGATCCAGTGTCCACCCCAAGACCCATGCATGCCCACACACACAAACACACCCCCACACACAAGCATGCACACTCACAAGCACACACAAACACACAAGCATGCACACTCACAAGCACACACACACAAGCTTGCACACTAACAAGCACACACACACACACACACACATGCATGCACACTAACAAGCACACACACACACATGCATGCACACTAACAAGCACACACACACACACACACATGCATGCACACCACAAGC
Organism: Albula goreensis; assembly: GCA_022829145.1. Lineage (NCBI taxonomy): Eukaryota > Metazoa > Chordata > Actinopteri > Albuliformes > Albulidae > Albula > Albula goreensis. The sequence continues at coordinate 2,054,883 of CM040751.1, forward strand.
ACACACACACACACATGCATGCACACACAAGCATGCACACTCACAAGCACACACACATGCATGCACACTCACAAACACAGACACACACACATGCATGCACACACACACACACACACACATATGCACACACACACATACCCCATCATCATCGGCGATCATGATTGTTCTGCCCTCGGCAGGTCTGGTCCGTACCACACACACATGCACACACAGAGCATGCAGTTGTGTCTGGTGGTCCTGTATATTTTATGATTTGGTCAATGCACCTAACTGTTAATTATTTACTTATAAGGGCTTACTTTACATATTAGGCTCCAGAATTTTTATTTTAGTTCCAGCTATAGCAATAGTACTTTGGTGATGTTGCATATAAACTTGCTGTTCTGGAAATGCTGTTAGATAGATCTGACACGATTGCCCCTTTTATTTAGGTGAATGGATTTATGTGCTCCTATGTTATAAGTCACTCTGCAGAAGAGCTTCTTCTAAACAACAATAATGTAACACATTATGACTGTATACACAATATACAGAAGCACACGGAAGCCCCTTGTCCAAACATCCAAATCTTCCATTTCTTGTACATTCTCAGAATTTGCCTGTTTGGGAGTGGGGTGCTTCAACAATGTAAACTAGTGGAGCAAAAGGTCAGTGAGCTCACACACAGTGTATGTTTTTTAGATCATTCTTTCACAAAGGCCAGAAGGAAGAGGATAGAACATAAGTGGGTCAAAGAGTAGAGGGAGTGAGGAGGAGAGAGAAGGAGAGCATGTCTTTGTTAGTGAGTGCAAGGCAGGGAGTAGATATAAACATATCAATCAAACGATGGGACTGAATTCAGCTACAGGTCAGACAAGATCAATACAAAAAGGTTTGGCTGGAGGCGAATAAACAGCCACAGCAACACACTGACAGGAACTGTTCTTGTTTCCATTTTGCCCACTTGTGTCAAATGAAAATACACATTTTTTTGTGATTTGTACACGGACAATAACAACTGAGCATGAATGAAAGGCCAGAGGCTGTCCCTGAGAGTACTGCAACAGCACTGAGGGTGTGTGTTATTATCTGATTTTCAGGGGTTCCCTTTTACATGCTTATCACTACATCTCAAATATATTAATTCATTTTATACATTACAATTTTGATACATCATAACTCTTTATTACTGTAACACTAATTGTGTCTTGACTACTATTTTTTTATTCTGACATATGTTTACTTGTGAAAGGTATTGTAAGGTAAGAATTCAGACAAGTCAAGTAATATTTGAATTGTCTTTACTGATTTGCATGACCCAGGAATATCAGCGACTGTTTTTAGTTACCTGAGCAACATTTCTCCTGACAATAAATAATAATGCAGCGCAACATTACTCCTGATGATAATGCAGCATAACATTACTCTGGATAATAATGCAGCATAGCATTACTCTGGATAATAATGCAGCACAACATTACTCCTGATAATAATGCAGCACAACAATACTCCTGATAATACTGCAGCTCCTGATAATAATGCAAATATGTAAAGCAGCTCAGCCAAGCCTTGCCAATGGCACCACCCAGAGCACCTCTCATTGGCTCCTGCTGTGGCCATTGATATCAGAAGCACGATATAACGTCCCATTTCCTTCCATTTGTCACTCTGCCACGTCCATTATCAGCCTTTCTGCTGCTTGTGTACAACATATAATTTTGTATTATTTGACTATGTATTATCATATATTACATACTATTCACATATTATATATTTAAATACCACAGTACATGTTTTTAGGGTTGGGTGGTCAATGGATATATGTAATCTAGATTACATTTTAGTTCATTTTCTAATTTGACAATCACCCCAAATTGCTTTGATAAAGGTGTGCTATCAGATTACAATTTAATATCTTAAAATTTTGAGATTATGTGATACATTTTGGGATACCTAATAAAAAAATGATTTAAAAAACTGTGATAAATATGACACATTTGTAATACCACTAATGACACGTCTGTTAGAGCATTGAAACACCTCATTGATTGGCCTTATGGACACCATTTTACAGCGTTCCCCTCCTGCTAATATCCTGTGTGACACTCAAACCTCTTCTTATAATCAGTGCTAGCCACTGACTGTGGTTGTTCTGGTCCCTGCCGGGCCTTCCCATCACTGGCCGTAGCTCAATGTCCCTGACGTCTTGACTGCTGTCACACAGCTGTAGGTCAACAAGACTGACGCATGCATGGGATCATGTGACACATGGCAGCGGTGAAGGACAAAGCCATTCTGATAAGGGACTAAACTGTACCTGTGAAAAGCTGCATGCCAGTCAGTACTTCACAAAGCCAATGGCTTCAGCCAATGGCAAGAGAGGGTGGGTGTTTTTGTAACATGGGCAACTAAAAGGGACAAATCCAATCACTGCTTAAATACTGTAAGAGGCACCAACCGACAGTGCTATGCTAAGCTTCCTACAGCAATATTAGCCTACAGAGTACAATCCTCTTTGTTTTTGGTGTCAATAAAGTTGTAAAAATATTGGGTGGTGGAGTACAACGCCCCTCTCTGCGGAATGCCTGTGTTTCTGATAAGAACTGACACTGTCAGAAACGTTTCTGTTGTATTTGTAACACTATAAGAGTAAAGTTCATAAACATTTAAACACTAGGAGCAATGACAATAGTGTTTTTAATGCGCAAGGATGGATTTGTTATATGCATGACCTCACCAAAACACCCTTAAATAAATTCTGAAATGACCCATGAACAAAACCAACACAACAAAAGGAAAGACATCACAATCTTTCTGTGGAAACAAAGAGGGGAACACGGACAGACACACACGTGTGCACACGTACGGCAGCGCGGCATGCTCACAAACGTCGTCGCCCACCCTGTGGTCAGCTTCCCGTATCCTGCCGAGATCTGCGCTTCTGGCTTCCTCATGTAGCCAGAGCCGTGTTAACTCTTTACAACTTTAATGCTCATTCACCTGAAGCTAGTTCAATTCAGCGAATGGTGCTTCTTCTGTCAAACCAACATGACACATTTCTTTGGTACTTTCCGTGTCAAATTAAATGAGATAGTTTGTTAAAACAAAAATACAAACAAAAATAATATTCTACTGAAATTACGCACATAAGAAGAAATTAATGAATAAGTGATTAAAAGAACACCAAAGACGCACATGAAAAAAACATAGCCTATCTCTATGTGTCTGGTATCTATGGCAACCCAATAAATTATGAACGTTTTTTCCTTAACCAAGCGTGTAAAGGAATAGATCACATTTTTTCGGCTCTAAACCGATTTCTTTGTGGACAGACAGACATCCACATCATAACTACTCTTTTTTTTCCAACAGAAGATAAACATAGTTGCCATCGCCAAGGTCATTGCACTCCGAACAGCTGGGCTGAGGTCCCCCAGCATGCACCTCGTCGAAGAGTGCTGCTCCGCACGTATACCTCTCTCGCGCCCGTGTGTGTGTGAGAGAGCGAGCGCGAGCGTGCATGTGCGCGAGTGTGTGGGAATACTTACAATTTTACATTTAATTTGCAATTACGTCGGAATGTTTGAGGATAAAACGGAAAAATAAACGTAATCACGTTTTTTGTAAAAGTGCCACGTCATTACTGTTTTTTTTTTACATGAAGCGCAAGCAGATTCCATGCATAGACGCCCAAAGCTGAACGGGATATATTTACACCGTATTGCATGGAGAACAAAAAAAAAAAAAAAAAAGGGGGAAAATGCACTGCTTTACTTTCGAAACACTGTAACGGAACCTATATTTTTCATGACAGTGTTTGAAAGAGCACTGAACTTTGTCATCTCTTTATCACACCACAGTCCTAACATCATGCTGTTAGAAAGAGAAAATGAGCAGTCTGGGATGGCCTTTGCTCCAGATTTGGGGCAGATGAGGAAGGGGTAGTACACAGAAATAAAATACGTGACTATGTGAACAGTGGGACCATGCCAGGCGGACGGAAACTAAAAATAGGCACTGGTGGGCACAGTGTTTGTGTTCAGAAACGGTGTGTATGTGTGTGTGTGTGTGTGTGTGTGTAGGGGTAGTTGGCATGAGAGATCAGGAGAAGTATAGATACCGGGTAGAGGTTCTGATACATAAATAATGTAAATACTAGAACTGTATACAGAAATGTTTGAATATGTATCATACATACACAAATGTAAATGTATAATTTATATTATAATTTATATAATATTACATAAAAGTCCTTGTGGAACATCTATTTTTTAGAGCATGAATCTTTGTAAAGATATGATAAAAATAGACTCAATTATTTGGAATTTTTCCATGCTGTCGGAATGGATATTGTTTTACTTAAGTTGAAATCAAAATAGTTATCATTTGAAAAATTCAGCATGAAATGTATGTTTAGGTTTGAGCATTGGCATGTGTGTCATTGAGTCCGTTCTTGTATGCTTTGTGTTTGTGACAGTGTGTATTTATGTGAAGGTCTGTGGGTGTGTTTATTTGTGTACAAAGTGAATGGAAATGTTCTGTTGGCATTGAGGTCATTATTAGCTGTGAAACCTAACCAGGCTCTGCCTTCACCCCCCTACTGGGCTTCATGTATCATGATATAATGTGCTCACAGCCCTTTGAGCAGACAAGGAAACACCCATAAACACCTAAACTCACTCCCCACTGTGGCCCCAGGAAACACCTAAACCACTCCCCACTGTGGCCCCAGGAAACCCTTAAACCCACTTCCCACTGTGGCCCAAGGAAACCCTTAAACCCACTTACCACTGTGGCCCCAGGAAACACCTAAACCCACTCCCCACTGTGGCCCCAGGAAACACCTAAACCCACTCCCCACTGTGGCCCCAGGAAACCCTTAAACCCACTTCCCCCTGTGGCCCCAGGAAACCCTTAAACCCACTTACCACTGTGGCCCCAGGAAACACCCATAAACCCACTCCCCACTGTGGCCCCAGGAAACCCTTGAAACCCACTTACCACAGTGGCCCCAGGAAACACCTAAACCCACTCCCCACTGTGGCCCCAGGGAACACCTAAAACCCACTTCCCACTGTGGCCCCAGCCCAAGGAAACCCTTAAAACTTCCACTGTGGCCCCAGGGAACACCTAAACCCACTCCCCAGTGGCCCCAGGAAACACCTAAACCCACTCCCCACTGTGGCCCCAGGAAACCCTTAAACCCACTTACCACTGTGGCCCCAGGAAACACCTAAACCCACTCCCCACTGTGGCCCCAGGAAACCCTTAAACCCACTTACCACTGGCCCCAGGAAACCCTAAACCCACTCCCACTGTGGTCCCAGGAAACCCTTAAACCCACTTCCCCTGCCCCAGGCCCCAGGAAACCCTTAAACCCACTTCCCACTGTGGTCCCAGGAAACCCTTAAACCCACTTCCCACTGTGGCCCCAGGAAACACCCATAAACCCACTCCCCACTGTGGCCCCAGGAAACACCCATAAACCCACTCCCCACTGTGGCCCCAGGAAACACCCATAAACCCACTCCCCACTGTGGGTCCAGGAAACCCCTGTACCTACTCTGCATTTTGGCCACTGTCCCAGGGAATGCTGGGACGTCTGACTAGAGAACAGCCAGTGTTTACCTGACTGTAACTGTACATCAATGCTTTGTCACAGCAAGTGAAAATAATTTTGTGTGCATGTATACATCCGCATATGTACATGGTAGTATTCTTACTTTGGAGAGCAGTATTCTAAAGGGCTTTGTTGGGATGTATAGAAATGTATATGATGCAAATGTACCTTGAAACCAAATCACTTGACAGAAAGGGCAAAACTTTGCTATTATATAATGTATATCATCTTTTTTATTTGATTTTCTACCCTTTCACAAGACTTTAAACATAAAAATTATTTGAAAATAATTATTTAGATCGATTTATTGATTGATTGGTCCAGGAAATATTATGTTCTACATATCGATAATGTATATAACAGTGATATTAGTCAGTCTAATTTAAGGCTACTAATTTAAATCAGATGAATTTATTCCAATACAGCATTTTATAGCGTCCTTTTTTACTAAACATGTACTGTTAATTTTTTATAAACTTGAGCCCACTTTAAGCGTAATAAAATATAGTGTGTACATTTAACGCGGGAAGAGGAACGGCAACTAAAAGGATTTATGCTTCAGGCCTGTGGTTTAAAAAAAAGTCTCTACTGCCATCTTCTGACGGTAATCTTCTTCACGTACATATTCACCAAAACAACTTCTAACTTCATGTTTGGTCTGTGTTTGTTATTTATCCAGAGATTAATAAAGAGGTTAATAAATTTAAGCATATTTGAATCTGGTTCGTTGTTGCACGAACATTTTAAATCAATAAAATGGATAACAGCGCTGTAAAAACATATTAAAATCATGACAAGGGTCTTGCCACTAGAGGGCAGGACAATCCAGCGAGTAAAATAATGGCTGTGTGGAGACAGATTTCAGGAAGTGCGAGGTCTCTGTAGTTCAAGCTCAGCCGCTGATTAATTTGGCGCATTTAGGTCTGCAAAGTAGTACGGATGCCACGGACGTACACGCAGCTTTCGCCCTGGGAATGTTTGACTAATTTAGAAGTGGTATACTGGGGATATCAACTGTTTATGATCAATATTGTATGAATTTTTTAAAATAATGACTTAAATGATCTATGATCCATGTTGTCCATTGCTTCACATTTATGTCTAGCAGTGTTTATGAGTGGATTGCAGCTTTAACACAACAATTCTAGGGCCAAATTTACCTAAGAATAGTCGCAGCGCAAAAAAATTCGCTACCGATTAACTAAGAATTTTTCAAATTACGCAATCAAAAAAAAAATAAATAAAAAGAAATAAATCGCCCTCATGTCGCAATTTGCGGTACGAGACGTCCAGAAAAAAAGGCCAGATGTCATAGCTGACCTTTTTATGGGCGTCTCGTACCGCAAAATTGCGATATGAGGGCGTTTGATTGTTTGATCTTTTAACTGGATATACTGGAAGTAGCAGTTCTCCAGTATGTTGCTTTTTTTTTTTTTTTGGATGTGGTCGAAGGTCATGAGCAACCATTGAGTAACTGTCCCAGGCTGGTTCCTGCTCTCTCAGTCCAGGTTGGGAAAAGAAAGAGTTTGTTGTTGATTTAAAACATGGGGTTAAGCCATAATGGAGTATGGGTGGATGGTGAGAGGCTGTGATGGAGAATTTCATTTGACTTCCACCAAGCGGTTAGGGTGGTGTTGACAGTGTTGTTGTTGTTGTTGTTTTTGTAACAGGTATACGTTTTTATGGATTTATCTATGGAAGATCTTTGATTCTCAGTTCTTGAACTAAACTATTTTTGATTTCCAGCCAAGGTGTTATTTGTCCTGTGGAGGATGTACAGTAATTGGTGTGAGAGAAAATAGTGGAAGAAATTTGTTTTGGAGGGTGGATAGTTTAATTAGTGGTTTCTGGTTTTTCCAGTAGACTCCAGTGACTGCACTGTTAAGAGAGGAGAAACAGCCTGAGGGTGGGGTGACAGGGGTCATGGCAAATTTATTTTTGGGTGGAGGTGCATTTTAACACATGAAATTCGGCCAATTAAAGATAGTGGAAATTTATGCCGTCTTTCCAGATTGTCTTTTATTTCTTTTAGCAGGGGGTATAGTTGAGTTTGAATAATTTGGTTAAATTTGGAGAAATGTGGATACCAAGGTCTGTAACAGATTTCGCTATTCGTTTGAAGAGAGGGTCCCCAGCCTTAGCGTCCTAGTGGAGTTTGGTTTTAGGCAGAATCTCGGATTTTGCCTCGTTGTCGGAGAGGCAGGACATCCAAGTATAATTCCTGATCAGATTATAGACTGATGTAAGTGAGAATGAGGGGCTTGCAATCATATGCTTTTATATGAAATTCTAAAACACATTTAGATTCATACACCATAAATTATCTTTCTGTTTCTTATTATACACTAATATCATAACTTTTTATTTTGGAAACTCCATGATAAATGTTAAACATAGGTTAAAATAGATCGAAACCCGACAACCTAGAATACTAAAGAAAAACCCATAATTCAGCTCTTGGGTCCTGTATATTTAGGATGGGTCTGTGAGTATAAAAGTTTGTGAGGTCAACAAACAAAATGGCTGCTTTGATTTTGCAGCAAACAATGAACGATAACTGGTGCTGTTTGTGTATGGCTTCCTAACAATTCTCTACGCTTGACAAATGAAATAATTTCAGTTTAGTCCTGAAACTTTCTGTTGTAGGCTTTGAAAAAATAAGCATCGTGGTTAATCACAACGTCTCTCCTGTCAGGATTCTACAGGGGGCAATGTGGCAGCCACATGCTAAAATAGGACTCGTCTCTTTTGTCTCGCTGCAGCATTAAATCTTTGAAGCAGGGTCCACTCATACCTCTGGCCCTCATGGGTCATTTCACTCCAGCTCAACCAGTGAAGGGACCCTCACATACGCTGTAGGAAAAAATCACCTTGGGCCTCATTTTGAAAACCTCGCATACTTTTGTAACGAAATAGTTATCCATGCTAAAGCTTGAAAATTTGTGTACATAACAAAGAAATTCTGATGTACAAACACTGCATATGCACATATGCATATCTCCGTTACAAACCACGCTATTCCTAGAACTAAGCATACAGGAACATGCCCAACAACCTGGTAACACCTACATTTAGCCATATATGGTGTGCAAGCAGCCTAAATCTGCTGACTCAGACCAATGCAGTACATTCAGGGAGCAGCAATTACATGAGTGGACAGAGAATAAAATTCTGTGATTGCAAAATTAAGCAGAGTGAACCCAAGACTCAAAACTGAGGTGGCAACATCAGCTGTGAAAACTGCTAACATAGAATATAAAGTGAAATATCATGATGGTATACTGAATATATTAATATATTACATTTATAGGTGTCATCTGTATGTTACTCATCAGTTTTATTCTGTATGATACAGATATGTATAGAAGTAAGGAATGTGTGGCGATATGAACACTGTCAGATGAGCTTACAGTTGTCCAGATCCCGATTTGGTCGTGAAGGTCTGCGTTTGCAGGCACTGGAGTGGTTTTGTGGGTATGAACTCTTTACGGGACCCCTAAGACTTCTCAGACCTTCTGTGTTCAAGTATTTCAATTTTTTTTACTTCCCCCTCTGCCTGCTGTGTGGAAAAGGGTCAACTTGAAGTTTCCTGTTTGGGGCACCCTGACTGTGTTTGACCTAGTTATGAACGAGATAAGTTGAAGGGCTCTGAAATGGCTGTGTGACTGAATGTTTGTGTCTGCCGTTGCATCTCTGGCCTAGCAAGGGCCTGTTGTGCCTGTCAATCTGACAACAGCAATGGCGGTATACGTATATACACATCCATAAATGAAATGGGCAAATTTCTTGTAAATTTGTGGCTCTTACAGACAGAATTCTCGCCAATGTTTCGACATTACAGTTCCTTTAATAAAAGTCAGTTGCCGGTCCGAATTGCTTAATTACTTTCAATTTCCTATTATAGCTGTAGCTCAAGGATACTCGTCATGGAACAAGCAAGGACTCAAGCAATGACCACAGTTGGCAGGATCAATGGGTTTTATTAAGGAGACAAGTCCAGCAAACAGGAATCGAAGTCGGCAGGCATGCAGGGTTGTAACCAGGAATCAACGAGCAAACAATCCAAATTGGTGAGAAACAGTGGAGTCAAAAAAAGAAGCGAGGAATCGGTAACAAACAGGCTCAGAAACAGAAAACAGGCCGGTGCAAGACAAAGAGACACAGAAATTAACTGGCAAACGACACAGGAACAGGCATGGTTTAAATACACAGGCAATGAGGTAATGAGGACCAGGTGAGCATGCAGACCAGTGAGGCTGGTCAGGTAATTAGGAGCAACAGAAAAACAGAAGAGCAAGAGAGAAACACAAAGACCCTGAAAACAAAAGCACATGGCAGACAAGGACAGAATAACAAATACAAACCCAGCCAAGAAGCTGGTGTACTGACAATACACAAGAAAATAACAAATCATATTCTATTGAAGTCTGTATGAATATGAATCTATATTATCTTGTATATGTTCATGAAAAAAGACTGGAACAGTGGGAGAGGGCCTTGTTGGGGGGGTTCTCTTGGGGCAGACGGGGTGAGAAATAAAGGCTCTCATTCTCCTCGAGCAGAGAGCAGTGAGGGCAGAGCTTTCAGCAGCCCGTGGGGGGCTCAGCGGCGGTCCTGCTGCTGGGGAACCAAGATTTGGGTATTTTCACAGCAGACGCTGTGGTGAGTTATAGTGAAGCAGGAGAGGACATACTGGAGCACAGACGCTGTAGTGAGGTACAGTGAAACAGGAGAGGACAGACTGGAGCACGGACACTGTAGATAGTTATAGTGACACAGGAGAGGAAAGACTGAAGCACAGACACTGTAATGAGTTAATGAGTAATAGTGAAACAGAATAGAACAGACTGGAGCAAAGATGCTGTAGTGGAGTGCAGACTCTCTCCTGCGTAGCCACCATGCATGTTGGGCTTTGTGACTATCAGTCAGTCCATCAGTAAGTGCTGGTGACAGTTTGTGTCAATTCCATCATGATGTTTTCTGCTATTACTGAAGCACAATGCAGGTGTGTGTTGTTGCCATTTGCTCTCTCAACAAAATCTGAAACCACAAATGGTTTTTACAATGTTACAGTAATCAGATGTCTGCTCTCTCAGCAATTATGATTCCACTTTTAACAATTTTCACCTGTTAGTCTGCAGCAGAAGCAGAAGCAGAAAACAATGTAAGTTCCTGGAAAAGGAATTATTTGCCTCAAAGAACATTCCAGAAAACGAAAGTATTACTTGGACTGCCCAACTGCAAGTCCCTGGATGTGAATGAGGTGCAGGTGTATAATTTCGTGGCATGCAAATCTGTTTCGTACATAATGTGTACTCAGGAAAATAAACCAGCCCTCATGAAAATGAAAACAAAGTTGACGAATGGTTCTGTTCTGTCCATAATTTCACAAGGGTGCAACACAAAGCTGACTGCTTGCATCAGTACGGCCTGACTGAATGCTCTTTTTCCACGGTCTCCTTTTCATGAAGTTCTGCTATCACTCCACCTTTAAGTAACAGTTTACTAGCAAAGCAGAAATGAGTTCTCTCCAAAAATACATTGAAACAATTCACTCAATTGCACTGTCTGTCATGAAAAGAAAAACTACAAATAATATATTATGATATAAATAATTCAGATGACCATTGAGTTGATTGAAGCTTTCCTCTGGGTGCTCGACCACCACATATACAAACTCTGTTTCTTCTCTGTGTTGTTCAATATCAACTGATTGGTCCTCTCTTTTACAGTGCATCATAGATTGATTGTTATTTGGACACCTTTGTTGAACAAAAAGCACTTAAACATATGTGGTGGAGCATTTGGACATGTGTGGTGGATTTGAACCTGGGCTGCTGCGGTAAGGCCTGGCCTTACACTTGTGTTTACTGCTGTGTTCCTCATTTGTCTTTTGCGCGAAAGCAACAAAAGTAACTAACTTGTTTTGCAATAGTGTTTTGCTGATGTTTTTTTTGGACTTTTTTTTTATTAGAAAAAAATTATAAATCTCGGAGGATTTATAGTGGCTGTAATTAGACCTGCACACCCAGTGGGTTCTCAGGGCCGAACCTGCTTTAGGGCAGGGGCCACAGCCCTAGTCCCTAGGGGGCCGCGCACAGCCAGCTATCCTCAGCTGGTTCCCCTGGCTGCAAAAGGTCATCATTACTCAGCTTTACAAACACTGGAGACGGTGTGTTTGAACGGGAGGATGGCGTAACCCAGTGTCAAAACTCAGACATCGGGCTTGCTCAAGAACTTGCAAACAGAAGCTCAGATGGGGCAAAAAGCAAGAAGGTGTCCAGCCGTCAGGTCCATAGTTACCGTACCCCGTGAGGGCACAATCTACCGTCCTCATGAATCTGAGGGCTGCATGCTGTACATTCCCATCCTCTGGAGTCATGACAAATCTACAGCTCATATGCTAAGTGTAAGACATGATGTTCTAGGTTTTCCTGTTGGCAGCGATTGAGTGAAATTATGTTGCGGTTGTTTTATTCGTGGGGGGAAATTGCACAAGCCTGTCATTAAGCCATTAGACCTTGTTGTCGTAAATCACAGGAATTGCTCCTGACATGAAGTGAGCAGGAAATACCAGCAAAAGACATATAGAGTATGATAGAAAGGAGTTTATGTCCAACCAGGAAATACTGCCTGCAGAGGGGTGTGTTTAGTGGGGTTGGGGGTGTTGGGGTTTTGGCAGGGTTGAGGCAGGGTAGGGTGGGTAGTTGAGGGTGGGGGTTGAGGGTTTGAGGTGTTGTCATGATGTGGTCACTGTGTGTTTCCCTCAGCAGTGTGGTCACTGTGTATTTCAATAAGCAGTGTGGTCAGTGCTTAGAATGACTGGGAATCACCTGAATTAAGTGAATATGACAAAAAAGTTCACCAGAAATGACTTAAAGGGCAGAAAATGCGGGGGGCCTGTTGAACCCCAAATCTGAAAAAAACAGAAAGCTAAGCTTGACTGTTGCGTCTTTCATTTCCTTATCCATTTCTCGTTAACTCCCTTGTTGTTTTACCATACGTTATGCTTAAAATATCTGGTAATAAAAGATTAATTCTGAGAAATGGATGGATGGTGGGAAAGAAGAAAGAAGAAAACCATGCAGAACGTGCATAAATTAGAGCAAAAATTGCCAAGTAAATATACTGGAATTTGTTAACATGATGCATATCTGACCTTACCCCACCAACAGCCATTACAATGATCGCCTCACCCAGAATTGTGAAGTATGATGCTGCCCCCTTGGACTCCAAGCACAAGATCAAATGTCTGTATCGTTATACAACTTGCCCACATCACAATAAATCTCTTCCAAGCACATTCAATGTCATCTTAAAATTGATTCCACTGAAGTTAAGAATACATTCCAGTCTTTAAAACAACTCTATACATGACTATGAGCATTGAGAAACACTCCCATTCCTGTCTTTAAACAGCTCTATACATTAAATCAAAGGAATTTATTTAGATTTGTTCACTTGGGCTCTTCGCATAGTTGTAGCTAATGGGACTCCTGCCATGTTGTTTGTCTCATAATATCAAGAATGGAACATATTTTGGGACAGTGTGTTTGTGTTAGATGTTTATTTTAGATATCTCAGGTGCTGTATACAGTCCTCCTTGGTACCTGCTGCAGATAACAGAGCACAAGTCAAGTTTTTTTTATGAGTCAGATAACGTTCCTTTGGAGGAAACCAATTGTCCCTTAGCTTTGGAGCTGGACTTTAAGCCAGCGCTCAGCTACCGTGCGGAACAACGTGTGCTCTCTGATAAACAAAGCAATAATAATTATCTTCATCATGATAATTATAACAATCATGATAATGTGTTGTATTTATACAGCCCCTGTCAACTTCAGCATAAACCCAGGGTGACGAGCCAAAACAAAACAAAACACCATGCTTGCTTTCTGTCTCTGGTGTGAACAGCACCGGGACATGAAGTCCAGTGAAGTCGACACAGAGGGACACTGTGTTACCTCACTCCTGTTGGTGCACAGTACATAACACTGTGCTATTTTCACTCTGTTACCTCACTCCAGTTGGTGAACAGAAAATAAGACTGTGCTGTTTTCACTCCGTTACCTCTCTCCTGTTGGCGCACAGTCAATACCACTGTGCTGTGTTCACTCTGTTACCTCGCTAAAAAAAATCAAAAACATTATTCTATACACCATGAAAAATGTAGTCATTTTTATTCATATGGATCATAACCTGACACAGCACATCTAGACGTCTCTTTCATAAATATGTAATCTTTAGACCTCTGTATAGCATGCGTGGTCATTCCCCATGTCTCAATGCTCCTGTTGCATGCAGGGTAATTAAGTCATTTCAGAAGACTGGATGTGACATGTGGTGAAGTTTTCTAATGCCCGACTTAAGCAGCTGTGCACATTAACCAAAAGATAGATGTATTTGGAGCATGTGCGCTCTGAACAACTCCTAAAACCCGTCTTCATCCACAGGTAAAAAGATAAGGAAATCTCTGTCTTTTGGTAGTCTCTGCCCTGGGGCAAAACGGGATCGTACTCTCAAAACACAGTTGCACTGCTGCCTTTGTTGTGGTTTAAGTCAGGTGACTTTTCTCTGCCCTTCATGACAATGACGACCTGTCGCTAAGCAACACAGCAGGCTTTCCCTCTATCTCCCCACCAGAAAATGTTGAGCAGCTGATCCTTTGTTGCTCCTGAAAACTGCGGCAAACCTGTTTCTCTTTGCGTGACCTACTCCAATCAAGTAGAAATAGGAGAGGGCGTTGTGATAGGTGAGGATAGCAGCCAGGCCGTCTAAATCAGGGGGTTCCGTAAACAAAACATAACATATGTGTTCTGTATGATGTCACAAGTGCAGTTGCTCTGGCAACAGGCTTTGCTAGCAGAAATTCAGGTGAAAATTGATTCTATTCCTAGACAGCACTGTTGTCACTCTCCCGCTAGAGGTATCTGTGTTAGGGTAATCAATAAAGTGTTTCCAGATATAGCTGTTCACACACACACACACACACACACACACACACACACACACACACACACACACACACACACACACACACACACACACACACACACACACACACAGACACATACACACATATATATATTATTATATTGGTATCGGATGTGGCTATGTACCATTCTTCCTGGCTATGCTATTATGACTTAGGTTTAATTAATAGATTTACTGTAGCATAATTGATAGATGCACTTTTAGATTTGTTGATGACTGTAACCAATCCTTGTACGTCGCTTTGGATAAAAGCTTCTGCCAAATGAATAAATGTAAATGTAAACGTAAATGTAGACATGACACTATTGTCTTTACATTAACAATCAGTAGACCAATAGGATGAAACATAGACTACATTTTCCAGCATGCAGCTCACAAGGTCCATTCAGAAAGAGTTGGCTTCAAGTTTTGGCAGTCCACCCTATCCAGGTTCAGTGCCCTGTCCTGTTTATGCCGGGAGACAAAGAGAGATCATGTTTAAGACTTTCACTCCGACAGTCTGTCCAATGTGCCCTTTCCCACAAGGCTGTTGGGCTGCTCAGAGCCCTCCAGGATAGATTGATTACGGGCTTCCTGCGTTGTGCCCGTGGGAGAGGCAGATAGCTCGGCCAGTGGATTCGCTGCGCCCCATGAGAAGGGGAGACACTGAATTGCCTTTTCAATTAACAAGGGATCTCAGGGAGAAGAAAGAGCTAATAAAAAAGAATAAACAATCATTACTGTTTAATGAATCCGAGAGCCACTTATCCCAGAGGATTGTTCCACTTTAATACAGGGGGGATTTCAGATTTTCATGCCTTGGCTCAGTCCACCCACCCCTGTCTCTCAGCAGGGGGCAGCTGTCTGGATTGTTGAGTTACTGACTCCGGAGACCAGGCGACCAATCAGTAAACTGGCCTGAAGACCAGTGACCAATCAGGAAGCAGGCCTGAAAACCAGCGACCAATCATCAAGCTGCCTGAAGGCCGAGTGGCCATTAGCTGGCTGACTGGGCAGGTTCAGGGCAGAAAGTTGAACGTCAAAGTCACGTTATGTTGTGTAATGGTGAAGACTGTGTGTTTCAGCCTGCAGCCTAAAAAAACATTCCATTAGCTATTAAGTTGACGTAACGAACAAAATGACAGGCCGGAGGGCAAATGTAAAATATAAACCCTGGTTTCTGTGTGTTAATGTCCCGATAAGGATATTAACACACGGAATTATTAATATTAAATAATAATATTAATTGAATTCCTAGCAATGAAATAACTGTTTTCGGGTTGTGCCTCTGAGTCAGTATTTCTTGCAACTCTAAAAAAAGCTCTGAAAATGTTCGGTTTCTTTTTTTTTATAGTTTTGGGGAAGTGAGAATGTACATGAAGATGTCCAGAATCCAGCTGGTTGTAGCAATCAATGCCCTTGCTTCATGTCTGCCATTTTGAATACAGAACCAAGTCACACTAACCACAAAAACCGCTCACCCTACCAAAACTTAAAATAAGTTAAAATAAATTTAAGTAATTACTACTAAAGTATTAAATAAATAACAAAGTTTGTTTATAGGAATGAGCAGTCGGATGGATCAACTTTTACCACAGCTATACTCACTTGCAAGTGAAAAACTTTCAGGATGTTTATTTGTCAACTGTGACACTAAAAACAAGAATATTTAGGGTGGCGGAATGAATGAATGAGATGACCATTACCCTGCTGATTGTTTCTCTGGAGAAATGACAAAAGAGTTGCAAAATGGCAGCCGAACACCAAAAGGAAGAGTAATTATAGGGTATTATATAAACATTATAGGAGGTAGCTTTAGAACCAAAACTTCTTAAAATTGAGCTGTTACAGCTGAAAGACAGAAAACTACAGAAATAATTCTGAGAAATGTAGATGAAGGACCAGACCCGAAACTGAAACGGAGCTTTGAAACAGAAAGACGGGGCCATTTACGTAGACTGAACATTGAGGCCCGTTCAGGTCTCGCTCCCTCCTCCCTGCTCCTGGCATACTTAATATGATGGTGGGGGAGTGCTTTAAGGTTTATCCAAGGCTTAATTTTATATTTAGACTTTAGACAACATGATACACAATATATCCCTTCAATATTAATTTCTGTGATCACCCCTTTATGAGCGTAACAATGACACCGGACATGAAAATATGCGAGTTTAGGGAGGAGAGTTCAAAGAGAAGAACCAGCCATTCTGCTCATGACTGTGTCAGGGTATATGGTAAGGAACCAAAAAGGAGAGAGCAAGGTAAATAACCATATATTGTTGCTCCCACCAATAGGTTTCCTCTTTTTGCAGTGCGAGAATCCTGAATATAACAGAGTGTTTGTTCTAGAAGGAGATGGAGGGATAGTAACAGAGACAGATCAGGTGACCAAAGAGAGAGGTGATGCACAATGGATGCTTGTCGCCATGGAGATGCAACCCATAGTTACAGTGATGCAGTTTCCACTTCCCCCATGGAGATGTGATGCAGTCACCGTTGTCATGGTGTCAACAGAGCTCACAGGGGCTGGGTCAACATGGTGTCTTAATAGACAGGGATATATGTAGAGGCAAGCAGAGCAATCGTTTAATGAACCTAATGGAGTAAAGAATGAGTAATGAATCAGAAGAGTGAAGGCATGTTATTATCATTAAATATCACACATAACTTTCTCTGATTCAGATTCAACCCAATGACTTTCACTCTGTCTTTTATTTGGGCTGTTTTAATAAGATAAATTAGGAGCAACCTCTGTTCAACGTTTAAATGAATGGATCAGCTGAGCCTGGCTCATAAATGATAAAGTAGACTGTGCCGGGTCTCCAGTCCGTGGGGAAATAAGTTCTCAAGAGCAGATTTATGGTGATGTCAGACACTCACCTTGGGTACCCCCCATGGAGAGGGCCAGAGCACAGCGGTGTGCAGTGCTGTGTGTGACCCGTGTCTGACTGCGTGCCGCCCAAAAAAAAAACCTAGCCTCAACCCCCAGACACTCCATGCTGTCTACATGTGGCTGCATGGATGATATGCCCCCTTCAAAAACCCAGCCCCCAAGTCACTGCACCAAAATGTATATGTGCCCCCCTTCCCCCAGACAGACCCCCAGTCACCCCTAGCTCCTCCCACTAGTCTTATCTCCAGCAGTACCAGACTGAGACATCAGCTCAGACATCTCAGTCTGGTGAGAATAAAGACGGTTGTCCCCTGGGTGAAATCGTCAGTGATGTTGCATCATCTAATGGGGGGCTGGGTGTGGGGAGGGGAGGGGAGGGGTGGAGGGGTGGAGGGGTGGAGTTATAGCAAGGTTTTTAGATGAGTGCAGTCAGTGACACAGACTGCATGTTAAATTTACCAGGCTCTCCAGCATACCCTTGGGAGTAATTTAAGCCCTGTTACTGTTACAGCGTGTGATATATGCTCAGTCTGAGGTCAGAGGCGAGAGGTTGCCGCTGCAGCAAGAGACACGTGCCCCTGTGGGGGGGGTTGGGTCTCTGCAACGCTATCACGACCCCCTCCGCCCAATACACACACAGCGGCTTCCCTGAGCGTGCTCTTTTCAAATGTCACAGCTTTAGGTGAATGTGACACAGCTACACGAATGTGACGACTCCTGGCTTGCTCTTTACATTTGACCGTCCTTTAAATGAGCAGAAACGTGACGGAAATTGCTTCTGCGTCGTTGAAATGTTGTGCGTTTTCACCTGCGCTCATGCTGACAAAAGTGGCTCAAGATCACGCTTTCGTTGTCACCCTTTATCCTTTCCCACCGGAAACTTGCAAGCTGAAGCTGAAGTGACTAAATACACCTCAGCAGAAGTGGAAAAGCTCAGCTTCAGAGAGCGCTACCACAAGATAGCGCTCATACCTGGCTGAAGGGTTTTGCCGATTAGTCTTAATGGCAGAATGAAGGAATCCAAAACTTGCTGTAATCTCATATTACACCTATTCTTGGCTGGCAGGTGTTGTGGGGAATTGAATGTATTCATTTAGGAATGATCCACTTGTGAAAAAAAAAAAAAAATTAAGTGCAGCAAGATGGGTGGGAATTCACTATGCGTGTCAACCTACAGGGATAAGCCAGACTTAAACGGCCTTGTATGACCATGGCACAAAAGGCATTTAAAAGAGTGAATATATCTGATCCGTGGTCTGTACAGAGTTTTTGCTGTAAAAACGCAAACCCCATGAATATACTCAAACACATCACCCATGGACAGAGCCCATGGAATGTTTGGTGTTGACATTACGTGTTGTGCAACCTGTGTCCATACCTGAGAGCAGGCTTCCAATCTGACATCAGGAGATAAATGTCTGGTGTCTGTCTGCAGTCTGTACACGGGCTTGACGTAACCTAAATCGTTTTGGGTTTAATGAAAAGGCACACCTCATAGGGCACGCACGCAACCTTACTGGAACAGGACAGCACTGATAGAGCGTTCCTGATCTGCACTAAGGGCCCTGCAACACAGGGGGATAGTTACCAGGTTACAGCCCCAGAGCTACTGTCCTGAGTGTTAGTGTGAGCCCCAGAGCTGCTGTCCTGAGTGTTAGTGTGAGCCCCAGAGCTGCTGTCCTGAGTGTTAGTGCGAGCCCCAGATTTGCTGATGTCCTGAGTGTTAGTGTGAGCCCCAGGGCTGATGTACTGAGTGTTAGTGTGAGCCCCAGAGCTACAGTACTGAGTGTTAGTGTGAGCCCCAGAGCTGCTGCTGTCCTGAGTGTTAGTGTGAACCCCAGAGCTGCTGCTGTCCTGAGTGTTAGTGTGAGCCCCAGAGCTGCTGATGTCCTGAGTGTTAGTGTGAGCCCCAGAGCTGCTGTCCTGAGTGTTAGTGTGAGCCCCAGAGCTGATGTCCTGAGTGTTAGTGTGAGCCCCAGAGCTGCTGATGTCCTGAGTGTTAGTGTGAGCCCCAGAGCTGCTGATGTCCTGAGTGTTAGTGTGTGCCCCAGAGCTGCTGATGTCCTGAGTGTTAGTGTGAGCCCCAGAGCTGCTGTCCTGAGTGTTAGTGTGAGCCCCAGAGCTGCTGATGTCCTGAGTGTTAGTGTGAACCCCAGAGCTGATGTCCTGAGTGTTAGTGTGAGCCCCAGATCTGCTGATGTACTGAGTGTTAGTGTGAGCCCCAGAGCTGCTGATGTCCTGAGTGTTAGTGTGAGCCCCAGAGCTGCTGTCCTGATTGTTAGTGTGAGCCCCAGAGCTTCTGTCCTGAGTGTTAGTGTGAGCCCCAGATCTGCTGATGTCCTGAGTGTTAGTGAGAGCCCCAGAGCTGCTGATGTCCTGAGTGTTAGTGTGAGCCCCAGATCTGCTGTACTGAGTGTTAGTGTGAGCCCCAGAGCTGATGTCCTGAGTGTTAGTGAGAGCCCCAGAGCTGCTGATGTCCTGAGTGTTAGTGTGAGCCCCAGATCTGCTGATGTCCTGAGTGTTAGTGTGAGCCCCAGAGCTGATGTCCTGAGTGTTAGTGTGAGCCCCAGAGCTGCTGATGTCCTGAGTGTTAGTGTGAGCCCCAGAGCTGCTGATGTCCTGAGTGTTAGTGTGAGCCCCACAGCTGATGTCCTGAGTGTTAGTGTGAGCCCCACAGCTGCTGTCCTGAGTGTTAGTGTGAGCCCCAGAGCTGCTGATGTCCTGAGTGTTAGTGTGAGCCCCAGAGCTGCTGTCCTGAGTGTTAGTGTGAGCCCCAGAGCTGCTGATGTCCTGAGTGTTAGTGTGAACCCCAGAGCTGATGTCCTGAGTGTTAGTGTGAGCCCCAGATCTGCTGATGTACTGAGTGTTAGTGTGAGCCCCAGAGCTGCTGATGTCCTGAGTGTTAGTGTGAGCCCCAGATGCTGCTGTCCTGATTGTTAGTGTGAGCCCCAGAGCTTCTGTCCTGAGTGTTAATGTGAGCCCCAGATCTGCTGATGTCCTGAGTGTTAGTGAGAGCCCCAGATCTGCTGATGTCCTGAGTGTTAGTGAGAGCCCCAGAGCTGCTGATGTCCTGAGTGTTAGTGTGAGCCCCAGATCTGCTGTACTGAGTGTTAGTGTGAGCCCCAGAGCTGATGTCCTGAGTGTTAGTGTGAGCCCCAGATCTGCTGATGTCCTGAGTGTTAGTGTGAGCCCCAGATCTGCTGATGTCCTGAGTGTTAGTGAGAGCCCCAGAGCTGCTGATGTCCTGAGTGTTAGTGTGTGCCCCAGATCTGCTGTACTGAGTGTTAGTGTGAGCCCCAGAGCTGCTGATGTCCTGAGTGTTAGTGTGTGCCCCAGAGCTGCTGATGTCCTGAGTGTTAGTGTGTGCCCCAGAGCTGCTGTCCTGATTGTTAGTGTGAGCCCCAGAGCTTCTGTCCTGAGTGTTAGTGTGAGCCCCAGATCTGCTGATGTCCTGAGTGTTATTGTGATCCCCAGAGCTGCTGATGTCCTGAGTGTTAGTGTGAGCCCCAGATTTCTTGTACCAAAGGTTTTAAAACCAGCTCAAAACACCTTGGGGCCAATGTCCTTTCCATTTCCAGTTGTCCTGTTTCAGACACTTGCAGATTTGCATAGAGATCAATGGTTTTTCAATAAAATGCTTTCTGAGGTGTAAACGTATTGAACTCATTTTCCTCTTGTGTTCTTTTCTCACCCTGGTAATCTCCTCACCCCCTCACAGTTTTCTGTCTGATATGGTGCCTCCTTCATTAAGCCTGTTGTCAAACTTTATCCCACCAAACGTTCATTTTGGCACCTATATTACAACAAGAGAATCCAGGATGTGTGGTATTGTTGGCTGCCATGTTCATTCTTCAGTCTGAGCTGAGTTTTTAGTTATGACATGTGGACATTGTCTGTGTCAAGAGGTGGTTGATAAAGATATTGAAACACAAATGTCCGAAGACCAAGAAGGCTTCCATGAAACGTTCTGTGAAAGTATTTTGCAGTCGTCAGTAACAAATATGTAACCGTTATGGTGGTTTGCAGTTTATCAACCTGAGAATTCATGCTTCATCTTAGAAAACTGGTTTACATTTTTTCAAGTAGCCATTCCAATGTTAACCAATTATGTTATATGATTAAAGTCTTGGATTGGATTTGACATTGTCTGGGTAATCATTACTTTGATACACAGATCCAACCTAATATATTCCCTAAATAAGCAATTCTCAGTCTTAATCTTAATTTAACGGCAGTCAATGTACCAGAAAGGTAACTGTCCATTTAGTCTGCTAAATCGTCAGTGGTACTTCAGTGAAGTGTCTTCCTGTTTGTATTTGAACAGAGGGAGCTGGCAGCAGCCGCTTGGGGGTGGGGAGTGATCAGATGCGTGCGTGTGAATTTCTCAATGAGAATTTATGAGGGAGACCAGATGGTACTCATGACACTGTGATGGTGGGGGAGGGGAAGATCTCCTGTCTCTGATTGGCTGGGAATGGAGTCCTGGAATTTTGGTCACCTGTGAACAGTGGTGGAGCTGGGCACGAGGGGACCGGGAGCCGTTTTGAGCATCACATCTGCAGCCTCATGACAGGAGAGTCTTTGCAGCGAGCTGATTCATAGAAATGTTTTAGTATTTGAACTGTTTTCATCAATTATCTTAGCAGGCAGGCACAGACAAATCATTTATAATGACATAATTTTGATCATGTCAAAATGAAAAAGGAAAACTCGCTTGCAAGCTGAAGGAGGTGTCGCGATTGGAGTTCAACAAACATCTATGAAATGCCATCCATTCAATTTGGTGGGTGTCTGGATAAGCCCTGCCAGCCAGATAATTCCCAGCATGCTCTGAGGTGGGTCTCAGATGTTTGTGTCCCCTACGTGGTGAGGAGATTTAGGTTCAAACTAAGAGAAAAAAGACAACCTGCCACCAGTTTCGCTTCCCTGCTTTGTTGAAAAAAATGCCCCAAAAAAATGGGATCAGAGAGTGGTGATGTATGTGTTCATGGTACTGGTTGGAGAAGTAACACTCCTTCATTTGGTTAGTAATATTAGGAGCAAAACAGCTATTTCATATTTGTAAAACATGTAGGAACACACGTTACAACATGCAGGAGATTCTCCTAAAACAGAACTGTCCTCTTCCAGTCACTGGGAAGCAGAAGGACATGATGTATCAGCTGAAAATGTTAGAACGAGCTGTGAGGTGTTTTGCGGGGAGGGGTGGGGGGTGGGGAGCTTTAGGTGGTCTTTGGGTGGCCCAGGGAGAGGGGGTAGGGACTCAGGAACATGACGACAGGTTCAAGTACCCAGACTGGGGGTGTCAGCTGGCGTTTTGTCATGTGACATTTCTTTCTAAAAACAGGACATGCACATTGTATATCAATATACTCCTCAAAAGCACCAACGGTGCTGAATGTGTGCCAACACACCTGGTCTCTGCTTCTCTATGAGCCACATACCCTGCTTGCACACACATCATTAAAACTGTTTCGTGGTTAAGGTAAAAGTGTGATAAACGCTAAATGTTTCCCTCAATGCTTTCAAACAGAGCAGTGATCTTGAACATGTGTTCACGTCAAATTACCCAAAAATGCCTCCCTCTGTCTGCCCACCACACTGCCCCCTACATCTGATGGGATACACAGCCCCTTTCAGTCCGTTCCGGACTGGTCTCCCGGTCATCGCTGAAAATGAAGTTTGACTTCTCAGACCTTTGAGACTGAATACAGATTAAAAACTGT
Organism: Albula goreensis; assembly: GCA_022829145.1. NCBI lineage: Eukaryota > Metazoa > Chordata > Actinopteri > Albuliformes > Albulidae > Albula > Albula goreensis. The sequence goes on from CM040751.1 coordinate 2,078,071, forward strand.
TTCCTTGTGGAGATCACAACTTATGTACAATGTTTTATTGAATTTAAACCTTGTAAAAAGTTTCACAAACATTATGTTCTTGCTAGACAGAAATAAGATAAAAGGAGAGGAGAATTCACTGCCAAGTCTAAACAGGTATCAGGAGATTTAACAAAACACAAGCCAGCAAGGGAAAAAGAGATACGTTTCCCCATCAGTAAGGCCATCATTCAAAAAGGACAGAAACCACTAATATTCATAATTAATTATCTTAGATAATGTGCTTATTGGTGCAACTCAATCATTCTGATAAATACCAGTCTTGGTTTGGCAGTAATATCAGAACAGAGAAAGGTTAAAAAAAAAAAACAAAACCACAAAAAAGAGGAAGATTGTAAAAAGAGGAAGACCTGTAACTATTCTCCATAACTATGCTCTTTGGGTTTAAAACGGAAAAAGGAGTGAAATAAGGCAGGAGAAGGAGAAACAGGAGAAGGGTGAGATGATGGGTTATGAAAAGCTTTGATATCACGTAACATGTAACTGTGAGGTGTGTCCATGTCTGTGCCCTCTCATTGCTGTTGACCAATCCCTGTCCTTCCTTTGCCCTCTTATTACTATGGACCAATCCCTGTCCTTCTTTTGCCCTCTTATTACTGTGGACCAATCCCTGTCCTTCTTGTACCCTCTCATTACTGTGGACCAATCCCTGTCCTTCCTTTGCCCTCTCATTACTGTGGGCCAATCCCTGTCCTTCCTATACCCTGTTATTACTGTGGACCAATCCCTGTCCTTCCTGTACCCTCTCATTACTGCAGACCAATCCCTGTCCTTACTGTACCATCTCATTACTGTGGGCCAATCCCTGTCCTTCCTGTACCCTCTCATTTCTGTGGCCCAATCCCTGGCCTTCCTGTACCGTCTCATTACTGTGGACCAATCCCTGGCCTTCCCTTCATGTTCCCTCTCATGTGCCTGTTCTGCTGTGTGTGTAAATGTGTGCTGTGGGACCTTCCCTTTGGAAAGGCCACGTTCTCTGTGGTGAGCACGGCTAAAACCATTTTTCTTATGTAATTCTCCATGTAATGATTCTCTAGCTGCTTTGTTTTTTTGGGTCAGTTCTACATGCAGTGTTTTGACATCAAAGTTTGTTAATGTGGAAATCTGATGGTAAATCATTATAAAAGGTTGTCAGCACTTTCTGTAAATGCAGTTCAACACAGTGGCTGTATGACGTATTGGCTATGTGTGTGTGTGTGTGTGTGTGTGTGTGTGTGTGTGTGTGTGTGTGTGTGTGTGTGTGTGTGTGTGTGTGTGTGTGTGTGTGTGTGTGTTTCTGTGCACATGTGAGTGTGTGTGCACGTGTGTGTGCTCATGTACATGCTGCACGTCAGTGACAAAACGCCTGCTTGCGGTCATGTGTTTCATTTATGATCATTTAGATTTCACGGATTCTTTTCAGATTATTGAAAGAACATTGTGAGGCGTTTGCTGGAGATGGATGTTGCTCACATCACACATTTCAGAGCCAGGAACGGAACAGTCTGACAGGTGAGAGGGACAGAGGAATGACATGGCACTGTTTCTCAGTGTCTGCATTTCCAAGGAAGAGTAACAGATAATCAGTCTGTCACAGTTCTAGACATCTCCTTTATCCCTGGTCTAGACATGCAAATGAACACCATATCTGGGTTTGTTTGCAACATGTTTATGCTTTTTTATAGGGAATTCAGCTTTATCCATTCCAGGTAATTTTTTTTTTCACATCTGAAATTCATCTCACAGCATTAGATCTCATCTCCAGCAAACAATCTGGAAACAGTGTTTGTGACATAATGCGAACATGTCACAGCTTGTATTAAACGATAGGAACACTGTAGTTAAGATCAGAACAAAGACAAGATACTTTGTAAATGACTGTGTCATTATTTTGGCCAGTGACCGAACTAAAACAATAAACCAGACACTTTACTTACGCTAATGAATGACAATTACTTCTACATAGCTACTAAAGCAATGAAAGAAATGATAGTGCAGAAGACACTATATAGCAGATATATAAGCTTATGATGAATAGATTGTTCTTTGTGGAAAAGATGGTTGCTATTCACAGCTTAGCTAAACACAGGACAAGTGGGTAATATAATAGTGTAAGCCATCTATGTGTTTAAAAAGTGGTGGGATGAGAGAGACTGTGTGCGTTTGTATGTGTGTGCATGCATGCATGCTTGTCTTAAACAGTGGAATTGAATTGTAAACATGGGAACATTGCCCACTGGCGGCATTTGTCCTCTGATTTCTTGTTAAACGTTACTGGCCCACATTTTTCAATCCCACCTTGCATTGCTGAGGGACAGGAGACATTCTGGCCAGGTTGCCAGCTCATCGCAGGGCCAGACAAACACTCACATAATTAAAGGAAGTCCAATCCGTTCTGCCTCCAGTTCTGCTATGAGGCCACAGCGCTAAGCTAACCACTGAGCCACTGCCAGTGCAGGGCTCTGCTGTGAGGCCACAGCGCTAAGCTAACCACTGAGCCACGGCCAATGCAGAGCTCTGCTGTGAGGCCACAGCGCTAAGCTAACCACTGAGCCACGGCCAATGCAGAGCTCTGCTGTGAGGCCACAGCGCTAAGCTAACCACTGAGCCACTGCCAGTTCAGGGCTCTGCTGTGAGGCCACAGCGCTAAGCTAACCACTGAGCGCCTGCCAATGCAGAGCTCTGCTGTGAGTGAGACCACAGCACTAAGCTAACCACTGAGCCACTGTGAGTGCAGAGCTCTGCTATGAGTGAGGCCACAGCGCTAAGCTAACCACTGAGCCACTGCCAGTTCAGGGCTCTGCTGTGAGGCCACAGCGCTAAGCTAACCACTGAGCCCCTGCCAATGCAGAGCTCTGCTGTGAGTGAGACCACAGCACTAAGCTAACCACTGAGCCACTGTGAGTGCAGGGCTCTGCTATGAGTGAGGCCACAGCGCTAAGCTAACCACTGAGCCACTGCCAGTTCAGGGTTCTGCTATGAGGCCACAGCGCTAAGCTAACCACTGAGCCACCGCACCGATTACCTTGTTATTTCTGAGATCGGGTGACAAATCAATCACTATCTGCGACCTATTGATGGCGTGACTATCCCACGTCACATGGCCAGGATTAGTACAGGTCTGAGATAGCAGGGGATGGCACCTGACAGGGGACAGCAGTTGGATCCAGGGTATATTATTTTCCTGTCTGTCAGCAGCATGCGCCAACAATTTCAAACTGCAGTGAGGCTCACAGAAGGACATGCATACTCACAACATGTGACCTCATAAACCCCACGAGACACACAGAAAGAAGAACGGAAGGGAGTTTAACACAGAAGGCGATAATTAATGGAGATGTTATTCATTGTATCACTGTGGTTACATTGTTTTTGTTCCAGGTTATTTTTGGTGCTATCTGGTGATATTTTGCTGATATATTGTTGATACTTAATTAAAGTATCAACTTTAATCAGGGAGAAGAAGACATTTGAACCATTACACTGACTTTCGAATTGGAACAAATGAGTAGGTGTTACTTGAAGTTAATGTAACTGCATATACACAAAATATGACTACACAAAATAAAGGAAACACCAACTTAAAAGACTTATACTTTGAAGCAACTAATTTGCATTACAAGAGTCTTTACATGCTTCACGCTAACGTCATTACTAATTACAAATATTTTTTTTCTGTTATAAAATTCAGTTTAACAGTGATAAACAGTGATATGTGAATGTCTAAGCAACATCCAATATCAATATCCAAAACAGAAGCATAAGTTAAAAACTCAAAAAGATCATTTCATTCATTGCAGATGCTGAGTCCTTCATTAATAAGTGGATTTCCGCAATCAGATCTTTGACTAGTTGATATCACAAAGGATTGTCTATCACATCAAACACAATGTGCAGTATTATTCCCTCGACGGCTGGGAACACAAATGGGACACACGTGCGTTGGTGAATAGAATGGCCCTGTGTCCAAAATCGCATACTAATCAGTGCCTGCTAAATTCGAACAAAAGCGTACTGCTCTTATGTCAACATAGTTCCTACTAACCAGTGCAGTACGTGAGTTTTCGGACATACTACCGTAGATATAACGCTTGCTATTTTCTTCAGTAGCTGGAAGTTTATAACTGACATACATCCGTCATCAAACTTCACAGAACCCTGCTGTCTCTACAGTGTTCTTCTTTGGTATCTATCCACCCAACAGCCGTATGGGATAGCGCAGTGTGCAGACCTTGCACGCAGCAGAATTTTACCAGAAGCAATATGCCATCCAGGTAACGCTCGCATACCAACTCAGCAGGTTTGAGATTTCGGACACAGTACATACTACGCGTACTGATTTTTTCCTACTATTCAGGGCGTAGTATGCGATTTCAGATGCGGCCTAGGTGTTTCTACATGTTGTTGTACCAGGAGAGGTGGAGGGAGGAGCAAGCTCCTCTGCTTGAACTGCTTTCAGTTCCAATTTCCTCCTTCAGCCTGGAGAGAATGCAAGAACCTGCATAGCAACTGTCTCACAAAAAGACAGGCTCATTTCCAATCAACTCAGGTGTGAGCAATTGCCTTCAATCAGGCCATTTTTTTAAGCACAGTTTTGAAGGCTGAGAGGAGACCGGTTTTGGGTTTGTGTTGTTTTTCCCCTCTGGCTGTGCTGGTTTTGCATTTATCCCTGGTTTTGGCTGTGTTCATCGTGTGTTTTCCCCTGGAAAATGGGTAGATAATGGCTGTTGGCCACCTTTTGGTTTCATTTTTTGTCTGTTTTCCCTCCACTCACCACCTGGCTCAGTGGCCCCACCTACCACTGGCACCACAATGTGTATTTCCCATGTACTGATGTTGACCAGCCATGGGAATGCTTGTGTCTAGCCATGACGCATGAGGGGCCCATGCTGAGAGTGGGGGAGAATGGACGAGGTGACAGGGGTCAAGTCTGATACAGTGATGCTCTGTACTATTGATTTGCCTTGACCTTAGAAGGGTCTTACATGGCCACACACACACACACACACACACACACACAAACATTCTGCACATACACAAATATTCAGACACACACACGCACAAAGACATGCAGACACATGTGCCCTATATTCCCAGTGGGGTTCTGTCTTATTAAATTCATTCAGCGCATGCGGAGTAGGCTCAACTGAAAATCGGCTGGAATGACTTTGAAGGTGGGGGAGGGGGAGGGGAGGGTGCAATAACATTATAGATAGCTGAGGGCTATTTTTACCTGATATGGAGCAGGTCCTGACCTGCGAACGTCAGGGAGAAAAATAAAAATGAGAGAGGAAGTGAGAGTAAAAAATGTTTTGTCAGGTACTGAATCATAAAAAAAGAGTTTTAAAAAATAACAAGCCTCATTATTATCATTATTATTATATGTCAACATTCATCACATGTATCTCAGCATGGCAATAATGTATATTCCACTGTATATGAGTTTCCACTTGATTAATAAGTAATGAGTGATAGCTCTGCTGCTCTAAAATCGGCTGCTCTGCTGTGAGAGAGACAACGCGAGAGATCAAGACCACCCTACACTGGCTGTCCTTGCCATGGCAGGTTCATTTGTCCTCCATGTGCATTTTGTCAGACTCTGGGCTATTTACCAGGGGCAGGCTGCAGTATGGCCTCCTAGCACAGCGGTAGGTGAATGAGAATACCTGAAAGATGACCTGTCACTGTCTTATGGAATGGGTTTGCACAGTAAACCCACTGGAATGGATTTTCACTACCTGGCTGTAGGGTTCAGGCTTTTAAGTGAGACATTGTGGCCATACCCTTGGAAAAAGTGCTAAGTTATTAAAGTAAACATCAAGCTATACATATGACTAATCTAATCTATGGTAGTCACTGTGGACTTGGGAGTGTGGGAGAGAAGTCAATGATGTAATTCTATGCTTCCAAAGAAACTTGGAAAGCGACCAATGAAATCCATGGGGTCGGACTATATATATGAGGCCCTTTCTGGTGCCCAAGCCTCCAGTTTTTTTTTCAGACCAAATGTGACCTTCCTTGATGTTGTTGTGCTACTCAGTTTCTTCTCTGAATTTCATTGTATGAGTCTACGTGTCAATGCGCCCTTTGTTCGACAGAATATCAGGTTTCTACACGGGCAATGCTATCTCTATTCACACAGAGCTGGTGCCAAGATCCTGACAGCTACTTCTGGTCTTATAACCCTTGTGAAGCAAAAAAAAAATTCAACAAAAAACCCATTGTAGCTGGTAAACACAATTGGAGTTTGTTAACACAACTGGGGAGTTTTCAGATAACCCCTCACTCAAATACCTCTATCCGTCCAATACGGGTTCCTACACAGGTATTAAATCGCCATGTACCTTCTCTCCCATCATACTCTCTGCTTCCGGCATCCCTCCCACTCCCCATCTCCACCTTAACGTCTACTTCCCCTCTTTATTTCACCCTCTTCTCTGATGCTCAAGTTAGGGTTCACCTTACCCAAAAAACAGTGAGGCACGATGCTGCCCCCATAGGCTCCAAGCCCAAGATCACATGTCTGTACCGCTATACAACTTGCCACACTACAATAAATTCCTTCCAAACGCATTCAATGTTGTCTGAAAGTTCATTCACCTGAATTCAGCATTGTAATGTGTGTACGAAAAATGATCTTCAACATGCAGACAAGATAGTCTCTAAGACTAAACCAGGTCAGAAAGTTTTCATTAATGCTTTAAATGTCCACTAAACATGTACCATGCATTTAAATTGTCATGGAGTAACATAGAAAATGCATTATGAACCAGCCTTTCGCTCCTGTAGCCTCTGGTCTGACACACAGCCAAGGTTGTAGCCTGTTTTCCTCTCTAAAGCAGTATAACGGATACTGGAGGTTTGCCAGTGTTTCAGGTGTTTCCCGGGTCCGAAAGTACGAGCACTAATGAATTGCCCCCCACCCCTCCCTCCCCCCCACCAGCTTCCTGCCTGAACATTAGCGAGCATTAGCATGGAAAAACACTGGACACAACGTTTCTGCGTGTGAAATGTTCTGCAGTGGGTTCAGCTCAGCCCAGCACGGCTCTGCCGTGACACTGGGTGAAGAAACACCTCAGAGAGCACACTTACCCCTCTGTTTATCATCCACTAACACAGGGCAGGGCAGGAGGGGGGTGGGAGGGGCCACATCACCCATTAACTGTCCCAAATCAGGGGAGGAAAAACAGCAATGTGAAACAGCACGGGCTTTGTGAAAAGGTACGGCATACGCCACAAAAGGAATGAACGGTTTCTAAATGATTGGAGATAAAATGTAAAATCTGAATACAGGAAAGAACAATGGTGTGTTTGTGTCAAACTACAGTGCAGGGCAACCTATCTCCCTTTCTAGTGAACAAACACAAACACACTCACACACACATGCATGCATACATGCACACACACACCCATACATGCATACAAGTGCACACACGGACAACCACACACACATACCTATACATGCATACCTACTGTACATACACAGACAAACACACACACACATATGCTCTCACACATCCACACAAATGCGCATGCACACATTCACACACACATTCACACTCACACACAAACACACAGACAAACACACTTACACACACATATAGAACACAGAACTTTCACGTACAGCTATCAGTTTGCTGAACACTGGGCGCTATCAGCAGGTATGTATATATGGTCAAGGCTCCAAGAGCTCCATTGCTCTTCCCAGCTTTTGACCCCGGAGCCCCGGAGCCCCGGAGCCCTGGAGCCGAGGGTCACGCAGTGTGAGAGTTGGGTTATTGAGTTCAGATGTTTGGAGAGGCATTCTTTTCACATGGGGCTTGCAGAGATCAGACAGGAATTAGGGTGCAGCATTACACCTCAATGGGGTTATTGCACCGGGTGACGTGGGAAAAGAAAGCCAAGAGCAGATACTGTGGGACCAGACTGCAGGCCGGAGGGGAGCGGGAAGTACCGAGGGAGAGCGTTCGGAGAGTTTTTTTGGATGGCAGATTTCAGAGCTATAACACAAACACACAAGAGTAGAGAAAACAAACACAGTCACAAAAAGAAATAATAAGACTTACTTTATATTATGAAGTAACTCATATTATTAAGTAACCAAAGCAAATACAACCATGTGTTTTGTATTACTGTATATACTAAAAAAAAAAAAAGTCAGCACTTTAATATGTGAGTTTGAAGCCACAGGATAAACCTCTTACATTTTAAGAGTCAAAATTTTTTAAGATCAAATAACTTAAACCTGAGTTGCAGGAAGACTTAGGCACAGAAACATTCCACACACAAGAATTGTTTTAAGTGTGTCAAAGACGAACAGTGCAGAAAATCTTGACAGCATACACCAAACAAGGGAATACTGCATCGGGACAGTGATACACAGTCTGAGCTTGTGCACAGGCCTGGATGGACACAATTGGGTAGCTACTAAAAATTACAAAACAACAGCCCTGAAAATGATTCTGTACCTCCATTACCCAGTGCAGTGAGACTTATAAAGCAGATATTTGGTGTACGGCGGTCATGCACAAACCACATGTGACTAAACCAATGGAACTCTTGAGCCTTCACTGGCTGTTCCGAGCCGTTAAATATGGCGGTGGGTCTATGATGGTACGGCAGCCCTCTCATAGGAGTCACTGGGTCAGGTTTCACTCTGCGGAGTACAATCACGACCTACGAACGCAAAGGTATGAAGGTGACCAGCATCAGGTGCACCAGGTACCAGGGGCGCAGGTGGCGGGGGGGACGGGGGGTAAATGTCCCCCCCTAGCTTCATAGAGACTCCAATCCACCCCCAACCCCCTTCCCCTTCCCCCATTTTGAATACCTGCGCCATTACCAGGTACAAACTATCATGTAAGCATTAATCTCACAAGATGTTCCCATATTCCAATATGAGGTCTCCATACTGCTACATGGAGTAACTGCTAAATGGAGCTATGAATGCCAGGGTGAAGTCAAATACTTGAAGTCAAACTCCCTAACCAGATATAAACTTTTCTCTAAACATTATGGGAAGTTCCGGAATGTACAGTGCAGCTTGGATAACTTTAAAGAATTATAAATTTAGAATGATAAATTTAAAGAATATCTCATCTTAGTCCAGAGGCAATGGGTAGCTCAACTCCTTAATAGTCCTATATGGTTAGGTCTTTCCATTATTTCATATTATTATATTCCACATTACACTTTGGATATGAGGAAAACACTTTATATAAAGAATAATAGGTATACATGTACAAAAAAAAATCCATTCAAATTGTCTTTGTTGCGGTTATGCTGTCCCAGCATTTTTGAAGTGGGAAAATAAAGTAGGAGTGGGAGAAACTGCTTTTTTGGGGCGTTATTCATACACGAACTTTCAGAAATTCTCTCTTGTAAAATTTCTTAACATTCTCATGCTCCAGTGTCAGGAATAGACAAAAACGGAGTTCATGGACTGATCCGCGGGTTCTGCTGTTTCTACCTATCCACGGTGCCTCGCGCGCCCACTTCACAAACTTGCATGTTACCGTGACTCAGCGTTTTGAGACGAACGAATGCGCCGTCGTTGCCTAAACGCGAGTGAATATGCAAAAGGACAACTGAAAAACGCTCGTGTATTTTCTTTTGCACGTCCATGAGACCGATGTCGATGCTGATTATCAACAATATACAGAAGTACATTTTGAGACATGAAAGAGAATTATATAATCACTTACAATATAATCCACTTATCGCGAATTCCTCTGTAAACATGACACTTTTTCAACGTGTATATTAATGTCTATATACAATGACTGACAAATTATTTTGAATTATGCTTATGGTGAGCAATGTTAGCTGATGGCGGGTATGCTGTTATAAGTCAGTGTGGGGGCAGGTAACCGATGATGGTGCAAGTGAATTAATTGACTCTCCATCAAACTCCTATACCAATTCTACACACATGCAAGTGTATGTTCTACTTTTTTCTCAGATTTCAATTCCAAATCACTTTTGTTGGAAAATATGCTTGCTATGCGAACATATAATCTTTCAAAATCTGAGACAATGCAGACTAACTTTTTATTATTTTTGAAAGGTAATCTAATTTACAGTTGGCTGTTGTTGACCTACTTTTTCCTCCCATTGTATGTAGAACACATTTGTACACTTTAGACAACACTGTTAATGACATTTTTTAATTGTTGTAGGCTGTTTGTGTGTTGAATTTTACATGTCGAAACATAATCATCTTTTACAACATGGTTAGCGTGTGAACTGACTGCACTGCTTGTTAGACACTGGAGTACAGTAAAGTTTGTTACACACTGGAGTACAGTAAAGTTCAGCACTGCCTGTTAACACATTGGAGTACAGTAAAGGTCAATACTACCTGTTACATGTTGGGGTACAGCAAAGTTCAGCACTTCCTGTTACACATTGGGGTACAATAAAGTTCAGCACAGCCTGTTACACAACAGGGTACAGTAAGGTTCAGCACTGCCTGGCCCTCTGGGTGTAGGATGTGCAGCTCTGGACTGAGATGTGAGGAATCTTAGCAAAGATGGAAAAGGTGAAAAAGTACAGTGGTTTTACTACATGGCATGGTAAAGAATATGGCTTTTGTTCACTTTCTCTTTCATCCCCAAGCCCAGAGAAAGTATAGTGGGATGAGAGCCCCTAATGATAGCACCCAGTGTTCTGGAACTGACAGCTATACATGAAAGTGCGAGTGAGCGTATGTGTTCGTGTGTGAGTGCGAACGTGCGTGTTTGGATGTGTGTATGAGTGTGTGCGTATGTGTTTCTCCTACCCCTCCTCTTCTTTTCTCTGCTCTTTAGCCCCGTCCCTCCATCCCTTGCCTGTTCTTCCCACGACACCTAAAACCCGAAGCATTGTGTTAGACCTCTCCTCCTGTCCCATTTACCAGGGTCACATGACATCTGTATCAGTTTACCTGGCTAGCAGCTCTCGCTGCAGTCACACGCACAGCACAGACAAGGACCACTATGAGATTCAGACATGCACAGAGCGGATAAACCAAGGGATAAGCACTCACTTTCTTTTGCAGTTGAGAGTGAGACAGACTTACACACACACACAGGTGATACGTAGATTTTTAGTAGTTTTACATCGTCTTCCCACCTGCTTAGCTTGCTCCCCATAGTAACCTGTTGTCTAGTGGCTACGGTACATGACTGGGACCCCTGAGGTTGGTAGTTCAAGCCCCAGTCTAGCCACAGCAAAAACACCATCACTGTTGGGCCCTTGAGTAAATCCCTTAAACCACCTTGCCCCCAGGGGGTATTGGCCCCTGGTTAGCCTCATGTAACTGCAATGTAAAGTTGAATAACCCCTCGGTGTGGATGGCCTGAAAATCACATTTTCATCAGTCTCACTCAAACCCTGAATTACTGTGTTGTGGAAAGGGCTTGCGACTGGGAACAAGTCGAGTTTGAGCAGCAGTGGTGAAAACAACAATCCTTATAAGCATGATGTTTAGACAGACAGCTTTCCCAAACCTGCAAGGTTCACAGCACACAATGTGTATCTTCCTTTTGTCTCAGATTTGTGTGTGCCTGGGAAGGGTCATGCAGGGTGGGGGAAGGTGGGGCCTCTTCACACACAGCTGATCTGAGTACAGAGAGACAGGAGTCTAGCATGCTTTCTGCACAGGCTGGACTGATCTGAGTACAGAGAGACAGGAGTGTAGCATGCCTTCTGCACAGGCTGGACTGATCTGAGTACAGAGAGACAGGAGTGTAGCATGCCTTCTGCACAGGCTGGCCTGATCTGAGTACAGAGAGACAGGAGTGTAGCATGCCTTCTGCACAGGCTGGCCTGATCTGAGTACAGAGAGACAGGAGCGTAGCATGCTTTCTGCACAGGCTGGCCTGATCTGACTACAGAGAGACAGGAGCGTAGCACGCATTCTGCACAGGCTGGCCTGATCTGAGTACAGAGAGACAGGAGCGTAGCACGCATTCTGCACAGGCTGGACTGATCTGAGTACAGAGAGACAGGAGCGTAGCTTGCATTCTGCACAGGCTGGACTGATCTGAGTACAGAGAGACGGAAGCGTAGCATGCATTCTGCACAGGCTGGACTGATCTGAGTACAGAGAGACAGGAGCGTAGCATGCTTTCTGCACAGACTGGACTGATCTGAGTACAGAGAGACAGGAGTATAGCATGCTTTCTGCACAGGCTGGACTGATCTGAGTACAGAGAGACAGGAGTGTAGCACGCTTTCTGCACAGGCTGGATTGATCTGAGTACAGAGAAACAGGAGCCTAGCGTGCTTTTTTGCATAGTCCCACACAAATCTGGGGCTTACAATGTCAGCTCCAGCGCTGGGGTCAATTCCATGTCAGTTCAAGAAATAACCTGAAATCATACTCAACTGTACGTGTCAATAATGTTCTTTGGACTTCTGCCATTAATTAAATTTCAATCAGTTCTTCTGAATTGCCAGGCTTATAAACAGGCACTAGCCCCAGCTCTGGTTAACTCGGTGACCCCTCAGTGGTGTTTTGTCTCATCCGATCCTCTGCCCCGATCTTTCAGTACGCTACGCTACAGTTCCACAAACCTTCACCCTGCTCATGCGGTGAGATCTTGGCGGTCACTCTGAAAACCGATCTGACAAAAGTGGAAGAACCCCAGAGTGTTGGGGTCTTGTGCACTCCTCAAATAGCATTCCCATAAAGGTTGAGCCAAAAATGAATGGCGTGGGATTTGCTTGCTTATTTTGTTTTATATTCCATCTGCACATAGTGGTGTTTAAGGTATATCTGCTGCATGTTTACACTTGGGAGCAGTAGGAATATTTAGTCGCAAGTAAGAAGATCGCGCTCTGCATCCACCATCCTGGCCTTGGTCAAGGTCACACAGCAGGAGGGAGGGGGTCAGGAGAGGGCGGGGGGAGGGGGTGGGGGGGGTGTCTTGACAGGGTCTCGGTTTCAGCATCCATGTGAATTCCCTGGTCCAAGACCAGGAGGAGCACAATAAACACAATAACCTTCAGTGCACAGAACAGAAGGAATTTTGCAAGAAGGAGTTGGTGGGCAGAGGACTTTTGATTGGCTGTTCTCAACTCCTGTCTGCCATCTAGCTTAAAATACAGACATTCCCAAACAACATGATGACCGTCCAGTGCCATGCACTATGTCCCTGTATGCTACATACAGTTTTCAATATATTAAAAAACACACACACACACACACACACACACACACACACACACACACACACACACACACACACACACACACACACACACACACACACACACACACACACACACACAATGTCTTTAAATAAATAAATAAATGTAATTCATAAAATAAATGTATTTAGTTCACATTGAAACTTAAGCAAGAGTATTTTCCATAGCCTTTTGTATGATGAAAAAGCACAATTTCTTGGGTTTTGTTTGTCATATATTTGTTTCTGAACGTAAAATGTTTTGTGTATTCTACATTTTTCTTTGTTTATCTATTTCTTGTTCAAAATATTTTTGTCATACGTTTTAAATTGTATTGTTATGTGTTTATTTTCTGTCGGGGACACCACTTAGACGGTTCATTAAAACGTGTAAAAAGTTCCAGAGTATAGCGGAACCCTGCCCTCCAACGGCATGTCCTGATTAAAAAGAAAGCAATCTGCTACTTCTCTTGCGTCATGATTTCTTGCCCTCTGTAGCTTCAGCTGCTAGATTCATCGCAGACCGAGATGTACGAGCTCAAAAGCTCTTAATTTTGTGATACATAGAACTTACATACATACATACATACATACATACATACATACATACACACATTGATCTCACATTCCATGTGACCAAACGAAGATGGTGAAATGAGTCGACTGGTTAAAATTGATAACACCAGTCATCTCGGGTGACTTCATGTCTTACATTTTTTATATAAATTCTCCACATTTATAGGTTAAAACGTGCTTCATTGATAACATTTTTTTAGTTATACTGCTCATTTGAACGGACAAAATAACCTTAGGCGTTAGTTGTTTTTGCCATCTGTTTTCATCTCACGAGGTACATTAAATTATGATCATAAAAGAACAAGATATAAAAAATTTAGGATAGGGGACACAATAACCATTTTGGTCACGGTGACCTCTTAAAGACTTAATTTTCATAAATAAGTATCAATACATAAAAACAGCTCACGTTAATTATGTCATATAACAATAATACATAATAGGTTAATCAAAATGGAACAATATCTAAATGTCTTCTCCGCCCCCCCCATTGACGTCATGACGCGACACGGCGTACTTAGGCGACTGCTTCAGTTCTACCACCGGCAGTGGCACCAAAGACACGCAGCTTGCTGCTTCGGCTGGTAGCTCTTCTTCAGGCGGCTTTTATTCAGGTTCAGCTACTACGGTTAATTTACTTGAGATATCATTTCGTGACTGAAAATCACTATGGCAGAAAAAGTGTCAATTGAAGAGGATATGAAATCTGCGAACGGCGCAGCGCATCTTGAAGAGCAGGAGTCGGGTATGGCCAATGGTCTGACTGACCATAAGAAGAATGGTCCCGAGGCGTTATCTGAGAAATTAAAAAGAATCGCCAAGGCCAATTTACTGGTGATTCTGACTGTGGCCGGGGTCATAGTTGGCGTGTTGATCGGACTTGCCGTGCGTAGCGCACACCTTAGCAATACACAGATCATCTACTTCGGTTTCCCCGGCGAACTCCTGATCCGTCTGCTCAAAATGATCATTATTCCGTTGGTGGTGTGCAGCCTTGTGTCCGGAGCGGCCAGCATCGATCCCAAAGCACTAGGGAAGTTGGGTGGCTGGGCGATGTTGTTCTTTTTGGTCACTACGTTAATTGCATCAGCCATCGGCGTGATAATGGCTTTTATCATTCGACCCGGCACCCTGACCTCCTCGAAGCCTTCGCTCTCGGTATCCAACGATGGGGTTCCGCAGTCCAAAGAGGTGGTAGATTCATTCTTGGACTTAGTAAGGTAAGTAAACAATACCGAAATAATTGTGTATATTGGTAACAAAACTGAGTGGGTGACTCGCTGCACTGACACCTACAGACTTATGGCTGTTGCGTCAAGTCTTAATTATTTTACTGCACACGTGGACCACGCGGTTACAGGAGCGCTGAGATAATTTGAAGTTTATTATTATTATTTTTAATTATCTTTTTAAACGCGACTGGCTGGCTGTTGATAGTTTATTTCGCCCCCTTATAGAAGCCCGACTTGTTTTATTTAATTTATGTTTGCCAACGAAACCCAGTCTGAGAAAGGAAATGTTACCAAACACATCTTCTATACGTCGAAAACCGTGAAAAGATGCTTATTAATTTGTCGTTTGACGGTTATAAACTCCTACAAATGCTCATATAAATCAAAATGAGTTCCAAAACAATGTATTTAGGCATGTCCTTTTTCGTCCGGTGCTGTCATTGCGAGAACATAACAGCTTTTGTTACTTAACAGAAAAAGATAGAATGGGATGTAGCTTGCCCAACGCTGTTAAATGAATCTTTTATAAATGGCCAAAAAGTGTACTTTAAAACTTGTAATGGTTATGTTCTTACTGTAACTAGCTAGTTAATGTCACGCTGCAGTGTATTTGCAGTGACAGATACCGCGCTTAACTCGTGTTGTAAGTCTGATGGCAGTTGCATCAGCTGCCGAGGCATGCGTTGAGGCTTGTTAATCCTCCATGAACCTCGTTGTGCCGGATGTTTCAGGTTTACAGTTAATTCCTGCATAAGTACAGGGCATTTATTGGACATTTATACGAATTTATGCTATTTAACAGAAATTCATATTTTTATTTCCGTCCCCATCGCGTGCCGGGAAAGGAGGAGTGGTCAAACTACTACTCGATTTGGTCATATCTTGTGTTTGAAAACGCATTTGTACAATTTTTGAGCGGGTTATCCAAATATGTCTTTGTTTTTGGTAAAGGAGTTTGGCAGGGAACGAATTAAAGTTCCTAATTCATATTCACTACTTCGCTACCAGGATTATCGTACATTTTGTTTTCAAAAATACATTTACTAACACTCGATTTTGTCGAATAGGTGTTCAGTATCAATAATTTCGGGTAACTGTATCGTAAATAGACCAATAATGTTTAACTTTAGGCTAACCTTGAAGACAACCCTATTGCATTTTACTTTAACTTGTGTGAGTGCGAGTCTGTTAGTAAGATACGCTTCAATGACGTGAACCACAGTTTGTGTTAACTGTCGTGAGGGCAGTACGTTCTTTAGATATTGACAATAGATAAATGTATTTTAAATGTTATTATGTTTTTACAGTCGAAAAACTATCAGTCACAGTACTTGAGATCAACTACATTGACGTGTGGCCACACTGTCTCTATTTGGGATGCCACGTGCGCTGCATTATAGTGGTTACATTTGGTTCCCTGAAGTACTTTACTTTGGCGTTTCTTGTCCCAAATGTTAACTGGTCTTAGTCAGGCACATTTGTAAAATGGCTGTCTCCAGAGATTCAGTATCACACTGTCATATTATCCATGTATCTGCTGTACATGTTCTGCAGTTCAGTCTCGCTGTAAGACATTCCATATGCTTCAAGAAGATTTTCATGCATTTATGGGGAACTGGTATCTCCACAAAAACTCTGCCTCCTGGAAGCAATTGGGGAGGCATGTTTTAATGGATGGAAATAATGTTACGTCATACTGGTTGTTGCGAAAAGCCAGGCTTGAATTCTCAAGAAACTGCAGCTTTGTGCCAGGATTTTAAATATAATTCATGTCTGCAGTTATGTTTTTTTACTCCTCGGTTTGGGGTGACATTTAGCATAATGTAAAACGTATGCTATGATGTAAATCATAAAATGTTGTTTAATGTTTAAGCTGTGCAGACAATCAGTTGAGTGTTTTTTTGTTATCTGTGGAGTGTAAAATCCAGAGTATCTGCTTTAGTGAGGGACGTGTATAAACACAGAATCCGGGCGGGATGGTGACCTGGGGGCGTTTGCTCTGGCGGGCTGTCAGCGTTTGTTTGGCGGGTCTTCACCTGCTCTGTTTACACTCTTTTTTTGTAACTGAGGACAGTAATTGTGTTTTGATTTCTCTCACTTTCACAAAGCCGTTTCTTCTCGTTCCTGGAAAGCTGAAACTCCAGAAGGGCTTTGCTGGCCGGCGTTTGTGCATGTTCCCCCTGCAGAAGGATCCTGATCCAACTTGTTCATTTCAAATCTAATCCCAAGCTTTTTCAGGCTGTTAAAGGAGCCAGCTGGCTGACTGACTGACATCTTCGCCTGTTTGCATGAGGTCCCTTGAAAAGTAGCATCTGCATCATGTTCTCCACTGATCTTTCTGTTGCTTAGACACAATCGAGTGTATCCGTTTTACAAGTACGGAGCGTTTGCCAAGCTTGAGATACTGGAGAACAGAGCCAAATACAAACAAGCAGACCAGAACGTAAGACGCACTCTGGTAAACAATGGCGCGTCAAGTTGTTTTTCTCGTTAAGGTAGAGTAAATATTTGACCTGTTGTGAATGTGATGCGTTCCTGGGTAATAGCGTGGTGGGTGGAGTCAGTGAGCTGCTTGATTTATAGTGTTTTACCGCCTCATGTGAAGGGGGACCTGTTGCCATGGTGAACAGCAGGTTTCCTTCTCGTATGCAGCTGTAGCAGAGGTGGGTGGAGCTAATCGATGGATGTGTTTGAGTGACCCATGACACAAGAATGGCCTTTGGGTAAATGACTGTAACCATTGGCATGTAGCTGGTTGTGCTTACTTAAAATTGTGCTTAGTCATGCTAGCCATGCTTCTTCTACAGTACGCATAGTCATGGCTCATTTGTTTGTGTGTGTGAATGGGGAGACCCGCCCCATGCGCGCACACAGGGTGACAGCAGCAGGGAAAGTCACTCTGACTGTCAAGGAGAAACCTTGAGCAGAGCCCGGCTCAGAAGAGCCCACCTGCCTCTAGATGGCAGGGGGCAAGCTTAATGAGTTGAGCAGAGTGCATTAGCGCTAACTGTTGAGCAGCTGGAGAAGGTCCAAGGTGGGCCATTACTATTCATTCACTCCATTCATTCCAACAACAGCGAGGACCTGAGAGTGTGTGTGACGGAACACACTCCACGACATGAGATCGGCCCTGGACGCTGTCTCTGTAGTCAATCGCTAAAGGGCAGCTACAGTTTTGGAGTCAAGTTTCCTGCAAAAAATCTTGTCAGCCAAGTTTTAGCCAGTGTTTATGTTCTGGGCCGATTGAGAGGTTGGCTTGAGGCCTTGCTTCCCTTTGCAGCCCCCCCTATGCGAGAGCAGGAATCGGCAGAGGAAGGAGCTTAATGGTGCATCGACTTATCAGCTGAGTACTTCCTCAGCCCCACCTCACAGCACAGTATGAACCTGGGACCGTTCAGCCTAGCAGGACTAAGGAGCTAGCCAGCTACCTTTCAGAAATATCAGGGAAGTTAGGATATTATCTGCCTGAATGTGACCCAACTCCAAACATTTCCAAATAATATCAGCTGACTCACTCCAAAATTCCAGTTTGTGAAATCCCCCGCAGTTCAAACTTATGCCACCATCAGGTGATGAAACCGACCAGTGACTCCTCAGACAGTGTTTCATTCGTTCTGGAGATGGAGGGGGCGGGGATCAGGAGATGTTGAGCTTGCCCCGCCCCCTTTCCCATGGCCCCTATGTGAAATGAGGCTGATGGGTAATGTGGTTTCTCTCAGGTGCAGAGCCCCGTGCCACATGGGCAGGTGTGGAGTGCAGCGTGGACAATTTCTGTGCTGCTGTAGGATCTAGGGGAATGTTACTCTAATCACCTGCAATCAAGCAAGACCTGGGAAAAAAAAAACAAAAATACAATCACTCCATGTCCTTAAAGTAGTTATTTAGGAAATCCAAGAGAGGTTAAATCTGAGAAATTATACCTGTGCCACTGTACTTTTAGTACTTGAGTTTAAACACTTTAAGGTTTATATAGTGCTCAGTACACAATAAAGAAAGGTTATGCAGAGACAAGAGAGAGGTGAAGAGAGCATGAGTGGCTCTCTCTGTTAGCCAGATCATGAGTGTATGTCCACACCATTTGCCTTACTCTACTTCAGCTTCTTCTCTTTCATTTCAGCAGTTAACGCAGCACCGAATCATATTACAGAGAATCATGACTAGGCGTTTTGAGCATAAATTGGGTATGTATTCGCAGCAATTTTAAGATGATATCAGGAACCCCATCGATATCCCAGTGATATCATGGTCCCATGGACTAGAGGAGGTATGAAATATCGCCATGAGAAAATAAGAGTCAGTTTCCAGTCCCCCGCTGAGTGAATATGCTGGACAGACTCGGCTCCTCATTCAGACTCGAGGGTCCGAGTCTGTGCCGTAGTCTCTCCGAGTGTGGCGTGGTTCCGTCCCAGATTAGTTCCAGCCCTCGCCCCACTGAGCAGGGCTGCAGCTAGCTTGCCAGCACGCACAGGGGCGTGTGATGGCCGGGTTAGCTCGTTAGCTGTGTGGCTCGTGCCTCCCGTGCGTCTCATTAAATCCGTCTCCCTGCTTGAGCTAATGAAGGCCTCACATTGGGGCACTGTTCACAGGCTAAGCTGTGCCCTGGCTCAGGGCCAAAGTACAGCACACAAAGGCATACACACATACATATTTCCCCATGCAACAAACACATGAATATTTGTAAAGATAATCGTATATACATTTTCAGCATTTCAGTTAGACTTCACCCCAAGGGGTCCCAGGGCACAGAACATTTCAAATAAGCTGCAAATACAAAAGGCAAATCTCCATTCAGCTGGCGACAGACACTTACATAATCGCAGAGCTCAGACAAAAAGTTTACAGTTGAGTTTTGAAAGAGGCGTTCATTTCAGTAAGCTCTACAGTCGTGGCAAGAAGTAAAGGAGGCCAGTCCAGCCGATGTGAGACGCTCACTGGGTTTTAGCTGGCCGTAGGTCACAGAGTGCAGGAAACTAGTCTCAGCCACAAAAACCAAAGGGTGCGGGTGTGACAGATGTACCGTCATCATCATAGATGTCACGTTCTAAAACGGTCTTTGTCATAAAATAAGTGAAAACGGAGTGCCTTACAGCGTTAGATAATCAAAAGTTTAACACTAAATGAAAGTGTTCTTTTTCTCCAGTTTATTCCTTTCACTTGATTTGCTGACCCAAGTAACCCGTGACTCTCGGGTTCACTAGCATTCCCTCACTAACCTCTGAGTGCTAACATCCATCTGGTAGACCAGAGGCTAGCAGCTCAGCATGGGGGCCACTAGAATCGCTTTATGGTAAATATGTATAACCTACATGTATGTTAACGCGCTATATGAACACACGCAGATGCAAACGCAAACATGTTTATAAATGCACAGCCTAAAAACACGCAGGTTCTACTCTTATGCCATCGGCAGGGTGTGTTCAGGCATAGCCTACACCAACCCTTACACACCCGCTGAGTGTGTGCAGGAGTGGACAGAGTGTCGCCACTGTGGGGAAGTCCATAACGTTGTGTCCATAGCCCAGCTTTCTCAACAGGACGCTCAGTACTGGAAAAGCCCGCCCCAGCGTCCACACACAACCATGTTGAAAGTCCTATTTCGCCACAACGCCTCACTGTTTTTTCCAGAAACGAGTAGGTCATTTCCTTTATTTATTTTAACCCCGCAGCCCTCTCCCTGCAAACACGCACACCCTCTGCCCTGCACAGGTGGCGTCACAATATCACGTGTACAGCATGGTAAAGGAACAGCCAAGTGGAAGCTGGGTGTGACTCCGTTTGAATAGCTTCAAGGACAGTAATCGAGTTACTGGGCAGTTAAACGCGTAATTCACCAAAGGAATGTAAGACGCCCTGAAAATGCAGTTCCTAAATAAGAGGTTGGTGTTTCAAGCATGTTAAGAGTGCCAGTCAGACTGAATCTGCATATCATTCAGAAATCGCCATGGCATCTTGCAGGATCACTGGATGGAAAGACTCACCTGTGCATATGTCACACATGGGTACCATTCACTGTACCACACCCACGCCATTAGCTATGCAGGCCGCACAACCTATTGGATTCCTGTGAATGGGCCACACCTCTGCAGGCTCTGTGTGTCATAAAGGCTCTGTGCGTGTCATAAAGGCTTGTTTGCATATCACTAAGGCTGTGCGTGTCATAAAGGCTTTTTTGCATATCATTCAGGCTGTGTGTGTCATAAAGGCTTTTTTGCATATCATTAAGGCTCTGTGCATGTCATTAAGGTTCTTGTGGAAGAGCTCTGGCCTGGGGCCTACAGAATTGCTGGCTTTCCTGAAAAGGGCCATGGAAGAGCCTACCCAGTCATTTATGATGACTTCAGGAAGCAAGCTGGCATTTACTTTGTCTTTTTCCTTTCTCAGGATGCACCCCCGTATCTCAGGGCGCCTTTGTCTGGGACTGCCCTAGGGCTGGTGCTAGGTTGGGGGAGGCGGGGGCAGGGAACTGGGAGCGTGGGACGACCTTCAGCCCAGGTGTAAACACGCAGGAGGGCGTGGTGCGTTTGCTCAGGCCGATAGCCTTTGCAGCTCCTCAGACTGCTCAAACAGGTTGGGGGGGCAGGGGGCTGACTACGGATCTCAGTCCGGGTCAAGAGAGTCCTGCAAACACAGGCACGGCATGACGCAGGTTGAATAACGCACACATAGACGCACACGCACTCACTTTTGCTGAGCTGGAGGCTGGGGAAAAGGCAGTGATAGCCTTGCCTTGTTTGTGCAAACCTAACTTTACAGCTCCATTTGCCACACGCACACCCCTCCCGTGCACTCTGAGACATCTGAAGGTGAAGTGTGTGTGTGTGTGTGTATCTGAGAGGGGTGTTGACGGTTGAATAGGGAGGATAACTTTTCCAAAATGAAAAAGGAGCAGAAAGAAAACCGCAAGCAAACCTGTATATTGAGTGAAGAGACAGCCTTTGGATTTTCTGCATTCTTGGGGCAGATAGAGGTGTAGAAACATGACCTGGCCGCGGGCTAAATGCATGTGATCGGTTTGGTGTCGTGCGTGGCTCTCGTTGGGGACGAAAACGTGAACCGAGGTGCAGAGAGGGCCGGGGGAGGGACAGAGCCGAGATGCAAGTCTGAAAAAACCATCACTGACCACACCCCCTGTCGGCTCTCTCGCAGTATAAGGACTCCGAATTTCAAGTGTAAAGAGCCATTCTTTCGTTCTTCAAGTCTCTCAGGATCCTTTTGTAAAAACACATGACAAATTTACAACAAAGCTACTCTGCCACACTCATAAACATGAAGGGAACAATCCTTGTGTCCCTCCACATTTACGTTCACCTTGTAAGTGTAAGTAGCTTGCTCAAGGGAACAACAGAAGTGTCCTTCCTGGGACCTACAACCTTAAGGTTACAAGCCCAGCTCTGTGTGCATGACATATATCCCCCTGTGTCTTGAAGCGAAATTTAGGACCACCTTAGGGCCTACCGCATTCACTGTTCTGAGCACTTGTAGTAGCTGCATTAATTCAATGCCTTTTAATTTTTATAATTTATAATGCCTAGTTGTATTCTGAAGCTAGGCTAAGTGCTGCAGCCTCTGCTGTGACAGAGCATATCCCAGCATGCTCTGCTTCCAAACAGGGGTGGTCAGCCTCTTCCTCTTTCATGCCACAGACTATCTGGGTCAGGGGAAGCAAAGTGAGCAGATAAGTAAATAACTGAAAGGATGAGCACAGCCCAGTCATTTGGCCCAGTAATCCCTCACTATTCCAAATCCGATTGGAGGAGGGGCAGCGGGAGGTGGGCGGGGCCTCTGGCTCCCCACAGGAGATTCAGAGCAGTTGAGTTTTATGGAAAGATAATACCCATTTGAGTCGGTAGAGAATGAGTTTGGGGAAATATCCGCAGTTGCAGAGTGCATAGCGGGAGTAGAGGAGAGATCTCTGGAGTCTGCAGGGCGGAGACAGGGATGTAATCCGGCTAAATTCTCCCAGATATTTCCACATGAGAGGTCTTGTGACTCCGGCCCCTTGTGAGACAGTGTGACTGAAGTTGGGGGGAGGGGGGGTCTGCGCAGCTGAACGGGGCTTGGAGTTCAGAAGAATGTTTGCACTGGTATTAGCACTAGCTGTGGCATTATAGCTGTGCTTGAAATGGGCATTGTGTCAGATGTGGGAATCACATCGTGCAATGTTGTAAGTTGCTGACAGGCCCTCCCGGATAAACTGAATGGGGTGGGGCTTTGGGTCACACTTGGGCATTCTGGGTAAGAGCAGGTAGGGTAGGCCCAGGGCATTGCTGCCCTAGCTGAGTCTCAAAGCCACCCTGTGTCACATAACCACACTCACACGCCCACAACCAACCCATGTCACCTGACCGCATTCACACACGCCCACAGCCAACCTGTGTCAATGACCACATTCGCACATGACGCAAGCTCTTGTTTATATTACACAGGTGAAGTGCACATCCTGTTCATGTCAATCCGAGTTAATAAGTAAATGTGGTGACATTTCTGTGAAATTTTTTGTCATCACCCACCCCACCATACCCTACATGGCTCTAATTTTACAGGAAAGCGAGGTCTGAAAACTTCATTCAAGAAACGTCTGAAAAGGTTTTGAATAGAAGAAAATTTGCAATGCCGTAATTTTAAATTTGTGTGTGTGTGTAGTAGGGCTGTGCGATATCCACAGTATGATAATATTAGTGTCATTTCCATTTTAAACGATAGATAATAATTTAACCACGATAAATATGCATTTAGCTTGATGTGTCCTTAAATGTGCTTTGTAGCCTACTTCACAAGAGCTAGTCTACTGCCTCGTGAGAACTGCGTAGGTACAGTCTGCGGCCGGCGCGGAAGTTAACTTGCTGGTGAAAATGGAGAGCGGGACAAGCGAAGTTGCAGACGGCGACGTTACACGATATATTGTCACTATCACCAAAATGTCTCAATTTATCATGACACCACACCAAACACGGATTAATCACACTCTCTCTCTCTCCCTTTCAGAAACATCTTCCCCTCCAACCTGGTGGCTGCCGCATTCCAGTCGGTGAGTGACAGAGTTTCCTCCAACGATTATTGGATATCTGGTTTTACCTGAAGCAAACAGATAATAAACGTTCCCAGAAACTGGGCAGGGCTTTTCTCATTGGAAAGAGCAGGCAGGCTTACAGGCATGCTCAGCCTGAAGGCACACAGAAGGGGAGGGTCTGTCACATGACCTCTGTTCTGGGTATCATGTGCCATTTGTTTATACTTAATTAGAAAATCTGAGTTCTCTGGGTGGAAGGAACGCATTTATGTGTGGTAGTGAAACTCAGGGTAACTTTTGGCTGGATGAACTGCAGACTGTCACTGATATGCTTTACACTGGGTGTAATTAGTGCCTAATCTCAGAAAAGCCCGGGAGATTTGACTAAGTCTGATGGAAGAATAGATAGGGCCTGAATGACATGTGTTCTCTCTTTCAGTATGCAACCAGCTACAAGTTTGTAAAAGTTCAGAAGAACGACTCCACGAACGTGAGCTACATTGTTGAAAAGGTGAGAGCGGCATCTTACGTCGTTTCTTTGTGGCTATGCTAATGAAGAAAGATAATATCCACCAAATGCCCTTTACAGTCATTCACTCTCCCTCTCACACCCGTATAAGATTTTTTGGACGTTTTTCAAATCTGAAACCACAAATTCAAATACAAAACCAGTCCAAGTCTTATCTGGTTGATATCTGTAAACCAGGAGGTAAGCGGGTACTCCTAGTACGGTGGCATGGCTTGCCACCATGAGTGGTGAATAACCCCAGATGGATCCGGTGTGTCGCGCATTAGCATTAGCACAGCAGCAGTTTAGCAGGATGTTTCTTTGACCTGCTCGCTCCCCCTGCAGGTTCCTTACGGTGCTGACGTGGATGGGATGAACATTCTGGGCCTGGTGGTGTTCGCCATTGTGTTTGGCGTAGCTCTGCGCAAACTGGGAGAGGAGGGGGAGATCCTCATCAAGTTCTTTAACTCCTTCAACGAGGCCACCATGGTGCTGGTGTCCTGGATCATGTGGTGAGTGGTGGGTCCGGAACTGTATCACACACACACGCACTGTCAAACACATACACACACGCACACATGTATGCACTCATACACATTCTGAAACACTCCTCCGCCCCTCTCCCAGGTATGCTCCATTGGGCATCATGTTCCTGGTGGCGGGTAAGATCGTAGAGATGGAGGAGGTGGGTCTGCTATTCGCCAGCCTGGGGAAGTACATCGCCTGCTGTGTCATCGGCCACATGGTGCACGGCCTGTTGGTACTGCCGCTCATCTACTTCATCTTCACGCGCAAGAACCCCTTCACCTTCCTGCTGGGACTCGTCACTGCCCTGGCGACGGCTTTTGGGACTTCCTCCAGGTATGGAGCTGGCCACATCTTTGGGGCTGTCACCCACCACTCCACTGTCTTCCCCTTCCTCCCCTTTACTCTGCCTCCAGCTCTCCTTTATTCCCATCTCTCTGTCCTTTTAAATGTATCCTCCTCCTTGTCTTTCTTTTCTATAGTCGTCTTCCCTTTCTCTGCCCCCCCTTACTGTGTCCCCCGTTTCCCCTCCCCTTTCCCCACCCCCTCATTGTGTCCCCTCCCCTCTGCCCACCTCCCATGACTGTATCCCCTCCCCTTTCCCCGCCCCTCTCACTGTGTCTCCTCCCCTCTCCCCACCTCCCATGAGTATGTCCCCTCCCCTTTCCCCACCCCTCTCACTGTATCCCCTCTCCCCACCTCCCATGACTGTTTCCCCTCCCCTTTCCCCACCCCTCTCACTGTATCCCCTCCCCTCTCCCCACCTCCAATGACTGTGTCCCCTCCCCTTTTCCCGCCCCTCTCATGGTGGCTCCTCCCCTCCAGCTCGGCCACACTGCCCCTGATGATGAAGTGCGTGGAGGAGAAGAATGGTGTGTCCAAACAGATCAGCCGCTTCATCCTGCCCATCGGCGCCACGGTCAACATGGACGGAGCCGCACTCTTCCAGTGTGTGGCCGCTGTCTTCATCGCCCAGCTCAACAACCAGCCGCTCAACTTCATCCAGGTCATCACCATCCTGTGAGTCGCCAGCAAGACCCAACCACATGTCCCATGTCCCAACCACATGACCCAATTACATGACCCAAGTGTGCCAGTTAATGTGTAGCCTCACTCACTCAACTGGTCTAGTTGACTTCAGTTGAATTCAGTTCAGTCTAATTCAATTTTATTTCTAAAGTCTTTTGGCAAGGGCCTTGCTGCAAAGCACCTTTACACAGATCCCAGCACTGAGACCCCCCCCAGAGCGAGTGTAGAGTACAGTAGTGCTGTATGTGGTAATGAGTTACTGGTAACGAGGGCCGGCTGGGAGGTCTAGCACTCACTACTTTCACTCCATGTGAAAAACACCCCAACTTCCAGTGGAACACACATGGATGCATTCGCCATGGAGATAAGGGCTCTCTGCTTGTAGCTCCACCTCTGCTGCTGAACCAGTTTGTGAGTCTGCCTACTGGTGCAGATGACCACTGTGGGAATTAATTTTACACTTAAAATGATAGCAGTGGGAACACAAACATTTCTGTGATTTTTTTAAAATTATTATTATTTATTACATTTTTACCTTAGCATTACCTCCGACCACTGCCTCAGGAACCAAATGTACTCCACATCAAATGAAATTCATGTGATTTGAAAGATTATCAGAGCGCACCATCTTGTTCGGACATTACTGATACTTGGTTGAAAGGATCTTTCTGTATTTTGAGAGAAGGACTCTTAGCGCATGATTTGAGAACTGACTTTGTCCCCGCCCCCATTGCAGAGTGACAGCTACAGCATCCAGTGTTGGAGCGGCAGGGATCCCTGCTGGGGGTGTGCTGACATTGGCCATCATCCTGGAGGCCGTGGGACTGCCCACCAATGACATCTCTCTCATCCTGGCTGTGGATTGGCTTGTGTGAGTACAGGGGAGGGCTTTATGTTATGGCAGAAAACGGCCTTGCACAGTACTTTAAAAACGGATTTTAACTGGAAAGCAGGACCTCCAAAACCTAAGGACCCCTTAACCAATAAACAGTGCGGCTTCTGCTAGTTACCAAAGAATCCTTGTTATGCAGGTTATATTACTTTGCTGTTTTTACTCGTATAGATAGTTTGCTAGTTTTCCTGTTACAGTAGATGGCTAGTTAAGCTAGCGGAGCGTGTTTTTGACCCTCTGTGTCTCGGCCTCTCTCCCCGCAGAGATCGCACCTGCACAGTCATCAACGTGGAGGGCGACGCCTTTGGGGCGGGGCTGCTGCAGCACTTCGTGGACCGCAACGCCAAGCAGGAAGAGGGGGCGGAGCTCAGCGAGGTCCGGCTGGAGGGTATCCGGCCCACCCAGCAGGAGAGCTCCCCCCTGGTGGCAAAGAGCAAAGAGGCGTTGGAGGAGGGCGTGGCCATAGCGGCCGCTCGTCCCAGTGAGAAGGAGTCCATCATGTAGGAAGAAAGGCGCTATATCCCCCTTCCTCACCCTGCAGTGGGAGAGGGACCCTCGTTTCCAACCAAATCACAAACTGAGCGAGCCGCACCTGTATTGGTCTATTTTTGTAGGTGTCAATATTTATTAGTAGCCAGTAAGATGATCGAGGACCTTTTGCCTGTACGGTGACATATGTCTTCTTTGTTTTTGAGAATTCACGGATCTGAAGTGGCCGTTAGTCTTTGTAGCGCCTTTTTTTCTTCCATTTTTATGTGTAAAAGGTGTCATTATCGTATGTTAGTCCTGTAAGCCCTACCCTCCAAACAGATTCATCTATGCGTTATCAGTGCGTCGTCGTCTTCCTCACAGCTCCAGAAGGGGCCAGTTTGTTCTGCAGCAGCCATCGTGGAGTATTGGTTACTGTGATGCTGAATGGGTTATATCCAGATTGACTCTGTATTTAGGGGGTCCCTGCTGAATGCGCTGTTCTACACACCCTGAAAAGCGTACTGTGTACCGATTTAAGGACTGCTGTTTGACTACGGCCTTTACCTGCTGCACACCCGGATCACAGCATCAAGAAACGCACATATCAACAAGACTGTACGAAAGCTGGACCCTTCTAAGCTGCCGACGGACGTCCCTGGAGCTGGAAGTCCCCTCGACTCTCCCGTCACTCGTGTCGTTATGGGAACAGCAAGCACAAACTAGACGATGTAGCGGAGCAGTCCCAAGCAGTGCTTTCTGCCTCTCTGACGGCGGCTCTGTGGCTGCAGAGTCCGTGTAAAAACGCTGCTCGTTTAAGACCCCCGTGTCCGCGTCTGCTTTCAAAAGCACCTCCGTTCGTCTCGCGGCATGGACTGTCTTCCTGGCTGACAGGGAATGTTCCGGTAACGTTGATGCGGTGTCGCAGGAAAGTAAATGTGCTGGTAGGGCTTGGAGCGCCATGGAAAGAGCCATTTGAAAAGAGCACAGATTGTGAGCGATGAAATATATTTTTTGATATGATTGTATGGATGCCAAGCATATGTATGTTTGTAAGGGCTCATGTACAGGGATTAGTGGGGGGGG
Source organism: Albula goreensis (assembly GCA_022829145.1). Lineage (NCBI taxonomy): Eukaryota > Metazoa > Chordata > Actinopteri > Albuliformes > Albulidae > Albula > Albula goreensis. Next base: position 2,106,587 of record CM040751.1, read on the forward strand.
GTTAGGACTGTATTTATTTTATTGCATTTTATACTACTTGTTTTTTTTTTTTGTGTTACCAGCTTTAGTTTGTCTAGACCACCATGGGCAAGACTAGAAATTACACTTGACTTTTGAGCAAAAATCAAATCAGATAATTGCTTTATGTTTGGGAGAGATTGAGATTTCTACAAGATTTGATTCAGACTTGTGAGGAAACAGCTGCTTTTAGAGTCAGGTGAATTTAAGCCAATTCGATATGTCACGTGTGTAGCTTTAAGTGTTGTCTGCTTTAAAATTACTGCAAATGTACATTAAGACGATACTACTCCCTACTCAAGGAGTCCGGGGAAATGTGCATTAACGCAAGTGGAAATATTTGCAGTTTGCACAAAACGTACCCCTCCTTGAGCCGGAATGGAGACGAGCACCTGTTCTCCAGTGGAGAAGGAAGTCGTCGCTGACTTAATCGTATGGAACCTTCTCAGATCACATGACCCTACTTCACCCATGTGAAGGCACCTAACCAACGTTCAGACCATGTTCCTGCTTCCAAGTTTTTTTTTTTTTTTTTTTAAATGTTTCGTTACTTGTATTGTTTTGTTTTAAAGGCCCTGGGATTTTAAATTATTTTTCATTTCAATGAGTAACTTTTAGTTGTCCTATGCCGGGATTTTATATGCTTTAGTCTCTGTTGTCATCACAACATCTTTGTACTGGCCAGTATGTTCGTAGTACTGTTCATAGAACCTTCTGCTTGTTGTGACTAAACGCACGTGTGTGTGTATGTGTACTGGCATGTTTACGTTCCACAGACAGTCTATGTCTGGTGACCGCATTCCTGCCATAAGACCCCGGACCTTGTTTTCACACTTGAACACGTTGAGGATCTCATGTTTCGGAAATAAACACTCACGGACGCTCTCTCGTTCCCTGAACTGACCTTGTGCGAGATGCAGGGAGGAGGAGTACGCTTTACCCTGTAAATTATCTAGTGCTGCTTGTGTGTGTACATGCAGGTGCACACATGTATAGGTCATCGTTGCCTGGATAACTGTTTCTATGACAATCATAGTTAGGGGTGGGTCTTAAAATCAGAACGCTGAATTATGGAGCACACAGACGGTGGCAGACTTTGATAAATTCTGTTGTTCTGACTAGTGCTGTAACAGTGTCTCACTACATATGAACCTATATATTTGTTTAGTGAACCTAATAATGAACCTAAAAGTTGGTTCAGCTGATTCCGTTTGATAGGATCTCTCAAGCCCTTTATTTGAGTCCTGGACCAGATTGCATACATTCAGCACGTGTATTAACAGTGGACTTTTTTCAGTTTTTTGAAATATCTTTCACTCATTTGTATTGAAAGACGACTTATTTTAATGTATGCATTTCACCTTTTTTTGTCTGGTTTGAAGCTGAATTAAAGTTATGCTCCTCTGTCTGACCTCTGGGGTTTTGGAGCTACAGGCATCTGTGTTTACAATGTCTGTAAACCTCAACAGTGCCCCCTACTGTTAATGGCAGGTTACTCCCAGTTTGAGGGTGGGCATGTTACCAAGTGCAGTGCTTTATATGGTTGTGTACTGATGGTGAAAACTACTGCTAGTATGTGTTTGAACAGTTCCTCCTGTTTTTGTTTTGTTTTTCTTTTTGTTTTCTTCGTGCTGATACTTCCTGTACCAGGGGCTCTTGGGAGTACTGTAACTATGACAATGTCACAACCAGTGCCACGGACCAAAGCGAATCTGAATGTGTACTCTTTACTGGCTGTACAATAAAATCTTTTATCACGTTGTAAGCTCTTTCACCTTCTCCTGTCTCATTACGTTGGTATTACTTTCACCCAATTTAAGGGACAAATCAAACAAAAGCCTACAAATATAGTGAACCCCCAAGCTATATAAAGTGTAGAAAATGTGGAAATCTGACAGAGAGGTCATAGGTCACAGTGCTTTCACACGTTCCAAGTCTCAAACCTGCATCACAGTCTCCGCACACAGAACCCTTCCTGTAATTTGAGGGAGGGCCGGGCTGGTTTGGTAAATAAACACCGCAACCAGGCTGGTAGCTTAAAAAAAGAGTACCTCTCCTCTTTATCTTTCCATTCTAACATCAGGAACATCTAAAACATCTAATTTAAACTGAATCGTGTTCTTTGTTTGGGCGCGTAGGGTGGTGATTTGACTACATTTAAATACACTGTGGCCACAAAAAGACCCGAAGGTGAATACTCATCACGGGACAGCTCCGTCCACGCAGCTGTCGCGAGGATTGCGGAATACTACAAGCACAGCCTCCTCTTCTACAAACTGAATCTTTCTGTCGCTGCATTATCTTACCCAGCCTGACATTCCAAAAGATCAACGTAAACAGCACTATTTATGTTGCAGGAAGGGGGTTAATCCTTGAGTGAGAGGACCAAATGGCGTGCTGTTATATAGTATACAATAGCACTGCGTTTGGTCCTCTCAGTGGAGGATTAAACTGACCTGGAGATTACGTAAGAGTACACCACTGGGCGAGGGAAGATAAAGAGGTGATTCATCGCACAGACACACCTCCTTCCTGCTTTGCATTGTTGACACCATGTGACTATGTTACCAATACGCTCAGGTGTAGGGATTTAGCGTAGCCTAGCATCTGTCTTCATATGCCAGTACAGTAGGTGGCAGTAAAGAACATATTGGTTTTTGACAGCCTGCGTATAAACACCAATGAATCAGAAAAGCCATCAGTCAGACTGATGCATGTATGTCTTCTTTCTTGTGCTTTTTGGTCATTCAAAACACTGAAAAAGTAAATAGTGATTCTTGTTGAGATTAAGGCAGTTTTTGAGAATGTTCTAAATGTAACTTGTTGTATTGTGGTTTTAAGACCAAGCAATATGATCATGCAATGTGTGACAATTTGAATTTGGTCAATGGATTGACACTAAACAAGGGAAAATGTGGAAATGACCAACGGTGTGGTAATGGTTCAGTGGCATTTGAAATTTTTGCTCTACACTTCAGACATCAAGAATTTAAGATCAAACGATGAATGCAAGACAAAACCACAATCTTTATTTCATGGTATTCTCATGCATACATGTTTTCCCATTTTAGAGAAAGGGCAGGTTTTAGCTGTAATATATATGGCCTTTTTCTCATACATGGAGTTCATTGATCCATGACTCTGAGATTTTTATCTTCTGCTGCCACCTCATGGCCAGATGGGTGCATTACAGGGAGTCTGCCTTTGATTTTGTGCCCATGGGAAGCCAGTATTCTGACAGCTTTAGATTTATCTTGCACTCGGTATTGATTCATAAGTAAAGCTGAGAACCATAAGAATGTAGGAATGCTACACAACAGTGGCAGGTAGATAAACCCCTCAAAACATGCCTAGAGGCTACAGAGAGTACAGTCATGTGTTGAGCCTAACCCTTAAGAGGCCAGTTCTCTCTAATTCTCCTGCATGACCAGGCAAATTAACCCTCACACTACATTCTCTGTGAGTGAAGAAAAAAATCCTCGGTACCACTGCCAAAGTTATCTTTTACTCCGACAAACGCCCTTATGTTCCGCTAACAGAACACAGCCTGAATTATTTAATGTAATCCTAATTAATAGGATTAGGTTTTTTCAGACTAAATCAAATTCCCCCTTTGTCTCCTTTTAGAAGGCATGAAGAGATTAGGTACCCTCTGTCTTTGTAACTTTATATGAGATGCCTAAAACTTACTTAGTTGTCCTTCTTTTTGCTTTTTAAAAGCTTAAAAGCTATATCTCTCTTACAGTGTGGTGCCCATAGCTGGGCAAAGTGATGTGATGGCTAAAGCTTTATGAGAGTTCAGTGTACCTACCTCTGAGTTATTTTGCTGTGGCCCAGACTCCAGCTTGCCCCTTCCACTGCTTATACTGTACAGAATCAGGCAGATCTGTGTCAGTATACCTTAATCATTAATTTGGGTACATACGTATACTGCCTCTTCAATAAAATGATCCCATTTTACATTGCTACCACATGCAGAAATGAAATCTACCCAGGTGTGCATTCTGTTTAAATCTGAGCTATGTTTGCCACTCTCAATCGTGTGCTAACCCCAGATAATTAGATCTGTGGCATTCTGTAAACTTCAAATTCGAATGTGTCGATATTGAAGTTGTTACCTGCGTTGTTTGTATACACAGAAACTGACAGAGCTCCTGATGTTTATCCCTGTGGATTTCCCACAGTGCTTTGCACAGATGTGAGCCCACCTGTTGTTTTGGTTTGTATTCCGCTCCCAAAACCTGTGCCAAAAAAAGTCCAGTCTGCAATGTTTCCCTCTAAAATTACTGAAACAGAGAGTTTCTGTCCTTCAGGGCTGGTCCTAGATCAGGCATTCGAGCAAATCTCACCCGTTTTCATCTAGTGCCGCTTGGCTCCCAAAGCAAAGTCCATAGGAAGACTATGATACTCTAAACTTCTTCAGATGCTTCAGCCAAACGGAGAGTAAAGATGTCCGTCTGGGCCGCTAACCTGGTACAGCCTGGGCCATGCTGATTGAAAGGGCTGCGGTTAGGATCACGAGTGCTTAAGCAGGTCCAGGGTACGGGGTACAGGGGCTCGAGAGTAGGACATACCCTGACCTCACTGTTAGCAGCTTATAGCATGTAGCGCTCCAACCTCTTCAGTTAGCTACGGAACACCTCAAAGTCTCTTGTAGGGTACCTGTATCTGCAGAGTTACTGAAACAGGAAGTCTCATGTCCATGGGGGAATGAGCTTCCATGTACCATGTAAAGGGCGGGACAAACATGAGCTGTCAATCTCATACTTTTACTGACAATCTTTGGTTCGTTGTGCAGAACCGTTTTTCATACTACAGGACGTGAGACCAGGCTGAAAAGTATCAGGGTGCGTCAAGTGGGCTTTCAGAAGTTGTTACTGCTTGGTATGTATCTTAGTTTATTGTTTACATACCAACAACATGGTGACAAAAACATTAACGTACCAAACCCCTGTTCCTATGTTCATATAGTGCTGTCTGTGTGTGGGTATCATGTTCATATAGAGCTGTGTGTATGGATACGACTGTTGATTCTGTAATGCCAGGAGATACTTCCCCTGCTTCTTAGCCAAGGAGAACATCATACGCAATGTGAACGGGCTACTTTCATTACCGTTTTCATTTTGTCAAAGATTTGTGGAGCTTTGCCAGCGCGCTTATGGTACTGGGATTAGTGTTTTGTGTTTTCAGAAAATGAGATGTAGTTTCGGAAGACGTGAAATCAGTCGATTAAGAGCAAACTTTAAGAACAAACGACAGTTTAAAGAGGAGCAAAGAGGCTCTGAGCTCCGTGTAAAGACAGGACTTCAGATCCAGGGTATTCTGTGGCTCTTTATTTTCATCTCAGTTTTTGTTTCATTATGCTTTTTAATCTTCCTTTTACATAATGAGAAAGGACATCATCACAGACATGCTACCACAATATGGAGAAAGATGAAAAGTACCACAGCTTCTCGTCACCGTTTACATTCTTTTCTCTGAAAAGATCAAAACAAACAATCTGGCGATATTGTAGAGTGTCTTTAGTGTCACTGACTGACTGGAAATCAACGCGGACCTCATACTGGAATCGTTCAGTCGGCTTGTGCAACATCTCAAATAAAGTGAAACGGTGCAGCATGTCACCACACAGACAGGCACGCTCACTGACACACACATGCGCGCACACACGTTGCACACTCACACACTTGCAGGCACACGCGCACACACACGTACACGCACTCACACACACACACACACACGCACATACATACATGCATGCAAACACAGAACACACTCTATATCTACAGTAGCTCTCAATATAAGCAGTAAGACACAGGTTTCAAGTTTCACATTGATAAAGTGAATGAGCTAGCTAGACCTGTCTGTTAGCTTAAGGACATTTTTAAGTACACAGACAAACCACATACAAACAGGAAGACAGACAGAATGTCAAACGTAGGCCGAGGTTTAGTCAGCTCTTACAATGCTTCTTTAACTTGGACTGCGTCATACACTGCCATTGGTTCTCCCAACACAAACACATATTTCCATTAAATTTGCCAATCACCGAACTTAAGGACAAAAGTTGAATGAATCTCTTTTGCTGTGAAATGTCCGTTTATGTCTTTTTTTAGATTGTTTGATTCTCTTGCAGTTGTGATTAATGGTTTCCACAGCCCAATATTCTACCATTCTGGATTCTGTACCGTTAACCAAAGCTGTCTTAACATTTCCAATCAGAAAAACACTGAATAGCTGCATCTGAGTGTATGTAACATAGTGTATTTCAGTTGTTCACACAATAAATAAGATGGTGCCATGTGAGCGTGACAGCTCAATTACAGAACAGGATATTCTGGTGCACTGGTGGTTTATGGGAATGGGAAGCAGGTGTTGTTTCTAGGGGCATATACCCTGTTTTTGATTCTGTGGCTTCAGGCAAAATGGAATCCTTGTTTTCTTCGGTTCTCCCAATCCTCTTTCGAAATGTAAGGCTGTGGCTCTTGACACATAAATCAATAAATAACATCTGTTTTAAAAACGTGGTTCAGTGCCCTCTTGCAGGGCTCACATGTCAGTCAATATGTTATAGGGTTTTGTCCAATACCGACGCCAGAGTTCTGACACGCCCTGTGACTGGGCCCCGCCTCCACCACGCCCCTTTTCCACCTCACAGCCGGCTTCTGTCCAGCCTCTTTTTTGTGGGGTTGGGGTATTGCGGGTTCTCGATCACCCCCTCCCCGAACTTGAGCTCCAGGAAGGCCCGGTGGTTGTTGGGACCGTAGGCGGTGATCCCTGCGAACGGCATGGGAACCAGGGGCTGCAGGAAGTGCTCTGGGAACTCCACGTCCTGCTTGTGCTCCGTCCAGGTGTCCTTGGTCATGACACCATTTCGGGGGTAGAAGGGCCACAGGTCCACGTGCAGATGGTTGGCCTCGCTGTACTGCACGCGGTAGAAGTCGCCCTCCACCGCCCGCTCCCACACGTACCCGTTGGCGTCCACCAGCGACCCGGCATCCAGGTTCTTCAGGTAGTCGCAGTTGGGCACGTCCTCCAGGTAGATGCCCAGGTCGACATCGTAATCCCAGGGGATTATGTCCTGGTGGCGGGCCGCCCCAAGCAGAGTGCCCCCCTCCAGCCAGTAGCGCACGCCTGAGCTCTCCAGGATGTTGATGACGTACTTGGTGGTCTCCCTGAGGGCGCGCAGGCAGCAGGGCGGGGTCCAGCGCTCCAGGTAAAGGTACTCAGGGGTGTCATCCCGCACCGTGCCAAAGCAGCGCGGAGTCTCCTTGCTGCAGCCGAACCACTGCTCCTTGCCATCGGGGTGGAGGAGGCGCTTGATGCCAAAGTCGCGCATGAGGCGGGCGGTGGCCTCCCGCAGCCTGGTGTCCGCCTTCCACTGGTTGTGGGCGGAGCTGAAGAGGGGCCGGCGGCTGGCAGAGAAGCAGGGGCCCTCCAGCAGCTTGACCTTCCAGCCGCGCAGCGAGGTCTGGATGAAGAGGGAGGCCAGCAGGGGGCGCGCCAGCGGGGTGGAGAGGTTGAACAGGTCCTCGGATCGGACCAGCACCACGGCGTCGCCGCGCAGGGCCGTGCAGACGCTGCCGCTGCTGCCAGAGGCGGCCTGCGTGTAGGTGGCCGTCCACTCCCGCAAGCTGACCCTCAGGTGGAGGCACTGCACGGCTGAGCGTGCCAGGACGGGCGCCGCCACCAGCCGCACGGGCCCCCCGCCCTCACCCTCCAGCTCCCGGATCAGCCGGTCCAGCTGCCGGGCCTGGTCCAGCTCCACGCCGTCAGGGACCAGCAGCACGTACTCCGTCTGCACATGGAACTCGGGCCGGTGCGCCTGCGGGGGCTGCTCGGGGCTGGGTGCCAGCACCAGGAGCCGCGCCCCCTCGGGCAGCGCAAGGGGCGGGTACGGCGGGGCGTCAGCCACCGCCAGGAAGGGAAGGTCCGCGCGCTGCCGCAGGAAGGAGCGCGCCACCTCCCCCACGTAGTTCTCAAAGTCCTCAAAGTCACGTACCAGCACTGTCACGCGGGGGCTCCGCCCATTTCCCCCACCCACAGCCCCGCCACCGACAGCAGCCACGCCCCCACCCACCAGCCCCGTACCGCCCCTAGCCCCGAGATGGGAAGGGCGGCCTTTTTGGGGGAACCCTTCCCCGAGTCCCGTCGTTTATCCATCATCTGCTGCTGGGCGCGGGACACGTAGTAGAGGATCAGCAGGTTGAGCGCGATGGCGCCCGTCAGCAGGCCCTGGCAGAAGCTTACCCGCATCGTACCTGTCCTTCAGCTGCAGGAGGATGTATCAGCTTAAATCAGGACTGACCAGTGAATACTGGTCCGGATCTCAGGCCCGGGTCACAGCTTATCCCAGTTGACACCGTTAATCTGGGTGGAGGTTTCTGCCTGCTCGGCGTGGGCCGTGTTCTCACTGAGGAAGAACAGATTCACATGTGTCTGTGGCCTTCCCTTCGGGCCGCTCAACTCTTCTGGCATTCCCACAAGCCTACATCCCAAACGGAACACCTGCACGCCACTCCCAGCCTCTACTCAGAGTCGTGCAGCCCCGCCGGATGTTTGTGTGCTGAGGGGCCTGGCATCTTTTCCGTCAGGCAGTGAGATGGGCAGCCTGAAGATAGCTGTACAGCATGCCTCAGGACCCAACCGGCATGCAAAGGTGTAACTGCAGAGACTGGAGTGGCTGAAATGGAAGCAGAGATACCAAGAGACAATGAGACGAGGCAAACACACAAATCTCAATCCCAAGATAACCAGGGCTGTCAGAGGCAACCAGGGAGCCATTCCGGCTCTGTGGATTTGATCGCAGCCATTCCGTTTCTGTGGCTCTAATTGGACCCAATGCACTTATCAGCCCATGCCTAACGACAGTTTGACACACTAGCTAACCTGTCCCACTGAATCGTTCTGATTTCTCTCTCCCGAATATCAAGCTGAGGTACTACCATAAATAAAGTTTGATCATATTTAGTCATTATAGCAAAAATGTACGATTTGTACTTCAGAGAAGCATTCTATTTTTGAAAGATATCAAAATGATCTGAATAGAGCTATTGGCTATGTGGAGGTTGTATCATGGGACTTACAACTTCAGCTATTTGGACAGGTAGGCTACAGAATATGGTGCCTTTCAGCAAGGCATTTCAACAGATGACTCTGAAGACATTCACTCAAACCAATGCATGTTGGAAATACTGGAAAAATTAAAGCTTATAGCCTGATTCATGATTTTGTTTGTACATAAAAGGCAACTGCCACCTGAGTCTGGTTATTAAGCACTTTGAACCAGAATACTCTCTTCTTACTGCTCATTATTCACCACTTACATATTTTTTTATATTTAAAAAATAGTAATCATACTCAACAGTACCAGCATTGACGTCCACCGTAACAGATAACCGGAATGCCTATTTAAGGTACTAAGAAGCATGGAGTGAACAGATAATCTCTGGTTTTTACGGTTTATCAATTGTTTTTAAAATTAAATGTCAAATAATATAGTGGTCTATGTGCCGCCACAACGACATCTGTCACATTCATTCAAATCCCTGCCTTTTACGTGACAAAATACAGGCCAGTGGTATCAAACTACAGCAGCGGTGTGCTGCACCATACCAGACAAAAATCTACCATGTAAGTTAATCGATAAATCTGTAAGATATGTTCGGAATTCTATACACAATAACGCTACGAAAACACAAGAAAGTCCGTGCATTCTGGCTTTTAACAGAATCTTTTCAATCTTCAGCAGACTGTGAATCCCTCAAAACTGGCGAAAGAGCCTGTTATTTCTGTATGCAGATTTAACAAATGGCTTGCTTGCTTGCTAGCTAACTATGCAATTAACAAGACAGTTAACTACTAAACGGGCAGCTACCAAATAATGAACAGGGGCACCTGTGATCATTGCAGTCAGAGAAAATACACATACATAAAACCACATACGTTCACGGAGAGCTCAGGAAACCCTCTTTCACCGCATATCCTCTTGGTTTTCTTACTATTTTTGTCCAAAGGCGCAGTCCGCAAATTTTTTATCCTTGCCTGGTTGCTTCGGAAATGAACACAGGAAACGCGTGAGATCACAATGTGGCAGGAAGCTACCGCCCTGGTTACAGCTGGTAACACATCCTACAGTCTCTATAGTATCTTTGCTTGGGAGTGATCACTATTTGGCAGCCATTCTCTTCGGGCGCTTGCATTTCTCTCTCTTGAGTGAGAAAGAAAGAGAGCGAGAGCGAGAACTAGTGGCTGGTATTCCGGGAGAGGGGGTATTATTGTCATTCTCCCACTTTTACCAACCCCCCTGTCCTGGTGACTGCTCGTACACTATAATGGATGGGGAAAGGTCCGGTGGAGTAGCGGGCGGAACGAATCCGAATCCGGGAGGAGGGAGCGGCATGGGACGGAATCCGAACGGGCCGAAAGCCGTGCCAGGGCCAGCTACAGCGGCAGTGGCCGCGGCGGCGGCGGCGGCGGCAGCTGGGGCGATGGCCGGCTCGTCTCAGCCACGGGAGACGCAGGACGGCGAGGCGGGCCTTTCGCTTCCAGGGATTTTGCACTTCATCCAGTTTGAGTGGGGACGTTTCCAAGCCGAAAAATACCGCTGGGAAGCCGAGAGAGACGAACTCAGGGTAACTAAATTCTGCATTGTCTGATTGCACGGCGATTAAAAGACAAACAAGTCACGACAGTCGGTTGTCGTCAGATAGCCTAGGCACGGTTAGCTTCGCCGAGATCGTGACATTACGGTTTCTGTTGTGTGTCTTTCATGCAAGTGTATCGGTGTTGAACAGGATCTGGCTCTAACAGTAACACTGAACCTAGCTAAATCGGTAAGTTGAAAATCAAGCGGCGCTTCCAGGCGGTCGGTCATATACTGGAGCCACTTAGACTCGGCAATAGAAGCTTCTTGTGTAGCCAGTCGTTACAGTACAAAAGATGCCACACCAGCCACCGTTATCAATGATACTTATGGACACGATCAAATCAAACCTTCGTCTAAAACAAAACAATAATACGTTGTGTCTGTATATACAGCAACATACTGTAGGCTAGGCTACACATAATCAAACGAGCTATTCGCTTACTTCAGTGCTAGATATAAGACGGTCCGAATATGGTCTATTTGCAGCTTTAAGATGTGAAGGTAGGTTGCGAGGGTGCAATTTGTTGAACTGCAAGATTTATTTTGTAATTCAACAAGATAGCCCTAGCAGTCGCCTCTCTCCTTTTGGTTTATCGTCTAAATCGGGTCAGACGGCAAGTAGTAGAACAGTTAACCTGTCATTTTCCCCACCGTGGATTTTGAGTAGTCTACCTGGCCCCATCTGACTAGATCTAAAATTAAGAAATAGGCTAAAAGCAAGATACGAATTCGTCGGGGTGGGCCAAACGCCAAATGTTTAGATTGAAGGAATTTGGACCTTCGGAGTGTGGAAAATAGCCCGAGATTACTGTGTTGTCACGTGATTGTTTTTATCTCGACGGCAATCTGGGGAAGAGAACATGCGTTTGTAAATCCTTTACGAGCGTATGGGATCGACGTGGTGATGTGTTGTGGTTTCTATAGGGTGCACATGTATTGGTGTTTTCAAACCCGCGGACGAGATGAAGGCTGGGGGGTTTTAAATGCTCCTTCTAATCAAAGTGGCCTGTGTTGGTCTCTTGCCCTCCGATTGCGTTGCCCTGATTATTACATTTTTGGCATAATGCAAAAGCGCAGTTCTTCTTTGCACATAGAGGTCTTTGCCTTCAATGTCATTCCAATATCGCCTATTTTAAAAGGTCTTGTCGCTTACAGTTGTATAGGTTTGTAAAAAAAAAAAAAAAAAAAAACACACACACACACACTTTAAAATATGCCTAAGTGTAACTATGCCAAAATGAACTGTTTCCGGTTGACAATTTTTAATGATTCTAGCATTAACTGGATGACAAAGATGAACCACGTTTCCCTAAACCAGCAGTTTTTACAGTTGCAGACGGGAATGATTAAACCCGGTTATTGCTGGACCCTTTCTCAGCTTCCACGAACATAGAGACTGGCCACGAACTGGGAAAAAGACAAGTGATTAGACATTCAGACACTGAGGCCGATTACATAAGACTCAAGTGTAGGCTTTAAACGGGAAAGCCCGGGCGTTCTTTGAGGACCCGAATAGACCGCATTTGTCTCTGTGGACCTTCTCATTACGTGCCCGTGTTTCTTAAGTGTGGAGCCGCCAGCCGAATAGTGTGGGACCATTCAGTGCTCCTCCTCGGTGTTGTGGGAGTGGGCATGACCTCGGACGGGCACTCGATATCGCAGTATCGAAAGGAGGACAGATTGCAAGTACATTTTGTGCTTGTTTTTTTCCTTCTTCCATACAGGCTACCTTTTGGCCTCTTTGGTCTCCGCCTTTTGCTTGGCGTCTTCATTAGGGTGACACCTGTCTACGGTCGTCTCCTTCTGACAGTCCGAACTTCTGGTCCCACCTTCACTAAGCCAGATGTGACTTCTGCAGATCTCTTCTGTCAGCAGAGAAAAAGCTATTGTCCTGCCTGTTTTGAACAGAAACCCTAAAACAGTCAAAATGGTAAACTTTTTCTAAAGTATTGTACGGAGTATTACAATGGTGGGAGTTTTGAGGCACAAAAATGGTTTACAGATGATGTTTCGCCTTACAGCAAAGTACACATGTATGCCCATTTAATTACATCTTAGTCGCCTTTACACATTCACAGTCACACGTACTGTTCAAAATTAACAAACCTTTTACAACATTTGATTTGGCATAGATTCAGTCACAATGTTTACTCTGACTTACCCATGCGGACGCACACATGCATACAAGGTAATTGCACTGCAGTTAGTTGCAGTGCAGTTAGCAAATCGAATTTGATCACTGTACCCTGTGATGCCTGGTCGCGTACAGAGTCGCTGTAGCTCTGTAGAGCTCTGAAACTTGTGACTACTCATTCAGCAAATTACTATACAGCAAGAGCACATGCTTAGATGTGTAGCCCCTCCATCATCTATCTCTGTCTCTCTTACACAAAGGAAACATACATAGAAACATGCTATTAACCGTCATCACACATTCAAAAACAATTGTATGCAACGTTAAATTAGAATAGGAGCAGCAGCTTGTCATATCTATCACAAATATCTTGTTTGCCCTGGAGTCTCTGCTACACTTTGTTCCCAACCTGGAGGGAGCTTTGAGCACACAGCTGTATGCCTTGACGAAATGTATCACGTTTTTGGAGAACCAGCGTAAATCCTTTATGATAAATCTGTTGTATCTGGTGAACTAGCTGTGCGGGGAAAAAAATGAAAGAATATGCAGATGATTAATACATGAATATGCACAGAGTTTGGGCTCGTCAACAAAGACCGCCGCACCAGGAATGGATGCTGACGTTGCCCCTGGTGACCACACATAGTGCTCCGTTGAAATGATGTTGACGTGTCCTCGGTGATGGAAGTCTTGCTTGTGGGGCTGCGAAGTAATTCTGTGCGCTCATTCTTCCTCGTCATATGCATCAGTATATGTATTTTTGTAAGTTCAACCAAAAATATAAAATCCGATGTGAATGGCTTTGAACTATTAACTTCTGCCAAACAGCATTTAAAAGGGCGAAAAAACATTTCTTAACATTTTGTTCAACATCAAGTACTTACTTTTTCTTTACAATCAACAAATATGAACTTCCGAGTCATTGACCTCCTGGTTAGGGATGCTTTATGGTTTTTAAAGGATTTAATAGAAATTACAGTAATGTAATAGAATTGACCGTACACATATTTGCAGTAACTCTTTGTCCATTATGCTTTATATATAACTTTGACCTTTTGGTTAAAGTTTTTTGGAGTCATACCATCTCACCATTCTTTCCAAAGGCGCACACACACACACACACACACACACACACACACACACACACACACACACACACACACACACACACACACACACACACGGGCATACTTTGCTCAGACCAACTTGCACAAACTAGATATTTGTCCCAGAAAAGTCCTGTGCTCTAGTTGTAGGGCTGGGCTTGGATCTCTCAGGAATAGATTGGGTCTATGGAAAGCTGCAGTTGACCTTGTTGTATGGAGGAGAGACAGCATTAGCCTAGATGCATTGAAGTACTAGACTAACCGCCTCATTAACTGGCTCAGACCTGAAACGAATGGCAGAACCACAGGACTGACCACTGTAGGTATATAATATATACTTACAATGGAAGCATAATTAGGGTAGCGCTTTTTTCTTTGTGGATGTAGTCTTTTTTTTTTAAGGGTCTGTGATAGCGCAGCTCTGCGCAGTCTGGAGTTGCAGCTGCTTCGGCGGGCTCTGCCGCCATGCCCGTCTGTGCCCGTTCCCCTGGAAACTGGGCAGAGTGCTTTCGCAAAGTCCGGCCCAATTCGGTGCCAGTGCTGAGCTGGTTTAGGCAGGTCCCCCTGCTCATTCCTACTGAGCCATTTCGGGTTCTGAAAACAATCTGTTGTGCACAGGACTGGGTCATTTACCGCAGCTGCAGGTTAAGGGTTGCTGACCTTTAGAAGCGTCAGTTCAATACACTGCCCTGGTTCAGCGTATGGCTAATTCTGATTATTTTTCACTGCGTTACGGTAGTGACTATTGATCGTGCTAACGGGAACATGAATAGGGATCGTAGTTTTCAGTAAACATTTTGTAACAACCGAATATAAATCCAAGTGAAGCTGATGATTACTATCAAAACATTTGAAATGTTGAGAACCTCTTAGTCAATGCAGGAATGATGTGGTTCTTTGTTTTTATTTGTCAGAAAAAATGGCAGCGTTAACTGAAAGCAAGCGTGTCACTGACTGCCCAAAGCCAATCTGTCAGCTTGTCATTGGTCAGAGCCTGGCTTTCTGATATCCCATTGGTCATAGCTGTTGAGGACGTGTTCGCCGTAGAGTTGGGGTGTGTCGGGAGTGGTGAGGTGGGAACCAGTAGGAACTTGCAGGGAATTCCTGCAACTTGCGCTATGTGAGTCACAGGGAGCATGCTGTGAGAGCGCAGAGAGTGGTGTTGGGGCAGTGTGAGAGTGCAGAGTGAGGGCTGTGTTGGGGCACGAGTGAGTGTGCATTGTGGGGACAGTGTTGGGGCAGTGTGAGGGCGCATAGTGAGGACAGTGTTGGGGCATGGGTGAGATAGCAGTGTTAGGGTTGTGTTGGGGCAGTGTGAGGGTGCAGTGTTAGGGCGGTGTTGGGGTAGTGTGAAAGCGCAGTGTGAGATCGGCGTAAGGGCACATTGTTTAGTTTAGCATGAGGGTGGTGAGACTGCAGTGCTAGAGCGCCGTGTGAGAACACAGTGCGTGAGCGCTGTTGGGGCGCGGTGGGAGTTTAGTTTGAGGGCAGCGAGACCGCAGCGTCAGAGCACAGTTTCAGGGCACAGTGAAGGTGGTGCTAGGCGCGGTGCAGTCAGGCTGCAGGTATGCCTCTGCAGGACCTGGAGGGGGCAGGGGCAGGAGCAGGGGCAGGCCCCAGCCTGCTACACTGTCACAGCCGCCATTGAGGCGCATCACTGGAGGAATGGAGAAGTACTGTGTGTGAATTTCCCAGTCAGTCCCATCAGTGGCTACATGCCTCTGGTCAGATTGAGGAACCTGCCATGACAGATTGGTTGTTTTATTTGATCTTATGTATGTTTTTATGTATGGGTCGATGTATGTTGTGTGCGTGTGTGTTTTTCCCCCCATACAAGTAGTTTTTCGCTGTGTGTGTGTGTGTGTGTGTGTGTGTGTGTGTGTAAGAGAGAGAGTGAGAGAGAAAGATATCAGTCCTGATGGAACAGTGACCCAGCACAGGCACAGAGAGAGAGTGGGTGAAATGGTCTGTGAAAACACTGCCTTCAGCAGCTCCACTAGGCCAGAGGAGAGAGAGGCTGAGAGATGGAGCGAAACAAGAGAGTAAGCGAGAGCGAGTGTGTCCCAGAACCCCAGAGAGAGGGCTGGAATGAGAGAGAGGGAGGGAGGGAGGGAGAGAGAGATGAAAAGGCAAAAGAAGTCTTTTAACAACCATGTCTGTCGATGGTTTCAACTAAATTTAGATGGAGTGTTTTTGCCAAATGCAGAAAAAGTGCTGGAGATGGTACAGATGATTCCTTCTCTGGCCACCAGGGACAGTAGAGAGCAGAAACCATTATTCTGAAACATTTGCAAGTTTTTGCAAAGGAAAAATTCAATATTTAAATATGTTCTGTGGGGCCCTAAATGAGTGGTTTCCTCTTTTGTCATGGAAATCGTAATAGCAGGCTCAGTCCTTCATTACCTGTAATTCTGTTTTAGTTTGTCATCACAGTGTATTTGAGTATTTGGGGGCAGCCTGTAGTCTAGTGGCTAAGGTAAATGACTGGGACCCCTGAGGTTGATGGTTTAAGCCCCAGTCCACCCAAGGCAAGAACACCATTGCTGTTGGGCCCCTGAGCAAGGCCCTTAACCCCTCCCAGGGAGGATTGCCCCCTGGCTAGCCTAATCAACTAAGTCGTTTTGGATAAAAGCGTCAGCTAGATAACGATAATGTAATGTAATGGTTATATCACTAGTTAGCAGGAATCTTTGAGGATTTGACTGTACTACATTTGTAGAGTAACTCAGTAATGCTTCCACATGAGGCTTATGCAAGAACAGGATGTGTGAAAAATTCAGAGACCACAAGCTTGAGTTTGTGTGGCCTAAGCAATATTTATTGTGTGGAAAACGCCATACACTGCGTACAGTTTATGAGTTGCATAAACTTTCTCCGATTTTCAGTGTGTTTTGTGTTTGTGTGCATGTGTGTGTGTGTGTGTGTGTGTGTGTGTGTGTGTGTTCGTGTGTGTGCGCGCCTTTGTTCCCTATAACAGAAGACTACATTTAGAGTCTCCTGGGTGTGTTTTAAGTGACAGAAAGAGACAAGATATATACATTACCTGTCCCATGTGAATGGACTTAGAGAGAGAGGGGGAGAGACAGGGACAGGGTATGTGTAGTAACTGTTTATGTCTTTTCCGTGTGTGTGTGTGTGTGTGTGTGTGTGTGTGTGTGCATGCCTGCATACATTTGTGTGTCTGCGTTTTAGTAGGGGTTATGCAATCTTCCACTTTTTGTTCTTGCGTGTGTAGGCTGTATGTGTCTGCAAAAACACATGTCGTTTTATATGCAAACCTTTGACCGCCCCAGGTCTAATGAAGTTCACGTTTGTTTATTATCTTAAATTTGTAATAAATGCAAATAAATAGTAATTATGCAATAAAAATTGAGGTATTTTGCACCATCTAGGTTCTGTAGGCTTCTCTCTCTTTAGAGATTTATTGTAATTATAATGTATACTTTGACCTGGGGTGCCAAAAAGAGAATGGAATTTGAGAGTTTCATTTGCGGCGCTGTACATCTGTGTGTCTGTCTGTTAATAACCCCTGATATACCTGTGTGTTCAAGTTGTGTACAGTCTGCCCGCCTTATCCGCGGGTATATGGTTCTAGTACCCCTGCAGATGTGCAAAAACCACAGATACTTCAGGACACTTATATAAAACGACGTATACTACTGTACTACTAAGACTGCTAAATCCCACGTAAAACATACTGACTTTTTCAAAAATATTCTGTTTTTTTAAAAAATATTTTTGAACCGCGGATGCCAAACCCACAGATAAGGCGGGCCGACTGTATGTCGTGGTTGAAACATCTGTGCAGGAGTCTTCACTCTTGTTGTGTGTTTGTCTCCAGGCACAGGTAGCCTTCCTGCAGGGCGAGAGGAAGGGCCAGGAGAACATGAAACAGGACCTGGTACGCAGGATCAAGATGCTGGAGTATGCGCTCAAGCAGGAGAGGTGAGAGCGAAAGAGAGAGAGAGAGAGAGAGGGCACACCATCAAACAGGAAACATGAGAATGAGAGTACCTTCTAAAAGCAGTTTTTAATCTTCTGTGTATTAACTGTATTCTGAGAGCAGTACTGGTTAGTATTTGCAGTGAGACGGCGTTGCTCAGACAGACTGCAGCTCTCAGCCTTGTGTCGGTGTAATACAGAGGTACCAGAACCTGCTGCTACCTACAGGCCGTCTGCTCTAGCAGAACCCGGATCTGTTGGAGCACAACAGACAGAAATGGGCCTGGCCATGTTATTTTAAAAACACAAGGACCTTCGTTTCCAAAAAGAACGGCAGATGCCCGGAAAAACAAAAACAAAAGAGTTATTGATTCGACCGTCAGAACCCGAATCTGAATTACATACCGGTCAATAATAATATCTGCATCAGAGGTTCATAATATGATAGATGCAGCGGAATTTTTGTATGAAATTGGTCCGGATATTTTGGCAGTGTGGATGAGGTAGTTGTCCTGTTTGGGTTGTGGTCCTTTCAGTAAGAAAAACGCTCTACATGGGATCAATGTCAAGTGGAATTATTCTGAAAATGTCTCCCAAATGCACTGAAAGATAATGGTAATGTGATTATAATATGAGAAAGGCAGGTTTCCGTTGGTAATGAGCATCCGGTAGAGCTATGCGATTCTTCGTGCTTATGAAGGCTCTGTTGACCAGTCTGTCTTACCCTTAGACTGTATTTCTCTGTGCAGTTCCAGTCAATGAGACATTGCGTGTGCTCTCTCAGACAGGAGATGGTAATGAGAAAGGGAGGGGGAGAAGCAGAGAGCTGTCAAACCGGAGCAAGGAGAGTGTACTGGGGAATAGGGAGATAGAGGTGTGAAGCAGAGAAAAAAATGTGGAAGCTGAGGTGTAAGTAAGTAAGGAGGTGGGAAAGACAAAGAGAAGTGCAAGCTCTGAAGAAAGAAATGGGGAAAAAGGGGACCGGGGGGGGGGGCGTTATTAGGGGGACCGTGGGGCGTTATGGAGGGGACCGTGGGGTGTTACGGAGGGGACTGTGGGCGTTATGGAGGGGACCCTGGGGTGTTACGGAGGGGACCCTGGGGTGTTACGGAGGGGACTGTGGGGAGTTATGGAGGGGACCCTGGGGTGTTACGGAGGGGACCGTGGGGTGTTATGGAGGGGACCGTGGCTGATGTCTGTCCCTTGATTCATCTGCATCTAGGGCCAAGCACCAGAAGCTGAAGGCGGGGAACGAGCAGAACCCTGGAGAGAAGAAACCAGAAACGGAGTCGGAGCAAGGTGCTGCACTGTCATTTACCACACATTACATCGTCTGTGACAAACCACCTGACCGCACACTGCCACACCACTCACAGCAACACCACACCACAACACAAACTACCACAATCCATATTAGAAAGATGGGACATCAGTCTCATTGCCCTCCAGCGCCCTCTCCTGGCAGGCAGGCCACATGAATCGTGTATGTGGTGATTTCATATTTCATATCCCTTTGCTGGCACAGACAGATATGATTGATGTGCTCTTGTCAACTTGGTAAAATTTGTTATCGACCGTCGCCAACCTCCCCCCCGAGGACACTATGGAGGGGCTCATAGGTTCACCAGTTTCAATGTGTATCATCCAATCACAGCACTGAACAGACCGACTCACAGCGCCTCACCCAATCACAGCACTGAGCAAACCGCACCTTGCCCAATCACAGCACTGAACAGACCACCTTACTGCACTTTGTGCAATCGCAGCACTGCACACTGCGCCTCGCCCAATCACAGCACTGAATAGACCCACCTAACTGCCCCTCACCCAATGACATCACTGAACGGACCACATCACTGCACCTCACCCAACCACAGCACTGAACAGACCATATCACTGTCCCTCGCCCAATCACAGCACTGAACGGACCACATCACTGCGCCTCACTTGCTCCACTGAGCCACACCCCCTCTGACTGCCCCCCTCTCTCCTGCAGTTCCCAATGGCCCAGCAGAGCCCGACTCGGAGCCGGCCAATCAGATGTCCTGGAAGGAAGGCCGTCAGCTGTTGCGCAAGTAAGAGCTGGCAGAGATGACTATGGGGTGTGGGGGAGCTTGGGGTGTGGGGTGGGTTGTGGGAACCGTGGGGTGTGTTTTGGTGGCAGTGACAAACGCCCATCTGTGTACAGGTATCTGGAAGAGGTGGGCTACTCCGACACCATCCTCGACATGCGCTCCAAGCGAGTGCGCTCACTCCTGGGCAGGAGCAGTCCTGAAGCAAACGGGCCGCCCCCGGAACCAGAGCCGCACACGGGAGGGGAGTCCCTGCTAGTCCGGCAGATCGAGGAGCAGATAAAGAGGTGAGAGGAGGGGGTGTGCTGATGTTCTGTCGCTTCAGCGTTCACTAACTATGGCACTGTATGTGGGTAAATGGATGTCTGTTCATTTGGTCTGTGTGTATTTATGTGTGTGTTTATGCCTGTGTGTGTGTGTGTGTGTTTATGCCTGTGTGGGTGTGTGTGTGTTTAGCGTGCATTTATTTCTGTGTGTATATGTGTGTGTGTGTTTATGCCTGTGTGTGTTTATTTATGCGCGTGTGTGTGTGTGTGTGTGTGTGTGTGTATGCCTGTGTGGGTGGGTGTGTGTGTTTATGCCTGTGTGGGTGGGTGTGTGTGTGTTTATGCCTGTGTGTGTGTATATTTTTGCCTGTTTGTGGGTGTGTGTGTATATGCCTGTGTGTGTTTACTTATGCGTGTGTGTGTGGTGTGCCAGGAATGCTGGGAAGGAGAGTTCTAAGGAGCGCATGGGGCCCTCAGTGCTGGATAAGCTGCCCTTCCTCCATGGCTGTGAGGATGAGGATGAAGACGACAGTGACGAAGAGGAAGAATACCAGGGTCTGGCGGCTGACTGCATCGACGCGCCGCGCAAGAACAAGAAACCCCGCGTGAAGGTGTGCTCTCCTCCACACACACACCACCATGCCTGTCAGTAGTACACACACACACACACACACACACTCCTCTGACTGTACAGTAGGTGTAACAGGACATGCCAGTCTCCACAGTGTCCTGACTCTACATTGTGCACTAGCTGACTAAATCACACCTGTGACAGTACAGTCAAGGGTAAATGTATTGACAATGCACATTTCTTTTTGCTTTTGCTGTTTGTGTGTGTGTGTGTGTGTGTCAGCTTGGTGCTGAGCCCATGACAGCCGATGTGGACCCTGAGGATGAGGAGGATGAAGATGATTCGGAGGACGCGCTGAGCGAGTTTGACTTCCTGGGGTCGGGGGAAGAGGGAGAGGGGGCAGGAGAGGCACGGATCTCTGGGGACGGCCGGGAATTAGGTACACCTCCACCTTCGACCGTCTCTGTCTGTCTGTCTGTCTGTGTGTCTGCAGCTCTGTCCTGGTCTCTGTGTCTGCATTTGGATGGTGTCTGTCTGTCTGTCTGTCTGCAGTTCTGTCCTGGTCTCTGTGACTGCATTGTCTGTTTGTCTGTCTGTAAGTGGCTCCTGCTGTCTCTGTCTGTTTGTCTGTCTGTCTGTATCTTTGGATGTGTGAGTTCATGTGTTTTTTTTTTTTCTTGTGTCCTGGAATATTTGTTTTGGCCATGTGTGTGCCTCCTGTGTTTTGTGTGTGTGTGTGTTGATGTGTGTGTGTGTGTGTGTGTGTGTGTTGCAAGTATGTGTATATGCGTTTGTGTGTGTCTGTGGTCTGTGTGTGTGTGTGTGTGTGTGAGTGTTGATGTAAGTGTGTGTTTGTGTATATGTGTTGATGTGTGTCTCCTCTCTGTGTGGAACAGAGAATCGGAGGAACAAGCTGCAGGGCATGATGTCTGATTTCCCCTCCAAACCCTCCCCGCCCCCTACTGTCCCGGGACAGTCTCGCTCTGGTGAAGGTAAGACCCCCGCCCCCAGACCCCCTTCCTGCGTCTGCTGTCTCTCACTTCTGCTCCTGTCCCCTCAAGCTTCATGTGTTTACCCATTCTGCCTGCAACGTCCTACTGTATATTCCACGTATTCAGGATTAATGCAATATACAACAAAATATTGCTGTTATATTTGTGCTTCTTTTGATATGGGTGATGGCAATAATGTATTTCTCATGGTTTGTACCACTGTTTCCAGATCTCGATTTTAAAGTGGATATTAGAAACTGGATGCTGAACTCTGTTGAGCTTAGCTGGTTGTTTGTGTTTGTGACCTGTTCTTTCTGTCTCTATGCGGTTGCTAAAGATTTAATTGTGTCACTTTCCTGAAGGTGGCGCTCTTGGGTTCTCCTCTGATGTCTTCATCCTGGATACGGTCGCAGGTGGAGACATGAACCTGGGTGAACTGGCGGACCTCACTGTTGCTAACGACAATGACCTTACCATCGACGTGAGTGCACCGTCCGTCCAGGCTCACACGGTCACATTCTGGGGCTGACACGGTCACATTCTGGGGCTGACATGGTCACATTCTGGGGCTCACATGGTCACATTCTGGGGCTCGCACGGTCACATTCTGGGGCTCACACGGTCTCATTCTGGGGCTCACATGGTCTCATTCTGGGGTTCACACGGTCACATTCTGGGGCTCACACGGTCACATTCTGGGGCTCACATGGTCTCATTCTGGGGCTCGCACGGTCACATTCTGGGGCTCGCACGGTCTCATTCTGGGGCTCGCACGGTCTCATTCTGGGGCTCACATGGTCTCATTCTGGGGTTCACACGGTCACATTCTGGGGCTCACATGGTCACATTCTGGGGCTCGCACGGTCACATTCTGGGGCTCACACGGTCACATTCTGGGGCTCACACGGTCACATTCTGGGGCTCGCACGGTCACATTCTGGGGCTCGCACGGTCACATTCTGGGGCTCGCACGGTCACATTCTGGGGTTCACCCTAGTAACATAAGAGTGGCTTAGTGAGGCACCGGCAGGCTAGGCTAGCATACCAGCATGTGCGTGTGACTTGCAGAATGAAGGCTCTGTTGCTGTTGAGCTTGGACTGATAAACAGGGTCTTGCTCATGTTCACATGGCATAATGTGAAATGTTGTGTGTGTAATATCAAAGTAGCATCAGAAGAAAAAATACATAAGCAATCTATAAGAGTATAATGAACCTCTTTCTGAGTGTAGGCCATGTTTCCGTTGTGCCTGTCATCCCTTACCATCCTGCATTGTTAATGCTGCATGGTAGCTGGCAGTTCTGTTTACTATTGTAACTCCCACATTTCTGCTGGAAACCTACCCAGACTGACTTAGCGTATGCCAGACGCAGTCTGTTCAGATGTAACCGCCCGCAGACGCGGCCTGCTTCAGATGTGACAGTCTGTCTTCCTGTCTGTTGCATCTGTGCAGCTGCAGGATAACCGGGAGGAGTTCAAGAAGACGTGGAACCCGCGCTTCACGCTGCGCAGCCACTTCGACGCCATCCGTGCGCTGACGTTCCACCCCAGCCAGGCCGTGCTGCTGTCGGCCTCCGAGGACGGCACGCTCAAGCTCTGGAACCTCAATAAGGCCATGCACTCCAAGAAGTGAGCGCCGCTAATGCCCACACACTGTGCAGACATGACGTCGGGGCCAAAGACAGCCTAAGCCAGGCATCACTAATAGTAAACACATCTAAGCAGCCTAAGTACAGTCTGTGAGCAGTCTATGGGAGCCTAAGGACAGTCTATGAGCAGCCCAAGGACAGTCTATGAGCAGTCTGTCATGAGCCAGTCATAATAATGGACAAAAAAGTTGGAATGGTCCCTAAAGACATCATTCACAATATCCTCTAACATTGCCAGGGCAGCCATTGCCATGCTGTCATGCTATCGTCACATGCTTTAGGTCAATTAATGTGAACAAAATAAGTTGATTTATAATGCAGATTGCTCATATCTATTTATCTATTATTTTCTCACATTTATGGCCATTAAAACAACATTGATTATAAAAAATAATGTGATAATAATAACGAGGAATAAAGAAACCGTAGTGCACTTTTTGACTCTAGGGTGTGCTATTTAGAGCAAATATTGCCCAAAATGTGCGTATACATGGGTCAAATGTATCGTACTGGTCTGCACGTTCTGATATCAAGTAGAAGTTTTATAAATGCCAAAATGTGCATGAAAATTGGAGTACACACGTTTAGGAGCGGTTTTTTGTGCATAGGCACGAATTGCAAGGAGGCCCCTGGAGAGGCAGCAGGCACCCTGCAATACCACATCATGGCACTAGGGGGTGTCCGAGTGCAAGTTTATTAGCTGTACTACCATAACACAATCTCTGGATTAAAGTTCATTAGTGAACTTGGCAGAATTTAAACTTAGGTGTGTGACAGTATGTACAGACCAGTATGTGTGAATAGTCTCCTTCACACCCTGTTTTTCACCCTCTCTTTCCTTCTCCGTGTCTCTCAGAAACGCAGCGCTGGACTTTGAGCCCATCTACACCTTCAGAGCTCACAGGTGCGTCCAGAGTCCACCTGCACTCCACACACCCAGCACCTCTGTCTCACTCTGCTGGCTAAGGCAGAGTATCAAGCGCTGATCCCAGATCAGTATCCGGCATATCCATGTGGGGTTTGCGATCGAGGGAAGGGGTAGGCAAGCTGATCTTGGATCAGGAGTTGGCAGAAATGACCCTGAACACAGACCTGTGTGGTCATTAGTGTACACTGTATTCAGCAAAGAGGGGAACATTGGCATGTCTCAAACTTTGTGTGTGTGTGTGTGTGTGTGTGTGTGTGTGTGTCTCTGCAGTGGTGCAGTGCTGTCCCTGGCCATGGGGGAGGATGGTGAATCTTGCTTCAGCGGGGGTCTGGATGGTTCTGTCCGTTGCTGGAAGATTCCGGACCTGAACGTGGACCCCTACGACAACTATGGTCAGTTTGGTTTGCTCTTTCTTCATACTACAGCCTCAAATCATATCGGCAACTCAGTCTGGCAGACCTCTCAAAGACCATCTATAGCTATTACTTAGTCAGCAAGCCCGCTCAGTAATCCCTATGGTCACAGTCTGTCAGACACCAGTCTCTGAACACTTCATATTACCCTTATTTGCATTAGTGTGCAATTAGTAAATACCCAATTAATTAAGCAGAATATAAAATAATGTGTCATGTTCATTTTCCATGTGGTGAGCTGCCGTCAGTATATGGTCATTGCGTTCTCCAGATACACAGCGCAGGAGACACTATTCACATCTTCCAGTGAGAGCAGTGGGGATGCTTTATGACACTCACTAAACAAACATAGGCCAGCCAGCAGAGCTGGGAACGCAGGTGCAGCTCGGTGTGAGGGACTATCGTTAGCCACTAGAGGGAGCTATTTGACAAAAAAAATGAGGAAAAGATGGAGAGACTGAATTTAATCCTTTATTGATTTTTTTTTCCCCAAATTTTGTGTGCGCACATTTATGTGTATGTGTGTGCATGTATGTATGCATCTGTTTCTCTATGCATGTATATGTGTTTGTATATGTTTGCTGCTGTCTGTCTGTCTGTCTGTCTGTGTGCATTCTGGTTGGTGTGTCTGTTTTTTTTCTGTCTGTGTGTGATGTGCGCACTCAGACCCAGGGATCGAGAGCAGCGTGCTGGCGGGACACGAGGACTCGGTTTGGGGCCTGGCGTACTCCGCCGCGCACCATCGCCTGGCCTCCTGCTCGGCCGACGGGACGGTGCGCATCTGGGACCCACAGAGCTCCGCCCCCTGCCTGTCCGTCTTCAACAAGGAGAAGGGTGAGCTCTGAGTGCACGTGTTTGCGTGTGCGCGTGCGTGTGTGTGTGTGCGTGTTTCGGAGTGCTGATCGGTGAGTGGGCGGTATAAAGGTAGAAGCAGCACACTGTAAGAAATCCATGCCAAAATATGGATTTTATACAATTTCTACCACTAGAGCATTTACATTTAAGAACAGATTTTCATATCTGTAAATATAAAATCAGTGTGTGAGAATTGGCAGTCCTGAACTACTGTAATCAGCGCCCATTGGTCTGTGGAATGGGGTAGCCAAAACTATACTGTGACATACACTGTTACCTCCAAAAATTCAGTTTATGAATTTAATGCATCGCTATACCGCCCACCCCCTAATTGATCCTTTCCCCCCTACTTACAGAGCATGGGACCCCCACCTCGGTGGCCTTCGTAAACTCCGCCCCCTCCCAGGTGGTGGTGTCCTTCGACAGGGGTGAGACACTACTGTACGACCTCAACACGGAGCAAAGCATCATGGTCCTGGAGACCCAGACCAAGGAAGGTAAGAGATCAGGGTCAGACTCGGCCTCCTGTGTGGGGACCCTATATATGGTAGCTGAATAAAATGCAGTAACATTGAACCAACTGGCTGTGAGAATGCCCAGAGGGTATACCGTGACACTAGCTCACCATGTAACCTGGCTAACAGTGGCAAACATGCTGATGTAAAAACAGAGAGAGCCTGAGTGAGAGCTGTGCGCTTCTCTGTCGCCCCCTGCAGGAAGCGAGCTGATTAACCGTGTGGTCAGCCACCCTTCCCAGCCCATCTCCATCACTGCGCACGAGAACCGCACCATCCGATTTCTGGACAACAACACTGGTAACAACTCGCACACACTTTCTCTCACGCGTGCACATTCTCGCTCACGCTGATTTAAAAAGCCCTGTGGACGTTAAAATGTGTTACAGAGCAGCCCCTTAGCAATGACGGCGTTCTGTTCTGTGCTACAGGTAAAGAGATCCACTCTATGGTCGCTCACCTGGATGCTGTCACCTGCCTGACCACCGACCCCAAGGGCACTTACCTCATCTCCGGCAGTAAGTGCAGCGCTCTTGCCGGCTAGGATTACACCCTCACTCGTTTGTCTGTGGCGTTTGTCATCTGTCTCGTCTTGTCTGGACCTGTTCGTCTGCTTCCCTGACACTGAGCTGCTCCTGCACTCCCACTGCTCGCCACTAGAGGCACCAGAGGAGCTGCAGTGAGTGGTTTCGTTGCCAGTGCAGATCGTTTTCCCGTGATTCATAGCTGCGTGTTAAACCTGTGCTTCTGAGGGCTCCTGTCCATGTGTGTCTCTGTGCCGCCCCCTGCAGGCCACGACTGCTCAGTGCGGCTGTGGACGCTGGACAACCGCACGTGTGTGCAGGAGATCACGGCCCACCGGAAGAAGCACGACGAGGCGATCCACGACGTGGCCTTCCACCCCTCCCAGCCCTTCATTGGCAGTGCCGGAGCCGACGCGCTCGCCAAGATCTTCGTCTGAAGGACTGCGCCCAACGGGGTGTGTGTTTGTGTTTATGAGAGAGAGAGAGAGAGAGTGTGTATGTGTGTGTCTGAGTGAGTGCATTTGTGAGCGCCCCTGTGTGTGTGTGTGTGTGTATGTGTGTGCGAGTTCATGCATAAACCTAAAGAATACAAGTGTCTGGGTTTGTGTGTGTGTGTGTTTGTGTGTTATCACAACATTGTGACAGTATGAATTGAGCTCTTTGGATAGAGAATCAGACACAGATAATTTGCTGTGCCCTTGTCTCTGTGAGGCTGACAGTCCTTTTGTTCTGTCTCTTTCCCTCCTCAGGAGTGGGATGGCATGGAACTACCGAAAATCACAGACACTTAAGCGCGCGCACACACACACACACTCACACCCAGTACACTCACTCTCTCACACACATGCACGCTCTCTCTATCACATACAACACTCACATGTACGCACTCGAACACAACACATGCACACACGTGCTCTCTCTCTCTCACACACACACACACACACACACACACACACAGGAGGAGTGTGGTCTTGGCCGGGTATGCCCCAGGCCCCCCTTCCCCGCATTTCCACTGATACTCAGTGTTTTACATGGATAATTACTGCGTTAATACGGCTGCTCTCACGACTGAGAGGGATCCTCCACTACGCGGCCTGCTCTTTTTCAGCCCCGCGTCCGCAGCGCAGCGTCCGCCATCTACAGAGCACCGCGAGAGAGAGAGAACGAAGGAGGCAGACAGAGGAGCCCCGAGGACACAACCCGTGTTTGTATGTGAAATGTAGAGACCGCTGATGTCCGCTGTGGACGAGCACCGCAGAGCGTCTTTCTCACGTCCATTCACTCCGGAACCATGCAGGTGCAGCGGGGCGCCTAACGCGTAGAGAACCGTAACATTTCATTCCAAAGCTCACTATTGGGTGACACTAACATGTCCTCTCAGCCAGGGCTGGAGGACAAACTGCTTTAAGTACAGCTGTTTCTACACGAAGCCTAATTTTGTTTTGAGTACGTCTGTCTCATTTCACGTGAATGTGAGGTGGACCAGAGTGGTGCCCATCCTAGAGATAGTGGGTGGGGCATAGTAGAAGTACTGGGCTTTTGAGGGCGGGGGCATTGTAAGTTTTCAACACCCTCTGCCTGCCCAGTTCTTCAGCCTGCCACCTACACCAGAACGCCCCCCAAAAAAAAAAAAAAAAACAATAAACCTGAGCTCAGCCTCCATGATTGTGGACCCCCAACCATTTTTTGTAAATGTTCTTAGAGCTGAAGCCGACTCTGTGCCCTCCGATTTGGACAGAATCTTTTTCTATTCTGTTCTCAAAAACATGGTGTGTGCCAGCAGCATCCAGTAGGACTGCCGTGCCTGTGTCCCTCTCATTTGTTGGATATGCTTGTTGCTTTTCTGTTCAGACACTGCAAGCACCAATCTGTGATTGGGTCGGATGTGTGACATGGGCCATCTTGTCCAATCAGAATAGAGTGCGCTGAAGGAGAAAAGCAACAGGGACTTTCTATCTTTTTTCTTCTCAATTTTCAGCATACATTCAATATAGGGAAAGGCAGGAAATTCTGGGTACAAGTAAGATAGACTTGTAAATATAAACCTTTTATCGTCGGTCTCTGTCATTATATATAATATATATAAAATGTATATATTGTGCTTTGGGTTAATCTTGGTGCTAAAATCACGTCTGAATCAGGGACTTGCTTGGGTGGAATCGTGCTTTTCATTTTTAGTTGCCATGATTGGGGTAAGGGCTTAGAGAGGAGGACAGGCGGTAGTGCCTCCCACCCCGACCCTGCCGGCCAAGCATTTCCTTCCCCCAAAGTACAGCCCCCTTCAGCTGCCCATGCCAGGAGCAGGCTGCAGTTCAGTCATGCCATTTTGTTTCTGGTGTCACTCTTTTTTTTTTTTTCGTGTAGCTTGTGTGAAGCCGGTCTTTACAGTCACTTCATAGCTGAGTTACATCTGTGGGCGAGCCCTGCTATGCTAACACGCATCTGTGGGCGAGCCATGCTATGCTAACACGCATCTGTGGGCGAGCCATGCTATGCTAACACGCATCTGTGGGCGAGCATGCTATGCTAACACCAATTCTGAATTGCTAGTGGCTCTGGTCAAAGCAGGATCTTCAAGGTTTAAGCGATAATCACAGTTTGTGCTTTATACTGGAATAGCAGTAGCTGGCATCAGCCTCACTGTAGAATTATGGGAGATGTAGTCTTCATATCATTCTCTCAGTAACGCTGTTGTATTTTAATGAAGTATATCAAATTCTAATGGATGCCATCGCTCTCTCCATGAGTCAGTGCTGAGTTCCCATTGGGATGAATAATGCATGATGGGAAGTGCCTGTGGGCATGGGAGCAGGGCCTCAAATGCTGGGAACTTGGGAAATGTGCTACAACGCCCCCTGCAGGTTTTTCCAGACATGTCATCAGAGAGTTATGTAAATAATGTAGGTGGACCAAGCCTCAATTTTTGAAATTTCAACCTTCTACTGACCCATCTAAGAAATATTGAAATACTTCAATACAGGTTATTTTTTCTTGAAACACTGTTCAGAGATTTAACTGCAGTGAACATGTTGTTTTTGTCACGAATGTCACAATGAATGTCACACAGACGTCTTTCCTAACGTAGGTTGTGCCCTTTGTCAGTGTTTGTAATGATTGACAATGATGATTGATGGTGGATATTTGACCCTTTTGAAGTGAAACGTAAACTTTGGCCAGCCGTGTCATAACACCGTGTGCTGGCATGTTAACCCAGCGCTCTCTCATCTCTTTGGTCTCTGCCCCTTGTGTTTCACAGTAGCAGAATACAGCTTTAAAAAAGAACGTTACCATCAGCTGTTGATTTTGCTTAAACTGGACAGCTAGTTCACGAGGTAGACTGGAGGAGCTCTGAAAACACTATTCAATTTCTGACCTCTCACCTTTGCACTTACGAACTCAAGGTGTGACCTTTGGGGTCAAAGGTTGTGGTGCTTGACATCCCTGCCTCCCATTCTTTTTGGATCTGTTTTTTTAGTAGTTTTTCCATGCAGAGCAGAAAAGGCCTGGGGGCGACTCTGGCTGTGTTAATGCATTCAGCCGGCCTGTGCAGTGAGCGGGGTTAATCAGTAACTGTGCCCAGAAGGCATACGTCCCCTGAACACTGAAAAAGAAGAGTTCTCATTAACACTGCTTCACTAACGGGGGCACCCTGCTATAGGCTGGGGGAGGGGTCTGTGATCATGTTTCCCCCTCTTTAGGACCCATAGAACATACACAGAAGCCAGGGGCCACAGAAACCAATATGGCAGTTACAGCCTCCTGTCTGTCGACATTTACTATACTCCACTCTCAAGCCAGGATTTGAATCTGTGTGGATATGCTGCTTAGCTGTGACCAATCATGATCTCGTGGAGGTGGGGCCCCCACCTGCCAGCCCCATAGGCCTGACCCCCTTTTCCCCCACTAATTAAAGTCAGACTGTAAAGTGAGGGCAGGCCTCTACAACTGAGACCTACCACACAACGACAGAGGGCCGAACCCTCGTTACACTACACTGTCTGTGCCCTGCTGTGATTGGCCAGTTTCCTGAATCACTAATCACGTTCATCTGGTGGCTATTTGAAGTTATACATTTAAAGGGCAGTTAAACGGTTTTTTCATGGAAAAAAATGCAGGTTAATGGCTTTGAATGGACGTACCAGGTTCCAGACACACCGCCAGTTAAGATGGTCTGAAGTTTGTTCGTTCGTCAGCGTCTTTCCTCGGATTTCATTTTGATTCGCTTACACACCTGCTGATGTTGTCAGAGGATGGTCGTTTTCATGTGTTCAATGGTAACGGTGAGGGGAACCAGTGGCTACGTTCTCAGATATCCAAACCCGGCTGCTGTGTAAACGAAAACGTTGAGGGTCAATGAAACAGGCCCCAATTTGTGTCATTGTCAAACTTCTGGGTTGTCACCCAGCTGTCCCTTGCCATTTCAACCACCCCCCCCCCCCAACCCACCAACCCGCCCAAAGGCAATCGCACCCTTACATTCCAACTTCTAAAATCAAGACAAATCCAATGCGAATTTTCACGCCTAAAAAAAGGAAGAAAATCAGAAGATGAGAAAAGACTAGAAACTGTTTTTGTGTTTTATAAATGTCCAATCACCATTTCGTTTTTTTTTCATTGTTTATTTTTCTTTATTATAATTATAATTATGGTTATTATTAAGATATAAGAATGCTGTAGTATCTTAATGTATCATTCTTTTAAGTAGGCTTAGAACTTGCTTGTGAATACTAGATTGCAATGTAAAACTGTCAAAAATTGAGAAAAAAGGAAAACAAAAACAGAAAAAAAATGAAAGTAACAGTCAAGGCCAAGGAAAAGGGCTCTTGTTTCTTTGTGTTTTATTTTTTTAATAGCAACTTATCACTGTGTGATATTTTGTACATCATGTATTCAAACAATTTCCTCTAACTTCAAGGGACAAGAGGCCCGCTTCTTATTTATTTCATTTTAATTTTTGTAACGCATTCTAGCTCGTATCAGAAAGATATATTTTCCTTTTCCTCTTGTTTTGTTTACTTTGCGGGTCTTGTATCGTATGTCTTTAAGGAAGAAAAAATAGAAAAACCAATCAATAAAAAAGGTTTTGTACATAGAACTAAAAACTGTTGAGTTGTTATTTGGTGTCAAGTGTCGTAAAATGAACGCATCTGGAAACAGTGTTGTACCTTTTTTAATAAGTCATTAATTAAGGAGAAGCTGTAATTATGTGGTTTCAATTTTGTGGATTTCACTCTACTAATGGGCCAAGGATTTACAAGAAAAATGACGGATAATACATCGTATTCTTTTACATTATAACCAATTCAATGCTGTTTCGAACGTGGACAACCATTTGATTGGTCAATAAAACATTCCATTATTTTGAATCTGGCGCTCACCTTTTCTGCTGTACATGGAAGAGACATCATACCTTGTATGGACACATTGCAAGGTGAAGTTACCTAAACGTACTTCTGTGATGACACAGAGCAGAGATGGGTAAAAATGTACACATCTAACTAACCATATTTGTGTATTAAGTAATTTCATTTAACTAAATTCATGATAATTGGTGGTTGGTTCAGTCTGAAATGATATCCTTTACTTTCCGGGATGTCTGAATACGGGTTTAGATTAAAAAAAAAAAAAAACTGCTTCTACAGAAAGTTTGCATTTTTGTTTCACAAAATGCAAATTTCCCAAAATCAGCTTTTACCAAACAAAATGAAATTAGAACCTGATTGATTAGATAACAGTTAATAACCCTTAAAGTAAGCTACTATGACCTAAACGACCTACATGAAGCGGGGCCCTGCCGACAGTTCGGGAGCCACTGCTGTAATGCAATTACTCGCCACAAGAGGCAGTGCAGCATACAAATAGATGCGTTCTCTGCGTTCATCTTAGACCAAGTTCCCGGTCTAAGAGAGAAAGTGTAGTTTCTTCCGAGTAGCTACCCAGGAGAATATGAAGATGCTTTATACGGCCCCCAAATTCGTACCGATCAGGAGAAAAAAGCGTTATGTTTGTATTAAACACATATTTAACATTTGAAGTGTATTGGCGTGTTCGCGTCCCGCTTCCTTAAGCCAACTCAGCGCATTTGTACTTAAATGGGGAAAATACACCACAGCTAACCACCATCGTGGTTAATTTCGAAGTTGTACTGTTGCCAACTGTGAGGGAAATGCAGGTATCGTGTTCCCATGCGCGCCAATATCAAAATTATTGTATTTTTGTACGGTTGGTCACATCCCTCTACCCCTAAGTGCTGTGTTCCTATTTTCAACCCGCATATGAACGCCACATGAAAACATGGGTTACAAAACGCCAAAGAATGTAGTTCGCGGTAGTAAAGAAAACGTTTACAGTCCCCATGTCCGTTTCTTAAGTTTTAACTTACATAATATTGTGGTCAATTTCGTCAGAGGATATCTTAGTGAAGTTGAGTACGTTGTTTGAAACATTTTCTTTTTATGCATGCATTCAAATACAGGGACTCAACCAAGGCCGTTCACGCCTTTGGCGAACTTGCTGCTTTTCCAAAAAAGTATTAGATTGTGGCTCTTTGTGAAACAACAATAAAGACCGCCAGTGACATTAAAAGCTGAATGTTTTTCCTGTGCGCTTCACGGTTGTAATCTGGTTTTTAATGAGCCACCGTTCACTTTTCACAGAATTTTGGTCTGCCTGTAGTATTCCGCAAAATCCATTAGCTACAACTGAATTTAATTTATTTTGGCTTTGAACCTTAAGCCATTAGTTTTCCAGACACTTTTTATTTTGCGTGAAATGTCATATAGTTTTTTTTTTTTTTTTTTAATTATTATTATTGTTGTTCCTTAGCAACTAATTTCTTTGAATGAGTAATTATCAGGAAGCTATTGTTTTACTTTAAAACATTGTCCTCTGGGCAATTTGTAAGTCTAGTGTCAGGATTTTGGGCAGCCATATTTCTCACAGAAAACAGTGCTGTTTTTACAAAGCCCATATCCCCTAATCTGCACCCTATTTTGAGCAGAATGTGGAGAATGATTGAGAATTAGTGCCTTGGTGGTGACTACATCACTCCAAACACACAGTACTTTGTCACTGGGAGGAGTCTGGACGTCCATACACTGTAATTCTACCCACATGCACACTCACACACACAAACAGTACTCTGTGACTCTGTGAGGAGAATGCGTGGTCACACACTGTAGTGCGTGCCCGAGGGAGGGGGGTGGGAGTGGGGGGGCTTGAGACTGTTTTGTGGGAGTTCTGGTGGCCCGGTGTGAGCTGCAGAAGCTGAGAGAAAGGGAGGGAGGAGGGAAGTGTGGGTCTAGGCAAAGATGAGGGAGAGGGAGAAACAGGGATTTGTCATGACCGCCCCCAGGCAGAGAGAGGACAGCAGGCCCTGTTTGGAGTGAGAACGCAAAGGGAAATAAACAAGACAATTTGCTTGTGTGCAAGCGCACACACACACACACACACACAAAGGCAGGGAAGGAGGAGGGGGTGGAGACAAGGTTGGGAGATGGAGGGGGTGGGAGTGGCTGAAATATTTTTATTTGTCCAATTGGGTAAAAGACCTGTCAATCACACAACTTCCTCCTTAGGTCTGGCAAAGTTGAGAGAGTAAAGCGCTGGAGACAGAGCAGAGGGAGGGATCCTCTGACAAGCACACACACACACACACATACATAGAGAGACACACACAACCAGAAACTGAAACAGAGCTCGACTTGTAAAGCAAGCCCGACCAGGCGCTCTCTCTCTCTCTCTCTCTCTCTCTCTCTCTCTCTTCAACTCTCACAGTTTCCTGCTTCACAAGGAGGCCATTTTGTACCGACTGCAGTCTGGGACAGTTTACTTTTCTTCCTTGCATTTTTTTTTGTTTTTTTCTACATCCCTTTTGTTGAGTGGTCGTAGACTTCGTTTGGACTTTCTGCACCCCAGAGCAGCTCCCTCCTGGACCAGTGGTGAGACTGAATTTCTGTGTTTGCCAGTAGCCCTTCTCACCTCTCCTGCTGTTGATTTTGAAGAAAGAAGAGAAGCAGGTATCTTATAGGAGGAGCAGCAGGGTTTGTTTTTCCACCCCCGTTGAGGTTGGGGACAACGCAGAGGACAGAGGAAGCAGGGCCAGTGGGGAGGGGGATGCTTGTCCCAGAGTGTGCTGTGCCTCGGATTCAGCCCAGCCTCACACACTTCCCCAGCCAGTAGCTCCCGTGCCACCCCCACCCTCTCCTGCTGCTCCAGGCTGCAGGATGGCCAATGCTAGCCCCTGCCTGCCCTCGGGCCCCCTCTCCCAGGTGTTCTTCCCTCAGACAGGCCCCTCTCCTCCGGGGTCAGTTATAGTCCAGCAGGGGACCCCCATCGCCTCGGCCGCGGCCCCCTGGCGCCGCCATGCAGCAGCCCGGGATCCAGTCAATGGACCTGGGGGTGGCCCCGGGGCCCGGCGGTGCCGCGGCCCAGCCTGCACCCCCCACCCCGGCCGGCGTGTCCTTCATCATTCAGATCGGGCTGACCCGCGAGTCCGTGCTCCTGCCGCTCAGCGCCGACCTGGCCTACGTCAAGCAGGTCGCCTGCTCCATCGTCGACCAGAAGGTAAGCTCCCCGCGCCGACCTCATCTTATATCGCATCGCAGCCTGATTCAGGGCGGAGAGGCAGTGAGAATCTGCGCCATCCATGCCGGCCCACGCCGCGCGTCTGTCCACAGGCGAGCGCTGCCCCCGTGCCAGAGGACCAGAGGAAAACGCAGCGCTAGCCCACGTCCTAATATGGAAGCGTTCAGCATGCGGCTGTGCTTGGTGAACACTCACTGTTTGTTTTGAGACCAGCAGTGGCCCCACTGTTCTAATGTGGTGACACACCAGAGTCTGTGCTGTTTGGCTGTGAGTCTTTCACACCCGTGTGTCAGTGTTTTACCGTACTGTATGGTCTTAGGGCCATCTCTCCCGCAGCTATGCTAATATAGCCCTCTATCTCCGGATCCTTGCCTCTTATTGCTACCTGAAATAAGAAAAACTTACGTTGTGTACGGATGTGTTGTGCTCACGTTAAGCGGGGGCAAAGTCTTCAGGCAGAATGAGTGTGAGAATTTAAGCCACAAAGCGTGACATCCAAAATTTCAGGGGTCTCAGGAGACTTTCAAAACCTCGTCACAAGACAGAATAGCAGAATAACTCACTTGAAAATGAATTCTATGGACAGTTGCGTGTCTGTCTGGCTTTAATGAAAACAGTACAGGTGAGCGATATTGTAATTATAGTGGCTTTAGTGTTTATATAGGGCTTCACCCACAGTGCTGGGGACTGTACAAACCCCTCAGATTTTGCTCTTAATATTTACAGTTGAGTTACATGCAGAGAGCTTTGCTGCTGTCATTTTCCAGGACAGCTAGAAAATACAAAAACACCAAAATTTTAAAGGCTCCAAAAATAGCATGCCTTTGCAAAAGTGATAAAGTGTGGAGACAGTTCCAGTGAAATAGCACAAGAACACATTCCATAGATTAAAGGTTTGGCTGTTCTAGAAATGAACAAATCTGGGAAACCGGTGCCATTTTACACGCTTGTAATGAGGCTGTATTTGCCTAACCCTGATCTGATCGTTTCCATTTAGTCAAAGATGCAAGTTATGTAAATTTCTCAAGCAAGATATCAGTCACACCATGCTGATGAATCTTGTAGTTGACATGATTAGCCGGCAGGTTAAAGATTTTTCTTCCGCGAATAATGTCTCGCAGATGAAAATCATTAGCAGTCAAATGTAGCCGATGTCCTGGTCAAGGGAAGCATGTAGAGGGGATATTTCCATATTGTTCATATTTGTATAGGTAGCAGAACACTACATGTGTGTAATGCAAAGCAATGTCTCACCACAGCAGAAGGTTCTCGCCTCCTGCTTCCATGCCTAGCTCCATAACCGCTAACGTCTTCGCTAATGTAATTGCCAATGCTGCTCTGTGTGTTTATTGCCATTGTGTGCGCAGCGAACCGCAGGGAGGTCTGCGTGTACCATAATTGGCCTTCGACGCTGTTAACCGCCCGTCGCAATTTCTCTGGAGTAAACTTTTCTGTATCGGCTCGGAATGGCTGTTTTTGACCCATAATTCCACAGTTTGGCAGGGATTCCGTTCTCTCTGTTACCATCCCCAGAACCTGAGAGCACTGAGTCACAGTGTTCAATAGTGGCTGTGTTCCACTGGAACTTTTTTTTTTCCATTCAGCTGAAAGATTATATGGTGTTCTCTTTCCCCTGGGTAAGAGAGCGGTCCCGCGGCGTAGCCGTGGACTCCAAATTTATTCCACTTTTACACCCTTTGGAAAGTGTTTGTGTGCAACCCCCCCCCACCCCTTTCCCTGCCCTGCTGTCCCTGTGCTGAAGGTGTTCTCCAGCCCCCATTGTCCCATGGATAAAGAGCAGGAAATGGAACTGGCTTCCTCCCTTGGCTGCTGCAGTTTTGGCCTCTCCCAAGGGTCCTGTGGATCCGGGACCCCTCTCCTGGCTGGGGGGAAAGAGGTAGTGGTTTGGTGGTGAAGCCCCCCCCAACTCCCTTCATTGTTCCTTCACATCTTAGTATTAATGGCCCAGCCACACCCAGTGCACTGAATCCATTCTCCTGTTAAGAACAGAAACATCTCGACTCTAGTGTTTGAGTCTGGGCACTGCAGGGTGCCTCAGTGTTAGTGGTAGAATGTACTGCAGGTTGTGTTAGTGTTAGAGTGTGTGTACACAGTGTGTGTTATTGTTAGTGTTAGAGTGTGCTGCAGAGTGTGTTAGTGTCAGTGTTAGTGTAGAGTGTGCTGCAGGGTGTGTCAGTGTTAGTGTTAGAGTGTACTGCAGGTTGTGTTAGTGTTAGTTTTAGAGTGTGCCGCAGGGTGTGTTAGTGTTAGTGTTAGAGTGTGCCGCAGGGTGTGTTAGTGTTAGTGTTAGAGTGTGCTGCAGGGTGTGTTAGTGATAGTGTTGGTGTTAGTGTTAGAGTATGCTGCAGGGTGTGTTAGTTTTATAGTGTGCTGTAGGGTGTTAGTGATAGTGTTGGGGTTAGTGTTAGAGTGTGTTGCAGGGTGTGTTAGTTTTATAGTGTGCTGTAGGGTGTTAGTGATAGTGTTGGGGTTAGTGTTAGAGTGTGCTGCAGGGTGTGTTAGTGTTATAGGGTGCTGCAGGGTGTTAGTGATAGTGTTGGGGTTAGTGTTAGAGTGTGGGTGCTCCTGAGTTGAATCTGAGGGTGTAAGGGCAGGGGTTTGTGGGCAATGCCCTCCACTGTCGCCAGCGCTAACGTGGTCCACTCCCATCTGAGCCTGACTTCCATGAAGACCAATGAAAACTTCCAGATTTCATTAGTTAAACTAGCTGACTGCAAGCAAACTACACTGAACAGTAAACTGACATGGACTGATTGTGAGTGCATGTGTGAGAGGGAGAGAAAGAGAGAGAAAGAGTGTGTGGGGGAGGAAGGGTGTGTGCAAGTCTGCGGGATTAATTGTCCTATAAATTTCACATGTAATTAAAATGATTTAGTTGCCCCTGTTAACTGGGTATGCCTGACGATCGTTGTCAAAGCGTGCCTTTCATTTTTTACTCGTGTTACAGTGTAACGAGCCCAGATGAAGAGTCAGACTTCCTCCACAGAAAAAACGCAGAGCACAACTTGTGAAACCACCAAGCAGAGACAGCAGGTCTTTAATTGGTGGAAACAACCACAGTTATCCACAGTATAAATTTATTCCTCTGAATCCACATCCTTAAAGTGACAGTGTCTCAGAATGTGTGTCAATTGTAATATACTTGCTCATCTCCCATGAGTCTCTGTTCTGCTCCCATTAGTCCCTGGCTCCCTTGCTTAATTGGTGGCTTGTTTTGGCACCTATACAGTCCCCTGCTGGCCTTTACTTCCTGTATGTTGGTTCCTCTATTTCACCCCCTCATACTGATGGTATAGCTTCACTCGCATCCAGGTGAGCTCATCTGCCGCTGTATTCCTGCGGGTGCCAGGACGTCTCCGTGCCGTGAGTGAGGCCTGCTCAGACAGCACATAATGTTGTCAGAATTTCCGGAAAGCGTTAGTGGGACTCCAGGTCTTCCCTCACGCCCACTGTGCCTCGGTACACGGGGGGTGACAGCAGGACGGTTGGCAGATTCTCAGACGGGTGTCGTGCCAGCGTGTGGGCTGATTGGCTGGCTGTGTGTGACAGGCCGGTGAGTGTGGCGGCAGACAGAGGGCCTGTCGAGGCAGGCATGTGTTTCAGTCGGGATTTGGTCTGCTTTCACCGCAGCATCGCACCACATATTACTCATCCTTTCAGAGTCACTCACGAACAAGAAGGTCTGACAAATGACAAGCTAATCTCTACCGCTGTCAGGGATCAGGTTTGTCTCCTGCTTCTCCTCCGCTGAATTAAGTTATTAAGGCTCCTTTTTAAAATGTACTTTCTGAGTTCTGTGCTCTGTGTTCACATTTTTTGACTGTAGGAAAGCTTTCACCCCATATCTCCTCTTTGGTTTTGCATTTGAATAATCAGTGAAACCCCTACAGATTTGCTTCTTTGCATTTACACTTTTAGAACCCTATAAATTCCCCTGTATTCATGTATATGGACTGAGAACCACACAGCTGTGGCCTGGCTGTCTTGGGGTTTCCCTTGTCTGCAGTAGATCCTGCCGGTGTCCAGTGTCCCTGGGGCATGGGGCTCGTCCGGGAGCCTGGCCCGGTATGCTGCTAACCACAGGGCCACTATCACCCTGCATCCCCCCCAGGTGTGCCCATGGGCTGATGGCTCTGATATGCAAACAGCCCCGCTGAACCAGAATGCAACAGACAAGCCCCCCCCGCACACCCGTCCTCTCACAAAAACCTGCTGGATGGTCTGACACTCAATTAGATAACACATAGAGTACCCAGCCAATCACTGCTCTGTGACATCAAAAGACATAGAACCCCTAGAGTAATCACCTCTGCTTCCATCATAGAGCCATTGGGTGTACATGCACAGACATTTTATCCAATCGGATCCAAAATGGCTCCCTGACACGTTTGCTCTTAAGTAGTGTATCCAGCATAGTTTTAGGATCTCTGTAGTGAAACCACACCTCTGATTTTTTCTGGGGGGAAAGCACGAAAGCACCATGGGGATGATGACTATCAAAGACACCAGCCAGAGGCAACACCTCCACCGTTTGGGTCATTGTTGTACCTGGCGATTCTGCAGATAAGACTGGGTTAGGACATTCTCGAATATCGCCCATAGGCTGAGATGTTATTTAGGGAAAGTGGTCATATTGACTTGGAGAACTGGTCCCCAAAGCTTATTTTACTTTATTGTAGCGCTTCACATACCTGATACTGGGGTCAGTTTGGCATATAGAAAGCCTGCCTGAGACGATCTGGTTCTACTCAATCGTGAGAAAATCCCACCTGTACTGAGATCAGGAGGGTACAACCTTACGATTCACTCCTGCTTTACTGGCTCTTTTGCTTTACCGTTTAGTACAGTGCAATATGTGATTTCATAATGCAGATTTCTTTTTATGACCAATAGGTTTTTGTTTGACTTGGTTTGACTCCTTATTGCTCATTCGGCTATGGTGATTGCTTCCGTTTGGTGAATTCGTTATCTGTCTGAATAAAACCACACCACTCTGCCTTTATTACCTCTCTGAAGATATTGCTACCCCCATCCCCTCCCACCAGCCAAATTTCTCCAGTGTCGAATTTGTTCATTACAGATATTTCTGCTTTCGCTACAGGTGTGTGTATTAGTGGTCATGCTGTTGGGGGTGAACACACATGTAGGTATGAAATTCCGGGAGCATCCATCCTCACATTTGGCTTATGGATTGCAGAATTCGGCAAATTCAGCAAACAACAAAATAGAGTCACTTGACCCTTGAATTATAGAAAAATAGACAAATTCTTGGAGAATCCACTGACCGTTCTGACATAAAGCTGCGATCACTTGTACCTCAAGATTCCTGGGAATTATTCAGTTGACATACTTGTCATACTGTTGACATACTGACATCTAGTGATTAAATTGGTAGGTTTTGGTTTTGATGAAAACAGAAAGTGTAGTCTTGAATGTGTCCATCACCTTACTGAGGCCTCCAGGAAGAGCATGGACGTTGAGTGAACAGGATTCTGTCCATTCCCTCGTCCAAAACCATGTCTTTTCTCTCATTTGCATCGTAACGGAATCGGTTTGCATGGGGTGGTGTTGCATTTCCTGTCAGTAGATTCTCTATCGGCGCCGGCACATGCTACCATTTGCCTATTCAAACCAGCATGTCTGGCTTCCAGCTGCATGGCTGAAGTGTTGGGAAAAGCGTGGAATT
Source organism: Albula goreensis (assembly GCA_022829145.1). Lineage (NCBI taxonomy): Eukaryota > Metazoa > Chordata > Actinopteri > Albuliformes > Albulidae > Albula > Albula goreensis. Next base: position 2,147,512 of record CM040751.1, read on the forward strand.
CCCCATGGGTCGTGGGGTGCGGTGGCGCCATCCCGGGGGCCCCCGTGGCACCGAACCCGCCCGCTGTACTGACAGCTGGATCCGTCCCGCCTCCAGCTCCAGCTGAGTCAAATCAAGTGAGCGCAGCCGGGCCGGGACATTAGGCCGTCCTCACAGCTACCACCTCTGACATGGTGCTGAGCGTTTCTGCCTTTGGAATGACGTTTTAACAGCAATCAGCCAGCACTGGGACTTCATGCCCATGGCTTTCAGACTGATGGAGCTATGATGTAGACATGAAAGCAAGCAGCGAATAACAATTGACCAGACACACACCCTCTCCATTTCTCTGAATTCTTTCAGAAACCTTTTTCAACCCTTCGTTTTGTTTGTAGTACATGACATTGATTTGTAGCCCTTGATTTTTTTTTCACATTTCTGATATGGCATTATTTAGCCTGGGGTTATAGTTTTTATAAGGAAATCAGGATTTACCCATCATCCTTTTGTACCTCTGTCATTTTTGTGCATATTTGGGTAGCTTGTGATCTGACAGCCCACATTAGCAGTTCTCTGGTGAAAGATGTCTTTGTTGGATTATACTCATATTATAAGAACCAACTTCCTCAAAATAGCACAGAACAGAATATGAAAGGGCGTGTGTTCTGAGCTGCAGCGCCATAGCTGTCATAATTACACCATAGTTGCCTTGAGTCCTGTATGTGGAGTCTTGTCGGACTGGTTTTAAAACTTAACCATTACACCACTTCCCACCTTCCTCTGCAACCACAAATAGGCTTTAGCATTCAGCTCTTTCACACAATGGCCAACAATAGCCCTGGCCATTGTTCTGAGCCCAGAAAACCTGAAAATAAGTCCCAGCTGTCCTTAAGGATATAGCTTCTGGAATTCATTTTGTGTCATCGCATATTTGTCATGAGTATGTATAGATAGTGTACTGACACAAAAACACACGCACACACACAAACAGGCAAGAACACAGTAACTCTATACTGTATAATAGGAGTATCAGTAGTTGTTTTGTAACCCCATTTAAGCAGCTGTGTGTGGTGGTAATACAGGGTGTGTGTGTGAGTGAAGCTCCAAGGCCTTTTGTACACAGTGATTAATCCTTGAGAGTTCAAGGCAAGCTGCTAGAGAGCAGAGCCTTCACTGCCCGGTGAGGTTTGTTGATGACGGGAAGGCATTCAGCATGCGCTCAAAGGAGTCGACTGCACCCCTTTCACACAAGGCCAGAGACAAAAGGCAAACCCTCTCCCTGTTTATACACACCGTGCACTCTGCCTGACTCTCTCCAGCTCTGCCCTGCCATTCAGTGTCCTTCTCCCTGAGCGGTCGCTCCCGTATCCCACCCCCTCCCGTTTGGGGCTGGGTTTGGGGTTTTTTGTGCCGCGCTGTTCTGGAATGCTGCTGTGACGTGTGGGGAGGTCCTCAGATGCCTTGTGTTGCTAGGGGGAGCAGTGGACAGAGGAGAGCGTTTTTGTTTAATGACCGTATCTGCCTCCCCTCCTTCCATGACTCACGCAGTTGGCTCAGACGCACACCTACACGCAGATACTGTCACGCATGCACGCACACTCGGACACGTTCGCACAGATGCTCTCTGGAAACGTTAGACAGATAAATCATCAGCTAATAAGAATTTGACTGTAAATGGTGGGGTTGGGTTAGCAACGTTGGGGAAGAGTATTGACTCCATTGTTCAGACAGTGTGCTGACTTCACCGACGATGGGTGGATGATTGACAGGAAGGAGAAAGTGGTGACAGGAGAAGGAACAGGAAACAGGAAACGGGACGACATGAAAGAGACTGATCTTTTTGTGCCTATTATTCAAAGCACAGTGTCACATTGATCTGGGGTCCTCATCAACAAAACCTTTTCGTCCCATGGACCTGAGCCGATGTAGCCCCAGTGTGATGACCGGCTTGCCTCATACAATACTGATAGCACTGGAGTTTGACATTACTTACACAGCAATGGCTTTACTGACCGGGAGTTGCAAATCCAGACTTTGGTCCATGATCGCTTCAAGAAGGCTCTCTTGAAAGACGATTATTGAGGTCCATGTGGCAGCATGGGATTGAGTGCAGGAGAGTGCGTGGGTGATGAGGTTGGGCCCCTTTGGCAGCGGACTCTCTCCCTCCAGTGTTTCTGGAGGGAAGCAGGCAGGGAGCTTGGCAGGAACTCCACCCCCTTACACAAACACATGACCTCAAGGCTGGGCTGAGGGCATAGGGACCTGCACTGGGCAGGCTAATAGCAGCCAGACAGGGCAGAGAGAGGGAGGAATATGGAGTGAGTGGGAGGGGGAGGGAGGGGAAAGAATAAGAGAGAGAGGGTTCCTATGAAGTTAATGAAGCTTCACTCTTCCATTACTAGTTGGAATGGTACTAACTCAAACTTTATGTCAGCCTCCCTCCCCATTCCTTCCTCTCGCCCTCTCTCTCTTTTCTCCTAGCCTACCTGTGGCTATGCGGACACTCTGGTGTCACTTGCTACGTAAAGTTGGCATACCTGGCCCTGCTGTTACAGAACCTCTTTCAGAACCCCCACACAGACCCCTGCCCCGACCCAGAGCGGGTTCATTGATTCTCTTCAATTACTTTGTCGTCAGTTTCCAGCTTCGCCTCTCACGTTACCGTCCGCAAACAAAAAGGCCCGCTTTCAGTAGTCAGACAGCGTGAGGCTGAACTGGGGACAGTCTGTGCTTGTGTAGCCCCGACCCCCTTCTCCTGCTCTGCTACGTGGCCTCAACTGGGAACGATTGTTTATTTGCTAGGCTGACAGCCTCGTCCAGGGCTAACCACACAGATCGATGCTTGTGTTTTAATACATTGAAAGGACTGGGTCTGTTTTTTAATAAGTGAGGTTGAGCGCCTTGTTCAAGTGGCTAAGCCGTTCGGTGGCGATGCCGTTCATGGGACATCACTGGACAACCTTCGGGATCTTCGCTGTTTTCAAGATGTAGATTCAAAGGCAGAATGTTGTAAGGAGACAGCACATTTTAGCGTGGAATAAAAGAGCCTATGACACTACAGAATCAAGGTTGGCTGGCCTTGGTGTAGGGGAGAGGTGGACTCTGGGAAAAATGTTTGCAGGCTGTATTGTCATGATGGGCACACCAGTTGTCACCTCGATCAAGCGGATGTAGTGAGGGCTAAGCATGCGTCAAACGGTTTAAACCGTAAATCTGTATCAGCAGTATCAAATTCTGCGGTAATACTGTCATACCTCACAACTGTAAAAACAAATGCTAAAGTGCGTCTCTTTCCTGCTAGCCGTTTTCAGGGTGTGGTAAACAGTAATGAGAGCTGTACACTGGTGCATGGCTGAAACTGCACTGGAGCACATATTTTGCATGTGGTCTAGAGGCACTGAACCCAAAGCGCTGTGTGTTCCACTGATAACTGATTAACCACTATTTTAGGCGGTCCAGCTCTGTACTTTTTGGGCAGGTCTCTGGTCCTTCATGCTTCATGGTCCGTCAGAGTGGAGTTCTGCCTTCGGGCAGTCTACCTGACTGTCGCTTTGCATTGAACTTCTGATGTTGTGGCTGGCTATCATCGGTACCAGTAACAGGGTTCTTTTGGAATGACCGAATCTGAGTTTCGTCTCCAAAACAGGGTTTGGTTTTGGTTTAAATTGAGTTGCAAGGCTCCTCATCGCCGGTCGTGTTCCAGCAGAAATTATTTTCCGTCCTGAGAACTGTTTTCAGTCAGAGAATCGACCAACCATTCAGCGATTCGCTCAAACAGTCACATCACTGATACGGCATCTTTGCAGGTGACAGAAACAAAGGACATGGTCTCTACACAAAGCTCCCCTTGCTTGTAGAGGGAGGGCAGGAGGTGAGATAGACCTGCTGATCTGGGACCTGTCCCAGTGTCGGTCAAAGTAATGGTGTGTGAGATTATACTGAACTGGAGTGTGTTGTCCTTGGTGTGCTGCTGTTGTGGAGTATGATACTGATCCTAGATCAGCTCTTTGGGAAGTAGGGTTAACTGACGCCCCTCTCCATCACGTTGCATTGCGGGTAGTCTTCTGATCCCAATACAGCTCCTTTCCCATAGAACTATTCTTATGTGATAGAAACGTGATATATACTTTCTTGGCCTGTGTATGTGTGTGTGTGTGTGTCTGTGCGTGTTCCTGTGTGTATGAAACAGTGAGTGTGTATGTTCATATGAAAAGGTTGGTGTATTTGTGTGTATGAAACGGTGAGTGTGTTTGTGTGTATGAAAAAGAGTGTGTATATGAGTGTGTGTTATCTTTATGTTCTGTCAGCGTTTCCTCCAGCATCTCATTGTTTACAGTCTGTGCGCTTTCGTTCCTGAAACGGGACGGGAATTAAACCATTTTCATTGTTTCCATGACGCAGCGCAAATCATTAGCCCGTTCCCCTCGGCTCTGTCATCTCCCTGATAACGATGACCTGACTCAGGTTAAAATCGCCCTCACCAGCACCGGCAGCTTTTATCTTCACCTGTCTGTTTACGGCACAATATTCACTATCCATTTTACAACGGCTCATTCTCCCCCAGGCCAGTCACTTAAAAGCGTCATGAGAGACCTGTGAGACCATGATACGCAGGTGAGTGGAGGGCTGGATAGATGAGGCAATATTTATAATAGTTTGTAGGAGAGCTGCTCTGTTGAGCCTGTATGTCTCAAATGGCCTACATGTTTTATTGCATTTACCTTTTATTATCGGGCTTGTTGGAAAGCTGAGTTGAAGGAATCTCACTGTTGATTTTAAATCAATGTGGTTATGTTATGGTTGATGGGGATTTACTCGTCTACTTGTTTCACCTCTCAGATGGTGATGTATATTTTCTAAAGCATCACTACAAAATACAGCTGCATTCTACAAATTATGAAAAATACATTTTCCATGTATAGGGCCTACAACTACCTTTTCTTAGACACTACTTCACATTTCTATTTTATGGAAGTCAGAAAGCTGTTGACCTAATGGAGTGAAGCCGTTGCCAGGGGATACTGTGGGATGTCACTGTGCATGTTACAGTTGAATGTTATTGTGGCTCACAGTTGTGCTAGTAAACTGTTCTACAACCTCCTTTGTCAATTTTGAGAGTTCACTCTGTTCCAAAGCATGTGTTTCTGTGGGCCGCCTTGCCGTCACAGCTCCGGGGGTGATGTCACATTCGGTTGGCATAGTCATGCAGGAGATCAGTTCAAACGTGTCAGACTCTGGTGCTCGGGGGTCATGGCTGACTTTGCGTGAGGCAACAGGGATGGTGTGAAGGAGCACACCTTGGGCGGGACCTCCAGGGCGCTCTGAGCGACAGCGCGCCTGCATGGATGCAAACAGGAAGGCGCATGCTGGCATCTCTTACCCGCCTCTTCCCACAAACACGCCAGCCTCTCCTTCCCTCCTCTCCCCCATATTTCCCGTCACCTCTCCGGACCCCGTGATCCGTCCCACTCTTCCTCCCTGCCCCACGCAGCCAAACCCAAAGCCCTGTTCTGCCTTGTTATCTTGACTGAGGCACAACACAATTCAGCATGTGGACAACCGCGGTGTTTGTGATACGATAGCCATGCTACTGCAAAGGGCGGGGGGGGCTAAGGAGGATATGGTGGATTCTTGGGTGAAAACAGGAAGAGAGTCAGTGGAAAATGGGAAAGGTATAAGATAAAAGAGTGACTCAGGGACCTTGACAAAGTATTTTAATAGTTGTTTTTGCAAATCCGCTGCTGGTGATGAGGTGAATTAGCACCCTGGAGACAGAAAAGCACGTTTTGTCGCATTCCCTGGTTGGTGCTCTGATGCATAGATGGCCGAAGCGTCCTCGGATGAGGCGAAGGGTGAAGGCGCTTCGTTCCGTGTGACTGGGTGGAGCACTGCTGGCGCTGCCTGAGTTTTGGAAGTGGAAGAACAAGCCTGGGAGTGGAGCGGCATTTGATAAGCGCTGTTTGCAGCTCTAGAGTGTGCTGTTTACTGGCTCCTCCGTGCCACGGCTGAGGGGACACGCCCCAGTGCTGAACAGGAAAGGTGCCTGGCGTTCACGCTCTCCTTGCCACGGCGTGCCCAGAGGCAGGCCCCAGCGAGGGCTGGAACGGCCCAGCCCCTTCACAGTACATAGGGCCCTCCCATTGGCCCCAGGAGAGAGGGGGAGGGGTAGGATGTTTTTTTCCTCTTGTGTGTCTGGTTCTGATGATGTCACAGGTGAAGTGGTAGAGGTTGCGTCACGGGGGAATGCCATTAGTTAGCTGGCTCACGTTTGACATTCCTTCCTGTCTCTGCCTCCGTCACCGTGACCTCACACGCGCCTATAAATAGTGCGTCGGGATGGCGCATTTTCTCCGTCACTCACAAACACAAACACAAAGGGTGCTGAAAGTCCCCCTGGCCTGCCCCTGCTGCTGCCAGACGCTGACGAGCTCCCTGTGCTGACGTCCTTTAACGTCTTCTCGCAGCGTGCTCGGCTTCTTCCTGCCGTCTCTCAGGCAACGGCTCATTAATGAACTGTGAGCCAGTCCCTGTCTGACTGGAGCTCTTATTAGCCTTCCAGAATGTTCAGTTTTGTTTCTTTGCTGCAGGCTTTTCCAGAAAAATGCCACATATGCTTTCAGTTCAGCATTTACAGGTAAATTGCCCTCACGAGACAAGGAAGCCATCTTGTTTTTTTGATTCCTTTTGATGACTGTTCCTAATTACAATACTATATTGTATATACTATACAATACTAAAATCCTAATGCAATACTATATATTTAGTATTCATCTTGATATTGATTTTTTTGTCATGTCAGTGTCCTTGCCCCAGGCCATGCTCTCACTGATCTGGGAACAGCTCCAGTTTCTCTGATTGCTCCATTGCATTTATCATTCACTTTAATGGTCTTAATGGCACTTCGCACAAAGCTGTCCCGGTAGGCTGCGCACTTCAAAAAGAGGTGCTAAATTCAACAAAAAGGCGCAAATGCACAGCTACATGAAGGAAGCGTCAAAAATAAATGTCTTCAGATGGGACTTAAAAGGAGCCGTCATTTCAGCACGTCTTTGTATATCGGCTGGAACAAAATTCCAGTCAGGACTAAAATAATGAAAGACCTATCTCGCTGTGAGCTCACCTCGTGGACCGTGGTGTGAAAAGAAGCAGGAGGTCAGGAGGCCCACTTCTGTTCTGCCATCTTGGCGTTCACATTTGTTACCAAGAACGGAAACTACGTTGGCTCTTCTCTGCAACCATGTTCTCGTCTGAGGATGTGCCCTGCTTCCTCTTGCAGCCATACCCCAACCCTCCCCTGTCAATCACTCAGCTGTGGCTCCTATCTTAGCGTGCCAATGAAACATCCTCCTATTGGTCAATCAGTCAGTGCCCCAGTTCTGTCTCCTTTGTTTCATAAGTTCTCCCATCATGCATATAAACCCCACATCATCCATCCATTTGCTGGTCTGGTGTCAGTTCCCCCAAACTCAGCCTAGATCCTCATGGCTTTTTACCAAAGCCTGAAACTGATCCAAGGTCAGTGTGCAGAGATTTTCTGAAAGAAAGGTGGTTAAAGACCAAGGCAGCTGATCGTGAATGCAGTGCAGTTATCATGAACTCGAACAGCACTAATGTTGTCTGGCTGTTTCATCTGTTTCATCTTGATCCATAATATAAGCAGTTTTGGTTTAAATACGATGTATGAATGGCACCATACAAGGCTTCCATGAGCCAGTGACACCATCTCTGTCCCCACCTGGCTGCGTGGAGACAGTGCGTTTTCTGTTGATCAAATGTTAGCCCACCCTGATGAAGACAACAGCTGAAACATTTCTCAGTAAACAGATGCGCCTGTTGAAGAGTGGATTGTGCTACCTTAGGTTTTTAGGTATTTATTTGCTTGCATTTTGTTTATCACTGGCTAATTAGCATTCTTTGCTTTTGTCCTTTGGGTGGTATGTTGTAGTCCTAATGCCCCGGATTACGGTCCTTATGGTCGTGGGTTTTAGCCCTTGGAGAGACCGCGTTATCGTGCCGTTTGGGAGGTACTTCACCTGAGTTATTTGTGTATGAAAAGCTTTGAGATGGTGCTTTATGCTTTAGAGGAAGAGCCGAGGGGAGGAACCTCGAATAAGTCCATCTGGTAACAAACTCAGGATACTATTTTTACTCTGCGCCGCTGCTCTTTGATCTGAGGCTGCCGTCTGATATCTGGCGCTGTAAGAAAGAGCGGTGCTCGGAAACTGACATTTCTGTGGTGACTGGCCGGCTATTGTTCACACATCCGCCCGACGCTCCGATGTGTGAGATCGCACGCTAACAAGGAGGGAGCCCCCCATTTAATGAGCACCTTATAACGGAAACCCTGCAAACTTCCATAACTCCGTAATGAAGGTTCCTATTGCGGTACACCTCTGTACAAACCAAAATAAGTATCCGTTCAAAAAATAATGTGGTCTTGTAAAGGAAACTCATACTGGAAAACACTGGGGGGAGAAGGAGTGGGTGACAGTGTTGACATTGTTTTCTCAATTCAATTAGGGCCTTTGTCCCGAGACTTTGGAACTGCTTAGCGCAGTCATAGTCACATGATGTGCGAGTCAGGTGACACAACAACGAATGAAAACAAGAAACACGGAAGGGCTTTGTGACGCCTGTGTGTACTGTGTAGACTGCACTAAGCACCTCAGTGACCTGGGCCTGCTGAGACTGTATGGGTGTGTGTGTGTGTGTTAGAAAGAGAGTGTGCAATTGGTAGGGGTGTGTGTGTGTATGGGTGTGTGTGTGTGTCAGAAAGAGAGTGTGCAATAGGTAGGGGTGTGTGTGTGTGTGTGTGTGTGCGTGTCAGAAAGAGAGTGTGCAATAGTTAGAGGTATATTGTTTCTGTGAGTGTCTGTATGTGCATGAGAGTTTATGTATGTACAGAGTTTTTTTGTGTGTGTGTGTATGTGCATGTGTGTGTGAGGGAGAGAGACAGACAGACAGGCTGGTGTTGTGTGAGCATGTAAGGTGTGAGTGTGTGTGTTGTGTTTTGAGACTGCTGTGTTTTTCTGCTCGCTGGCTGGACAGTGGCCTGCATTCCTTGTAAATGAGCAGTGCAGGAGAGAGGCGTGGGGTACGGGGGAGTGAAAGGGCTTATTGTCCGGGTGGACGCGGAGCACCGAGCACACGTAAATCATTCATGCTCCGCTCCTGTGGAAACTGAACCACTGCCCGTCTGCTGGACGGGCCTATGGGAGGATCCTCCAACGAGCGACGTTACGGCAACGTTTCCGCGCCGTTGCTGCAACGTTAACGACAACATTATGAGGAACGTGAACGTTAGCTCAGGCACCTGGTTAGCAGTGCTAGTACGGGTCCCACTGTAATCCCCCTGTATAGTGGTACACCACGCTGGTGAAGGGTGAACTGGACTGATCTGCCTTTCGTAGCTTTGTGCCAGGGCCCAAGGATCTCTCTCATCTCAGCTTCCATCGTTCCCCGTGCCAACCACTGGGACAGGGACACAGAGGAGGACAGACAGAGATTGTCTGGGGCACAGGAAGATGAAAGAAGAGACTTCCTGTTTGTGACAAAGACCATTGTCACCTCCTGTTGGCTCCCTTCTGTTTTACCTAGCACTCTTTACACTAGTAGACTTCTTGTTTTGTTTTTGACTAGATTGAGCTGGGAGAGCAAAATAAAATGAAGGATAACTCTGGTGTCCTGGTCAAAATCCAAGAAGTGTCACTCTTATTCTAGTCACCTGGCCTCCATCTCCCTTACACGTATTTAGTTTTTCTCTTCTTTGCTGTCCCTGCCTAGCTTGCTTATTTTGACTAACATAAACATAGCCCATTCCTCATATTTTAGAGGCAGTTTCTGGATTTTGCTGTCAACGCTGTATTAATCCTGGCCTGACTGAAAACTTGCGAGATTTCAGGTAGCCAGCATAAAGTTTTGCTCTCATGTAGAGAGGCTACAAATTCACTGCAGTCAGTCAAATTTTTAAAGATCTTTTCTTGAACTGCAGTCAGAATTGTACAGAGGCTGCGTTCCAGCACACCGTTAGAAAAAAACCCCTCAGCCAGAACAACCCATGTGTTTTTGCTGTAAGTGGCCAGTCGCAGCGGGCTTGGTTAACAGATTAGCGCTAGTGTGGTAGGTTTTGTCAGCGACAACACTGCCGCAGATGCCAGGAGACTGTTGTGCGACTCAAAACAGGATGTTTGAGTTAGATGAGGCCCAGTGATGTACCTGCCTTCCACTTACCTGGACATTAGTAAGGCTGGGCTTAAAACTTCAACCAGAAAACTTTGTCTGCGGTGAGAGGACAAGGAACTGGAGGAGTTCAGTTGGGGGTGGGGGAGGGATTGGGTGGAGTCGAGGTTACTGTCCAACTACATCACTCTGTCACTCAGCTCTGTGGCTGTATGTAAACCATGAAATCATCTCTTTATATAGTATACACAGTTGTGGCGTACACTTCCTGCCCAAAGCTCAAAGTGTCTCGTCAGCTTTAGCTGCAGCGGGCAGGTCTCAGTGTGTGGTTTACTAGCGGAGAGATGGATGGGTATTTATTTTACTTGTGGAAGCCACTAACCTTCCCTCCAGATAAACTTTTGCAGTATACAAATGACAGCTGAGTTCCATAACAGTCAATGGACTTTTTCTACGATGCCCCTCCTGTCACCGTTTGACTATTTCCAGGCTCCAGCGGCCCAGCCTTGGTCGGTTTGTAGTCCACTGTAAACACGTCAGATAACTTGTGTGCTTGACAATCGTAATGACAGCTGTGTTGCACCTCAGTGTGATACCTCATTGTGTCACCACGCTAGGGGGATGGCGGTTGGCTAAACTAAAATAGGAATAGGAAGGGTAACCCATGCGGGCCAATGGGATGAGCCAATAATGTGCTCTTCTCTTTCACGCCAATGACACATGCATGTTCCACCATCATAGTTTACCCCCACTGGTTCAGAGCGTCAACAAATTGTGCCTGTCTACCTGTCAGCGTTTTTGTACATCCACAGAAAATAGTCTTTTATAGTTGCTTGTACATCAAGAAGTGGCTGTTGGAGCCTTGGCTGAATTTGGCACCTGCCCTACATGTCACCTGACCTGCTTTTGTTCCTGCAGCTGATTGGCTGCCGGCGGTAAAATAGTCCGGCACAGTTACTAGGCACGGCGAATCAGGGGAAAATCTGGCTTGAAGGTCAGGAAGGACTGAGACAGTGTCCGTGGCAAACTCATGGCCTATCAGGAGAGACGGAGGCTTGTTTATGGTGTGCGCTGGGCGAGAGGGGCCAGCTGTCCATAATTCATAGAATTCATAATGGGGACCCAAGGCCGGAGCCGCAGGTGAAACTCAATACCTGGCAACCTTAGAGGGTCCTTAGAGACGCTGAGCAAGCGGCTCTACACCAGTCCTGTTCACCCCGCCCGCTGCCTCACTGCCTCACTGCTCTCATTAACTCCACAGACAGATGCGTAGACAGTCACAGGGCCCTGGGGCACACATACAGACGCACAGACAGATGTAAGCATGGCGTGACGGTAATGAATGGTGAATGGGAATCTGATTTTCTCACTCTGGAGGACAGGTACAGACCTGGGGAACACACCTTTTCCTGCCCGCCCACTCTTCTGCGCTGTCACCATGGTGAAACTCACCTGGCCTGCTGCAGGTGGGGTGGGCAGGATCGAACAGGGACCTGAAATTACATTATGAGGAGAGAGGGCTGGGTAGAGTTTGGGAAGGAGAGAGGGGCTGGGTACTGCTGGGTAAAGAGAGGGAGCTGGGTAGTGTTTATGTGGTAAGGCTGATATGTAGCCACAGTGTTGATCAGGAGAGTTTCAGTGGTGTCTGTATAACTAGTGGTAGCAGTATTAGCAGTAGCAGCATTGTTAGCAGTAGCAGTATTAGCAGTAGCAGCAACATTAGCAGTAGCAGTATCAGCAGTAGCAGCATTATTAGCTGTCACAGTAGCAGTAGTGGTATTGGCAGTAGCAGCAGCAGCTGTAGGGTGTGGGTTTTTGTTGTTTGGCAGCCACACATCCTGCCTCCTGGCCTTGAGCTGTGAGTCTTTGTTTCTTCAGTGTGTTTGTCTCATCAGGGAGGGGCAGCATTAGGGAGGTGCTGGGGGGGGGGGGGGTTGGTGGTGTGTTCTCTTTTCCTGTCAGAGAGGTTGCCCAGAGGAGGGGGGAGTGTGGACAGTGTATCCGTCCCACAGTGCCTCACAGGTTAACACATCTCCAATCTGTGGATCGCTCTTCCTTCTAATGGGTTTCCATGCACACCCCCCAATACCCACACATCCTGCAGCTGTGCTTCGGCCTTCATACAGACTGATACAGCCGGAACCAGTGATGTCAGTGCTGTTTCTGAATTAATATCAGTGCTGTTCGTGGATCTGTCTGGAAGAATTTATACAGTAACAATGTAAAGTTCAGTGTGGCATCAATAGAAGTGCTTCGATTTATGTCAAAAAATATTTTGGACATAGCCTTTGTTATGCATAATCAATGGGTTGTAACTCTGTAGGGTCTGTAGGGTGGTGCAGCAGCAGTTATTCTGCAATTAAGCACGATATATCCAGACTGAAGACCGGCTCCCCCTCCTGGACGGGAGGACTGCCCGGATTTGGGTTGCAGACAGAATTAAGCCCCATTGTTTATGCCCATAATGCACCAGTGCTCTCTGCCCCTGGGCTCGTCCCTACCTCGCATGTAGAGTAGCAGGTGCTGAATGGGAGGATATAAAGTATTCAGGATCTCTGGCGAATGAGACGGCAGGGTGTTTCGCTGTCTGGTTTTGACTGGCGTTATCATAAAGCCGCTGATTGAGGCCAAAGTCTCGGGTTTCCTCGACGGCGACCCACGGTATGTAACACAACACTGCTACGCAGAGCCGTACCCTGATCCCCCCTGCTTTGAGCTGGCTGGTTTAGGCACCCTGTCCTCTCTCCGTCTCTCCCCTCTCTCTCTCTCTCTCTCTCTCTGACATCTGGACCCAGTCTTAATTTACAGGGCTGTTGCCACACTGTCTTAGTCAATACCAGACAGTGGGGACCTTCTGCTGTCACGCCAGACTGGGCTGGCAGTCCTCTCTTTTCCTGTTTTTGTGTTGCAGTCAAGGCAACCCGCTCCATGCTCCCTCAGGGCAGCGCTCGCCCAATCAGAGAGCAGCATTCTGTGTCGCTATGCAGCGTGCTAGCCTAGTGCGTCCAATCGGAGTAGTGTAATAGATTGGGAATGTCCTCACCTGAGCTGGTAGTGCAGTGGATGGGGAATGAGGAAATGGGTATATGATCCAAAAGGAATAAATAAACTGGAATATTGTGATTGCTGAAAAGTTGTGATGCTCTCCTTTCAATAAATGGAGAAATGCACCGGTCTCTGTTCTGGTTCTCCTGTGGCCTGCCTGTGAAAGTGATTCAGTTTTTCTGTACAGACTGTTTGTGACAGCGATTCTTCTGGGGCCGGATAGTCTTCAGTCAATTTATACTCAAATTTTATGGTCAGGTTACAGCAGAGAGAGATTGCCATAAACGTGATTGTTGCTGTGTTTTCATGGACACGCCTTCCTGAGTGCCTACAGCTGAGTGACAGCTGCAGCTTTGATTTAACTGTTAGAGTTAAGCTAAGCGGTAGGTCTTTGTCTTGGTGAGGTCAGACTTTACCAACAATGTGAACGTATCTTCATACAGTTATGCTCAAGTACAGCTTGGGGAGAGCTCATATGTGCACATTTTTGGTAAGCTTTGAACAGAGACCTGCCTTTAACAACTGAATCTGATTTAGCTGTAGTTCAGCAGTGAGACATTGATCCTCCCAAGCAGATTTGCCCCCCAACAAAACCAGCATTACAGTCTGTAGCTGGCTGTTATGGTCTACAGCTGGCTGTTAGGGCCTGTAGTTGGTTGTTAGGGCTGTAGCTGGTTGTTAGGGCCTGTAGTTGGTTGTTAGGGCCTGTAGCTGGTTGTTAGGGCCTGTAAGTGGTTGTTAGGGCCTGCAGCTGGTTGTTAGGGCCTGTAGCTGGTTGTCAGGGCCTGTAGCTGGCTGTTAGGGCCTGTAGGTGGTTGTCAGGGCCTGTAGCTGGCTGTTAGGGCCTGTAGGTGGTTGTTAGGGCCTGTAGCTGGCTGTTAGGGCCTGTAGCTGGTTGTCAGGGCCTGTAGTTGGTTGTTAGGGCCTGTAAGTGGTTGTTAGGGCCTGTAGTTGGTTGTTAGGGCCTGTAGCTGGCTGTTAGGGCCTGTAGGTGGTTGTCAGGGCCTGTAGCTGGCTGTTAGGGCCTGTAGCTGGTTGTTAGGGCCTGCAGCTGGTTGTTAAGGCCTGTAGGTGGTTGTTAGGGCCTATAGGTGGTTGTTAGGGCCTGTAGCTGGTTGTTAGGGCCTGTAGCTGGTTGTACTGGGTGAACAGAAACCCCCTCAGTAGCACTCAAGCGGGACGCGGCAGGAAGTCGGGTGGGACTGGGGTTCCTCCAGAGTTACATCCGGAAAGTCTCTCAGCCCATGAGCCTGTCAGCACCTCATCAATTATGCAAACTGTGAAAAAAGAGCACATTACCATTCAAAAGGAGTGCAAGATGGCAGAGTCCTGGAAGTCAGTATAAATACGTTTACAGAATATGTAAATCCGTAGAACAGATCTGCAGCTGAGTTAATATTGTATGTGTATGAGAATGCCCGACAAGGCCTCCGTTTCTCTGGATGGTAGGCTAAGGCTTGTGACTCAGAGTTGTTGAGATGCCGATGTGACCTCTGACCTCTCTCCTGTCTCTTCCCGACAGTTCCCAGAATGCGGCTTCTATGGGATCTATGACAAGATCCTCCTGTTCAAGCACGACACAGGCACCAACAACATCCTGCAGCTGGTCAAAGGCCCCGCCGACATCCAGGAGGGTGACCTCATCGAGGTGGTGCTGTCAGGTGGGCATGCCTCATCTTCCTCCTCATCTTCCTCCATTACCTCAGGTCACTCAGCTGTATGTGACGCAGAGGAGGAGCCGTGGGCTCATCTAGCCTAGTGTGTTAGTGTGTGTGTGTTTGTGTGTATGGGTGAGTTAGTGTGTATGTTTGTGTGTGTGTGTGTGCATATATGGGAGTGTTAGTGTGTGTGTCAGTTCTGTGTGTATAGGAGTCTTTGTGTGTGTGTGTGTGTGTGTGTGTGTGTGTGGTCTGTGTGTCTAGGAGTGCTAGACTGTGTGGGTTTGTGTGTGTGTGTATGGGAGTGTTAGTGTGTATGTCAGTTCTGTCTGTATAGGAGTCTTTGTGTGTTTGTGTGTATGTATGTGTGTGTGTTCTGTGTGTCTAGGAGTGCTAGACTGTGTGTGTTTATGTGTGTGTATGGGAGCATGAGACTGTGTGAGTATATGGGCGATGCGTACGTGTGACAGAGAGGAAGACAGAAAGACAGAGAGATAGAGGAAGCTTCCTCAATCAAATCACTGGTGTGTGAGAACCATATTTACATATGCAAATCAGCCAGATCTGGGGGGCTCGTCCACAGCAGGAGGGGTAAAAGATGGAGAGAATGAGGGAGCATAGACACAAAATGGACTGAGAGAGAGAACGAGGGCTGGCGAGACCCTGAAATTGGTAGCAGTGCTCTGCACTCATGTGGTTCAACCCTCCTAACACACACACACACACACACACACACCCAAATAATGCTTGTAAACGGTTCATCTTCCTCCAGATCTGCTCAAACTGATGCCCTGTTAATGCAGGGGAATGGCCCTCTGAAACACCTCCACAGGCTTAAGTGAATTAAGCTCGTAGTTTTCAGATCAATGTCTCGGTCGATTCGCTGCATCCGCGGGGCAGATAGCCGACCTCTTCTGCCCTGACTTCTCGCCGCCAGCGCGCGTGTGTTTGAGTGACAAAGGATTAATCCCCCACTCTCTGCCCCCCCCGTCCCGCAGCGGCCGCCACCTTCGAGGACTTCCAGATCCGCCCGCACGCCCTGAACGTGCACTCCTACCGTGCCCCCGCCTTCTGCGACCACTGCGGCGAGATGCTGTTCGGCCTGGTGAGGCAGGGCCTCAAGTGTGACGGTGAGGACCATCCGTCTGTCTGTCCGTTTCTCTCTGTCAGGCCGCCTGCCTGGCTGTCGACGTGTCTGTCCGTCTTTCCATCTCACAGCCTGTTTGTCTGTCCATAGTCTGTCTGTCTGTCCATCTCACAGCCTGTCTGTCTATCCATAGCCTGTCTGTATATTCCCAAAGAAATGCACTTTGTGTTGTAAGTCGCTCTGGATAAGAGCGTCTGCCAAATGCCTATAATGTAATGTAATGTAAAATGTAATGAATGTCCATCTCACAGCCTGTCTGTCTGACCACAGTCAGTCAGTCAATCAGTCAGTCAGTCTGTCTGTCCACCCGTCTGTTAGTCTTTCTGTCCATCCATGCACCACTTCCTTTGGCCCTATGGGCCCTGTTGCTAGGGAAACTCGCTCCCTGCTCTCTCTGATGTAATGTCCCCATTATTTAGCAATAACACTGGACATGGTGTGGAAGTGTTGCGGTTAAGACTTAGCCCTCTATAGTGCCAAACTCTCAAAATCCTGGACCTTTGAACATAGTCATGTGGGCAATTTCAGATTAATCATTAATGCTATCAAGTAATTAAACATTTCTTCAGAATAAAAGCACATTGTGAATTGTTATTAAAGGCTTAATAAAAAGAAAGACTGACATAAACTACCAGATTGATACCAGATTCACTTATTTTGTTAAAATGTTTACTCAGATTGAACATGTTTTTCTTATTTTACCTTGCATAACAAATGCTGCAAAAAAATGCTTATTGACAAACCCTGTTTATGATCATTTACAAATGAGTCATGACTCACTGTTGCCTCTTTGTCTCCCCCTGCAGGCTGTGGGCTGAACTACCACAAGCGCTGTGCGTTCAGCATCCCTAACAATTGCAGTGGCGCGCGCAAACGGCGCCTCTCCACCACCTCTCTCACCAGCAGCCAATCGCAGCGGCTGTCCACCACCTCCCTCACCAGCAGCCAATCACAGCGGCTCTCCACCACCGAGTCCCTCAGCAGCACGGCGACCATCGCCGATGACACTACCAGCCTTGTGAGGTCACACACGCAGATGGTAACAGACTCCGCCCAAAATGCTAAATCTAACCCTAACACACATCCAGCCCTGGCTTCTGGACCAAACATACCTTATAAATCAGGACCTGTGTGTAATTACTTATTGCTGCTGTGTACTGTGCTTTACTAAAGTGGGGACATAGACCTTTAGTTAACAACAAACCCTACAAAAATAAAATGGATGGCATACTATCCTTTGGAAAGTAAAGAGCTCACATGGATTTTGTGTTCAGATATGTTAGGCTACTTTTCACAAGGGTGTCAAGCCGCATCAGACACCAGGAGCCTCCTGTGAAGCCGTGTCTCCAGTGCGTTACGTCATCTTTCCTTTCCTCCCGTTCCCTCCTCCTTCCCCAGCCGCGGACCCCGAGCGAGGCTCGCCGCTTCTACACGGGACGTCCTGTCCACCTGGACAAGATCCTCATCCACAAAGTGAAGGTGCCCCACACCTTCGCCATCCACTCGTACACGCGCCCCACCGTCTGCCAGTACTGCAAGAGGCTGCTGAGGGGCCTGTTCCGCCAGGGACTGCAGTGCAAGGGTGGGTGTGCCTGGGTCAGGGGTCAGAGGTCAAGGGGAGTCGCAGGGTCTGCTGGTCATTGGAGTTGAATCAGCTGATTGCATGGTTAACTCACCTAGCTTGGATTCTTGGGTCTCAAGTTCCAAAGCCACCAGACCACTGACAGAGACTGTACTCTGTATTGTAATATTTCTCATATAATATCTCACACTGTATATTCCACTTAATAAACATTGAAGTACAGCCTATGCACAGTATAGACTAAGAGATGCAAGTGTGGTAATGTGGTAAGGTACAACACAGAGCATGGTAAACAGTTTTCAAAGTACAAGGAGGACTCACAAAGTTATGTATGGGAGCTCAAGTACTCAAAGAATCATAGAAAATAATTAAAGTATAAATTTTATTTTAAATTATCACATAATATATTATCACAATATCTGTCTTACTTAAGTAAGACCAAAGGCATTAAGGTATAACAGAACTTCTTATGAGAATCTTTCCAAGGATGTCCATTTTTTTTCGTTCATTTAAAACGACATGAGTATAGCAGCAGCTAAATGTAAGGTGAACTTCTTATGAAGACAGATACTTTTCCACCAGTTCACCCCAGTAACGCTCTCCTCAACAGGAAGTTGTGTTTTAATGCTGACAGAAGAGGTGTGACTTAGAGGATGTGGTCCCTTTAGTCAGGCCCTGATTGGTTGTCATCCACATGGTGACCTTGTGAAACCCTCTTACAGTCTGACCGCCTGATACACACGGATTTTAAATTAGTCCAGGGAGTACCAGTCAGCTGCTTTACCGGTGTGCTCTCAACCACCAGCACATGACTGGGTGGATTGATCTGTTTAATTGGGTCGTTAGGTCACCAAAGGTTCCCCTCTACAGTTTTAGTAGATTACTGTACGTCTGGGTGGCAGGCTTTGTGAATTATGTTTGTGAACTCTGTACTATTTCTCTATAGGATGTGCTCTTTGAATGTTTCACTGAATGCTGAGGGAATGAACTTTCAGTGTGTGTTTTTGTGCTCCTCCTGTACAGACTGCAAGTTCAACTGTCACAAGCGATGTGCTTACAAGGTGCCTAATGACTGCTTGGGAGAGACTATTGAAGGCAAGGAATTAAAAACTGTGTTAATGTATGTCTGTATGTGCATGTGTATTCAAACATTATATTCTTCTGTGAGTGCATATATGTGTGCCTATGAAATTATGTGTGTATGAGTGTGTGTGTGTCTGTTTGTGAGTGTGTGTGTGCTTGAGTGTGAATTTGTGTGTGTCTGTGTGTGTGAATTTATGTGTGTATGTATGAGTATGAGTGTGTTTGTGTGGTTATGAGTGTGTTCATTGTGTGTGTATCGTGTGTGTGTGTGTATGATTGAGTATAACGTGCTGTGAGGTGTGGTTTTGCACCCTTTTGCATGACTGAGTGTGAGCATGTGTATTGTGTGTTTGACTGAGTATGAGTGAGTGAGTGTGTGTGTGTGTGTGTGTGTGTGTCTGTGTGTGACGGAGTGTAATGTATTTTTTGGCTTTGCACCTTCCATTCCAGCCCTAATTGTAATTCCTGAGGCATAAAATGATGTTCATTGTTTTGAATTAGACACTCGCACTTTCAAAGCGAGTAACCATCATATTGTAACAGGAGAAATATTTATTCATCTAACAACGAAAGAATTTGTATTTTAAGAGCTATTAATCAGATCAGTGTTCAGACAATTCATGCTTTCAATTTGTGTAATGTGCTTTGGCACGTAATTCCTCTAGAAGAGGATGTGTTTTGTTTTGATTAACTGATGCTGAAAGTGTGGACCCATTGGAACAAAACAATTTGTGGAAAATCGAAAAGCTAAAGGGCAAAGCAAATAGTTCTAATGAGTGTTTTATCATTAAATGATGGAACATAAGCGTGTTTTCAGCAGCTTTATTCTGTATAAAGAGGGGTTAGAATGGAAAGGAGCACTGACAGAGGTGGTCTGGCACCAGGGCTGGGGTCGGCTGTGATGAGTAACTGGGTCTCTCTGCTCCAGATATGCTGAGCCCCAGTGTGGATCCCGAGGTTCCCATGGACTACAGCAGCGACTTTGGTGACAAATCGTCCCTCATGGACGACTCAGACGACGCAGACGCCTGCAGCATCCCTGGGTCCTTCTCCCCAAACACCTTCCCCGAGGGCAGCCAGGACGGGGGCAGTGGAGACCAGAGG
The DNA here is from genome assembly GCA_022829145.1 of Albula goreensis. Classification (NCBI taxonomy): domain Eukaryota; kingdom Metazoa; phylum Chordata; class Actinopteri; order Albuliformes; family Albulidae; genus Albula; species Albula goreensis. Next base: position 2,167,289 of record CM040751.1, read on the forward strand.
TCAGCCTCCAGCACACTCACACACACACACACACATACACAGACACATACACACATATACCCTCACACACACACACACACCACACACACACACACACACACACACACACACACACACACATATACCCTCACTCACACACCCCCATACACACAGACACATATACACACACATATATACACACACACATACACATATACACACACACACACATATACACTCACACACACATACAGACACACACACACCCTGACTCTCTTCCCTTGTCTCCAGCTCCATGGGCTACATCCCGTTGATGCGAGTGGTGCAGTCAGTCAGACAGACGACCCGGCGCTCCAGCACTGCCATTAAGGAGGGCTGGATGGTGCACTACAGCAACAAGGACACGCTGGTAACACCTCTCTTCCCACACAATTAATATGTGTGTATGTCCTCAGATGCCCCTATCACTGACTCTATAACAACGACACATTCATAACACCTTCTGTAGTTTTTCCACTCCTGTGGATTTTTCACCTGCCAGTGTCTTTATATGACGCTAACACTGCCTACAGTAACAAGGCCACATTCTGGAACCAGTGTGAGAGCTGTCTCTTCTCCTACATAAGCCCCAACACTGACTATACATAGTCAAGTGTATTTGTCTGATATGTGTCTAAAACATTTAAATGATTTTTCTCTGTCATTGTTGTGCAAGTCCTCTAAAATATTGTTTTTACAAACCTGCTTTTTCCTAACTAACCTGTGATGCTGTTCTATGCTGTCCTGTCCTCTTACCCTGCCTGCTAACTCTTTTCTATTGTTTCCTTTTCCTTCCTCTCTTCCTTCCTCCCAGCTGGTCCTCTGCTTCTCTCCTCCCTTCTGGCTGGTCTCTCTGGGCCCACACTGAATATGTTTGACCTCTGACCCCTGACCCCCTCCCCACAGAGGAAGCGACACTACTGGCGCTTGGACTGTAAGTGCATCATCCTCTTCCAGAACGACACCACCAACAAGTACTACAAGGTAAGCTCCTCCCCCAGCTCTTGCAGTGGGCATTCCCAGCTTCTGATTGGCCCACAGCTGTGTACTCTCGATTATGCTTAGTGAATACCAAACCCAAATGATTCCATTCACACAGACTTTACTTATCAATCAGTCATGTTTATGTATGTATAGTACTCTTCACACTAAGGTTTCCAAAAAGTGCTGAACAGTTCAGAATAATTACTCTGATGTAACACTGTAAAGTAGATGGGGTGTAGATGTTTGATTTCTGAATGTTCTGTGTCCCTGGCCCCTCCCCTTCCCAGGAAATCCCCCTATCAGAAATCCTCGAGGTGCGTCCAGCGGGAGACTTTTCACTCGTCCCGCCTGGGGCCAGTCCCCACTGCTTTGAGGTTGTCACGGGAACCATGCGTTATTTTGTGGGGGAGGACCCCAGCCCGTCGTCCGCCCCCACGCCCACCCCACCCCCGACTTCCTCCACCACCCCTGACGTCCTCCCGTCCTCCTCCTCCTCGCCCAATAGCATCGCACCCAACAGTGGGGTGGGGCGGGAGGTGGCCAAGGCGTGGGAGAGCGCCATTCGCCAGGCCCTCATGCCCGTCATCTTTCAGGATGCGCCCACAGCAGAGGGACACACCCCCCACAGTAAGTCTGCCATCACACAGCAAATATTTGAGTTCAGTCCCATTCGGGTTTATTTGTGTAGCACTTATAACAGATGACATTGTCAGAAAGCAACTCTACATAGACCTCAGGTCTGAGATCTCCAGGACAAGCCTAGAGTGACAATAGCGGGCAAAAGTTCACTGCCTAACGTGAAAAACTTCGAGCTGGACCAGAGAGCTCAGAGAGGCAGCTCAGAGAGGCAGCCCATTTGCGTATGGCTTGCTTTGCGCCATGTTGTCTTAAAGGGGCAATTCATTGTTTCAAGACAGGGGTCATTGCTGTATATAGTTAAGGCATATAGAGTAATCGCTGTATATATTTACTGCATATAGAGTAACTGCTGTGTTTAGTTACCCAATGTAGAGTAACTGCTGTGTAGTTACCCAATGTAGAGTAACTGCTGTGTGTAGTTACCCAATGTAGGGTACTTGATCTGGCTGATTTCCCATGGGCCTTTGCTTTAATCCACAGGGCAGGCATCAGTGAGCATCTCGGTCTCCAACAGTCAGATCCAAGAGAACGTGGTGAGTGGATTATCTTTTAACGTAAAGCATCTTTAATCCCTGCAAAATCACAATTCTGTGCAGGGAGTTGATGGTCTTGGTGAGTGTTTGGTTGAGGAGAATGAAAATGATCTTTGGTGAGGATGATGACAGCAGGGGCTGAGCGTGTGACGGTGTCTCCCTGCAGGACATCGGTATGGTGTACCAGATCTTTGCTGATGAGGTGTTGGGGTCCGGACAGTTTGGAGTAGTATATGGAGGTGAGTTAAACTGAGAGGCCAATGCTCAGATACTCATGTATGCTTTTGTATTTACTTGGTGTGTACTTACGATGCTGTATTTACATATCCCAGCATATATCCACGCTTACTCATACTGCAATGCCTGTACGGCGTCATGTTTCTATACAGCCGTGTAAACGGAGTCTGCAGAAATACATTTGTGTAAGAGTGAAACATCTCATCTCCTCCATCTCTCCTCTCAGGGAAGCACAGAAAGACCGGGCGGGACGTAGCGGTGAAGGTGATTGACAAACTGCGCTTCCCCACTAAGCAGGAGAGCCAGCTGAGGAATGAGGTCGCTATTCTACAGGTAACCACCAGAGGGAGCGAAGAGCAGAGTTAGACACTATATTATCAGAGATACGGGTTCTGATGCAAAAACACTGAAATGAATTCTTTCAGGTTATGCGTACATCGTATGGTTCATGAACAATAAGTTCTTATTCTTTTCACGTAATACCACAATGTGTTTTTTTCCCATTTTGTTGAATATCTTCATATGTACCATACCCTTTCTGCCCCTCCCTGCCTGTTCCTCTACCTCTCTCCCTGGCTGCAGAGTCTGCGCCACCTGGGCATAGTGAACCTAGAGTGCATGTTTGAGACCCCAGAGAAGGTGTTCGTGGTGATGGAGAAGCTGCACGGCGACATGCTGGAGATGATCCTGTCCAGTGAGAAGGGCCGACTACCAGAGAGACTCACTAAATTCCTCATCACACAGGTTAGTGTGTGTTTGTGTGTGACTGTGTGTGCATCTGTGTGTGACTGTGTGAGTGAGAGAGAGAGAGTGTGTGTGTGAGTGTGTGTGGCTGTCTGTGTGAGTGCCTGTGTGTATCTGTGTGTGTGTGTCTGTGTGTGTGCGTCTGTGTGTGAGAGAGAGAGTGTGTGCGTGTCAGTGTGTGTGTGTGCGCGTGCATGTGTGTGTATGTGTGAGAGTGTGCGACTGTGTGTCTGTGTGCGTCTGTGTGTGAGTGAGAGAGAGAGAGTGTGTGTCTGGGTGTCAGTGTATGTGTCTGTGTGTGTGACTGTCTATGTGTGAGTGCCTGTGTGTATCTGTGTGCATGTGTGTGTCTGTGTGTGAGAGAGAGAGTGTGTGTGTGTCAGTGTGTGTGTGTGCGCGTGCATGTGTGTGTATGTGTGAGAGTGTGCGACTGTGTGTCTGTGTGCGTCTGTGTGTGAGTGAGAGAGAGAGAGTGTGTGTCTGTGTGTCAGTGTATGTGTGTGTGTGTGTGACTGTCTATGTGTGAGTGCCTGTGTGTATCTGTGTGCATGTGTGTGTCTGTGTGTGAGAGAGAGTGTGTGTGTGTCAGTGTGTGTGTGTGTGCGTGCATGTGTGTGTATGTGTGAGAGTTTGTGTGTGTGTCTGTGTATATGTGTGAGTGTTTGTATGTGTGTGTGTTTGTGGGCGTATGTCAGAGTGTGTGTGCATGTGTGTGTACATGCATGTGTGTGTGTAAGAGAGAGAGAGTGTGTGTGTGTTTGTGTGTGCGTCTGTGTATATGTGTGAGTTTGTGTGTGTGGCTGTGTGTGTCAGTGTGTGTGTGCGCGTGTGTGTACGTGCATATGTATGTGTGTGTGTGTGTGTGTGTGTGTGTGTAAGAGAGAGAGAGTGTGTGTGTGTTTGTGTGTCTTTCTTGGCGTGCTCCGGTGTGTCTCCCTGTCCCGTTGCCGGTCCAGCTGTAGTACGGTCTGTTCCCCTCTTTGCAGATCCTGGCTGCTCTGAGACACCTGCATTTCAAAAACATCGTCCACTGTGATCTGAAGCCCGAGAACGTTCTGCTGGCATCCGCAGAGCCCTTCCCACAGGTACACACTCCACACATCCCACAGCGTTTAGACCAACATTACACCACCCGTGCAGCTCGTTACATATGCTTTTAACCCCAACGTGTGAAAAACAGGTCCAGGGGCCGGCAGTGTCCTAGCTTTTTACGCTTTCTTTTCAACCAGTAGCCAATTTATGCCTTGTAATCAAAGTGTGCGACTGAAATTCAGCAAATAAGCACCGAGTCACACCCAAAATCAACAGGACCCTCCAGGACTGAAGTCTGGCATGTCTGCTTTATCAGATTCCTCCAATCACTGCAACTTATGATTTCAAGAAAGTGCAACTATGATCAGGCAGGTGAAGTAAGAGACCGTTAAAGGACAATAAACATTCTTAGAACCACAATTTAAAGAGAAGGGTTTCAATACCTGCACTGTTACAAATCACACCTGTGTGAGGTTCTTCTAACCTGGGCTAAACATACAGAGGTGACTTTTTCTGTTCCTTCCCGTGTTTCTATCATCTGTTGATGATTTTTTTCTATTTTACTGAGGGGTAAAAATTGGGTTGAAAACCTGTGGAGTCTTTTGATTGTTGTGAAGTTTTCTGGGAGGGATTGAATTAGGTACGCCAGCAGGAGTGGGCCGTCTTTGGTAACCAGCGGGAGTGTCCTTCCCTCTCTCGCTCCCCTCCCTTCGCAGGTGAAGCTGTGCGACTTCGGCTTCGCGAGGATCATCGGCGAAAGTCCTTCCGCCGCTCCGTGGTGGGCACGCCCGCCTACCTGGCCCCCGAGGTGCTCCGTAACCAAGGCTACAACCGCTCGCTGGACATGTGGTCCGTGGGCGTGATCATGTACGTCAGCCTGAGCGGGACGTTCCCCTTCAACGAGGACGAGGACATCAACGACCAGATCCAGAACGCCGCCTTCATGTATCCGCCAAACCCCTGGAAACACATCTCCACCGATGGTATGCATGGGCTGCACGCAAACCCCCCCCACACACACACACACACACACACACACACACAAACCTTCCCTTTCTGTGTGTCATTGCTCACACCGGTTCGTTCACAAACCCCGCCCTTGCCCTGCCCCTTTTTGTGTGTCATGTGTCAGAAACCTTCCTGATAGGCTCACTGTGCTACACAGACTGCCCTCAGTCTACTTTAATAGCCACTTTAACAGTCATTACAGATACCCAATTACTGACACCGGCTGCTATGCGGGACCTCTTTGCCGACAGCATTGTTTTTATATCCTAAGCCCCTTTTGTGGGTAAACCTCCATTTTATCTTCATAAACTTTGTGTTTGTTGACTTTTTTTTAATAATCTGTGCACCAATCAGCTTGCCTTTTAATGTTCTACTGCCATGGTAACCGACCCTGGTCCCGGTGAGCTTCAGGGCTAGCCGTTTTTTTTGTTGTTAATCAGCACATAATTGAGTAATCAGCACAGTTAATTACATGGTTAATTGGTGGTTCTCTGAAATCACACACCAGTCTCCGCCCAGCAGTTTCCCAGCGGAGTGCTGGGAGTTTAAAAAGGGAAACTACCAGCGGAAGCACCCACCCCCGAGTCATGGTGACGGTCACACACATGTGGACATACTGACACTTCACCCCGGCCAGGTGTCTCTCTGTGAAGAGCTGTTTACCTCAGAGTCACAGAACGGTATGACAGGTGTCTGTAACTATGGCGACTGTGGTCACCTAACGTCCTGTGGCTCTCTCCCTACAGCCATCGACCTGATCAACAACCTTCTGCAGGTGAAAATGAGGAAGCGATACAGCGTCGACAAGAGCCTCAGTCACACCTACCTGCAGGTACCTGCTGAACGTCTCACCTGTGCACAGAAACACATCACACTCACAGATACATACACACATAATGGATACTAACATTCAGATACAGTAAACACATACACAGACACTGTCACTCACCACACACACATACAGCATCCCTTGTGATGACATTCTATCATTACACAGGCAAACAAACAGTTAATCTTAGTCGCTCACCCTGCTCTTGTAATCAGGGCTTAATCCTGTTCTGCGTGTGATGATCTCAAATATCCGCAATTAGCCTGGGCTGAAACCGATCATCACCACTAAAACAGCAGTTAAAGTAGCACTGATGGCAAATTAAATCTAATTGAAGCAGACTCAGGCAGGGTTTAGCGTACAGCTAAGCACAAGAAGCAGAAGTAGTTCAGCCCTGTAAGGATGCTGATTCCCTCTCATTAACGAAGAAGTTGATAGGCATATTCAACGACTCAATTTAAATGAATAATTTTATCGTCTTGAGCTGCTGTGAGGGAAAAACTACATGGTCAGAATCAGGGAAATTGAAGCCTGAAGTGTAATTGATGTAACATTTAGTGCAGTTCCTGCTTTTGCCACTAGATGGACTATTTTGCGTGGATGAAACGGACCAAACCAATGACCTCATTCACTCTCCCTTTCTACCCCCACTATTATTTAATTCGCTCTACTCCATTCTGTCATTCGCTCTTCTCTTGTTTTTCTCCTCCTTCTCCCTCCTTTTCTGCTCTCCGTGCCGCAGGACTACCAGACCTGGCTGGACCTGAGGGAGCTGGAGACCAAGCTGTGCGAGCGCTACATCACGCACGAGAGCGACGACAACCGCTGGCAGCAGTTCGCCCAGGAGCACTCTCTGCCCTACCCCGCCCACCTGGTGCCGCCGCGCCCCGCCTCTGACGACGAGGACGCCTACGACGACGCCGACATGCAGGGCCTGACCGAACGGGTCAGCATCCTTTAAACGGCGAGGGACTCCCAGCCCGCGGGGAGGGGGCGGGGGTGGCACAGGGAGCGGGGGGACAGGGGGAGGGATTTTTGGTTTGGCAGTTGCATGGCCATCCCTCCGACCTGTTAGTCCGACATTCCCTTTGAAACGCCTTCGCTTCAGCCCCTCCTACCCCCTCCCTGCCTCTTACAGAGTAGCCTAGTTCACTGAATTTTGAAGTAGGGGGAGATAACCCCCAGGCCAAGCCAGAGTGGGGTGCTACGTGGTGGCAGAGGTGGGATCGATGTGCAGAAACCGACAGACGGCCTGCAGTGTGTGCTCACTGCGTTTGAAGTCCAAGCCAGCGTTCACCTGAGCGCTGACCTCACTCATCCAGTCTGCCGGCTAGTGGATACATCTGCTGTAGTGAAGGAAGACCAACAAAGACCATAAGAGACTGAATGACCCTAATAGGATCCATTAATGTACCCTTATATTCCTCTCTCACAGCCTCATGGGATATGAAGCATGTTTGCGTGGACACTGTGGACGGTGGTGGTCAGTGAGTGACCCAGATCTGACTGAGATTTTGGAATTCTATTCTTGGTGCTTTTTGGGTAAACACAAGAATGACTTATCTTGGTGTACCCTGAGCACCCCTCAGTCATTAGCCAACTGCTGACCTTCAGAGGCGGGTGGATGGTAGTAGAGCGAAATGATTGGACTGCTGAGGAAATGGCAGCACCGTTAGAGTTTGCTGGGGGTTTTTTTTTCATAATGTGGCATTACGAGGGTATATCATCCATTAAAAGTGTCTAATTAAGAACGATCAATCGCTTGTCACGATGTGGGGCAGCTGTTACGGCCAGGATGAAAGCCGGCCGACACAGTGGGTCCCTAGGACCGAACCTGAGAACCCCGGAATAAGAGAACCCCGCCAGAGGACTGACGCGACACTGATCGATTGGTTTACGGTTCTGTCCCTTCTGTTTTTCCTGATATCGACGAATTAACTGACACTGCCATTTAGCTGCAAGGGCTTCTACTAACTGCTAGAACTTCAGAAGACCGACTCAACAACCTGAGGGCTCGATCGCTGGCAATATGGAACGCAGCAAAGAGACAGCTCCCGATGAGGATGTATGTCAACAGCATTGACATCCATATGTCCTAAATCCCCTTTGCATTAAATATTGACAGTCAAAACCAGGACCTACCCTGCCTCTCACTCTCCTCTGCACTGAGAAGAATAAAGTTAGCTTAATTATATTTGTTACTAATGGTGCACCTATGCTGCTTACTGGTATCAGTACCCAACCGGTACAGCCCCTTGATGTCCAGTACCATAATTAGAGTCTTACATGTATGAGTACTGTACGTACATATGTAGGACTGTAGTCTGCATGCAGGTTCCATAACAAGAACATCACAGCAGACGTGCACAGTGCAAACGTATTGACAGTGTGGTGGTATTTCGATTGGCCTGGATGTCAAAACAGTGAACTAATGTGTGTTCAACTCCAGAGTTTTAAGGGGTGGTACAATTCCCAAAGACATCGACCCCCACCCCTTGTTAGTAAAATACCGGTACCCAGTATCAGCTGACTGTTATTACGATTTCAGTGTCAGTGACGGTCTTGAAAACTGGTGTTGGTGTACCCATATTTTTATTTTAACATGCTCTGTAATGTTCAGAAGCACATTCTACATTCCCATTTGCATTTGACAGTCTTCATAAGCTTTCTGCAAAGGAGAAGAATTGAACTTGAATAGATGGAATCTGCTTGGACTGGTTTTTGTACAGTCAGTACAACTCAGCCCATGCCTGAAGGCAGGCCCTGTGGAGATCAGCCTTAAGCTGGACAGTCACCTGGATTTACCGTTTAAACTGGGGATTTTTTAGGTTGTGTGTGGGAATTCGGCTTGCTATTGCCCTCCTGAACAGCAGGGGTCAGCGTTGCACATGAACATAATGAGAAAAGGCATGTCTTGTCATGTGTCCCTCTACGGTGGAGCTTCTGATGGACAGCTACACAATCAGCTCAAGAGGAAGGGATGGCCAACTAGTGCTCCTAGTGCAGTAGGACATTGGTATGAGTCTAACAAGTCAACCAATCACGTGCCCTTGTGAAACAGGTTGCATAGTAAACATAACTAATGAGAATTATTTTGTATGGGTAATACATAAGTGTATGTAGTGTATGTTTTGGGAATGTATGACTATATGGAAGATCGTAGCATGCTAATACAGTATCATGTTGTACAAATTTTGGTGATGCGTGTCTCTTATTATAATGTTCTAGGAGATTTGAATTTGTACACCACATTTTCCTCCTCACATTTCTCTTGCTGTTCTGCTGAATCTGCTCTTCTGTATTTCCATGGCCACAAGTGTAGGCTAGTAAGCCAAAACGTTCTGGTGTAGTGTGCTAAACCAGGTCCTTTTAGGATAAAGTTTTAGGACGGATGAAGGGGACTGTGATGTGCTGAAGGCGTGACACGGAGAGAAAAGCTGCACGGGTCGCTGGGACGCCCTCCAGCAGGTGAGGCGCGGAGACTGTGCTGCAGCCGGCTGACGGCAGGCAGTCTGCTCCATAACACTTTATTTTCACTGTTTTTTTTCAAAGCTGCACTCGGCTTTCCACTTTGTTCCCCTGAGCCCTAGACATCATACTTAACTAGAAGGAGAATAAGAGCTGTCTCACAATGAAAAGGTATTGATCCTTTGACTTAGAGAGGGTGAGAGACTGTTTTTGTGCTGCCCCCGCAGCTGGTGGAAAATAATAAAGCTGTTTGCGGAACTCAATTCAGCGTTCATTCACACACCAATCCTGGGAGGACAGGTGCTGATCAAAGAGAAGGACTGGGGAGTGTGTTTGCAAAAGCTTGAGTGTGTGAGTGATTGTGAGTGTGTGCGTATATGTGTGCATGCATGCAAAGATTTGTGTTGTTGCTTGAGTGTGTGTGTCTCGGCGCACAGGTTTGTATTTGCTCCAGCGTGTATGTGTGTGTGTGCATGCACAGATTCGTATTTTCTTGAGTGTGCATGTGTGTTTGCACAGATTTCTACTTGTTCGAGTGAGTTCGTCTTTGCATGTGTGTGTTTTTATCTGTTTGTGTGTGTGCGTGTGTGTGTGTATGTGGCTTTGAAGTGAAAGGTTTTTCTCATCTTCAAATTATTATTCATGTTGGGCCCTGGACTTAAAGATCAATGATTTGAATACTACTTTGTTCAAAATAAGTAATGTTTTATGCATTGGCGATTAGCCGTGATGATTTTATGCATGGTAAATAAGGTCCAGGATCCGACAAGATCTAGAGTCTCCCTTCAGGTTAATGGGAGCCCTTAGGCACTGAATAATGACTGAAAAAAATGTGGAGTGTTTCATAAGCTCACAGCTCAAAGTGCACTGAACAGAAATGAATACTGTTCTTCTGCATGGCCTCGGAGTGGATGCAGACAGACAGACTCCACCCTTTGGCCCTCATGGGTAATGAATGTTGCTAGGACGATAATGCAACGTGATTTTAGACAGACTGAAAAAAGACATTGGGCAGGTCATCAGGAGATGAGATAAGAAAGAAGAGGGTGTGCTGTGCCCCCCCCCACACACACACACACACCTAAGGTCTCACTCACACACACCCAAACTCTCACACACACGCTCACACAAATGCTCACATACAAGCACTGACACATGCACAACTCTCAAACACACACTCATGCACACTCACACACTCGAGTGCACAAACTGCCACACGCAAAACACACACACGGATGATGATGTTGAAGTGGAGAGTGCAATAATTCCCATCATGCATTTGTGAACACAGACTAAGTTTTGCTCACACATTCAGGCATTCAGCAGATGGCCACTCACAAAGTTTCTTATGTACCCAGCTTAATATTTCCCTGGAGAAATTAAGGTTAAGCACTTTGCTTGTATAGAACAGGAATGCCCAGCTTTGGATTCAAACCTGCAGTCTCTTAGTTAACAGCCATAGCCACTCTGGTGTCTACTCTGTCTAAGTAACTGGCGAGAGAAAGAATATAAACCCCAAAAAGGAACAAAAGCTCCCACACCCGTAACTCTGCGCTGCAACTGCAGCAGAAACCATGGCAACCACAGAGGGTGCACAGCAACGAAAACACCTGTTGCCGTTGTAGATCCTTGAATGATGGCATTTTCGTGGTGCGGGTGAGAGTGGAGGTGGTGGCAGAGGAGGATGGAGATGTCTTTGGTGGCGAAAGACAGGTCATGAATTACAAACAGGCAAAGAGGTCACAGGAGCCAGGAGGCGGGCTCTCTGAGTTTGGTCACACCTCCATGAGGGGCACAGCCAATGAGCCGCCGGAACCATGTAACAGATAGTGGGTTAGCGCACGCCTCCACCATGTGCGTACTAATTCCCTGTCAGGAATGCCAGTTTGGTGGATCTTTGTGACGATGCGTTCTCATGAAATGGAGGAAAGAGGAAGTGAAAAAAATAGACTTCTCGTTTTTATCTTCAGTAGCCTGTGGCTGAACAGTTTCCACAGATATTTGTTTTCCAAGCAACAACACAGCTGAGATTTTTTTAATATATATTATCTGAGCAGCTAGGCCATGCTATCCAGTTGGCTTAATTTCAAAGCTTTGGTTCCTCTGTCTGAGGACAATAACCAGATGGTTACTAAGTTCACTGCGTCATATCGACGCAGCCCAAATGCCAAAAAACCGCCTCTACACAGCAAAATGTCCTGTGTTAGTTTAACACTGATTGTGTACATATGAGAACAATGGACTGTCAGTGTTAAATGAACACTGGAAATCTTGCTATGTACAATTTTAAATCTCTCTCTATGAAGCAGTGGCTGACAGAAAGTAATTATGATATATTGATTTGATTGAACTTTCCTTCAGCTTGGCCCTCTGACAGGACATGATTTAGCAAAAATTATTGAACTTTTATCAACAGCAAAGTTGAATGAACACCGTCCTGGGAAAAGCATCCGCAAATCGATCAGCCTCTTCATTATCTTTTTCACGCTGTCATTTCAGTACATTACACAGAAACTGAAAACTGCAACACCAAAATCAACTGATTTTTGTACGTGCCAGATATATACGCCTTTCATTGACTTTTGCAATTCATCATCAGATATAGAAGAAGTTGAGAAAAATGTTTTGGTTAAAACAAACGGAAGTAAGACAAGAAACGAGAGAAAAAAGTTTCCTCACACCCCCACTCCCCCAGTTCCTCCAAGGATGAAAGTTATACGAAGTAAAACAGAGAAAGAAAATGACACAGACAAAACATGTCTTTCAGAAAAGTAGTAGCTTACGTTGGAAAAATATATCATTCAAAGCACATAATTACTAGTTAAGCCACGGCAGGTGATTTGATCATGTCAAGTTTCAATTAAGGATTCTTTTTCCAAATAAAACCCGTGCTTACATAAATGAATAATGAATAACAAAAAAACAAACAGAAGAGAATTCAGCTAGGGCTTGCACCCTCATGATTACCCACATATTATAACAATTGTTTTGTAGTCATTTAATACTAACAGTGTACATTTTATTTTGACACAGCCCTATGGAACTTTCATAGATGAAACGTTCAGTCATGGCTGACCCTCTGAGCTTGCCTTTGTTTCCTGATATTTAAAGCTATACATTTTATTATTTTTTTGTGGGAGGCAATCCCTACCATGGCACTCAGAACAGCCACACCACCTACACCTAAAAAAACCCCAAAGATTCTTCCAAATTTAAAATATTCATTTGTGACAAAACATTTTTTTGTCAGCAGAACTTAATGGAAAGATCTGTTCTTGTGAATCTGCTTACCTTAATGAACCCTGTTCTTGTGTAGCTAGCTGCTTCAGCGGTCACAAGAATTAGCCTCCTGAAATATGACATAAATGATTTTCACAAGGGCGATGATGCCATTTTTAGCCCTAACGTTAATGTTATCATTTGCGTCAGTCATTAAAGGGGAAAGGAGACCTCCGGGAAAAGAGACCAGAGGCAAGGAAAGTAGCACAGATGATGAGACGAAACCCGAGAGAGCTGCTAAGATACCAGCTACCAATTAATTTCATTAATTATCTGAATCTGAAATTTGATAAATCTGTAGTTGACTAACAGATGCTGAATCAGGTCAGTAGATAGCTTAGCAAAGCCTCTAGTTTAGCGTAGCATTGCCTTGAGAGAGTGGCGTAGCTAACTGCACGTCACCAACTGTAGCTAATGTCTAACATACCACTCTTTTTAGAAAGGTCCTTCTCTCGGTTTATTCTACACAACATGTTTGCTTGCAGTTTGGAAACTTTATTCAGACTGATTATTTTAGTCCAAAAGTATTTCCCCCCTTTAAAACATGGAGTTTGCTTCTCCCTAATCCATTTTACCTCTATTGCCTGTTTCACAGCCATCTCCAACCTCCAATCCTGCCCAAAAACAAACACAGAACAGTGTCATGCAACACCCATGTTCCCAAATAAACAATCCACCAAACTGGCTCAAATTAAAGCAGTGGCTGTCAGGCTAAGCTCCTGACATTACCTTCCAGAAGAACAAACTGTTGAAACTTCAAAAAGCTACATAGTATATCTAGCCAATAGTATGGAATGTTTGCAGTTAGTCACAGCTTAATGTTTCCATAATTCAGCTCACTAGTAAGATTTCATTAGCCAGCTGTCAGTCGCATATAGATTTACAGTGTGAAAAGCATATGCGTATTTTGCATACAGTGAAGAGGTCACTGTATCCTGTAGCCAGCTGTTGAAATTCTAGTTTACACACATTTACAGAGTAAGTGCTGGAGAATTTGGCTTATCTGCAAGGGCATAATTCTCCAACCAGAACTCAACCAAACATGTATGCATTTCTTGCAAAAATTATGCATTTAAAATATCATTGAATTAGCAGCAGTACTTCACGGTATAGGACGCTGACCAAAACATCTTGGAGTTCCACTGAAGCCACAAACTGGAAGTAAACTCAAGCCCCATGGCTGGGGTAGACTGGTGGGGACTGGACTGTTTGCAGACTGGGAGCCGAATGTTGTTCGCCGGCGGGAGTCGACCGTAGCCCTCTGAGGACACTGCACAGGCTCGTCTTGGCAAAGCTCTGACCCCGTCATCCTGCTAACAGACAGGAAGCAGGGAATTAGGAAGGAAATGTCTGTCTGTCTACTTAAAGACAAATGTTTCTTGGAAACCAGACAGGTCCGTGCCCTTATATGGGTGAGGGGAGTGTAGGATTAAGGCACGGATCTTTCCAGAATCTGCTGTGATTCCAAAAGCCCTCTGCTGGAATCACGGTAAGTCTGCCAGCACGGCAAAATAAGAAAGCTGATTGCAAAACTGGCAAGGCACAAAATGGCAAGCACCCTCCCGTTTACTGCCATTGCAGATGGCAGATTCCACTGGACACTGTGGAATTCATCCAAATACTCTCACTGAAAACGATACAACTATGTGCCATACATGTGAGCGCAATGTAACAATTGTTTGAACTACACACCAAAAAACATATTCAACTACACCTGTCTCAAGAAGTAATTAAAGCATAAACATACGTACATATACCTTACATATGTTATGATGTAAGTACGAATAATATTAAAACAGTTATTCAGAGTCAGTTTGAAGAATCAGCAGAAGAGATTGTGACTGTTATGATATATATATATATATATATATATATATATATATATATATATATATATATATATATATAGCTTTAATATGTTATAATGGAAGGTTGTGACACATGTAATGTCAGGTGTATGACATTGTCATTTGGACTTCATGGTATTTCCAATTCTACCATGACATAATATGTTATAATGGAAGTAACACACTAGTAATTAAAGCATAAACATGACACATGTAATGTCAGGTGTATTGACAGTTTGAAGTCATTTGACTTCATGCTTTAATATGTTATAATGGAATTTGTGACACATGTAATGTCAGGTGTATGACATTGTCATTTGACATATGACATAGAAAAGACATGGTAGCACCCTGTTTAGAACAGTGTTCAGGTGAAACATTTCTGATTAGAGTAACACACGTCTGATACCTTGTCGCAGCTGCTCTCTGCTTCAACTGACCCACTTTTATAGTAAGCCTATGATTCAGGAATTAAATATTGGAAGCCATGCATATAAAATGAAGAACACAAGTTCACTGCAAACACTAGTATCTGTTGTGCATGGTCAGCTTTTTTTAGGACTGTGGTTTTTGTAGGTGTCTGTGTTTTATTTGCCTTTAAATTAAAGCATAAACACACTGGATCTTTATGTTGACTGGTTCAGAGACATTCTGGACTTATTACACAAGAGGTCAATAGCATTAAAGAGGTGAGAATGTATGTCCTTCTCGAAGAAAACAAGCACATTTATTTTGAATTGTTTTCCTTTCAATATTTCTGATTCTTTTCAGCTGGCTAATGCACTTTGGAGCTTAACACTGTCTCTACATGCTTTGGTAGTTCAAGCGAGTGTCAGCAGCCAATAACACAGCAGTAAGTAAGCGTTGACTTTCATTAGAACAAAGTACCTTACATTTAGCCATTTAGGAAATGCTATTACCTAGAACAGCTTGGGGCACAACTCATGGGGTGTAGCCATTTTCGTTCTCTGAAAAACAATTTTGCCTGGAGCAAGGAGTGACTTTTAAAGGAGGAGCATTGGTGTTCTCTCACGCTCCATGTTTACTCCAAAATTGCTCAAGCACAACACACATTAATAGCCCATAATGCATTTGAATGTGTAAAAACTAAGTCATTTGGTATAAGTAGCAGTTGTTGAACTGAATAGTGATATGCTGTCTGGGTGAAACAAAGATGAATTTAAGAACTATTGTCATAAAGGTGATGAAAATGATGGAGAGCAGGGAGATGGTAACTACAATAAACTATGCAATGGAAGCTAAAAGACGTGTCCCGAAAACAGTTCTAAAGCGCAGTTCTTCATACGCAATTGGGAAAAATTGAAAAGGTGGGTAGCATAACGTAACTTCACTTTCCCTCTACTCGTCTCAAAGATGAGTAGGCCTATATTCAAAATTTTATTGTTATGCACAGGCCTTACAAATACATTTATAGAACACATTTAAAATAGATGGCGAAAGTTATTCAACAACAGCATACATGCTTTATTTTATTTTATTTTTTTAATTTAATTTAGCAACCTTTTAATTTACTTTATTCAGGGAATGATGCCCTGCATGGATGTAAAAATATATAAATTATATTGCAAGAATGCAACAGAAAGTTTTCTAAGGAGTGAACCTGGACCAGGTTCTCTCTCATGTGTGGGAGTGAGAGAGGAGAGGCAAATACAAAACCTGGAGTGGAGTTGGAGCGGAATGACTACAGAAAGCTTTGAGTGGGAGAGGAAATTGCTTCCGCATTCATATCTGGGTTGCTCCTCTCAGGTCCTCTGTAAACATCCAAATCTGGTGCAGGTGCACATGGTCACAGTGGTGCTCTAGGCTGATCTGTTGAGTGCAGCAGTGGAAACTGCTGGTTTATTTGATTGATTGTTTTTAAAGAGATGGTCTGTGCTAAATCTTAGTGGTGAGTTATTCTCACAGTGAGCGGCTGATCTCGACCAGTTTTAGCAGTTCATTGTCTTTCTCTCTCCCTCACTGTCTGAGGGATCTGTTATGCTTTGTGAAAGACAGTACTCTCTGAGGGACAATACTCTGTTCTCTATGAGGGACAGTACTCTCTGATGGATAGTAGTCTATGCTCTGTGAGGGACAGTACTCTCTGCTTTGTAAGGGACTGTACTCTCTGAGGGGCAATATTCAATGCTCTGTGAGGTTCAGTACTCTATTCCCTGAAGGCCAGTAGTCTATATTCTGTGAGGTACATTACTCTGTGCTATGTGAGGGACATTACTCTCTGAGGACAGTACTATGCACTCTCTGAGGGACAGTGCTCTTTGTGGACATAACTCTGTGCTCTGTGAGAGGCTGCAGAGATGCAGGATGTAACCATTTCAAAAAATTAGGGGAGGAAGAGGATGACTACCTTAGTGATCAGGAAAAATAAAGGTAATGCATGTAATACACGGAGTAAGGAAGGAATTAGATATAAATCAAATTCTCGTGTGAGCTGGAATGTTCCGGTGGGTGGGGTGGGGAGAGATGGCAGAGGCAGCATGGCATTCTTTCGTTGTTGTTGTTGCGTTTCTCTCAGCATTCCCTCTTACTTTCCCCAGCCCAACACCGTTTGTTATACCATATAAGGTAGCAGACATAGCTTGTGTAGTGGACATCCTGATGCAGACTGTCGTCAGTAGGGTCTATCCTGCATTTATAAAGCCACAGCCGTTATAGCCATGGTTTTGGTTGGAAAATACGCGCAGGGTACAACTGCAATTTCCCAACAGTGATATGAACCCATGACCTTCTGGCTCCAGTCCAGCTGTGCTGACAGCTATCCCATCATGCTGCTTAGATACACAGTTTTTATGGCATAGTAGATGAATGAATGAATCAGGCATTCACTTCCTCATGTCATAGTTTTACTAACACTATAGCTCACCACTGCCATTTACTAACACTATAGCTCACCACTGCCATTCGTTAACACTATAGCTCACCACTGCCATTTACCTACCGAGGTAATCAACCCTGTGATCTACTCCGTTTTGACAATTAAATTTGTAGCAAGGCAATTCAAAGCCAAAATGTCCCCTCCTCGATAAATCAAGATACAGAAAGGAGAAAAGCTCCTTCACACGCTATCTACTGCTTTCCCAAACCAGAGAGGGCAAAATAATTTCGTATTCCTGAGTAACTAGACTCCTCCAACCCTCCAGATAGGTGTTAATTCACCATGCCCCGCTCTCAAGCACACCACACATTATCGTGTCATTCGAACGCGATCCGAATCAATGTGTAAGGAGGCTTTTTCTTGAGATAAAGAACTAATTAACACAAAAAATGGCACGGCCGTAATCAGCAACAGCAAGGCACATGCAGCAGACTGCCTTACGCCAATTAGGGCACGATTAGAGAAAGCAGCGTGCCAGAAATCCAACAGAGTAGCGGACACCGACAATTTCGTTATTGTTATTTGTGTCAATTAGTTCTTCTGTATCCCTGTACAGACAAAAATAAAAACAGAAGCAGTACATGTTGTACTGGATGCTTGGTTTAAAATCACCTTAAACAAATTTTAAGAATTCAATTTTAAAATGCAAATGTTAACTTCATGTTTAAAGGAGGTGGGGGAGGCGGGGGTTATCCTTGTTAGTTCAACCGTGAAAGTGCATTGCAATTCAAGACCATTTCCTCCTTAGGGGTGGAAGGTCAGATTTGGCATGCTGTCCTGCCTGGTTACATAATGAAGCAATACATAGGACAGCTTTGTAGCTGCTAATTAACTTTTTCGACTTGTCATTTAACATGAGAGAAGAAAGCGAAACTATCCTCTTTGCTTATAGCTGGACCGCTAATGTTTACTCAACTGACATTTTCACCTTACCCCTTAGACCACAGGTGTCAAGTTCACATCCTGGAGAGCTGCACTACCTGCAGGTTTTGGGTGTGTGTCAGTAATAAGTTGATGCAAATCACTGGTTAATCCACAGGTCCACACACACCTGGTTCCCAAGGCCTAAACGGACAGCAGGTTGAAAGGAATCTGAAGAAACTGTACTGGACAATTTTTTCTTTTTTAGATGATTTTTTAGGTATTTTTCCACTTTTTTTGATGGTTGTGGTGGGTGGCGGGGGGGGGGTTTGCTGGGGGACATGCAAGGGGGGGCTCAGGCTGGATTTGAGCCTGGGCTCCTGTGGTAGGACCTCGGCCTTATGTGGTACGTCCTCTACCAGTTGAGCTACTGGTTCACCCCATGGCTGGACTTTGACCTTCCTGCCTTCTAAAACAGAACGATGATTTGTCTGTTTCTTTGCTTTCACATCGATCAGACTGTGAAATAGCAGAGGCCCTTCTCGAAGATCACGCTCACATGCCTGTTTGCACTGAATAAAGCAGTCAGCACAATAGCACAGTGGTTTTGATGGGTTGGGATGAGATTTGCTGTTTTGATGTACTGTCTTCTTTTGAACGTTGTGGAATTTGATTAAAAAATTGAGGGACCACTTGAAAGTCCGCTCTTGAGAATTCCTTTAGTGTAAATCTACTACTTTCCCTTGAAAATGTAGTTACTGATGACTAACAAACAGAGGAGGAGGAGATGATTATTATAATGTATTGCAGATGTGGAAGAGAAAACACAACACATTTGGGCCAAAGACCTTTTATTTACACCTTTTAGGGGAAAAAAACAGCAAAAAAAGAATAAATACACCAAAACAGTGTTGAACTCAAAAACAGCACCAGGATGAGGGAGGAAATTGGAACTGACAGCAATCCAAGGGGGAGGAGCTAAGAAGCTTGCTCCTCCCTCCACCTCTCCCAGTGCCACAGTATATATTTTTGCAATACGAAAACAAAATTTCAAAAAGAGAATATGGCCATTGGTTCCTAAATACTGATTAAAGTTATTTTTATATTAGAGGATAGTATTTTATTGGAATGTATTTACACACCAAACAAAAACACAGATGAATAAATATGTGTTCTGTGAACTGTGAACAGACAAACACTGAATTAAAAAGCTTACATGAGTATGAATCTGAAACTGGAGGGTGTGAGCCCACAAACACATGCTGTAGAAAACGTCTGCACAGGAAATATACACACACACACACTCAGACACATACACACACACGCGCACATTCACACTGCACGCTGTGTGCACAGAGAGCTCCATACAGTCAAAAACATAATTCTTCAAACAGTTTCATCAATCCGAGACATTAAAATAGTTATACAAACTGCATTCAACAAAGCAATTGTAATAATTTACCATACCTATAAGTTAAAATTGCCTTTGAGCTGATTTCTATTGGAGGAAAGGAGAGAATCCGCAGCCAATAACTTGCATGCATGCATACACACTGGTATACCAGCATGCACCAGATAAACTGCACAGATAAACTCACACACAAGCTCCGTTCTGGAAATTTGCCAAGACACTGCAGAGAAACTGGGCATTTTTTGACCAAATTTAGGTATGGACTTCTGTGGATATTTTGCTGGGAAACCTGTGTGTTTCACACAATGCAATGGTCAGTATTAACTTGGTGTAATGTTCAATATAAACAGTGAAATGTTTGATATAAACACCAGGAAATGTTCAATATAAACCCAGTGTAATATTTGGTATTACCACATTAACACAGTGTGGAAAAAGAAACTCTGTGTTTATTGTTGTAAGGAATGATGTCTTTGTAGAATAGAGATGGATGGTTTTCTGATGGGATGTCTTAGGTACAGACCAGAAGCACACATCACAAAATAGTGCCCTGTACTGTCACTCCACTGACGGCACTGATGTGTGGTCAGGGTAGGCAGGGTAGCCTCACCAACGCTAAAAAGAAATGTTGCGATTAAATGATAGTTGTACCTATTGACCATTTCTTCATAATTAGTTCACCATATTCATAATCCATAATTTTATTAATTTTATTTAACATTTTCATTATTCATAATTTGTCTCAGGATTACAAATACTCCAGTAAAACTAGTCTGAATAGTAATACTCCTTCTTGCTCCGGACCCCCAGCCCACCCGTCCCCGACTATCAGTGCACCTGTTACAGGCATGAGTGTGTATGACTATCTTCCGTGAGTGAGCTAACTGGTTAGCTTGTTACATGTCATGTAGTGATGGCTACCAGGTTTTAAAGACCAGTAGTGTCTATTAAAATAGCACCATGTGGCTATTATCTGCAGTTTTAAAGACTTTTTTTCCGCGAGTTTGACTGATTGCGCATAGCCGCACCCTTTCCCGGCTAGCCACTAATACTTTTTAGCATGGATAGCTTAATGGCGGTGGTCAGCGTGGATATTTCTTGCTTTGAAAGTTTTTCAACATTGTCTTTATAATATGAACTCAGCCTGCTGCGTTAATTGATTGTAGACATATACCACATTGATAGGCGACCGCCTACCCAGGCAAAGATTTCGCCACACGTTACTGACTGACGGTATGACATTTCCTGTCATGCCGCTCACAGGAGAATCCTGCCAGACAATACTGTTTACATCACTACAGAAATGACACAAAACTTGCATGCCAGTAAAAGAGATGCAGATTGTTGATAATGACATAAATTGACGCCACGACGCAGAAATCCACTTTGCTGTCACAGTTGTGGCATCCCTGAACATAATGACAAGTTGTAGTTTGTTCGCATTGTGCAATTTGTTCAATTTACGTGGCAATTACTGCTTTCAACAGTGAGGAGAGTGAAGGATTTATTCATACGTTCGAAAACATGAAACGAAACAAGCTGTTAAGACCAGAGAAAGTGAGTCAGATCTTTCCATACACTCAGGAGAATAAAAGCCCCATGAAAAATCCCTACCAGGGAAATATCCAGAAACATGATGCAGTCTGGGTATTGTGGTCTCTCAGCTTCCCTTGCACACAGTATGTCAGAGGTCAAGGTCAAGGTGAAGGTCAAGGACACAGGTAGGCAACAGATTCCAATCATGACCATTTTAATGAGAAACATAGCTGATGATTATAATGCAAAAGAGTTGAAATGGGGCAGGGAAAATACAGGGAAATGTTGCTCTGTTTGTGTCTGTATGGTTCACAGGAACAGCTTTGCTGGCTATTTCTCACTAACAAAGTTCCTCTTTCTCACAGGAACGTGCAGTGGAAATAGAAAGCAGACCCTGCGAGGCAAACAGTGTCCAATTTCCGTCAGCAAGGCCAGAGCACAAGAAAACCATATGCCTGATTGAATAAAAATATGATTTTAAACAAAAATAAAAACTTATGCTTTCAGCGATTGATTGAAGAATAGGTGTGTGTCTGTCTTTATGGTTCCTCTGCACAGTAACATATCTAGTGTTCATTTAACACTGACAGTGTAAACATGAGTCCAGTTGTACTCATATGTACACTGCTGGTGTTAAATTAGCACAGAACATTTTACTGCGCTCATACAGAAAGTTGGGGCTCTCTACGCAGGTGTTTGTGTTTGCGGTGTGCAAAAAGTGACTGCTGTGGGTTGTGCTTCCTGGCTGTCTTATCAGCCTCTGCGCAGACACTCTGTGTCTGCGGCCTGACCTCTTTGTGCCAGGAGCCTCCCCTGCGAGTGGGGCGGGGCCGTGGCCCGGGATGGGCGGAGAGGGGAGGTCTGGGGGTGCGGTCTTGTGTTGTTTTAAATATACTTCATCTGGCATGTGAAGATTTCTCATTCCTATATCAAAGAGCTTGTGCTCTGTCTGCTCTTCGCAAATCTGATGTGAGAGACACATAAGCTCTGGTCCTTACTGCCTTGCTCTCTCTCTCTTTCTCTCTCGCTAAGACGGTCATCCAAGGCCATTTAACTTACAGTCAGTGCCAAATACTGGATCTTTATTTATTTAATTGTGGTTTCCACATCTGGACCAGGACACAACAAGACAGTTTAGACGACCGTGTTTAAAATTCGTGGAAGTAAGTTTGGAACGTCTCAACCCTAAACCTTTTCATCCTAACAACATCTGGGAACCCAACCAGTGACGCCCCTTCCACAACGACTTGGCAAGCCAACGGGTAAGCACCGGGAAGCGTACTCCTCAACAGGGTAATGAGTCAGTCCTAATGACGTTTAAGCGGCAGCATCCTCAGTGATAATGTTATATTATCACTCACAGTTTCTCTTCCACGGCTATGTATTTTGACAGGAGCGATGTTCAGACTTCAGCAGTAATACTTATGTGATGCCAGAGCTAACCTCAAAGGCTAAAGGCTCATCTGTACTCTTCTTGAGCGTGTCCACGTAATGCTACATAGTGGGTTGTTGAATATTAGCGCTGTTCGCAAACCAGAACCTAAAATGCTCTGTTCGGTCCCACTGTGTGCCTCTGCTCGTGCGTGTACATCTGTCATCGAGATAAAAAAGCACAGGACATCATAACTGAAATACAATATGTCACATAGTGTCGGGAAAGAGATGATAAACAGAGACAGGGTTAAAAATTACGATTTCTGAAAATTCAGAATGTTTGTCATGGTTCATTAAATGAAACCTCAACCGTCTGATCTTATTTCAGTTTAAGGCAGATTAGACATAAATGTGCATAAATATACGAAAATGTGTCAATATCATGCACATGTAACACAAAGAAGATTTATCATGACATATGAGAGATTGTTGCAGTACAAGATTCTGTTATGGTCTTTAAAGTAAGATGTCTAAACAATATTCAGTGGGATCCAAAAGTCTGAGACCACTATTTTGCGTTCTTTTCTATATTTCTTTTTATATATTTAATACAACATTTTTCACTTCAAAGTATGTTAACAACTTGAGGGAAAATGTGAATGAAACGTACATGAATATCAGAATGTTTTAGTTTGTGGTATGTCCTCCTTTTGCGTTAATGACAGCGTGCACTGGAGATGACATGAACTCCACAAGTTTGTGCAAATCAATGTTATCCCATGATCCTCAAGTGCCTAAAACATTCTTGGCCTTGCATAAATGTTTGATGGGGTCTGATAATTTTTACCAAGGAGTTACCATAGTCAGTGCTGCAAATTTGCATAAATTTGACCTAGAAAAAGTGCAGAATCTTGAATGTTTCTTCATTTTAAATGTCATAACTTTTCATTGTTTTAAATGTTTCAAAATCAAAAAAACTTCCTGTTTATTTCCAGATTTACAGGACAACAAATTTGAAAAAAAAAAAATAAATAAATAAATTTCAGTGTGGTCTCAGACTTTTGGATCCCACTGTACATAAATGTATAAAAATATTGCTGTTTGAAATGAAAATGTAAATGTTTTGGTTTGTAGCATTAGTCATCGTCAAAACGAAAACCACTTTCCACATCCTCTGACTTATACGTAAATAATTTACCCCTTAAATACTGATTACATATTTTCTATTTGTTTGGTTTCTATGTTCAAACTGGCAACCCTCAACCAAGTTGACAAGCTTATTCTCCATTTTGGAATGTTGTTTTTCCGATAATACATTCCAAATGTCAAATCCACATCTGAATTTATTTAGAGATCTTTCAACCATGTGCAATTGAGATACTCCAGGCAAAGAACTTGTGCATCCAGCTTGCCTCTGTTTCTTATCATGACTCAATTTTCGGTGATTAATAATTTAATTTAGGCAATGGGTCCACATCTTTTGTCATAGCAACCGCAATTAAGATCACACAGTTGAGAGCTGGGGCTGCTCTGCTCTCGATTTTGGATGAAGCACCAGGGCTATTGTCTGCACTGGGACCACTGGGGTTTTCCCTCAAACGACACACTTTTTTCAAAGAAAAGAAAACGTCTTTTTCGTCACATACATACACCCACGAAACAAGCAGACACACACACTACAACCAATGTTTTTGAAAAATTTTAAAAAGGCTTAAATGGAAACAAGCTTCCGACTGATGGTTAACCACTACAACGCACAGTTAGAATCACATGATTCAGCTGACTAACAGCATCCTGACGTTAGAAACATTCGCTGACGTTTTTATTTCCAGTCTGATAAAGCATGTATGCATCAGAGGAATATTCTTCTACATGTCACAGACAGCAGAGCACAGACTTATGGGAAATTCTATGACTCGTCCTCTCAAAATACTGCAGATAGATTATAATACAATAGATTATAGTCCGGTTGTATGCTCCATATATTTTCCTTTACATTCAAACAGAGGTACATTAGAGAACATAAGAAACATATGATTGCAGAAACATAAAGATTGTACTGCAGCCATTAATTTCCAATCTACAGAGATCGGGAGTGTTTGGCTTCAGGCATCTATGGAGGGTTACTTAAGGTCCACCAGCCTCACACGTCAATACCCAAAGACACTAAAGTTATGTGCTTGCTTGTATATACAGTAGGACCGCAGACATCTGGAAGAACTGTTTACTGGATGAGTGTAAACTCAGAATAGTTATGCCTTGTTGATGCCGCTATGTCATCAAACTTTAATTTTCTGTTTCCAACGCAAATCACCGGTGGTACTGTTTCATTTTTGAGAAAGAAAAACCAATCAGGTTCTAATCAAGTAATACTGACCACGGCTAATTCATACCAATTTACTAATTATCATATTTCAAAGCAATTATGCTCCGACATTTAGGAAAGGCCACTCCCTCACAAATACAAATGATGAATATTATGATTAATTTTGCATGTGCTTTCATGTCCCCCATTACTACCTCCTTCTCCTCTTGCACTGGGTAGCATTCACAGTGCTGCATGGCACAGTAGGGGGAAGCAATAGACTTAACCATCGTCAATCAATCAAAGGGTCTCTCAAGTGAAAAACATTACAGTTTTACTCATTGTAGGATAGTTAACCAAGTGCTGCAGATGCTGGAGTTGCATACAGGTGCCAAATTTGCTGTATTTTTCTCGGGGCCGGCTCTAGCCGTTTTGGTGCCCTAGGTGAGATTAGGATTTTGTGACCCCGAACACCCCCCCCCCTCTTTTGTGCATCTTCAGGTTATGAAATAAAATATGGAAATAGATATCTGCCTCTGTCCATCTGTCCATCTGTCCGTCAGTCTAGCAATCTCCGGCACTTCTTACGTCCCGGACTTGGGCTGTCTGTGATGCACAGGGGTGCAAAGTGTATTTCTTTCTTTCTTAATTTGTTAATTTCTTACCTCAAGGCAGAAAAAGAGGAAGGGCACCCACCGGCAAATTTTTATATATTTCTATTTATTTATTTTCATTGAGGGCAACCGGCACCCACCAGAAGCCCTAGTCTTTCTATGCGCAAATATATTGTGGTCTGCGCTCTGTGACACAGATATCAAAATTATACCTTGTGGTCTGTGGCAAAGTCATCAAGCACAAACCACCCCAGATCAAGAGACCGTTCCTTTATGTAAGCCTATCACTGTACACGTGAGTTCAGTACAGAGCTTCACTCCTCTCGGCTAATATTTAGCTCTGTCCGGATGCTGTGCAAAGAAGAGGAAGCCAAGCAAAATGCACGGTGTAATGGTGACTCATGAGGTCATATGAATTCTGTCCCTTTTCTGCATCAGCTCCTTTTATTCACCATCAATCGAAGAATTTCCTGGAAGGTCAGAGTGTTGAAGATTTTGGACACTGAGATCAGTAGTAGTCAGTGAGAACGCAGTGACAAGACACTGGTCAAAGCTGCTCTGAGATCAGTAGTAGTCAGCGAGAACGCAGTGATAAGACACTGGTCAAAGCTGCTCTGAGATCAGTAGTAGTCAGTGAGAACGCAGTGACAAGACACTGGTCAAAGCTGCTCTGAGATCAGTAGTAGTCAGTGAGAACGCAGTGACAAGACACAGCTCCAAGCTGCTCTGAGATCAGTTGTAGTCAGTGAGAACGCAGTGACAAGACACTGGTCAAAGCTGCTCTGAGATCAGTAGTAGTCAGTGAGAACGCAGTGACAAGACACAGCTCAAAGCTGCTCTCCTGGGAATGAAAACACTGCATTCCACAGCAGCGTTGTGGGGACTTCATCACTCTTTGTCAGCCTCTGCATCAAAGTAGCGAGATGTAGTTACCTCTTAAGGATAACTCTAGATACACAGTTGAAATAGGAGGCCCTTATTTGGCCCGTATATTCTCCCCTACTGCATATTTACTTCAAAGGCTTGTTTTGAACACCTCTTATATGTATTACTTGTTTGAGGAAGTGGAATGGCTAATTTGTTAGCCCAATGCCATAAATAGCTATGACATGAGAGAGTGAGGACTTGGCTCTTGGACCTGGATAAACCCGTTGATTGTTTAAATTGTGCTGTAAGTGGACCCCAGCCACAGCAGTTTGAGGATGTGGGTGCACATGACGAACCACTGCAGACACACAGGACTGGATGCATACCATCGCACTCAACGGTTCCCTCAAAGGTCGCAAGAGTTTGCACTGAATGCAAGCGAAACTGACCGGCTCTGGAGGAAGTGACAGAGATAAGTACTGTCTGCAGTTATGCGCGTGTCCTGCCCGCAGGTGCACTTTGATCTCAAGCAGATGGCTAACAATGACAGACAATGCTTCTGTAAATGACTTTTAGATAATTTGGACACATTTTTACCATTTTGACCCCTGAGCAATTATTGTTTGGCTGCTCTGTGCAACTCGCTTAGAATATAATGGCACAGCAAAAACACAACCGGGCAATTTGAGAGGAAGAGCGAAGCTTTGCATTTACCGCGAACACCACAAAGAATTGTACGTGAATGTCGCTGACACTTTTGCATAAGGCAAAGTATATTAAAAAGTTACAATAGGCATGTAAAAAATAACAGTCTCCTCCTCTATGTTCCTTCAGCAACAGACCTATCTGATGCTAATGTGATGGTGTGTCGTGGAACTTTGAAAATCGCATCGCTGTAGCTGTTAAACTGCAAGTACTTCATCAGGAAGTGTGCAACGAGAGTGTAAAGTGCTATAGCAGAAACTCCCCTAAAAAATATATATATTTGCACAAGACTGAATGAATGAACGGAAACATATACACACCAACAAGGTCTCACACACAGCAATGAAACCAGGAACTTGGATGGTCTTATTTCCTTCAACAAGAGATCTCTATAATGGGCCATACTTGTTCCATGTTATTAATATTCCAACAAATCATTACAGTTTTTCTTGTGTACTCAAATATCGTCGGTGTGCAATGTACCAGTCACATATTGTTGTCATCGATTTGTCATTGACGCAAATGCAACCTGATGTTGTTTGATCATTCATGTTTCGCTCTCTCTTATTGTCATCCTAAGCCAAACTGTTGTCATTTACAGCTAAGAATATCTTGTAACTAGTATCTACCTAAATGAGTCACATGAGGATGAGAGCCAATAACTGCACAGTTCCCACAGGGGCACCTTGGGTAATGGAATCTGAAATTCAGGCTCTCAGACAAGGTGTTCACATGCTGAAAATGTGCTCTATGCGATAATAAGAATAAAAATTTGTATGTAGAGCTTTATGTAATTTTTTTTTTTTTTCGCAGCTCTGTCTCTTCACATCTGCAGTCCCTGTCCCATAGAGAGTCAGATCTGGTTACCATGAACAACACCACTGGCAATGGTCCTGGCCCCTGTGTGGAGATTTCTGCCAGCTTCATCAGTGACATACTTATGGGTATATACATCTTAGCCTTTGTGCTGGGCTTCATCTTCAACCTGCTAACGTTGGGCCCGATCGTGCGGCAGGTGTGCAACCGCAACGTGCTGGGCGTCTACCTGCTCAACCTGTCCATCTCTGACCTGCTCTACATTATCACCATGCCCTTATGGATCTACTACTACCGCAGCGACCACCGCTGGTATCTGGGACTAGCAGCCTGTCAGACAGCTGGGTTCTTCTATTACTCAAACATGTACTTGAGCATCTACCTGCTCTGCTGCATTTCTGTGGACCGGTGCCTGACTGTCACCTTTCCCCTGAAAGCCAAGTCTTTCCGTCGTCCCCGCTACGCTTGGGGAATCTCTTTGCTGGTCGCCGCTGTGGTCATGACCCTGCACTGCCTGGTGCTGTTCATGGACAAACTGGATGTCCCTTTGGACAAAGATCTGCGTTGCTATGAGAGTTACCCTCTGACCAGCTCCGTTGCTCTCTTCAACTTAATCCGGGTGGGGCTCGGTTTCGTGGGCCCGCTCCTGGTGCTGGGGTTTTGCTATGCCCAGATATTCTCCAAGGTCCGCCGGAGCTGCGGTGTGGATGAGCAAGTCAAGCGAAAGGTGAAGCTCCTCTCCATTGGCGTGATGGTCATCTTCGCCATCTGCTTTGCACCCTACCATGTGCTGCTCTTGACACGCTCCTTGGTATTTTACTGGATGGACAAAGACACAAACTGTGCCTTTGAGCAGAGACTGCACTTTTACTTCTCCTGCACGCTAGCCCTGTCCAGCCTCAACAGTGTGGTTGACCCACTTCTGTACGTGCTCGTCAGCAACGGGGTGGTAGAGGACATGCGGTCATGCTGCAGGCGGGGCCGGCAGTCTTTAAAGCCCAGTAGCGCCACCCACCTGAGCCAGAAGAGGCAGACCTGCCTCACCAACCTGATGTAATCCCGGACGAGCCCCCAGCCACTCTCCATTAACATGTGTTTTCCCCTTCTTGAGGGAATGCATAAAAGGACATGTTATCTCCAGTCAGACTTGTGTGCATATATTAGCAGAGGAGCACAGAGAGATGGAGCTGCGGTTGAAGACAAGAGAAAAACATGAACTCTACTGGGATCCTCCCCATAGAAAGCATACAAGCTCTCTCACTCAAGGGACTCACGGCATTGTATGGTTTCTTTTAAATTCAAGAGAACATGACATATTTATTCAAAAACCTTTCTGCTCAATCTCTCCTACTATCTAGTGCTTTCGGTTTGAGGACTCGGACTAAGAACCTCATAAAAGTAACCCTGGAGATGTTATAGATGGTGTATCTTGTGAAAGGACTGTAAATACGTGTTCTCGTTTCTCTGTATTGCTTGTAGAAAAGCCCAACACATAAGCACTATATGGTTGGTCTGCCACAGTAAGGATGTCGGACTGTCTGTGTTTGTATGTCAGCTGATTTCAAAGTAACAGACCAGAATATTGGACTGGAGCACTGACTGTTACATAATATACAAGATGACTGCAGTTTCAATTGTAACATGTTATTTTTTTTCATCAGAAAACACAGCATTGATAATCTATACATGTTATATATGTGTGAATGGATGTATGTTTTAATTGTGTGAATGGAAATAGTCTGCTTAAAATTTGATAGACATTACAAAGTGTAGTTTTATTCTGTGAAAGGTCAATTAACCCAGTTTTATGTGAACAGATGTACAGTATTTAAGTTTAACGCAATGTTTCACTAATACCTAAATGCAGCGTCAGAGTCTATTTACAATACATGGAGATATCCTTTTCAGCTGCTAGCATAAAGTAAAATGATTTTGGTGAAAAAATGAATGAGAATGCAAACATTCTGTGAAGGGAACCAGAGTAAGCTTGGCTGAGGGTGACAGACATGACACTTGTCTTTCACCCTCAGACATCTCTTTAAACTCCTGAGCGCCACACAGCATTGTAATAGAAAATTAAGACAGGGATTTGGGGCGAGGCAGAGGACCCTGTCTATATTTTTGCAATCACAGGCTCATCTTTGGGAGCCAAACTTTCGCATTGGACTCTCCTGTAATCATTAACCTTGCTGAACCCCAAAAAGACCCCAATCACTAGCCCTTCTGAAAGTTCTTTGTTCCTCTCATTTGGCCTTTTCGCTAATCTCTTCAGACATATGGTTTACAGCTAATTCCCCTGACTTGCTCATTATTCACTGTCGTTTTTCTGATTGAAGTGTGTGTGTGTGTGTGCTGAGGGGAAAAGACCAGTCCTTTGAAGATTACATGTTGAGACTTCACATTCATTGCGCCAGTATTGTTCGTTTCGATGATGATGTCTGACCATTCTGCAGTTACGCCGACGAACCGCGCTCTAGTCCTCAATCACTGGACGAAGCTGTGTCACAGTGAGGTCAGCTTTATTGATTATTGTTCCATTTAGCGGTGTCATGATCAGCGTCACATTTGCATTAAGGCTTCTTTTTTTCTAACTGAAAGGTATATGATTAATGTAGTGGAGCTGATTGGCTGAGACCACTGCAAGATAAATTCAAAAATCCAACAAGGAGAATCTAAGATGCTGTGATTGATGGGGGGAGGTACATACAGTATATGACAGCCATATTTGACGTTAGATATGTTCTCTGATGGCAAGCAAAATATTGTGAAACTGATAAATGAGTGTAATCAATGTGCGTGTAATCACCAATCAAATCTTGCAGCAGAACAACCAACCACAAAGGAGGTAAAACATGCAACATCCTGTATGAATGCACTGTCTGTGAATTTTCAAATTACTCATGATAACTTCTCATGGAAAAAGATAATCCATATTTGTCATTTATTTATTTCTACATGTTGAAATTATTAAGACTTCCCAGTGCTGGCTAGAAGCAGATTGCCTCGTCTCTTAGGGGGGTCCTGCTCAAGGTTTTTGTTTCTTGCCTCTGTTGCCTAGGCTTGCTCTGAGGGGGTCTCAGTCCTGGGATCTATGTGAAACTGTTTTGTAGCAATGTTCCTGTAAAAAGCTCTGTAACAATAAAAGTGAACCTGAAAAAGGATCAAAGTTGAATGTTCTTGAATTTTGAGTGCTGAGCAGAATCCCTTTATTGAAGCCGCACGCCAGAGACACATGGGAGGTTGGTCCACATTTCCCACAATGCTTCACACTCAGCACTATTTTTATTTAGTCAAATTTTAGTTCCTCTGTCTCAGACACTCCACACACATAAAGAACACACCCAGAGACTCCACACACATAAAGAACACACCCAGAGACTCCACACACATAAAGAACACACCCAGACACTCTACACACAGGTAAAGAACACACCCAGAACATACGCTCCACACACATGGGTAAAAGGCCATCCATAAGGAGGTATATAATGGCACACACACTTTTATCAGGGTGGTGAACATAGTCCACACACCTCTACATTCAGCTGCCTACACACAACGGTCAAGAATTCTTTGTATTTACATTAGGCTGCCAAAATGATTAAGTATCAACAATACCTAATTTGAGACGTTTGACCAAATGGAACAAGCTCATTGTGTTCCTGTGTGTGGGGGCGCGGGGTTTACCGATTCTGTGTAAGAATATGCTCTCACTCTTACAGCCCCATTTACAGTTCTCTGTTACACAGTCAGCGTTCGCCTCCAGGCTGCACAGACCAGCGACACACAGGAACTTTGCCTTATGGGATGAGTCACCCTCCAGCCACACAGCGATCACTGCGCATGGAAGTGTTACACATTCGAACAGTAAGAATACTGTTCTCCCTTCATGACATATAATGAATGTGTAGCTTTTCGTTGTCTCACTTCATTTTATGTATGAATAATGATGTCTAGAGGTTATTTTGTCAACTTTTAATGTTCTTGGCTTAGATGTTCTTGACTCATTTGCAGCTGCCTTCCCAGAAGCCACTGGCAGGGGAAGTGAACCTGTGCGAAAGACTGAGAGACGTGGGTAAGCTATAAAGGTTGACCCCCTCGCCGTGTTCTAATCACTGCAACTCCCAGGCCAACAAGGGAAAGGGCTCAATTAGCGAGCTAGACTGGTGCATTCTGGGAGTCTCCTGAAAACTCTAATGAGAAACAGGCGATGATGCATCCAGTTTTGCAAAGCAGTGTTTTCCTCAGTCTCAACTTCAAAGCAGACGCCAGAAGAAGCCGAAGGCAGGCTTTGCCAGTAAGTAAGGTACGCTGAAGTGGCTGAGAAATGGGCTGCTCATTCAGAGAATAAGGAAGCCATTATCCTGATCAGAAAAGAGTAGAGCCAAGATTTAGTGAGCCGAGGGGAATTATTCAAAATTTCATTTATTTTCAAAAACAGGACAAAAAGCCTTTCTGGACTTCAGCCAGCGTTTCCTTTGAATGCACCTGTACAGCAATCGCTTGCTACTACCCAGACGCCCTCCCCCCCCCCCGCATCTAAAAGCTGCTATATTTTCCCCAATTGCATTTCACATCTAAAATAATAAATCTTTCAAATACTTTTCAGTCCAGAGCTCCAGAACTGCAACTACTAATGACGGAATCGTCTGTATGCTCATTTTAACAGTTCCTAAAGATGACAAAAGTTCAGCTTGAAAAGATCAATAAACTTAAACAGTCAGTCATGCAATTTATGATACATTGAAATATCCAGTCAAAAATAAGAGTTGAATAATATTTGATGGAGAAAATGGCCCTTCAGCTCAGAATATATAACAGAACTATAACATTATAGGCACATGACGACCAGGGTGTATTCCTCTCTGTTTACAAGATGTGGTGCATGAGTGTGCAGTGTACGTGTGCGTGTGTGTGTGTGTGTGTGCGTGGGATCAGCTGCAGTGTGGGTGTGAGTGAGATAGATGTCACTGGGGTGAGTGTTCTCACAGTGCAGTGTGTGTCGCAGTGTGAAACTGGAACAGGAAGCCCATCTTTCAGCATCTGTCAGAGGTCTGGTTATTTTGTTTGCGGTGTTTAATCTCTCCATCTCCCTCCAGGAAGTGGGGATGACTAAGGCTACCCATGAGCACTCTCTGCTCTCTTTCCAATCAGAACTCTCTGCGCCACCGTTCCCTGTGTTTGTCCTCCGTATTGGGTGTGTTACCTTCATTTCATTTCGACTCCTGCCATACACAAACAAAACACAAAAAAAGAAACAAAACATCAGAACAAAAAGTGTCCTTGTCACATATTCAAAACTTCAATTCGAAAATATTCCCCACTACTGCACAAAGAGTCTGCTGGATACACCACATAGCATCAAAAACAGGCAAATCATTTATAATCAAATAATACTCATACTCCAGCTGTATCCTTGTCCAGAGCAAAAACTGCAGCCTGCTCTCTTCAGCTGGTGCTTCTGGGTCACCCATATGGCCACCTTAGCCAGGCCCAACACAGAATTAACAAGCTGTACTTTACACCTCAAAGCATATCATGCTATAACTGAACAAACACTCCCCAAATTCTGCCAGCAGGGACTGCAGTACAAACTGAAAAAGTGAGCCCAGTCTAGGACAGCCAAGAAATAAGAGATCAACAGTCTCTTCTTGACAACAGAATGTCGACAACCCGGTGCAGAAATCGCCCCATGGAAACTGTCCTATGAAGTACCCGCCATTGCAGGTCTCCTGACCTCTTTTGCAGTGGAAGCCTCTACAAAGTAGAGCAGGAGTCAAACCTTTCCGCCCACTTTGAAACAGGCAGAGAACTGAGAGAGGCCACGTGTGTCACCTTAACGCACCACTGATACGGCAGCACTGACACAGTCCCCTCCCACCGCCCAGCCAAAACAGTTTCACATTTCCCCCAGTTCACTTTCGCATTAGTGGCTTTCTGAAACACTGCTAGACTGTCCCCAATGGCGTCCACATCCCGTTGGTCCTGTACAAACACTGTGATGTCATCAGCATACACAGACGCCTGTACCTTATGTGCAGGCCGAACAGCACTAAAAACCGCGAAACCCGAAATTCTTCTCCTGACCATGCAGAATAAGGCCTCCATTGCCACAGTGTACGGCATCGCCGACAGTGGACGTCCCTGGCGAATCCCTCGTAAAGCTGGTATGGGGTTGCACGCCTACCACATTGATCGCCTCCACCAGGCTTGTTATTTTATTACACATGACCTGTACTAGACTTGTGAAACAAGGTCCAAAGCCGAGCCAGAGTTTGAAAAGGTAGCCATGACGTACTCGATCAAACGCTTCTTCTTGTACTACTTGTACTTCGTACTATATAGTTTGCAATGGCTCTGGACGCCATCTTGTAATCGATGCATAACATTGTCACTGGACGGGAGTTTTTTTTAAGTCTTTTAAGTCCCCT
Source organism: Albula goreensis (assembly GCA_022829145.1). Lineage (NCBI taxonomy): Eukaryota > Metazoa > Chordata > Actinopteri > Albuliformes > Albulidae > Albula > Albula goreensis. Next base: position 2,201,723 of record CM040751.1, read on the forward strand.
TTTTTTTTTTTTTGGGAGGGGGCAGCTCATGATCTCTTTCTGAATTCATTAACCACTTCAAGAAAGTCAGGCCCAATCACTGACCACAAACTTTTAAAAAAAACTCAGCCGGCAAGCCACCCAGTCTGGGAGCTTTTTCTGGAGACATCTGCTCCACAGCTTGGGTGAGCTCCTCCCATGTCGACGGAGCCTCCTGGAGATGACGCTGCTCTTGTGCAAGATCAGGAGTTCCCTGCCAAGCATAGAATAACTCTTAGTCATTTCCATCACAGCCAAATTTGTGTTGGGGGTGACTGCTGTAGGAATGTCAAGATACTTAATATGCGACGGTAAAATGTCGCTACCAACTTTTGATGTACACTAAATACACTTAAAGCAAATTATTCCGTTGATATAATGTAATGAAATTGGTCTCTACTTGGAAATGCGGACAATAAATTTGCCCTATGCAGGTATTATTCAGTGTGATTTCTCTTAATTTTCAGGACATCGCTTATTGAATATTTACCCATCTTCTGACCTCTTTGCTTCACTGTCTCTGTATGTTTCCACAGTAGGCAAGTCAATTTTCGCGATTAACAAGCAATGTGAAATGTTATTATGCTTTGAATGATTCCACCAATGTGGTAGAGTGAAAAAAAGCTGAATGACTGAGTAAAACAGGCTTGGTAAAATCAATCATTTATTTTAAAACATAAACAGAAATCAGTGTCTCACCTTCTTGTTTCTTCGCTTTAAACTAATGTCCACTTTAATAGGCAGCGACAACAAAGTATTTGGTTTCAATCAAGCAATCATTGCTGTTGACCATTGTTACTTGATACCAATTTACTAATTATTACATTCCAAAGCAATTAACAATGTTCCAACATTTGGGAAGGGCTATTCCTACATGTAGAGGCATTTTTAGAATGAAAAATAAAAGACATACATGTATTGCATTTTGGTCAATTTCCTCAATTATACTTTTTTAACTGAAATAATTTATTTTTAATTATTGATGTTTTTCTCATTAGAATACTTGATCAAAAGTGTGAAAGATCAAAGCCTTGGAGTTTAAACAATAACAAAACTGTCAGATTAGGGTCCAAAATGAATTAAAAAGACATTTTAAAACTCAGTGTAGAAGGATTCTGGCATGATTTTAGTATAAACAAACTATGAGGAGAAAAAAATGTAAGAACACTTTTTTTAATACATGAACAAAAGCCTCACTCATGTAGGGATATATGTGTATACTTTATGTATCTAAATATTTTTATACAAATTAATAAATAAGAACACACAATTATTATTAAATATCTCTTTATATTGGAAATATTGGTGTTATTGTTGAGTTATAGTTCATTAGTTTATGAGTAAATGCATAACACTGCAGAATTTGGCAATACTATGCTGTTCTATGGTTATGCCAATAAGCTCATTTGAGTTTGAACTGAGAGAGAAAGAGAGGAAGAGAGAGAGAAACAGTAATATCAATCTTTATTTATAAAATCAGAGCCGGGCGCTGAAAATTCCTTTGGGGAACGGGTTCTTGACAGCTTCTTTATTCTTTTTGTGTCTGAATTTGAGTCCAAGAGCAGGGGATGACCTTTCTCTCTCCCCGTGGTTCCGCGGTATCACTGCGGCTGGCAGCCCTTCTTAAAATCATAACAGGATCACAAGTGATTTATCAGGAATCAGTAATAATTAAGCCTTTGATCACAGAGCAGCTAGTGACACGTCATAGCTTTTATGAACCCACCCTACGCTATATCTGTCTTATACGGCTTGTGCTAGAATATACTACATTTTAGCCCTTTACTAGCATTTATCGCCTCAGTTTGTGATGCAGTCTCTACCACACTGTAGCTTAATGCTACCTTATACTAACATATACCAGCTTACAACAATCCAAATGATAATGCAGAAAGCGCTAGCTTGGCTTCTGCCAGCCACAGAAGATGAACTTTTAGAGTCAATCTCATTACAACACATGTTCTCACAGACAGATGGATGTGTATATCATGCTGATGGGAAAAAAAGTATTATTCTTTAATAGACATTTGGTATATGCAAATGTATATGTCCATTTGTCACCATGAAAGATGCAGCGGCCTACATCCAAATTTTACTTAAACAAATTAGTACACTTCAGCATTTTCAGTATTCTGCAGTCGGAGATGGACCGTATGTCTGATACATGTATTTGACATACAAAATACGAGTTGTATTTGAAAAAATCATTACATAATTTATTCTTACATTATCTGCACATTATCATACGTTATCATCATGTTATCAAAAAAAAAAAACGGACGCGTTTTAAAGCAGAAAATTAGCAGCAACAAGCCTTAGGCTGGAAAAAAGTTAAACTGCAAGAGTACCCAGTTGTGACATTTTCAAATTTTCAAAGTTTTTCGATTTATGCTGAAAATACAGCCCAGGATGATTTCACGTTTTATTATTTGACATAAATTACATGTTTAAGCTTGAAATGTGAAAATATGATGTCATTATTTCAATAAGGCTCGTAGAGGCTTCAAAATTCATGCTTGAGATATGAATGTGTGTGGCCTAAAAATGTTGCTGAAAAAGTTTATGTTATTCACCGCTTAAGTTTATGTTATTCACAGATGTTATATTCTGCCCTATTTCTGAGGAACCCTGGCTCAAAAATGCAACCTCGCCTCCAGGCTTTTGGATCATTAACGCTCAACTGCCCACGGCCACGTCCCGTACCAGAATCGGCCCAGACCTGTCAACAACATGCAGAGGGGTCTCAGGTGGGTAGGAATGCGATCGACTCTTTTTATCCAGTATGCTACAAAACCGTGATAAGGATATGGGTCTCATAGATGCCAGCTGCTCCAAATGTTTGATCTACCCCACCGCAATCAGGTGCGGCTAGCAGGGCTGAGCCATACGGTCACCCGTACATCGCCTGTTAAAGAGCAGCTATTGATTTCAGTCAGGCGCATGCTGGCTACATGCAGTCCCCAGGTGGATGTTTAATGATGGTGTCTGGTAGAGACAGCCGACAAAAATAAATACAGTATCTGGCAGATGGACAGCTTCCTTTCCTGTACCAATTCATGTCTGTATAATAAAGCGCTAGTTGTCATTTGCAATGACGGGATTTCTGTCATAAAACCTTTGCCTGCATTGTGACGGTTCCAGTTAACTGACTAATGTGTCTCCTTTGATTACTGGCCTGAGAACGATTATGTTCTATTTTGTGACATTTTCAATGAACCCGTGCTAAAGCAAATGGAGGCTCTCTGAATGAAATCGCCCACATGGGGCTCTTTTGTGAAGCTGTTTTTATGCTATTTTTCAAGATGAAAAATGACTGTCAGATAAACTGAGGTGTTTTCAGTGTGTCTCTTTATCTCCTGTGTTTTGCACTGGTTGTTGGTTTTGACATTCATTTGTTCAACTGCCCAGTGGATTGTGAGGTCAAATCTCATTCTTGATACTGTGAATGAATGGGACTCAAATACATTCAGGAAGTCACTGGCTATGTAAATGGCTTATTTGTCGCACGCAGTGTCCCCGATAAGTTTGCAATGCTAATAAATACAAAAATGAATAATCTGGGGACAGATATTAAGCGGTTGTCGGGAACAAGGGGGGAGGTAACGAGAGGATTCTGAGGACCAGCTAAGAGCTCTACTGAGATGTCTAATCCAGCTGCATTTGGAATCTTCCGCTTTGATTGGCATATCCAAGCTTTATGGAGCTTAATTGCATATTTTACATATCAATTTGCGAGCGCTGTTTGAATACATTACACAAAAAATACATATCAGGTTTTTTTCTCAGGTCTAAGGCGGTTGGTTTGCCAGCACTTAAAAACAAGTGACTCTTGCTCTGATGGATTTGCCGCTTCTGTGAAATTTATGCAAATATATGCTAATGTACCAATACATGATGTTTTTTTTTTGTGCTTTCGATCAAAGTGATCCAATCCTTCCCAAATCTTACACAGCTGTGAGACTGTATTCTGGAGTGTTTACATGTATGGAGAACAAAGACGCACAGATCATAATGAATCATATTTGGTTGCAGACTCATTCAGCTTCTCTGATAATTAGCCTACAACATGGTTTTGTCCTTGCACTGTTAAGTGGCTGTGTACTCTTATGTTTGTCATGTGAAACTCTACATCTCTGAGAGACGCTTTTGTCTGTGTGTTTGTGCGTGCTTGTAAGTGCCTGTGTGCGTATGTGTGTCCATGCGTGTCTGTGTGATTGGATTTATTTCATAGTGTACAGTCCTCCCACGGTCCAAAACCAAACCACATGACAATATGTATGACTCACCAAGACAGCTTTGGGAAAGTGGCTGAAACTAACCAATGGGGATAGACGATTTTATCTATCATTAAATATATTGTGCTTATGGCAATACTGGTATCATTTCATGGTATCGTTTTCCAGACCTGAGCAATTACTATGAAACCAACTGCAGTTAGTTTTGGTGTTTGTCTGAGTCTGTGCATAAGCAGGCTTAAATGTCTTCTGTTGTGTGCAGTTAGCATCGCTGGGTAACAGCTCTCACAGTGCTCTGTAAACAGGTGCATGTTTTTACTTCAAAACACAATGAGAACATCTGAAAAAATGCTTTGGTCGATTGTCTCCTTTCAGTGAAAAAAGAAAAGAAAAAGAACACAGCAGGAAAGGCTCTTTATAAAATCTTTAACACAAAAGAACCTTTTATTTATTTATTTTGTCAACAATTATTATATAATTATACTTTTTTAATGTTAGCCTTTAGCGCAACAAAGTGTTGTCTCTCCTTTGTTTTACATAAGAGCTCATTCAAAGTTCATTCAAAGATCCCAGAGTGTGGTAACCAAACAAAAGGACAAACAAAGGATGCTGGGAGAGTAGTTTACTGTAGAGTTCTACAGCTAGTTCTAAATTTGCCCAGGTCTTCAGAGACCATGTGGCTTGCCCCAGAAGAAGACGGCAGGGAATTGCTGATTTTAAATACAAATATACAAATGTTTTTCAAAGAAAGTAAATCATTTTTTCTTCAAAATCATGTATTTACTAGCCATGCGAAATTGAATTCTTTTTTTTTTAGTTTTCAGAAAGTTTGCAGAAGCGTTGTGTTCTCATGATTATGTCACAGAAAAACGTACGTGTGAAATTTCAAGCTAATTATAACAATTCTAGTTTTTGGTGCTATAAAAATGTAAAATCGTTGCTACAATACAATGCTAATGTGACACTTTGCGGGTGTTTTGTGGCGAACAAAAAATCTTATTGCAGCATTGTAAAAATTAGCATTAAGATTTTGTGCTTGTTGCACTGAAGTGTACATGAGATAATGTCCTTTTAAATCAGCGTTTCTTTGTCATTTTTGGCCAGTAGAAAAGAATCCTCCCCCATACGAGTGCATTGTTTGATGATGATGGAATCTGTGATAGATGGTCTGGTTCAGTCATACAATGACCACTTTATTACACACGCCCATTCATACAGCTGTCTGTCGGTTTCGCACATGAAGTGCAAAGTATCCTTTTATCCGTTTCCGTTTGAAGGCGCTCAGGTCGGATCATCTGAAGAAGAGGGGGGCTATTGGGACATCGGCATGCTTCTGGTGTTTAACAACCCAACCGCGACCTTTAATGTCGCTGTGAGTTTTTCTCATTCACAGATGCGGCAAAGCTCTTTAAGGGGGTATGCCTCATCCCCCATGCTTCGAGGCCCAAGCGATCAAACCTCATTGAAATTTTAATAAAGAACGTGTCATCTTTGGTGGTGACCTTCAGTCGGGATTGACGGAGAGGAAACACTTGTCAGCGAAGATTTCCGAGGCTGGGTGTTTTCTACACACATCGTTGCCTTAGGATCCAGGAAATTCATAAGCAGTCAGGCTTGAGTTGCATAATTAGCTGTGATTATGGTCCCACGCGATGTAATGACCGGCCCTGTTGCTAAGTCAATAAAAAAAAAGGCTGAAATGTACTTCTGTTGCTAAGTCAATAAAAAGGCTAAAATGAAGTCTAATGAAAATGTCCTGTAAGTGCGCTGTCGTTGCCGGTGGAGGGAATGGAGGCTGGCTGTCATGGTTACACTCTCGGTGCTCTTTGGAGGAAACTTCAGCAGATGTGACCGAGGGAGGGGGAGCAAATGGGACAAAAAGCTTCACGCCCACTGATCACAGTCTAATCGCGGACTGAATTAGAGCCTCGATCGTGACTTGTTCGGGCTGAGGGGCTAAAGTACTGCATTTAAGTGCAGCCTTGCTACTGATGGAAGCTGTGCCTTCGGCCACAGAAAGCGTGGGCTTACCTGTGATGCATAGACCTGGAGAACAAGCTCTTGTTCACTACTTCTAACAAGACAGAGACTGACAGATGGTCAGTGTACCTTCCATTACCCATCTCCACTTACTGGAGGTGAAGTTTGTAATAGTTTGGATTGCCAAGGACATAAGAAAAACATTCTCTTGGTAGCTTGTTTGTAATAGCTATTTTCTAGCATTTGCCAACAGAAAGCACAGTGGCAATTGTACTGTGCTGTTTTTAAACTTGCACTGACAGCTGCCTGTGGAAATGGCTGGTGGTATGAGGTGTGCAAAAGGGGAAAAGGCACTATGCAGCCCCTCTTGTAAATTGGGTCCTGTCTGACACCAAGGCTTCTCAGCAGTCCATTTCACCCCAGGACTCATAGTTATATTAGAAACCAAGCCAGCTTTTTTGCTTCAGAAGTGACAGCCAGTTTGGCTGGACACAGTCTACACATCCCATAATGGGAGACCCACACTGTTCTATCATGGTAATGATGGTTACCCACATGCTACCTGTGAGGCCCACAGATGCAATAGAAAGTATTCCCATTGCTTGACACATTAGCTATGGGTGTGAGCATCATCAGATAGTGACACACAATGTGTGTGGCCAATGGGGACAATCTATTGCAAAACAACATGCAGATCTAAGTCAGAGCCAGAAGTTGAGCTCATGGCATCAGAAGCACAGAACGTGACAGATGAGTACTGGTCTACATGTTGTTGCCATGTGGATGGCTTCCACAGATGTCACAAGACTGGTCCAAGAGGAGGCAGAATCCCACCTGACAGGTTTTGGTTGCCAAGACATTCCCAGAACATTATGACAATCATTACCAGGAAATAAATGTTCCCAGTTTTCTTTGAGTTCCTGAAACACTTCTTACCTGGAATGTTTTCTTGTGATCTTGACAGAACTTGTTTGGAACAATTTAACAGTGTTTTAAAAACGTTCACATTATAACATTAGGTCAAAGCCCATTGAATATTTAATGTTTAGGAATGTTTCATATTCGCTGGGGTCACAGGAAGATGATACAGCTAATGACCCAAGACAGGTGGTCACAAGTTCTGATTGAATGGGATCAATATATGTGATAAGTAACGAAGTGGAATGGGTACGGTGACTTCAAGCTCTCATCCTCGACAACCTGATTGGCAAATGGTGTCAAATGCCCTTCGGCATGCAGAATTTTTGAGGAGCAGGATTGCTATTGCCTACCAAGAATGGATCCATGCTGGTTGTGCTGAGAACTTATCCAAATGTCACTATCTTGCTGAGGAGACAGAAGGATCGCAGATAGTCATTGGCAGGTCCATGTATGAAGGAGGTCAGTGGGTGACTGATATCACACAATCAAAACCGCCTCCAAATCCTGGTCTGGGAGAGATACTGGTCATCGTTAATGCATACTTCCTTCTCCTTTCACAAAATGCAGAGCAAAAGCAGCCTGCCTGGCCTGACACCATCAATGGCTTAATGACTTGCAGCTATAGCTGTCAAATTCACCCTCAATGTATATGAAACTCTCCCATTATTCAAGGGATGTTGCAAGAACAAGTAAAATAGCCTCAGTGAGACTTCACTCAGGGTCAAGTAAGACACTTCAGCCCCCAAGAACTCAAAATACTTCCCTGTGAAGTGCATGTAAAGGAAGCTATAGCATTTTTAAGGGGGAAATGACATCATCTGAGAATCCTTCTGCCTGAGAGCATCCCTGTTTAGGCGCTAGAGCCACTCGTTGCAAAGGGATAAGCCAGGCTCTGCAGGAACTGCACTGGGCAGCTTCCCAGAATGCCCCCGACTTTGGAGAACCTTTGGTGACATCTCAGAACCACCAAGAGGACTACAGGCAATCTTGGCAAATCTGCGTGGCACCAGTTTGAGAAGATTGAGTTTCACAGGGAGAAAGACACTGAGAGAGTGCGGGACCAACAGTTATGAAGAGCGTCCAGACGCAAAGACACCTCCATATCCCTCATGGAACAACACACTGAACAGTGCACTGAGATGTTGTGCGATCAAAACACTTCAAATTGCCTCTGAGGGATGGGAGCCTTCTCGAAACAGGAAGTGCACTGTATTGTTGAGAATCCACCAACCTGTCCAAACTGTACCTGAGGCCTTGAGGAAAGTGTATGGAGTTGCAACATACATGTTCAATATGGCTCCCCTTCTGACTTCTTGCATTTAACCTTCAGCTCAGAACTGCCAAGAAGCTAAACTGTTAGCCTGGTCTATTGCTCCAGCATTGAAAGGGTCACAGTCAGAGGAAACCTACAGTGCATTGCTAACACAGCTGCAGAAGGGACACTTTGACGCTGAAGGAGAGCCATGCGCTGGGTAGTGTCATAAGTTACTCATCCAAGAATCATTGGTACAAATTTATGGAATCCAGATGATGCCAAGGGACACTTTGTTTTTTTGACTGGTTGCCATTTTCCTTGTTTAGAGTAAGACCATGGTAACGCAGGAGGTCTGTGACCATGCTGGATTGCTTTGAAAAGCTGGCTCCCGGGTTTCTGCCAACAGTCTAGGCAGAACTGTATTTTTTTTGCAAATGGTTCAACTGAAAATGCAGTTCCCTACAGCGGTTTTGGATGAATAGCTATCGTGCTAATCCAGTCATGCATCACAGGATTTGCCAGTCTTCTACAAATTCATTAAATTGTAATTTAACCAACATGCCAAAGCTGGAAATTATGTTTTCCAGTTGAGGCTAACTGGTGGTGTAAAGCAGAGACAATCGCAGGGGTGTTGGGCAAGATTTGGCAAGTTCCGGCTAAAGCGTGTGAGCTTTATTCCTGCCGTTAGCCATTTTTGTCTGAATGTAACCAATCCCCCGAAGCAGGCTCTCTCCACTGAACGAAACAAAAGCTTGCCAAGCTGCTTGCTTACTCACACCCTCTGTAGCACCCAAACACCCTATTGCAATGAACTCAGACGTGCAATATCACTGACCTTGTTGAGTAGTAAAACAATGATGCCGGAGAAGGTGGACAGTATCTTAAGCACAGAGCTACAACAGAGAGAGAGAGCGTGGTTGGGAGTGTGTGGGTAAAATCCTTGGGGGCAGCTAAGAGTGGGGACTGCTGACAGCCCCTGAGGACGTCAGATTTGAAAATGCCTCTCTGCGTCTCACAGCTCCTGAGTCCAGCAGGCTTTGGGTAAAGAGGAAGCTAGTCAGAGACCCATCAGCACCCCTTACACCCAGCAGGAGGGAACTGTCTCTCTGGTGGGGGGTCTGTCTCCCTGGCGGAAATCTGTCTCCGCAGCTAATTATCCAACAACGTGGGTACCTCCATAAGCCCTGTTAGCTTGAACGGGAGTCTCTGAGCCTCATATCCAACAGGGGGAATTCCGGCAGGAGGCACCCTCGAGAGTCACCCACCGGGAGTCTTAAATAAGCTTAGTGTCAAAGTGGGCGACTAAATGCAGTAATTAGCATGTGCATTCATGCCAGGGTCTGGCATCGTCATGAAGTAAGACCAGCCTGTGTGTGCCTTTGCTTTTAATCAGTCCCAGTGGGGGGACTGTCATCAGATAAATGTAATGTCACCTCATAAATATAACTCTGCTTCCGTATCGAGCGCACACTTGGGTGTAGGTGTTATATTAATCAGGGAAATTGTGATACTGCACCTAGATGAAAATAAGGAGGGATTATAAATACAGTCACCAAACAAGAGCAAACACTTTATTTTAATTCTGACACAAGATCGCAAAGCAGTAATTTCACAGCTATAATAACATCAGACAACGTCAATTACAATTTTTACTAAGCCATCATTAATGATACATAGTGTGGGCTGTAACGCATCAGTGCCCAGAGGAGGAAACAGACAAAGTCACGTGTGTGTGTGTGTGTCTAGGTGGTTGTGTTTGGTGTATTTTTGTCTGCGTGAGTACAATACAAGGGTGTGCGTGTGCGCATGTAGGTGGTTGTGTTTGGTATATTTTTGTCTGTGTGAGTCCGGTGCATGTGTGTGTGCGAGTGCGCATGTAGGTGGTTGTGTTTGGTGTATTTTTGTCTGTGTGGGTCCGGGGAAGTGAAAATGCTTTACCATCTTTTGTTTTAAGCTGTGAAAACATCCATCACATTTGAAATGACATTTTGTTTGAGATTCAACAACTATATACCTGAAACAAACAAAAAAAAGATAATATAAAAACCATGCTCTTCAGGATGTGAGAAATTCATAATTTAACAGTGTGATGCAGTTCAGCTCTGAAGTCGTAGCAGAGAAAAATGTTTAAAACGACATCACATAGCCCAACACATAGCCCAAAACCAACGGACCATTACAGAAGAGGAGAGGAGATGGTGCTTTTAGGAAAATCATCTCATCAGTAGGTTCCTTAGTTAGAAGAAGTCATTAATGTGCAAACATACAACTTGCAAAAACATGAGGTTTAGTCTACATATTCAAACACATACCAAATCTGTACCAGAGCTATCTAAAATGATTCTATAAATCCACAAGTCCTCCGTTGAATGATTTTTGCCTTGTCAAACCTCTTGATATACATGATGATTTTGCTGATCAACCAACAATAATTACGTGTGAAGGAGGTTTGATTGAGCCAAAAATGGGAGGGGCTGCAATAAAGTATTCGCGACACACTGATTTGGACCAAGGACATCATTAGCTGTGGAGAGAAAACCGTATTTGATTGGTTCAAACAAGTCAATGATTGACAGTTGACTGTAGTTCCACCCTCACAGGCTTTGTGAAACCTCATTTCAACCATCATTAACTGATATCCCTTGTCCTTTATATGATGAAAGCTTTGTGGCCTTTATCAAACACCGTATAGATGTTTTCCCTTTAAGTACCACTCATTTGGTATCATTGAATTGCACACAGTGGCATTGAAGCTATCTCAGGGCTCAGTAGCATTATGTAGAATTGTAACTCTCCATTAGCCAAGCTTTTGTTGAGTACAATTTCAGAGATACTTGTTTTATACTTTCATCTGAATATACTTATGTAAATTAAGTCAAATTACAAGAACAAGTAAGGCCTTCTGACAGTACATTTGGCTTAAACCCTGCAAGTCCTGTACACATATCAGTGACATTGTATGTCAGTGTACAGTTAGTCCACCCAGAGATCCCACTCGACTTTGAATAACCTGACAGTGAAAACATTAAACAACAATAAGGTATTGGCTGCCTGCCTATCAACTAAGTAGTGTTTCATCCAGTCCTGCGAGGCAGTAATGTAAGGTGATTGTGCTCTTTCATGGATAATGAGGAAGCAATCTGCTATGCCCTCTATATACTCCTATTGTGCTTTTCCAAACTCAAAAGCACAAGAGCATAGCTAGGTTATAAAATACATATTCAAGAGACATTATGAAGTATTGATCTCAAGGTGGACATGAAGCTCTTGTGCAGAACATATACTTGTGCATTTCAGCATGGAAAATAATGATGTGCTTTTAACAAAAAGCAGTGTGGTTATGGACTGGCTCACACTGCCGAAAATTATGCCGGTGATTTGGCTTTGTCTCTTTGTCTCCTCAACAAGGTATTCACAGCAAGCGTACTGTGGCCGAACGGCAGTGTAACGCCTTGGCCCCAGTCCTGTGTTTTTGGGGCTGGTTGAGCCCACCTACACAGAGCCCCACTGAAATGTTTAAGAGCCCCAGCTGACCCACTGTTCCCTGGCTGCCGTCCACGTAACGAGCGCGGTCACACAGTGAGTTATTTTAGCAGAAGCTGCGCTAGCGCGTTCCTGTCTGTGGCCCCAGGCAGGAAGAGCTGTTAACCGCCTCATGATCCCGTCTCAGCTCAGGTTCAAATTAGGGTCGTCGGTGTAGGGCCCAAACGTCAGCGCATACACAGCACTTTGTGCGGGACACGCTGCACTTTACACTCTTGCTCATCTGATTTTTGTGGCCTGGCTAGGAACACGTTAGCTTACATTTGTTCTGATTCAGTTTGACACTCAAAACGGAGGAGCATTGCAAGGTGCCATGCTAGCTAATGGCTAATGTGAAGCTCAGGTTCTCAGGATGTTGCTGAATGCTGTAACTGTCTCAGAATCTGAGGAGAATGTTTGGTCCTGCTAATTTCTGACTGGTAGTGGCAGGGGGATTGAGCCAAAATGAGCCCTCTTAGATGCCACATGACCCCTGGATTAAAATAGGGAGCTTTTCGAGGGTGCGGCTCAGAGTGAGTTGTTGGCACAGGGGTGAGGGGTGTCACGGCATCCCTCTTTGGCGATTGGCTCAGACACCAAGCTGAGACAGGTGGCATTGTGCCGGGAGGTGCGGTGTGAGAGCTGGCCGCTGGGTTGCCGGCGGCGATGACGGGGCCGCAACCACCCGCGCAGGTGCAGGCGGAGCTTGCTGTGCAGTGAGGCGTAGATGAACGGGTTGTAGCACGCGGAACTCATGGCCACCAGGTGGCAGCACACCTGCAGCACGTTGACATAGCGCTTCCCCACGATGTGGAACTCGACATCCAGGTCGAGGATCAGGTTGAGCACCTGCAGGGGCAGCCAGCAGAGGGCGAAGGTGAGCACGGAGGCCACGAGCAGGGAGAAGGTCTTACGCTTCTTCTTGTTCCAGCGCTGCTGGCTGTGACTGGGGGCTCCGGGTAAGCAGCGCTGCCGCAGGTGGGCGGTGATGGCGCAGTACGACACGCTGACAGACAGCAGGGGCACCATGTAGGAGGCCAGCAGCATGAAGCAGGAGTACAGCAGCCTCATCTGGCCTGTCCCTGGCCAGAACTCCTCGCACACCACCAGCTCTATCCCCTCAGATCGCAGGTCCAGGTAGCGGGTGTTCATGGAGGGGGGCGTGGCCAGGGCCAGCGCCAGGGCCCACACACCCAGCGCCACGGCCACGCAACACCGCAAGGAGATTCGGCGACGGATAGGGTAAGCCACCACCACGTAGCGGTCTGCGGCAATGGCGGTGAGGGAGAGCGCGGAGGCGAACACAGTGGCGGCCTGGGTCAGGGGCACCAGGTAGCAGAGGGGCTGCCCGAAGGCCCAGCCGTGGGGGTCGAAGGCGTAGGAGGCGGTCAGGGGAACACAGCTGAGACACATCAGCAGGTCACCGGCCGCTAGGTTGCCAATGAAGAAGTTGGTGGCATTGTAAAGCTTCCGGTCCGCCAGGATGCAGGCCAGCAGGGAGGCGTTGCCCACACAGGCTACCACCACCAGGAGGCAGTAGAGAGGAACGAAGAGCGGCTTGAGGCTCAGCAGTAGCTGCATACCGGGGAACCTGTCCAGGGTGCTGCTGTAGTTCAGGGGGATGCCACTGGGGGTGCTGTTGCTGTGACTCAGGATCTGTCCCAGAAGAGGATCCATCTAAATCCAAGAGATCACTCGTTCTGGGTGGGGCAAAAACAGGAGTCATTTCAATGCTAGAAAATAACTCTATCTATTCTTCCAAAATTATTGTAATTATTTTACATATTTTAATTGGTTTTAACAAGTTAATGTTTTCAAAAGAAACGTATAAATTCAGAAATGAAAAAGGTGTTTCGTGAATAACTTAAAATGTTTATAAAGAAATGTGTGTTTTCGCGATAAACGGATGAATGCATGACTATGAATGTGTGTTGCAGTGATTTGCTATTTATGTTTATTTTTTTAATTACATTTACAACGTTTTCATTTTTCAACCATTTCCAACCATGCCGTGGGCCATGCCAGCTAGCAAGCAGTTGCGTAGAGTGGTAGACATGCCATGCTGAGCTAAGCAGGGTTTTGGTGTGGTCTGTATGATGCCAGTGGTGAGCTGTGAATGGCAAAACACTTAAACCCTCTTTTCACGTTTTATTTTTAATTGATACGCAATCGCCAGAACATTTAGTGAGCGTATACCTGTTAATATATGCACGTTGTTATACTGATGTGATTTAATTAATGAATGGACGCATTGTCCTTTCTAAATGTAAAATATGTTAAATAAATATGTAAAATAAAGAGAACTCTTGTCGTAACTAAAAAAAAAAAAATCCATGATACGATCATTAGTCCCATCATTGTTTTTTCTGCATTTTTATTTTATTTTTGTTCGATAAGTCATTCAATTTATATTTTTCCTCGAGTGATGCTAATAGTTTTGTAGCATCACGCATGTCTAGAATGCACCTAAAACTTCACTTGCTGGAGAATTTGATAAGCAGCCGCCTGAAAATCTTATGGATGTGTGTTTGTCTGGTTATGAACGCAGAATAAAGTCCGTAGAGGGATTCCTGCTCGACTTGTTCTTGCTACACCACCGGGAGCCAGCTGTTGCATAAAGTCCTTATCTGTGGCAGCTAATTGCTGAGAGACTCGACTGGCTACTTGTATACGCTTCACATCATCCTTCTCTGAATTGAGCCCTATGTAATTCCATTCTGAGACGTCATCTTCTCCAGCCGCCCACTCGTGGTTAAAATGTAATTGGCTGTAATCAGCACAAAATGTGTTCCGGTAGCAACCAGGACTGGTCACTGATTACGAGAGCCAAAAAATCTCGTATTTATCTTTCAGTAAAGCTACTGTTCATTTTATCATTAGTACTGTTTCAAGGAAAAAAGAACAGCAACACATAATCAAAATGGGTTCCATTATATCATGTACTCAAGATAATATATAATGCTTGATTATTATTATTATTGTTATTATTATTATTATTATTATTATATAGTGGTTTAAGGAATAATATGTTTAACATTTTAATGTGCTTTAACTTTCTTGGTTAAGTAGGCATTGTACCTATTCTGTTGGTTTCGGATGTTGAGTGAAGGTGCCAGAATGAAGCTGAAAGAGTTTCATTGTATCAACTGCCCATTCATAACATTTTGCGAATCTCAGTTGATAAGAGATGATTGATAGTTCCATGCTGGCGGTCGCGTGAACCTCCGATTGCAGAAATACGGCTGCACTGCTCTTGCGAGTTATGTCCCTGTCAAAATGTTCTTCGCGCTTTCCGGATACAGCAGAGTAAAACAGATACATGGGAATCGCATGGTTTATTTCAGTGTTTCATTATGTTCATCACGGTCAATAATGTGGGGTTGAGAAGTTATGAAGTATGAAAGTAGTAGGCAAATTTTGCGATTTTAACATGACAGCTGCTGGGAATAGAAACGTATATTAATTTTCAGATTATATAGGATTGTAACAATGACCATTTGGGGTAGATTATGAGAAAGGCCGGCGATATTATTTGCGTTCTGCTTTCTTGAATGCTGTCTTGAATATTGTTGTGACGTTCGCCTCTATGAAGGCTTGTCCTAGTCAAAAGAGAGTTTAAAAAAACATTTTACATGTTAAGTGGCAAACTGCCTTGAGATCAGCCTGCGACATGGTGGGGGCACGTGCAGCTACGAGTTGTGACACACGCATGTAACATTTCCCCTGCCGTTTTTATGTGCATACCTACCGCAGACTGTAGGAAGTATGCACACAGATATTCAAAACCTCAGCTGCTTCAGAATTTCACTCAATAATACATGCTTTCTATTACATAGGTGGTCTTATTGAGGACAACTTACAAAGGTTTATAAATAGTCAAATATAACAGGAACTATATTAGACTATAGCAACTATATTATTATACTACAATAAAAATATATAAAACAATATTTACAACAGTCTAAGTCAAAACATTTATGAACCATATTATTTACACAACAGTGCCACCACCACCATCTCCACCAACAATAATAATATTGCCATTGTAAGTGCCAGCATCCTCACAGCCAGAGCTATATCTACCTTAATTGAAGGTTTGATTTGTCAATCTAATGACTGTGTTTGTCTTCACCATTTGCTTTATGACTCTCTTTGAGGTCTCAGGAACTCAAAGTGTGCAAATATAAAATGACTGCGCTATTCTACAAGAGATGCCTGCATCGCCAACATTTGGTTAATGGAATGACTTACCTGTGCAAACAATGGGTGCCACAGGTGTTCTGAAACACAGCGAGCAGCTTTGTCTTCCCGGTGATTTCTTTTCAGCACTGCGATTCTGTTGTTTTCCCCCTTATTTTTCCTCTGTCCCTTTCTGTGTGGCTGTCTGTCCGTCCACAGCTCTTCTGTGGGTGGAGCTGTGGATTGAAACACAGCGTTGCCACCGCTGAATGGGAATATGTGTGTGTGTGTGTGTGTGCATGTCCATGTGTATGAGTGTGTGCCGCCTGCTACTCTCAGCATCAGGACCAGTGATGGAGGGAGAGTAGGCAGCTGCCTGTTGGTCCCTAGACTGCCCCCCTCCTTCCTCCTTTGCCATCTCCCTTAATACAGTATTCTACCAGTGCATCTTAACCTTAAGCTAGATGCATATGTATGTGTGTGTCTGTATGAGTGTGTGTGTGTGTCTGTGTGTGTGTGTGTGTGTGTGTGAATGTATGTGTGTCTGTATGACTGTGTGTGTGTGTGCGTGCGTGTGTGTGAATGTATGTGTGTCTTTATGTGTGTGTGTGTGTGTGTGTGAATGTATGTGTGTCTGTATGAGTGTGTGTGTGTGTGTGTGTGTGTGTGTGTGTGTGTGTGTGTGTGTGTGTGTGTGTGTGTGTGTGTGTGTGTGTGAATGTATTTGTATGATTGAGTGTCTGCTCCGGGGCCAGCCAAAGTTAGGCACTGTTCTGGGATCAATGGTAGGACAGGAAGAGATGGGGTCAATGTTTGGGCTGCTCTGGGGTCAGTGGTACAGTTGGCACTGTTCTGGGATCAGCGGGATAATAGGTGTTGTTCAGGTGTCAGCGGTAGGGCAAGAGGGCAGACTGTTCTGGGGCAGTCTCAGACCAAAGGCTGGGGAACTGTTGAACAGAATGTTTAGCCTGAAGGTCTACAGCTAAAGAACATTCATATAAGCGCTTTCAGCACACCAGACACCAGAATGAGGTCCAGCGCACACAGTGGTAGAAAAGATGCCTGCTGTTCCGCTGTTTATTTATAATTTTAACACCACAGAATTTTAACACCACCATTTTGCATCTTAACCTACACTGCAGTAAGACAAAGCTACCCTTTTGCATGGTCACAACCCTGTCTATTATGAACAGAAACATCATCTAATTTTCCTGGAACTTTCCGGATGAATTAAATCATTAAGACACAGCAGTTTAAGCCTGACAAGCCCATAAACATTAAAGGCAAGCCGTGTGTCAGTATCAATCTACCTCATTCTGCCCATCTACCCCCCTCTCCCTCTCTCACTCCATCTCTCCCCTCTCCTCTCAGCATGGCAGTCCATTTCCACCGTCTCTGGGGCACGGCCGAAGACGATAATAAAGATTAAACACACTTGTAATAAAAAGTCTCATTAACTGACATAAGCGTAACGCAACCTCGGGTCTATGACTCATATTCGTGTGCAGCGTGCAAGTTTAGCTCAATCTTCATCTTTCTCCAGAAATCCGTTTGAATTTTAATGTGCGGATTAGTCACGCCCATGATAGATAACTGAGTGGCAGGGAATACCTGACATGACACGTAGGGTTTCAGTCGAGAAGCATGGGATAAAAGGCAGAGTCACTGGTGTTTTTCTTAATTACAGCGACGTGCACATTTGCACACAAGAAAACAGTAGTACGGACAGTAGTAAACCTGAGTAATATAGAGGAATGGAGGATATGAAACAGAGGTGCAAAGGAGAGAGCCTGGTGTCTCCACCTCACTCACTAATGTAACCACGGCAGCAGATACAGACCGAATGAGGCATAACATTTAAATGTCACTTTTTTTCGTGCTTAACCCCGTGAGTGCCAGTCTCTATTTCCTCTTTCTCCAGACTCACTTAGAGCCTCTCTGTTCAGTGTCAGTGACTTAGTGCAACTCAGAAAACACAGCTCATGGTCTTCTTCTGACGATCGTTAAAATCAAAGAAGAAGTGGAACCATGGCCTGAGTGGACTATATAGCCCTTACTGTGACGTAGTTTGAGGCTTGTAGCCTGGTTACTGAGAAATGGCAGGGCGTAGCTTTCCCAGCAAGTTCTGTGAGTGTGCGTGACAGCAATGTTGTACCAATATTACTGCAATATTACATATTGCTGTAATATTATCATGAGAGAACTCAGAAGCAGCAGCTTCCCCTGGGCTCTAGCTTCTGCTTTGGTTGCCGAGCAGTTTTCAGCAGAAATGGATTCCACTCTAATTTAAACCAATGAGAATAAGGGAGTGTAAATCTAAATAATTATCATAACATTCATTCAGCAGATCCATCAATACAAGATCCAGGCATATTTGTAACATATTTACTTTCCATTTTAATTAAGTATTGTAGTTAAATCCAAATCTAAGTCATTCAAATACATCAGCAATCCAAATAAAGATGCATCATAATTATTAAATTCAATTCAATTCAATTCAGTTTGATTAAATTCAATTAAGTTCAATTTTATTTGTATAGCACTTTTTGGTGGTTGTCACAAGCAGCACTACAATTGATAGCAGCTCTGAAGCCCCCTCAGAGTGAGCCAAAGCAACAGTGGCACAGAAAAACTCCCTGACCAACTGGGGGAAACCTTGAGCAGAACCTGGCCCATCTGCTTCTGGCTGGCACTGGGTGGACAAAGAGTTAAACAAACGAGCACTCAGCTGGCTGAGCTCCTCAGTCTGTCTGCACTGCAGACAGTAAGCTGGGCTCCTCGATCTGACTGCACTGCAGATAGCCAGCTGGGCTGCGCAGTTTTTGCATCAGCGGGCTGCATCTCACCGCAGTTTGCACAGACCCTCAGTAACCGTGCTACTCAGCTCTTCCCTCGGTAACAGTCCTGCTGTTTGCTGCAGTCACAAGAGGCCACTGGCCACAGCCTGCCAGGTCAGCTTTACATAGCCCGCTGTGTGTCTCTGTGTGGAGAACCAGTGGCTTTACAGAAAGAGCCACCCATCACTCCAGTTTAGCACCTTTTCATGTTACAGTTTAGCATCTACCAGCACTGTTTGACGAAGTGGAGGAAACTCACCTCTACCTCGGCTAATGCATCACACCCACTTGTGTGACCATTTACAAGTACATTTTAATTACTGCAAATCAACAGCTGCTCTCAAACGATCCAAAACCTAATAAAACTTGTAAATTAACATGAAAACACCTACCAGAAAAGCCTGCTTATGAAAGAGCAACTTTGATTTCCAGGGTTATTAAGGATTCATTTGTGTGGCTGATAATTTCTCAGGTAACACTGTTTGTATAGGTGTAAATTTGACTATGTTTTGCAATAAAAACAAAGTTTCTATTCTGATAGAGGATGAGGTCACTTGGGTTGAAGAGTCCCTGGAGTAAGTTAAAGTCCAGACAAAAACAAACGCTAGAGATGTTCACTTTACAACACATCTTCTAAACAAATGCAGAATAGATGGGAGATTTCAGTGGACTATTGATATGTAATGTTTATGATATTAAATTTCACTCTAATTCAGAGAAAACAATGACAGGTAGAAGGATTTTGCGAAGTCGTGGCGTAGGAGCGGTGTGGGCTCGGGGCAGATCATGAGCGGGAGACTGCCCGCCAGCGAAACCTCGTGATAACGGTTCTGTTTATCGAGCTTTGTAACGTACCGTGGAGCTCAGCCAGCACCGTGCCACCCGCCCCTGTGAGACCGCCTCCGCTGTAGAGCAGCGAGCCAATCACTTCCCTGTCCTTATTGCTCATTTATCCTACTGAGATTGACTTACCTTCCTCCAAATGGGGCCCAGACAATCGACCTCTCAGATTGAATATAAATAAGAGTAAAATTGAACATCACGAATCTAAATAAGCATAAAATGTGATGTCATTCGAATGTATTTGTCGTATGCAATCCCTCAAGTTCATGACTGAAAGGGCAACTGAAATTTTCAGTCATTTCAAAACACTCAAGACACAAATACAAAATTCATGGCTTTATTGATGAATCACAGTTACATTTTATTTTTTATGAGCTACACTGCACCTATCGCACTGAAGGCATACATATTGATAAATATCGTTTCCAGCCAGCCAGTCATAGCTTTCAGCCATATCATACTGCAGAAATGACTAACTGTTGACATCTGCCATCTGCTGTGTGGCAGTAATGTTGGATGAGAGCTGACATAATGTTCTCTGCGACAGCCTTACCGACTAAGAGGTTATAAATGTGAGCACAGTTACGCTGGTGCTGATAGCTTCTTCAGTGTAGAGCCCTTCACAGAAAGACTCAAGGAAAACACCCAGGGCCATCTTTTATCAATGGTGTGTACAAACAGAAATGTTCATAAACGACACATGCCATAATTCTTAAGCAAAGTGTGGGATTTATCCATTTTCTACTAGAGAATGTACTTGTCTGTTAGACTGCAAACATGTCTGTAATGTGCCATCAACTGAAATTCATGTTTATAAGCAGTTCTTATGAAATGAAATCATGAAGTATCAAGCTGATAAAACAATGTTAAATATGTTTTTGAGCTGTTAAAGAGGCTCTGGGGACCTAGAAGATGAGGATTAAGCTCACCTCTGACCATGCTCACACACGCCACCTAATGGTAGAAAAGTGGAACTTCTGATGAAACACTGCACTAAATGAAGTAAGGAGTGATAGATCGGACCAAATTACAAACTCTGAAGACAAAGGTAAAACATGAATACTTTAGCAATGTTTTTATTTTTCATGAACACTTATTCACTCTGACAAGGCAGATTTTCCATCGCTCTGACCTGCTCTAAACTATACTTGTTCCCTTATTTGTGAAGCCATTGCTAAAGGTTCCTAAAAGTATGGTTTCTTTTTGTTTCAGACTTCTAATTTGAAAAGCCTGAAAAGTTTTTTCACTGTAACATTATATATTTTGATTACTGTTTATTTATAATTTATTTAAATCAACTTAAAAGGTTTATTCTATCAATTTATACAGCTCAACATTTGACTGAAGTAAACAAGGATAAAAACTGCTCTCAATGCTACCACAGCCCTACCAGGATGTTGATCCTACAACCTCTAGACTACACGCCATATAACCTCACTATCATACTACACTCCTGCAACACATACTGGCCCGACCATAAAATGTAAGACACAGATGTTTGGTGTGGTGGTGAACATTGTACAGGTTAGAAAATGTAAACGTTACACATACTACTGGGTCTACATCATGTATCATCAGTTTACAAATACTGATCATTCATTCTTTTGACAAAAGGTTGTTCAAATTACATAAATACATTGTATTTGCATGTGTATATGACGTACTTTTGTTCATTGTACTTAACATAAATCGATTACCCCCACTTCTGGTAAAGTGATTTTGATCAGCTAACGACAGCTAAGCAGATCTATGTTTAGGAAGCGTGTTTTAACTCCCATTCCGATGTTTATAAATGATGCTGGACAGCATTTGGCTCTGTTTTGGGACACAGTTGACCCTCGATTTAGCCCCACAAAGCGATAACCTTATTTTGACAAAGCACGCTGGTGAACTTGACCGTACGGCTTCTCTTGACAAGTGTGCAACCTTGTGCTCAAGGTGCACGACGCTCGTTCAGGGGCGAACGGTGCAGCCTGCTTCTGAGCTTCATTCGCATCATGTTTCTCCTCACCCTCCTTCTGTTTGACTAGATTAATTAGTTTCATTTTTCTCCTCACCCTCCTGTTTGATTAACTTCATTAGTTTCATTTTTCTCCTCACCCTCGTTCTGTTTGATTAGCTTCGTTATCTTCATTTTTCTCCTCACCCTCGTTCTGTTTGATTGGCCTCCCGACCTCCATTGAGTTTTTAGAGGAAAACTTGTATTGAGGGCACACTCTGTAGAAGAAATGCATCTCTCTCTCTTCCTTTCCTTTTTTTCGTTTACTGCATCCACTTGTGATACTATGTCGATCCATTTCCATGTTTGTCTGGCTAATTTTAATGAACTATTCAGCGTTGCCAGATTGGAAATGTTAAAGTATCGTACTAGAGGCTTAAAATTATCGTACGTGAGCCAATACCAAGAGAACGAATAGGCGTAAATGTGTAATTTCAGAAAACACGTATATATTGGGACGAACGACTTTTTGACACGCCAACAAATCTAGCCACACTGACTGGCCTGCAAGTTACTGTATTTAATATAAAATACATAAAATGTCTGATTTGTCTAGTGGATTTCATTAACGGTTAACGACAGCTGTGCTCGTCAGTCACGTCGGAGAAGAGATGGGCAAACTCAGACGTAGGATTCATATTTTACTATCCTGATCGTGTCGGGAAATTAATTCATATGATATAGCCTAGACCTAGACGGATTACAACGAGTAATACTAAGTGTCACAAAATGATCAAATTATCGCACAATATGGGACTTTATCATTCTTGATCATACAGAGGGCAAATTATACGATCATTATCGTACATCTGGCAACGCTGGAACTGGAACTTGGTCAATTTTTGTTTCAGAATTGACGTAATTCATCTTCAATCTACCAAAGGTGGTTATCTACCAATCCAATACATTTTTTTTTTATTGTCAAAGGACATCAGGTTGTCTTCTAATTGGCTATGTATGAGACCATGCAAGAAAAGTCCTTTTTTGCCTCTTGTTTGCTTGTGTGGGCCTTCTAGTGGCTTTGGCCCCTGGGCACATGCCCAAAAAACCATTGTATTGTATGGGCCAGAACACATAGCTACACATAGCTACTTGGTACACAAGCATGATAATTTTCTGGTCACCTATTGCTTGTCATCTAGTGGAACTGTCCAAAACCTTGTCAGGGAGAGTTTTGGAGTATTAAGTAATCCACATTAAGTCCATAACATCTGTCTTTTCAAAATCAACAGAAAAGTTTAATGAGCTTAACTTGATACCTCCAAAATACCATCTTCTAATTCCAGAATAAGCAATGTAAAAAGAAAACTTCTCCGAATCCAAGTGAAATTGAAATACAATCCGAAACAAATTGTCCTGTAAGTAGTGGAGCATCAGGACCAGGTAATCACAAAGTCAAAAAATCAGTTTCACAAGTTCTGGGCATGAAATATAATATCTAATTCAAATATAATATTTAATTACTTAAATTTATCCAAGTAATTGTGTCAGTCATTGTGTAAAATTTTGTCAAATAATTGTCAATCTGAAAAAGGATACATGCATGAATATATCAAATAATAAGAGGAAATCTTGTTTTATCATTTACACGCACAATACCGACAGTTTAGAGCAAGTGAAATATGACAGATGAAAACTGTTGTTGAATCCAACTCTATTTGTGCTAGGTCTTTGCCAACGATTTACAATCTCATAAATTCAGTGCCGTGTCATACTCGAGGCCCAGTGTGTGGGCTGGACTCTGCTGCCCTCATGTGGTTAAAAGGGGTAATCATCACTAGAGAAAAACACAGAACCTAGGTATTAACTGCAGTTGTGGGAGAAAGCCACGCTTCTCACAATTTGGTACCAAAATTTCTGTGTAGCAAAAAACAGATAAACACAGAAAAAATTTATATAAATAAGCAGATATATAATAATTGGTATAAAATATTGATGACTGATAAATATTGCTTTTTAGGAGCTACCTTGAACCCAAAGACACTTTGGTATAAATCTGTGTAAATACACTGCCACCTGTTCTGTGTGTCTTATATTTGAGACCCCACATGCAGTTCAACAGGATTGGATGGAACTGGATTGGATAAAATCAATTCTCTCTCAGACCATCACATTTCTCCCAAGAGTTTGACAAACGTGTTGTCTCACAATCTAGTATTTCAGAATAAAATAAGAAGATATCATGTAGATTGCCAGTAAGTATAATTGGTTGTGGCCAAGATTACTTGTGTATTACCTACAGTCGTTCTAGCTCATTGTTTGTACTTTTGCAAGCTGCTCTGGGTAAGAGTATCTGCGAAATGCCTAAATATAAATATACATGTAAATGTATGATATTTAATGCCTGCCATGGCTCCCTGTGCAGTAAAAAAGAACATCACAA
Organism: Albula goreensis; assembly: GCA_022829145.1. Taxonomy (NCBI): domain Eukaryota; kingdom Metazoa; phylum Chordata; class Actinopteri; order Albuliformes; family Albulidae; genus Albula; species Albula goreensis. Next base: position 2,225,895 of record CM040751.1, read on the forward strand.
TTCTCTGACATAACTCCTTGCTTTTGAAATTAATGTTTTTTTATTTGTTTTCCAAAAGCAAAAAACAAAAGTTTACTTTGAAAACTTTGTCCAGTGATGAATATGTGAATCATTACTGTTTCAGCAACAATCGCAATTTTTTAAAATATAGAATAAATGTTGACATCATCATTTTTTAATAATGAGTTTTTTTATATTTTTATAACATTACTTATATTTAAATATAACAGCAATTCCTATTTCTTGGATGTAAATACATTGAAAATATGGATACTGTGAATTTTAAACATAGCATAATTATGGTGATTAAGAAGGAGTAGGGGGTTCTGGGAACTGTAGTTTTATGTCTGTGCCCCCAGTACAGAAGGCCTCCCGAAGGCTCTGAACTGCTGCCTCCTGGGTGATGGCTGCCCAGTCCTCAGGAAGCTGGGCTGGCTCACACTGGTACTCCTGAGCAAACCTGTTGTTGTACCTTGCCATCACATACCTCCAGTAGGCAGTGGTCGTATGGCCGCTAGCATCTGCAGCTGGGATGCTCCAGTTGGGATACGCTGTGCGGTAATCCCTGTAGCGGAGACTCTGTCCGTCTCTGTTCTGAAACAGGTTGTCTCCGGTGATGTCTGCAGGACAGTCGTTTTTGGACAGGGATGCTGAGGTGGTGCAGGAGTAGGAAACCAAACCTTTGGGCCGGTGTAGTAGGGCACGGTGGACTGTGTGCTCCCCCTCTACTGCTTCACAGGGGGCTTTACAAAAAGGGCACCGTTCCTCACACCCCCTTACCTTCAGGAAGAGCTCATCTTGGGCCTTGCCTGGGAGTGCCTTCAGGGTGTCAGCAATGGCCTCGCAGCTGTTATTAACCTGGTAGAATTCTTGTCTGAGAGCTTGCAGCATTTCTGCCAGCGACTCCTCCAGGCAGTCTATGAACCTGTCACCAGATGTGACGATTTGGAAAAGGGGGCCCCGCAAAGCATCACGGTGGATGGTCATGTCTCCGGATTCCTCCAGGCTGTCGCACACTTTCTCCAGCAGCAGCCTGGCACTCGTCTGGGACCCATTCCTGCCATTGGCACTCTGCCTCACAGCTTCCTCCATCTTTTCTGAAATCTGCTCCAGGCGGTTCTGCCTCCACCTCTTCAGCATCCCCGTCCTGGAGAGATGTGACACCACCTGGTCCTGGATCTTCGTCCTGATGAAGCTCTCACGGCACAGCAGGTACTCCAGGAAGCTCTCAAAACTGTCCTCAAATAGCAGCTCCCTCAAAAGGTGGAACTGGTATGCCTGAGGCGAACGGTAGCGCTGACCCTCATCGCCACTTAGCATCTGTTCCTGGATCACGTTCCCCAGTGGGCCATAGACATAGTCCAATACAGCTGGTTTGAGGCACAGGGAGGTAAAAACTCTGGCAGTCTTCTGGCATTGGTCCCTCTTACGATACTGGTACAGGAATTCCCAGAAGAGTCGATCCCGGGCTTTTTCAAGGTATTTGAAGGGTCCTTTTCCCTGGTGAAGCTTTCGTGCATTTCCTGGAAGGAGCGGACTGCCATGGAACATATGTAGACTTTCAGCTCGACTTCAAATCTCGATCTGATGTCAAACTGCTTTGATTCCAGAGCTCTGTCAACTATTTCTAACAACTCTTTGGTGTAGCTATCGAGGTAACCTGTATTGAGAGACTTTTTGCTTGAGACATAGTTTTTGCAATTTTCTATTATCCTGTTTGCTAACCCTTGTGCTCGTGTTATGTTTTCCTCAGTAAACATTTGTTTCAGCCTGCTCCGATAGCCAAAGTGCTCTTCATCAACAGTGAATGCAGAGGTTTGGTGGTGGTCACCTCTGCCAGTTTTTCTAGATGTTTCTTGATGTTGCGGTTTGAAAGGTTCTCCCTCAGTTGCTGGAGCACCTGGCTGGAGATATCCTGGGTCTCTAGGGCTTGACATCGACCTTTGAGATAGTTTCACTCCAAACTTGTGAAAACTCCTCTTCCAGCTGCTTGTCCTCGAGAATGCCATCCCCAGTTTTATTGTTCTCAAGGATTGACTGCAGTCGTGTCTCCAGAGCTGCTGCTAGCTCGGTCTGGAAGATTCTTGTTTTTGTTGCTGCTTCATTCCTTTCCACAGCGGTATCAATCTTGTCATTTACTTCATGAGTCACTTGTTCTTTCAGTGTGCCCACACTGCTAGTGAAGTTAGCTCTGTATCTTTCCAACAATGAGAAATGGATATCGCTATTTCTGAAGCACTCTTCCAGCTTGAAGAGGACTCTGTTGGCTTCAGTCTCCATTTCTGCTGCTGCTTCCATCTTCAAGCCATTGAAAAGGTCTTCTAAGCTCTGGTGGCTGTCCTCATCTTCCTTCTTGATAGTGGCTTCATTAAATGCAAGGATACGCTCATCTGCACCCTCTACCCACGTCTCCATGTGTTCCCGAAAAACATACACCTGTTGGGAGAATTCTGAACACAATCTGCAGAAGGCTTCGCCCACCTCTGTGTTCGTCATCGTGAATGGAAGCTTCTCATACAGTATTGTTTCCCACAGACTCCTCACACGCTCTGTAAAGTCCAGGAGGCTTGCCGTAGGGGTCTTGACTGCATACTCTCTCAGTGTGGCGAGCAGATCCTGTTTCAGAGTCATCACTGCCTCGCTGTAGCCTGAGCTGACGGGTTCCATGGGATGAGTGTTTTGCCAGGGCCCCTGCAGGCACCTGCCAGGACTCTCACATTTCTGGAGGCTGGTAACATCGGGCGTGGTCTGGTTCTTCTCCCCTGCTGCCAGGATCTGTGTGACTTGATCTAACTGTAAAAGTAGGATCTTGGTATCAAAACTGTTGCCCTGAGTCACGACCTGGAGTGCAGGCATCCTTCCAGTCTCCATCACACGCAGGAGGGCATTCACAGTGATGTGTAAGGTGTTCTGAATCTCCGTTTCACCCTCTGCTGGAACATTTAGGAGCGTAACATCGCTCAGTCCCATGGCAAATGTGGCCAGCTCATTGTCATGCATGTCTAAGTCCTCGTCCAGGCCTGTCTCAGGACTCTTCAGCCCCTCTGTGTTGATCAGCAGCAGGAAGTTACATGCCAGGTCCTGTGTAAGGCTGTCTGCCACTCTTATCAGGAGCATGTAAGCCCCTTTAATGTTCTGGGTGCCCATGATGGGGAACGTGACCCCTAGCAGTGCAGAGAGCACAGCAGCATTCCTGGAAGTGTGCAGCCCCAGGGCCGTCAGCACCCGTACCTGGCTGTCCTGCGGCAGCCGCTTGTGAACTTCAGACAGCACGCTCCCCACCCAATGAGGGGAGATAGTGGAGGCATCTCCATCCAGCAGCTCCAGGGGCAGGCCGGACAGGAGCAGGTCGGCCGCCACGGCTGGGAGGCGCAGGACTTCATCAGAGTCACTGTCAGGGCTCACACTGATCAGCTCAAAGATGAGAACCATTTCACGGATGAAATGCTCCAGTCTTAAGGAGGACCCCGGTTGCTTTCTCTCCAAAACTTTGTCAGTGTTTTCTGGGACCCCCTCTGTTACCCCAATGGCAGTGGCCCTGTGCTTCTCCATGATTGGCTGACTCATGGGAGAGTTTCTCCACTGAGACATTGAGTCCAGCCTCTGCCTCATCAAGCTCAGGAAGCAGGCTCTTTCCAGCTTGTCTGGAGTGGACAGGGCTGCAATGAAAGCCCTCATTGCCATAGGCGTTCGGTACTCTCTTTGCTGAAGGTTTTCCTTCTCTCTGAGAAGCTCTTGCTTCTGTTGCTCTTGGCTGGCTTCCTCTGGCTCTTTCAGCCGGCACTCCTGTTTTTCCAAGCCCACAAGACTTTTCCACAGTTGGCCTTGCAGAGGCAGCTGCTCCTCCCTGTAGCTACTGATCTCCTGCTTCTCAACTCCTCTCAGCACCTCCTCCACGCGTCTCATCGCCACCCTGCAGGCCTCAGCCTCGTCCACAGCGATGCTCAGCTCCAATGCAGTGTCCGCTGCCTGCGTCAGAGTCATCGGCTGCAGGCTGTCTTGCAGAAGCTGGTTTACTGCTGCACTTAGTTTGCTTGCAACCACCTCTGCACCATCCTGCTTGCTCCAGGAGAGAACTGTAACATCTGAGAGATCCTCAGCCAGTTTTTTCACTGCTGCTCTCTGCTCCTCTTCCTCTTCCTCCATGATGAGGAAAACCTTATTGGTGGTACTCCTCCAGGAGGAAAGCAGGAGGCGCTCTCTGTCCCCTAGGTCTCCACAAAACACAAAGAGGGCTGAGGAGTTGAGGCACAGGAAGCTGACCTGCTTCTTGTATGTTCCAGGGCTAGTGGTGATGTCCCCACGGAGGTTGGCCACCATCACAGGTTCAGGGAAAATGTCCAGCTCTGGGTTACCCGAGGGCACATACCAGCTAACCTCCACCAAACCATCTGAGAGTTTCCGAGGCATCTGACCTCCTTCAATATCCCGGTGCAAGAAGCAGTGTCCTGGCTCCTGAAAGCCACTGAGGATGTGGTTGAGAACCTGTGACTTAGAGACACCGCAGCGACCCAATCTGACAAAGGACAGCAAAGGCATCTGGGTGTTGGCCATGTACCCCTCAATAAGGCTGCCAGTTCCTGCTGGGGAGTATGGCCTCCAATCCTTCGCCACAACCCGAAGATGCCACAGAAGGAGGGAGGCCTGCTCTCCAGGTCCACAAGGGGGCAGCAGCAGAGGCACGGCAAAACCACACTGCACCATCCGCACGGTCATCTCCTGACGCAGAAAACAGTCTGCGGCCATGTAGACAGCAGTCACCAGGTCCAGGGGGTTGATGGGACAGTTGGAGGACTCCCCCAGCACCGGGACGCTCCCCTCCCCCTGGGTGCCTGCCGGCTCTGTCTGGGCCTGGATACAGGTGCTGCGGGCTTGGGGGCTCAGCAGCCACAGTCGCCGCAGGAATGCACCGGGGAGGTCTGTCGAGGCCAGGGGGGGTGAGTCCTCTGGATTCCAGGTACTGATCTCCAACATGGCCGCCAGGTCCAAGGGCTTTGCCAGGTGCCCCTCCAGGCCCAGGCATTGGAACACACCCTCCAGGGCCCGTTTTTCTGCCGGAACTTCAAAAAGGGAAACCACAGCACTTCATCAAACATCTGTAATATCCCACATTCCATTACAAGGTCACTCATTTTTACATGTCCTCCTGGACTTTCAGTTAAGCACATATAAGGTATCAACTGGTTTCAATACATTACAAATACATTAATCATTAAACTTTTGTAAAATTGTATATCTATCAACATGAGCTATGTTCTTATAAGAATGCATTAACAGATACACCTTGGAATAAATGTATTCATTTGCCTTGATACAAATTTTGTCCAGTTATCTCATATTTTCTTAAGACACTGGGGAGAGACGAGGCATTCATTTATAAATTACATGACTATCATACATAACTTATGCAGTTTCACAGTTATGACTCCTCTGAAAATGGGACCCTTGGGTCAACCTGGCAAAGTGAAGAAAATGTAGTTGCGCTATTATGTGGCTTTTTACATTCAGCCAGATAAAAACCACTGCACGATTTGTATCATGATTACTCCTAATGGTGTGTTACTCTTTCAATGCTTTGAGGAGGACTGGCACATGCCACTAGACCAGGTGCTGCGAAACGCAACCTGTCTTTCTAATTTGGTATGAGATATAGGCGATTTCTCTGTCATCATGTCTTTTGGGAAGGTTGCCTTAGTTCTCAATTCTCTTAATAACTAAATAATGACTATCATTTAATGCATGCAGGGCTTGTTTCCATTATGGAGGGTGTGAAAAATTGTGAATTGATATTTGAGAGACTTATAAATTCATACAGTTCCAGCTACACAGCCTAGAACTTTGACACTTACTTGTCTTGCTCTTGAGGCTGAGCGAAAATCCTCTCTGAATCAGAGACATGGCTTCACTTTCTCTCCCACCCTCCTCTGCACTTTCACACAATAGTATGGGATCAGTAGATATCAGCAATGGCTCTCCTCAGGCCCAACCTTCCTCCTGTGATTGGTCACCAGGTTCCTCAACCTCAGCACCTTCCTCCTGTGATTGGTCACCAGGTTCCTCAGCACCTTCTTTCTGTGATTGGTCACTGGGTTACTCAGCACCTTCCTCCTGTGATTGGTCACTGGGTTCCTCAGCACCTTCAGCACCTTCCTCCTGTGATTGGTCTGGGTTACTCAGCACATCCCTCCAGGTTCCTTCAGCACCTTCCTCCTGTGATTGGTCACCAGGTTCCTGTGATTGGTCAGCCCAACCTTCCTCCTGTGATAGGTCACCTTCCTCCTGTGATTGGTCACTGGGTTCACAGCAGGTTCCTTCATTGGTCACTGGGTTACTCAGCACCTTCCTCCTGTGATTGGTCACTGGGTCACTCAGCACCTTCCTCCTGTGATTGGTCACTGGGTTCCTCAGCACCTTCCTCCTGTGATTGGTCACTGGGTTACTCAGCACCTTCCTCCTGTGATTGGTCACTGGGTTACTCAGCACATCCCTCCTGTGATTGGTCACCAGGTTCCTCAGCCTCAGCACATCCCTCCTGTGATTGGACACCTTCCAGCTTTGTTTATACTGTCCTCCATTCACCTATATGAGAAGGCAGACAGGGGAGCATTCACTCTTCATAAGCTATGATCACAACAGCACAATAGATTTACAGTGTGGCTACTGTACATAGACTCACATGTAAAGCTAACATGTTGTTTCATTATGTAGTGTATAATGCAACATAGGAAATGATCCCAGGGAATCGCAAATACAATACTAATCTTTAGGACTTATGCCAAAGTCATTACAATGTTGTAACTGTGATTAATGGTGGTAACATGACAATAGAAGAAACTGCAGAAGCTGAAACCGTAGTATGACATGATTGGTGATAGGAATGCTGATGTGAACGTTGCCAGATGGTTTGGTTCCGTTTTCGTGCCTGGGGTGGTTGATAATGACAGTCTGATATGGGTCAGTTGAGGAGTGGAATGTGGTCTATGCGCTCCTCAACTTCACCCAGCCCCCGGAACAGAGGCCACATTTTTCGGCAGACGAGGATTTCAGCCTGCCAGAAAACATCCCCCCCCAACTTTGCCTAGGGCGGAGGAATATTCTCCAAACTCTTCACAGTAACTAAAAATGACCTCAAATATACATTCAATGAGCATTTTAAGATAAAGCAACCCTACTGCTCCCCTTTAGTTCGTATAACACTGTTTGCTACATTCCTACAAACACAACCCAGGAGGAGAGCTACAATGATGAAGAATTAACTTAATGACAGAAGGAACTGTCAGTGGCTTGAGAAAAAAAGCTGTAATGTATACTCGAAAACACGAGTATGTGATGCGAACGCTAGTTTTAGAAGTCAGAATTTTTGGCGCACGCAAACCTGTTTTGGCGTACGTGACAATGTAGTTACAATAGTACACAAAGTTATATAAAGGAGGTTCCTGTAGGGGAGAAACAAAACTGCTGCCTGTTATCTCTGAGACCATGAGTACGCTAAGGCTCTTGTGAGTAATAATAAGAATAATTATTATTATAATCAGTTCTTATTAATAATATAAATTGCTCTGCCTGAGACCACCTGTTATTTTAAAAAGCTTTTATCTAACGCTAGTCTTACACAGTACATGTTATAATCTTATTATACAGTTGAGAGCATAAATCTATCTGAGGGTTCTGAAACACCTATCTGAATGAGATAAGTGTTAGGCTGGATGAGCTGAGATTTGCAGCTCAGTTCCCAGCACACACTCACACACACACAGTTCCTTCAGTCATATGAAGCTAAAGGACACTTCTCCGTTCAGTCTCAGTCAGCCATCGAGGACGCACACGCGTATCAAAGTGCATTGCCTTCAGGAGCTCGCGTGCTCCACACCTCCAGCTATGTGGTGGATTGCAATGTGATTGCTATATCAAAAATATGTAGGCATTCTGGTTATATATTTTGATGAAATTTTCACAGCCTTAGGAAGAATTTTGTCAAAGGTACCTGACTATGATTTCCAAAGACATGCTGAGTCACAGAAACCAGGCAAATACACCAAATAGTGGCTTTTACACCTTACATAGTTTTTGCATAAACCCACTCAAAATCCTAGCATACATAATTCTAGAATAAATGTATCTGGAATTTCACACAAGAAACAGGATCTTACCCTCAGAAACTACAGCATCCAGGGGAAAGTGAGGCAGATCTTGCTTTTGGAGACCAGCAGACCTTGTATACCCAAGCAGAAATGATATCTCCTCTTGTAGGAGACACATTCTTATAGCAATGGTAGCACTTCAAGCAATATCTCTCTTCCTTGTCCTTCTACGCACTGTCATGCACGCACACACAAACACTCATGCACTCAAGCACACACACACACGCACACACACACTAAACTGACACGCGTAAAGGTATTTTCCACTGACACTCAAAGATTTCAGCTTTTCTATGTCTCTGTCCAGGAAAAAGAATGTTCACCAGGAATGTGTATTTATTGTTTACATGGTTGCAACAGACGAGCTCAATAAATGAACAGAATTGATACTGATCTGGACCGGCTTAAAAAGACAAGAACCATAACAGAGTAAAACCTAAGATTGAAATCATCTCTCTTTCACTCACAGCTGTGTTCTGGAAGGCCAGTGAATGACACATTGCTCCTTTGGGTTTGTTAGTTTTCAATCTACAATTGTCATTTAATAAGATACATTATATTACATCATTGACCCAAGTTTGAAAAGTCAGAGAGTATGCAGAATTCAGATAATGATCTCAAGACCTTTACTTCAAAAAAAAAAAAAAAAAAAAACTTTAAAAACTAATAAATAAAAGGGTTGGCATAGTATATTCATCATACAAAAATAACAGAAAGAAAAAACATGTTTATGTCTACTTCATGGAATATGGTGTTGCAATATTTATGATGTATTTTATGTATTTGCGGCTTGTATCAAGGTTATTGGATGTCATAGATAACTGCATCAATGCTTTAGTGAAACCGCACTTGTATTCTCTGATCTAGGAGCGCTGTTAGCAAGTTGTATACCTCAAGTTCCACAATTTTGTGAGTGCAAGCCCAAGTCGATATGGATAACGGCGTCCTCTGAATGAATGTCATGTAATGGCAAATAAAAAGCGAGTTTACTCAAAATAATATAGGTTATAACGATTAGAAAAAGATGTATACCCCATCAATCGCACGCCCTCATAAAAACAAAGGCGGGTGAGCAAGAGCACAGGTATTGCAACCGGCTGTGGAATCGTCTATGCAGTGACGCAAACACGGAGTTTTGTATTGTCTGATAACCTCCTCTTCTGTTAATCTCCCCGCGTGTTGATCGATCCCAATCAGACCGAATGAAGCGCTTTCTTACATACTGAACATATTTGCTCTTCACTTGCATTTCTGCGTAGACATCCACGATCGTCTATACAAAATGGAGCAGATACAACATGTTAACATTAAGTGCCATCCATGCCATTTCCTTTTATGCAATTTCAGGTAACAGAGAGTTGCTAAGTAGCCGTTAACGTCTTTATCCTCCCCGCCCAGTTACTTCCAGGAAAGCAAAGGAATGCACATTTTATAAGTACATATTAATTTAGTGACGGGTAGTTTTGTATCCTACTGTAATTAAAATAACAATTCAAATGAGCTTCCCACACAACGACATTCATAATCTAACGGTTTTTATCATTTATATAAAACCTGGCAATCAGAAGTTTGGCACAATTCAGCACCTACAAATAAATAACTGTCATCAAATGTGGAGTCGATTCCAGGACTGTTCAACGCAATAACGTCAAAGTTTTGTTTACTTAAACTCGTAATGTAGTAGTGTAATGTAGTAGGCTATACTGAAACGCATGGAGCGAATAGTTTGACATGGCAACTAGAATTAAATCTCCGATTTACTCTGGTTTTAAAGGGGAAAGGGGGTGAATGGTGGCTCTGAGGGGAGATTTGGAAACCGGTGGGTTGTTTGGGAGACTCCAAACTCAGTTATTGAGGAAAAGATTATGGGCGATCTATTCCTGTCCAGTAAAGCTCATTATCTGACTTGCACCTCTCTGTTCGCGCGTGGATGAGCTCGAGAGCGTGCGCGTGCGGTACTGCGTAGCGGTGCATCATCTCGCGCGCACTCACAGCGCCTCCAAGTGCGCTCGTTTTCCCCTCTCACTTGACTGCGCAGCGAAAGTCCAGTCCAAGGAGAGCACACTTGGACGGGGCAAGATGCTGGCGACAATGCTGACCGCCATGTACCTGGCGGTGCGTGTTGCGGAGCAGGTAAGATTAAGCTAGAAACACTTGTGGAAAAAAAATAGCAGGTTAAAATCGTGCTTTTAAAACTTCTGTATTCAGATTGGAATCATATGGATTTAATCCGTTATCTTTTGCTACTTCTCCTCAACCATGTCTATCCATCTCTCAGTTTATGTCTTGAATAGCTGATTCAATCAAGTATTTTTACAATTAATCGCAGTGGGAACGGTTAAAGGCCACTTGCGGAGGCTAACACAGTGGGTGTTTTATTTTTTATCTACCGAGTACTCTGGATCAATGATGGACGCAGTGGGTGTTCGGTGTTTAGCGTTTCCATGGAGATCAAAGATCTTCAAATTTCTGCAGTATAACAGTTCCCATCGATGGTGTAAAAATCAATGTGATAGTACTCTGGAAAATATAACTGTTATAGATATTTGTGGAAACAAGGAATGACAGTGGAAGGAATAAGGAATAATGTGAATGACAGGACAGGGCAGAAGATAGTCCAGGTTTTTACAGCAGCTTTCTCTGAGATGACTTAAGAAAGAACAAAGAGGTTCACCGCTAATCAAAAGCTGGCATGTTGGGCACTGGAAACAGGACAGAAATAAACCCTGGCAGCGGCCAAAACTGAGGAGTTAGGGACAGATCAGACCAAACACACACACACACACACACACACACACACACACACACACACACACACACACACACACACACACACACACACACACACACACACACAATTAGTAACAAGTGTTTGAAACTTTGTTCAGATTTAAAACAATGGTATGAGCTGCAATTTAGATGTTTACCGCAAAACACAGCTGCAGTGAACTGTGACATTACACCAGTCACAGAAACAAATCTCAGTTCATATAAAAATGAACACAGGCTTGAGTGAATATTCCTGATCTAAAAACAAGGAAAAGCTCAATATGGAACAAATAATTTAAAAGTGCACAAGGTTGTGAATCTCATCAGGTTAGATTGGTGTTTTATGTCCCTCTGTCTGTCAATGCCATCTGTCTGAACGCTCACCTACAGGAAACCTTCTGTTCCAGCCTTTAAAAGCCATATTGTGGTCACTGACCTGACATACTGTACTTGCTCACCCTCTCTCTCCTGCCTATTCTTTTTCTCATCCTTACTATTCTTTTTCCCCCTCTCAGCTGGGCGCACGCTTGGTGCGATCAGAGCCCCTCCCCTACACAGTGACCCAGCCAATGCCCTGGCAGGTGCAGTGTGTGTCTCAGGGTCGCCGTGGCAGCCGGGTGGATGAGGTGAGGGGTCTCAGTAAGATTGTGGCTCCCTGCCACAGATTCTATAAGCTCACCAGATACTCAGATCTGGACCCTTAACAGTGAGTGTTCTGTCATCCTACCATTGAAGCTGGTCCAGTATGGTGCCAGCATTCTTGAGAGGACATGATATACAGGCAGTATAGTGGGAGTGGCTGATTTTCCACAACTTCAGGTCAGTAGGATTAGGGAAGGAACACTGGAGCTGAGCATCTGGTTGGTCTCTAGTATCTGTGTGCTGTGTATCAGAAACAATGGGACAATGGTGGTGGGTCTGAGCTCTGTGTGGTCTTACTGTGACAGGTACTCCAGGTTGGGGTGTGGATTGGGGCAGGTACTCCAGGTTGGGGTGTGGATAGGGACAGGTACTCCAGGTTGGGGTGTGGATTGGGACAGGTACTCCAGGTTGGGGTGTGGATAGGGACAGGTACTCCAGGTTGGGGTGTGGATTGGGACAGGTACTCCAGGTTGGGGTGTGGATAGGGACAGGTACTCCAGGTTGGGGTGTGGATAGGGACAGGTACTCCAGGCCAGGTGGATGGGGTGTGGATAGGGACAGGTACTCCAGGTTGGGGGTGTGGATCCAGGCTGGGGTGTGGGGACAGGTACTCCAGGTTGGGGTCCAGGTGGATTGGGACAGGAACTACCAGGCGATTGGGACAGGTACTCCTGGATGGGGTGTGGATGACACTCCTGGTGGTGACAAATATAAACCAGGCAATACACTCTTTGCACCCAAATTTGCCAACTCAAGGCTGGTTTAAACTTAAAGTAGCCAATCAAATGCAGGTTTTTTAGCAAAGTGCAATCTGAGAAACAATAACTTTAGATAAAACAAATAAACAATTTAATTTTTTATATACATTATGCGCAAACCAAAATGAGTAATATGGCTAATAGCTAATTATGATATAGAGTTCAGAGGCTAGGTTAAAAGCTAGTGTTCACACGTTCTTCCACAGCTCTGAGTCTGAGATGTCTGATTTATATGGTGCCAGGATGTTCCGCAGACACTTACCCAAACAAACTCACCGACCCATGAAATGAACCATTACTCTTAACCTTGCCCATCGTTTCAGTCGCAAAGATTTTAATAGCAAAAACGTTCACGGCTCGAGATTTCTGGTCTGTAGCGTGTTGGCGCAAAGCACTGTTGTTTAGTTAACAAATAGATATATACATCAGATATATACGTTAGTGTGATCTACTTTGCACGGCGCTATAATATCATTCCCTTGTTAACTTTATGGTCTTTGGCCGAGAAATAAGGCAGAACTCGGCAGACGCAATGAAGTGATTTTACAAGGCAGAGAAAGCAGGAGACATTCTTATCTTGCTGAACGTGGCGCTTCATCAAAATGCGAAGAATGACACGACGATGAGATGTGCTGATGAGATTTGTTTGTGGTGTCGAGGAACGCATCGGTCAACTATGCGACATATGACAGAAATATGTCACGCAACTTGTTAATGTGTAGGGGCCAAGATGATGTCACAGCCTTAAACTCTCTGTCGCTGCTGATCGTATGATAAGATTCCAAGGGCAACCACCCCATCATTTCCCAATGTAGAATAAGAGAAAGAGTGGTTTATGAATGAGTTTGCATTAATAATTGTGCTTTTTTATTTTAAATTCAAAGAGTTGTGTCACTGTTTCCACCGTGTGTGTTTGCATCTGAGAGAGAGAGAGAGTGGGTGAAGGAGCATGTGTGTGTGTGTGTGTGTGTGTGTGTGTGAGAGAGAGAGAGAGAGAGAGAGAGAGAGAGAGTGGGCGTAGGAGTGTGTGTGTGTCAGTGTGTGAGAGAGAGAGAGTACGTGTAGGAGCGTGTGTGTGAGAGAGAGAGAGTGGGCATAGGAGCGTGTGTGTGTGTGTGTGTGTGTGTAATGTAATCTACTAATGTTTTGTGTATTGTCTTACAGTTTGGTTTTGAGCGAAGGAACAGTGTTGGAGGACACAGACGGAGTGAGTATGACACACTGAAAGTCATAACCCATAACCCTCTATACCAGCGGAGCATGGACTGTTGGCCCCAGTCGCCGCTGAGACATTCACCCCCTGCATGAAAAAGCACCATGCTCTGCTTTCTCTTGTTTGCTGCTGTCTGCAATGATTTGCTGCCATGACGGCAAAAATGAATAAAAAACATCTATAAATATGTGACGATGATGACTGTGCATTACCATTTCTTTAAAAACTGGTTGTGTGCAGTTTGGCAGCTGAGCTAACCTGAGTAAAGTAGTTTAACAGAATAACTGCATAAGGGATGTGGGATGAACATGACCACAGACAGCATGGCTGCTGTCCACAGTTTAACAGCTGTCATTTAATAAAAATTACTTCAGGTTGGGTCACAGCAAACAGGGAACGATATCTATGGGTCGTCAGTGAGAAAGTTGTTACACAGTATGGGGTTCTTGGTGGCTAAGGTGGTTTACAGTACTTCGTATCTGTTGCCCAAATGAATGTGTGTATGTGTGTGTGTAAATGTGAGTGACCGAATGCAGTTCATCATTGGTTCAGAATGCTGGGATAAACCCCTCCCACTCTCTCTGTTTTGCCACACCCCTTTGCCTTACCCCGCCTCTAGACTCCGGTCGGTTCCTGTCAAACCCCGCCCACCTGGACAAGGCGGCCACTACGATCCAGTCCCAGTATAGGAGGTACCAGCAGAGGAAGCAGAAGGGCAGGAGGCACTGAAAGAGCCCTGGAGCTCCTCACTAGCCAGTCAGGGCACACACACACCAGCGTGTGTGTACGGCGATGCCAAATGCTTTTACATCACAGATCACACACCCACACACACACACATATGCATTCATGTGATGCTGTGTACATCCTAATATCTCTATGTATGAACTACATTTCAATATACTCTGAAGAAATGATCGCATAAATTATCAATATATAATTATGCTATCATTATCTCTGAGCGTACCAGAACAGCTTGTATGTGTACAATTTTGTCCCAGAATATGAGAGAGAGAGCGAGAGAGAGAGACAGTGATAGTGTTGATTGTTAGGTGTTGTGGTCAGGCTGTGAGAGAATTGTGTTATGGATTAAAATGTCATATGTGAAATGTGCATTAAAGATATACTCAGTACCAATAAACTCTTCATATGGCACACACACACTGTGGGTGTAACTTGTGTAACTTGTTTTGTACAAGGCCTGCTGTTCTTTCATTTTTCTTCAGTGGGGTGTTGTATGTGCCCATAAATTTCTGCAGCAGTCTGTTAAACTTGTATACAGAGACTGATACAGAGTCTGCTCCCTGACACCCGTGCTGAAGCAGTGCTATACCATACCACACACACACACACACACACACACACACACACAGACACACACACCATTTCTGCTGTTTTACCACACACACACATGTACACACACACACCATTTCTGCTGTTTTATCACACACACACACACACCGTTTCTGCTGTTTTACCACACACACCCATGTATACACACACACTATTTCTGCTGTTTTACCACACACACACACACACAGACACACACACCGTTTCTGCTGTTTTACCACACACACACACACACACACACACACACACCCCTTTCTGCTGTTTTACCATGCACCCATGTATACACACACAGTTTCTGCTGTTTTACCACACACACACACACACACATACACACACACACACACACCCCATTTCTGCTGTTTTACCACGCACCCATGTATACACACACAGTTTCTGCTGTTTTACCACACACACACACATGTACACACACACCATATTAAATGCAATTAAACCTGTCAATTAAACCTATTCCCTATTCACATTCTAATTAAGGGTTGATTTTTAAGTTTGGACTCAGACAGATTTATGCTGGGTTTTTAGAAGACAAGTAGGACAAGACTGGTTCATAGAAAGATAGCTTTATTGCACAAGGTGTTGGAATACTCTTTTTTTGTATTTGTTTTGTTTTCATAGAAAAAATGTATAGTTAAACACAAGCAATTGCAAATAGAAGCAACTTTTCAGTAAAAGTTTAAGAATCCCTTCTGCGTTTTTTTAAACATTTTTTCCCGCTTTTCTGTTGTTTGTTTTCCTTTTTCCTTTTTATTTTTAACCAGCAAAATATTCAGAGCATGCGATGCCTTTTTCTGAAGGTAAATAAAATGTTGAAATAATATTCAAAAATCAATAAACAAAAAAGTCAATCAATCATTATCAAAAACAAGAAAAGTAAAAGTAAAGCCAGGTGTTGTTTTTCACTTTGGGCTATTGAATCCCGTTCTGAAATCAATGTGTAAGGTATATTTATATTTATATATATATTTATATATTCATTTATTCTTATCCTTTTTGCCCCAATTCTTAAAGGCATAACATCAAACTTAAGTTGTGCCCTGGTTTATTCTGAAGATGACGAAAATAGTTATCATTTATACAAAACGGTTTCTTATATACAAGTCTTTATTTGTAGTTTATAAATAATGCTGATAGGCGTAGGATTGACAGGGAAAGGCAAGGCCTGATTGGTCAAAAAAATGGGGTTGGTTCAAGTAGGGTGGGTGGGGTTAAGAAGGGTGGGTGGGGTAGGGGATTGTATCCTGACTCCTCCCAGTCTACACATGGCGATTCTGTGTGACTGGTCGGAGCAAAGAAGTCCCTGATTTTAATTGGCTAAACTGGCCTGCTCCATAGAGTGATGCCACTGCTTTGATGACAACAAAAGCATAATAAATAAACATAAAAAAAGAACCCATAATAATAAGAAAACCATACCCATAACTACATATACAACAAGAAAAAAGGAGATATTTTAGCTGCAGACACCTCGGTGCCTGCCCACTGAATGCAAAACCCATGGGGGAGTGTATTAGAGATTTGAACAGTATATTTGAGACAGGCTCTTTGAGCTGGAATGGGAAATATAGACTCTTTTCCATTGCACTGTGCCTCAGCTCAGTTTGGTCTAAGAATGGCGTGAACTGTGCTCAGTCTTTGAACACGCATCATAAATGTACAGTATAATATATAGACTCTTTAACACTGCAGTTATATCTCCCATCCTTTCTGTTCGATTTTAGTCTGCAGCACCTGGGTCTGACCCACACAAAAACAGACCGTAAACGACAGTGTGTGGACGTCTACAGAGAGTGGTGGTGGAGCACAGAGGTCCCGCCTTCACACAGAGGAATTGTGGGTAATAAATGGGGGGTTATTTTTGGACAAGGGTTGGCATATCCTGAAACAGGCGGCTGACTCCTTGGGTGGGGGCTGTGTGCAGTCAGCTTAGTCCTATCCCTGAAATCTCTCTCTCTCTCCCTCCCTTTCCACCCGTAGTTACCCCTTTCTGTCACCAGAGGGCGTATGACTCACCTGAGCACTGCATTGGCTCCTGCCTGTTTTTCCACTCACTCTCCTCCTCCTCTCCTAAACCAGAGCCGAAATGGCGTGCAGTCCTGCGCACCCCACTTACAGCAGCAGTGGAATGCTGTGGAATAGCCTCTGGGCTAGCCCGTTCATTTCCAGTCCTCCAGGTTTAGCAGGTTCCTGCCAGCCACATACCTGCATCTCAATAAGAACAGCATGACCGTGGAGCAGCAGTGACCGACTACGCACAGAGCACTGAAC
This sequence comes from Albula goreensis, assembly GCA_022829145.1. Classification (NCBI taxonomy): domain Eukaryota; kingdom Metazoa; phylum Chordata; class Actinopteri; order Albuliformes; family Albulidae; genus Albula; species Albula goreensis. The sequence goes on from CM040751.1 coordinate 2,243,051, forward strand.
TCAGGTCAGCGTTCTTATAAATTCTAAGACTATTTTTAAGAACAGACTGAAATATACATGATTCAATTCACCAGGCTTACAGCCGCGATCAAATTAATTTGATGCCACAATTTGAGATTCCAAAAATGTTTTGTATATTTTTGATCTTCATTCTTCATTCAAGGCTTGCTTTAAGAATTGACATTTGTTCAAAGAAAACGGACTTGACACAGTTGAATCATAAGAGTCAGGTCCACTTTCTTTGGGGCGTCTGACTGCTCTTAGTCGTGTTCTCACGGGGCCTGTAAGTGCTCTGTGGCCATGTTTGCTTTTTGTCTCCTGCACTCAGAGTGACTGGCTGCTACGCGCAGGGCCATTTAGAGACAGCTGGCTGGCTGGGCCTGAGAACTGGGCTTCCGCTGAACGCAGGAGTTCGGATGTAGCAGACCCACCCACACCTGACGCTGCCCCACGACGCACTCTCACCCTTTCACTCTCTCTCTCCCTCTCTCTCTCTCACACTCCTCCACTGCCCGTAGTAATGCTTCTCCCTCCTCCTCCTCCCACCTCCCGCACCTCCTCAAGCTGAGCGATTGTCTTTCTTTATTTTTTCTTGATCAACACAGCTTCATAATTCACTCTGTCCACCACTTATATACTTCACTATATATTTAGATAGAAATATATATGTATATATATAATTTTTAGATAACAAACAGCATTATATATATATTTTTTTGTATTGCGAGAGCCCTGATGTGACATTGTCAATTGAAATTTTCATGTAGCATTACTTTTTGGGACATTTTTCTGTTATAGGGACACGCTTTGGGTAGGATATGGGGGGAGGGGGGGTGTTGGGGGGAAACTTAATGAATTACTGTACATTTATCCTCAGACAGTCAGGGACACAGTTAGGGAACAGGTATATGAATACAATATTTCCTTGTGCAGAAGACCAACAAAAAAATCACAACACCAACTCCTTCACACCCGCTCTGACACTCTTAGCCTCTGTGTACCTCCCCCACCCTCCTCAAACCCCTCCCCTTTGAGGCTAAAGCTCCTCCCCCAAGAGGCTACAGCTCCTCCCCAGAGAGGCTAAAGCTGGTGTTCCTGTAGCTGTAGCGGGGGGGAGGCTGGTGGGAGGACCTGCACAGAGAAACGAATGCTAATGTAAGGAGGGCCAATGGAGACAAAGGAATGCAGAAAGGCTACTCTGTTGCCAAACATCACTCTCTCCATCCCTCCATCCCCTTCTTCTCTCCGTCATTCACTGGGCTGTCCATCCATCTGTCTGAGAGAGGTTGTGAGGCAGTCACAGTGAGACTCGGGGTGGGGGGTGGGCGGTGAGGACAGGGGAACAGAAAGATGGCGGAATGGGGGCACAGAGTACAGGTGAATGAAGAGAGCGTCATACTGACCTGAGGGGAGGAAGGGCGAGAGGGGAGGGAGGGAAAGAGCCTAAACGTGAAGACACAGCTTGACTTCACACCTCCGCTATCCCTCTCTCTCAGTCGATCTCATTACAAACTTGTACAGGCTACCCTCTTCCCTCACACTGCCCCTCCCTGCCCCGCCCACCCTGCCTGCCCCGCCCCCCCAGTTCGTTTGATTGGATCCTGAAAGAAGACGATACGGCACACCATTCAGTCACAGACTCATGAGTCGCCAGACAAGTGCAAAGCAAACAAAAGCTCGGGCCCAAGGGGAAACCAGCGGCGGGCGACGGAAACGGTGGCGTCCTCTCTTCTCCGTCTTTAACCTGATTCCACGAAGCTAGAACTCTCCGGAAGGATAGGACAGATGAAACAGATCGCTCCTCTCAAAGAACCGACCCGCCCAGAAAACTAATAACCATAATAAACCATTCGAAAAGGGTCTTTCGGTGTGTGTTGGCCACATGTATACATATATATTTACACATATACACACACACACGCACATAGGCTCTCCACAGTTCTAAGGTTCCAATCACTCTTTTTAGTGCACATGAGTTTATATTTTTAAAAAAAAGAAAAGAGGAAAAAAAAAACTGCGGAAAAAAAATTCCGACTTGTCCTCCGTGAAGATAATTCCAGCCTTTTTTTTAAATCTTTTTTGTTGTTTCTTAAAAAAGTCAGCAATACTATATTCTGTGTCATAAACTGCATGAAAAAAATTCCACAGAAGAAAAGAAAATGGCGGCTCAGAGCACAGTTTATGAGCTGGGTGTAGACGGCAGAAATGAATGCGCGCAGGCTGGAGGGCCAGCACTGACACCTGAGCCATTTATGCATAAGTACTTTCCGCAACGATGCACTGTTTTTTTATCAAAATGTTTACTGTTAAGAGACATAAAAAGAAACACTTTCGACAGCCTAAAACATCTAGACAGCTTTATGTGAAACTATACATCTCTTATGCTTTATATTTCCTAACTTTTGAATTCAAGAAACGAGTGCATGAGGAAAGTGTTTTGTGCATAAGTTTCAAGGTGTCGAGTGAAGACGTAGAAGAAGTAGAGACGGGGACATAGAGAGAGAGTAAGAGAGAAAGAACGGATGGAGAGAAGTGAAGAGAGGAGAAGATAGAAGATAGACAAAATCGGAGGACCGTGACTGAAAAACTCATACTGGGTTTGGCATGTCGTTTCAAGGGAAAAGGGATGAGAAGAAAGGAAGAGGTGGAGAGAAAGAAGAAGAAAGACAGACTAATGGAGAAAGAAGACTCTGTGCTGCCTCCATGCTGCCTGTCTACGTGGGTGCGGACAGTGCGCGCACTGAACCGTTTCCGCCGGGGCCGCTTGGAGAGCGTGCGGCCCCCGGCGCTCTCCTCCAGCCTCCCGACGCTACACCAGCGTGTAGGACTTGGAGTAGGCCCCGGCGCCCTGCTTCTGCAGTCTGCCCAGCCCAGAGGAGCTGCTCTCCAACAGGGAGTCTCTGGAGCCGCCCACTTTGGTGGCGGAGGGGGGGTTGCTGGCCGCGCCGGCGCTGGGTGCCGCGGTGGCGGCGGCGGAGGCGGAGGCGGCCGCGGCGGCCGCGCTCTGGGCGGAGGGGCCGGGCATGGTGAGGGTCCTCTGGGGCAGGGTGGCGGTGCCCGAGCTGCTGCTCAATCCGGACGTGGAGGCCCCGCTGGCGGTCAGGCCGCTCAGCGCCGCGTGGCCCAGCGTCAGCGCCTGCTTCGCCCCGTCCAGAGTCATGTGCCGGGCCTGCGTGTGGTACGCCCGCGCCGCCAGGCTGCGGATGGACGCCTCGCGGGGGGGCACCACGGGGCACGGGTCGTGGAGCTCGGGCTGCTTGCGGAAGAAAGGGTCCGTCTTCATGTAGAGAGGGAGGTTGCAGTACTCACCTGCAGCGGGGTGAAACACTAAGTTTAGGTGGTGTTCATGTCTTCATTGCTATCATGATTGCTATCTGTCAATACTAATGTTGGAGACAAAGTCATGAGTCTGTGTGTGGCCTGCCATTGCCGTTTTGCTCATATCGGCCTGGGTAAGTTTGGCTCACCTGAGCCTGGATAAGCCTGAATCAACCTGAGTCAGCCTGAGTCATCCTGGGTCAGTCTGGGTTAGCCTAAGTAAGTCTGAGTCAACCTGGGTCAGTCTGGGTTAGCCTGAGTAAGTCTGAGTCAACCTGGGTCAGTCTGGGTTAGCCTGAGTAAGTCTGAGTCAACCTGGGTCAGCCTGGGTCAGTCTAGGTTAGCCTGAGTAAGTCTGAGTCAACCTGGGTCAGTCTGGGTTAGCCTGAGTAAGTCTGAGTCAACCTGGGTCAGTCTGGGTTAGCCTGAGTAAGTCTGAGTCAAGTCTGTCAACCTTGGTCAAGCCTGGGTCAACCTGGGTCAGTCTAAGTCTGAGTCAACCTTCAGCCTGAGTCAAAGTCTGAGTAAGTCTGAGTGAACCTGAGTCAACCTGGGTCAGTCTGGGTTAGCCTGAGTAAGTCTGAGTCAACCTGGGTCAGTCTGGGTTAGCCTGAGTAAGTCAACCTGGGTCAGTCTGGGTTAGCCTGAGTAAGTCTGAGTCAACCTGGGTCAGTCTGGGTTCTGAGTACGTCTAATCAACCTGGGTCAGCCTGAGTCAGTCTGGGTCTTCCTGGGTCAGCCTGGGTTAACCTGGCTCAGCCTGGGTCAGCAGTAGTGGCATTAGTTAATGGCGCAGGCTGTGATGTGCGCTCGGGAGGGGCAGCGGGTGGTAGCTCACTCTTGTTGGCGCGGTGGGGGATGGGCACAGCCACGTTCTTCCCGCGGTCGTAGTCCTGGGGCTTGGGCGGCGAGGCGGTGAAGCGGCAGATGCCGGGCTCGGACGGCGTGCTCATGGAGGTCATGCTGTCGGCGTTGTCGTTGGTGCCGGTGGTCATCTGGTCCGAGGAGCTGTCGGAGATGAAGCACTCGGTGATCTCAAACTTGGCGTGCTGTAGGTGTTCCTCCAGCTTGGCATGCTCGTACGCCCGCGCCAGCTCCTCGTACGTGGACGAGGCGCTCTCCGTGGAAACCATGCTGTTTCGCCCCTTATCTGGAGGGAGAAAGACAGAGGAGGTACAAACTGGGATTAAAGCATTTTACAAAAAATGTTATAATATGCTTATAGGACATTATAATACATTATAATATTCTAATATAATATACAGTGCTCTGTGATTGTTTATGTGAGTTTGTGTGTCTATGTTTATGTGCGTGTGTGTTTGGGTGTATGGTGTGTGTGTCTGTGTTTATGTGTGTGTTTGGTGTGAGTATGTATTGTGTGTTTGTGTGGTGAGAGCTCACCTGTGTCCTGGGACAGGCTGGCGCTGTAGCTGTCGCTCTCGGTGACGGTGATGCCGTGCTGGGACCCCACGGTGCGCCAGTCTGAGGTGAGGGTGCGTGCGGGTGTGGAGGCCTGGCACTTAGTGAGGGTCCACTGGCTGGAGTAGCGGTTCCGGGTGCTGTGCGCCGACTTCACGCTCTTCCTGGACACGGGGTCTGAGGAGGGGTTACACTCAGTATAAAAGAACACTCATGGTGACATAACACTTCACTACATACTGTACTTCACCATCAAAATGTTAACATCCACATTCAGAAAGATTACTTACTCATTTCTAATACACTTTTTAATACTGCTTTTCCCCTTTTTCTCCCATTTTGTAAAGCCAAATTGCAATTCAGAAGATGTGCTCATTGTTCTAGTCTGTTCTGTAAGTCTGGCAGAGTACAGACTACAGAATGGAGACAGGCACTCTCCTCAAACACACAGCATCATGTGCCTTAATAAGCCTTAACAGGATGCAGACTGTGGGGCCCGTCCACACACTGGAACAGTGCTTTAACAGGTTCAGACCATGTAGCGTAACACACAATGACAACTCTGACCAAACCCCCAGGACATGTCTGTACGCTGGTTTATAAAGATCTTATGCTGTGGTTATGAAGACTTTCAAGAGGACATACTTGGTGTAAAAGAACTTTAGTGTATTACTTGTTTATTAACAAAACACACTATTAAGATGACTTGCTGCCATTGCTGGTAGATGTGGTCAATTCAAATGACTTCAAATGAATGTTTTTATTGTGGTTAAAACATTTCCTGAAATTCTGTATGCAGCTCATTCTAAACTAAATAAATAAACACATAAATCAACTTATCATTCTGCCTGTCATTTTTCTTTGACTAATCAAACTTTTCATGTGATAGCTTTTGCTATCTTTTCAGTTGGTGGAGAGTGTCTATGTACACAGTACACTGCAGAAGTACACTCACTGGTTCCAGGTCGTATGTCCGACATGTCAATCAAGGGGCCCGTGTTCTGGATGAGGGCGGGATGATGCACAGACACGCCTGTGCAGAAGCTCTGTGGGTTCACTGATTGGCTGAACTCTGTGTCTGTCACAGGTATTGTCGCTTTGTCTTCGCCTAGAGAGGAAGAGGGAGCATTCAGTTGTAGTTTGGTCACCACACTGTGTATGTATATGAAGTGTGTGTAAGGATGTTGCACTGACCGAGCTGCTTGATGCCCTCCTTGTCCTCGATGAGCAGCTGGACGCGGGGGATGTCGATGTGGAGGCGGGGGCCCGCGGGGGGGCCCTTCACCGGGGTGTCAAAGCTGCGATTGTTCTTACTGCTCCGGGACACAAGACACAGACAGAGTATTTCCACTGCCTTAACCACTACACCCTGCACCCCGGCACAGACACACACACACTCATACACACTCAGTCACACACAGACACACACCCACACACAGACACACACACACACACACACTCACACACACACATACACTCACTCACACACTCATACACACTCAGTCACACACACACACACACACACACACACACTCACACACACACACACTCACACAGACACACACACACTCAGTCACACACAGACACTCACACACACACACACACACACACAGACACACACACTCACACAGACACACACACACATACACACACACATACACACCCACACACACACACTCACACACACACACACACACACACTCAGTCATACACATACACACACACCCCCAAACACTCAGTAAAAACATTCATTGCAATGTTTCATCTAAACACACATTTTGGCTAGATAACATTGTTTTATATGTTATTTGGTTGTTGTTTGTTCTGGACATACAAGTTTGAGGTACAAAAAATGGGGGGTGCTTTCAAGAGACAAAGAACACACAGTAAAATATGAAGGTCCATCTGTGTAAGTGAATAGAGGTAAGTAACAGTCCCCTCTCCTCCCCCCTGCCAAACTCCAGGCCTTACCTGATAAGCATCTCAGCCAGGCTCTTAGCATCTGCAAAAACAGAGAAGAACATTTAGCACCATCCTTTCCTACCTACCCTACTTTCCATAACCCCTCCCCTCCTCTAAACCACCCCCTTTTTCCCTCTTTTTTTGCTCCCCCTCTCTCCTTCTTTCTCACCCTTCCCCCCCTCCCATCCCGCCTCCTCCTCTTCCTCACCCCTCAGTCGTTTCAGCCGCTTCTCCTTGCGTTTCTTGCGGATGATGAAGAGCAGGGCCAGGCCGAGGGTGACCAGGATGACGGGGCAGGCGATGGTGAACAGCTTCTTCACGTCGTCCCCCCCCTCCTGCTCCGACTTGATGGGAGGAATAGTGCCTGAGGCAGACACAGAGGAAGAAAGACAGGAAAGGAGGGACAAGCTGTAAAACACCACATGGGTCACATCCCTTTTTTGTTTATGAGGAGGATCATGGGGCTTCTGTGAAGCCAAAGGGATTTGACCTAGCTTCTTTCACTACATATTGAAAATGGCCTCCATGAGACCCCCCACCCCGAAGCAGGACCCCTCCTCCATGCGGCCCCCCCCACCCTCAGACGGGGACTCACTTCCATCATAGTCGAGCGTGGCGAACTGGGAGCTCTGGTTGCCGCATCCGGCGCTGTTGCAGGCCTTCATCTTCAGCTCGTACCAGGTGGCCTCGCGGAGCTCGGCCAGGAAGACGTCGGCCGAGGCGTTGGTGCGCAGGTTCTGCCAGGCCCAGGTGCCCTTGGGCCGGAACTCCAGCAGCACGGCGGTGATGGGGCAGCCCCCGCTGGCCCAGCCCTGCAGGTTGAGCCGCGCGTGCGTGGAGTTGATGTGCGTGAAGAGAGGCTGGTCCTTATTGAACTGGGGCTCTGCAGAAGAAACCATGGTGCACACACAACATTCAGACCCACAGACAACATTCAGGCTAGAGAAGCTCTCTGATTGGTCCACTGTAGCTCCTCTGACTGTATTCACCCCGTTCTGTGCATAATCCAGATAGGAGCCTCGTATCAGCTCTGTGCATGCAGCAGGCAATCACGGCCTGCCAGCCATTTTAGACACCGTCTAAGTGAGTGTGAGTGTGCTAGCAGTTCTGTCACAGGATCATTATACTAGTGGAAATTTCCATCATTTGTCCTGATGTTACTGAACACGATGGGAGGAAACTCGATAAAGCCACTCAGGTTTCGTACCTACGCTGCCTGCCATTGTTATGCAAATCCACTCTGCCGATGTGTATTTTTATGTGTGCCCACAAACAAATGAGATAGTGTTTCAACGGTATCAATAATATCTGAATATCAGTATATCTATAGTGAGTTTTCCTACTGTATCAGTGTCTGAACATCAGTGTTCCTATAGCATCGGTATGTCTACATTCTTAATGTAATGTCTGTGCAACTGTGCCTACAATATCTATGTGTTTGTGAATCAATCTATCAGCCTCCATTGGTAGTGTACCTCAGTGTGTCTACAGTGTCAGTGTGTCCATGGAATGCCTACAGCATCAGTGTATCCATGTGTTAGCAAGGCTGTGTCAGTGTCCCTGTGCAATACTGTATCTAATCATGTCAGTGAGTGTGTAGTAGCAGTGCGTCTCCTGTATCAGTGTGTCCTCACCCCGCCCGTGCGTTTTGGCCTCGATGATCTCGCTGATGCGCCCCGCTCCCACGCTGTTCTTGGCCGCCAGCTTGACCTTGTACCAGGTTCCACAGCGCAGGTTCTCCAGCTTGAAGGAGCGCTCGCTGGAGCTGATGAACACATCCCGCCACTCCTCTGTGTTATCCACTGAATACTGCAGAACGAAACCTGCAAAACACACACACACACACGCTCTGTGTTATCCACCGAATACTGCAGAACGAAACCTGCAAAACACACACACACACTCTGTGTTATCCACTGAGTCCAATATGCAAGACATAAAAACGTGCCTGTAATATTCGGAATGTGCAGCCAAAGCTGTACAGCATTATGCTACCTTCCTCAAAGATTTTTGATTTGCGGATCAAACTCCCAATACCATCAAGCAGCCGGTCCCTCCGTTCAATTACCACTGGGTTGCAGCTACTACAATTTCTAAACACCAGAGGGCGCTAATGCACTTCAGAGGCAACAGTTCTTGGAGAGCCGGTCAGAAGTCACCCACTTCTCTCAATGCGTAAATTATGATTTGTGTAATTTCTGCCTCTTGTGATTCATAGACAGGTTTACAGAGATTCTGATTGGACACATAAGTAAATGTTCACACTATGGCATGGAGTCTCATCACCATTGTCAACTGAACGGGGACTCCAGTCATCACTGACTGCATTAGTGAGACCTGGCTGACTGTGAGGATTGAGTTCTGATGCATTATGGTCTTACAGAACAATCATTTACAGTAACTCTCTACAACCAAAGAAACAGCAACACCGACAGAGGGAGGTTTACACTCACATAGATGGACAGAAAGGAGGACAGACGGACAGACACGCAAGAGGGGAGGCAGACACATATCTGCATGCAGAATCTGAAGGAATCACATCAAAACATGAGCAAGCAGACAGACATATATGAGAAATTAGAAAAAAATCAGACAGACAGACAGATATACAAACTGGCGGGCAAGTAGACAGACATGGAAAGACAGACAGATGTTGGATATACAAACAGGCAGGTGGGGTGCATGACTGGCTGTATAGGCAGACAGACAGACAGACAGACAGACAGGGGGCTCTTGCACCCCGAACTCAGTACCTCTAATGGAGCTGCCCCCGTTGTCCCCAGGGATCCAGGCCAGGGTGATGGAGGAGGTGGAGGTGGTGGAGACAGTGAGCCGCGGCTGGTCAGGAGGCACTGTGGGATGGAAAAATACTCAGCCAGTATACTTACACTATACCTTCACCAGCTCTGAAACTAAGGTAGATACTCAGTCACTATGCTTACACTACACCTGCACCAGTGCTGATCTTAACCAGTGCGGTTCCCACAGTGCTGATCCTTACCTTGCACTAGCAGGTTGACAATGATGGTGTCGAAGCCAAGGGTGTTGGTGGCAGTGCAGGTATAGTACCCAGAATCCTCTGCTTTCACTGAGCGCAAAACCAGTGTGCCATTGGTCAAGATCTGTCTGTGACCATCCAGCGACACTGGGATAGCCGAGTCCTCACTGTGACACAACATGCAAACACTGTCAAGAGCTTATATGTACACACAGGAACACACACACTTTCAAGAACCTACATGTACACACAGGAACACACACACTGTCAAGAGCTGACATGCACACACATACACACACACACACACATAAACTGTCAAGAACTTACACACACACACACGCTCACACACACATATACACTATCAAGAGCTTAATAGTACACACATAGGACCACACATACACACACAGAATGAGAGCGGTAAGCTGAAGTACAACTGATATAGAGTAGAAGGGAGAGAGTGACAGAGAAAAGCATGTGACAGAATACTGGACCAATCAGAGGGCTGAGCCTCTGGATATAAGATGCATTCATTCAGATACTCTTTAGCAGGAGACTGAGAGCTTCTCTCATCACATTAGAGCTTTGCTACTCTGCTGTGGCTACACGACACAGCTGCTGAAAAACTTCATTTCAGCCCGACCTGTGTAACTTAACAAAGGAAAGAGAGAAGACTAGAACAATCTGACACTAAGACAGGTGAGCAAAAGAAAGAAAAAGAACAGAAAGAAGACAAAATAGAGATTAAAAAAGTGGACTGGAAACGCAAATAGGAACGTGAGCAGGCGGAGCTGTCTGACCTGTCTTTGGTCCACTTGATGGTGGGTGTGGGCTCCCCGACCGGGCTGCAGGGCAGACGCACCTCCTTCATCCAGGGCGTGGTCACTGTGCCCCCAAAGGACAGGATCTTGGCAGGGGCTGGACACAGAAAGAGTGTGGGACACCGATAGCCTCAGAACACATATGGTACCACACGTAGATACTACAACTCCCAGAGCGCAACACTCCTCTTACAAAAAGGAAACATACTGAAACACACTGAGTATCAGAAAACTTGGCCATAAATGGGCAAATACATACTCAACCACGGTTTCCAGATATTGCAGTATATTCCAACATATCACTTTGAAATATATTTCTTCATCATGTGTTGTTACTGCTCTCAGCTATTCTTTTTCTGTTACTGTTTGCATCATTATCTTATTTTAGCAAGGATTGTTGTTGTTTTATTTCCTTAACAGGTCATTCTGCAAGGTCCTAATCCAGTCCTGTGCTCCTTCTACTTCCTCTTGCACTTGGGATTTCACGTCCCTGTAGAGTTTTTGGCAGTATTGTGCATCGTCAGTTGTTCTGCTAAACAGATGTTTGTACAGTGTAATGTGCTGTGTTATTTGCCATTATATTGTTCAAAATGTCCATTAATATAAAATATATTGTGTGTTAAATGACAAATATGTTGAATCTCTGTAAGGGCGGGTTTGTATGGAGAATCAGGCTGTCTGGAAAGACCATGGTGTGATGGCGTATCACTGAATACTCGTACTCATTAAATACTTCAAGAAATGCACATTGCTCATAGAGAAAGGCCATTATAGGACAGGCCATAAATGCAGTCACATGTTTCACAAACAAGATGTGTATGTTGAGAAATGTTAGACAGAAGAAGAAAGAGACAGAGTAAGGAAAGAGTGAGAAGGAAGACAGGGGTTTTCAGATGCTGTTTATGGCATTTATCACTGTACTAAAACCTTTACATAAACACAGCTATCCCCAGATTTCCTGGCAAATTTTTTTTCTGCTTTTTGCTTACCCCTCTGACACTCACACACGCAAACACACACTCTCTTGACATCTCAATGCCTGGCCCCTTGTGTTTGCGGAGTAGAGTATTGAGTGGAAGAGCAGAGAGGACAGCCTTTCACAGCTTGTTATTAGTTGAAAGAGAGAGGGGAAAGAGAGCGGGGAGGAGGTACGGAGCTGGCTCTCTCTGTCTTTCTGCCATTGTAATCAGCCAGCTATTGATTATTCCGCTTTGTCCTTTCTGTGGATTTTGTTGAGTATTGGCTCTGTCATCCCGCTGTCACTAGCCCCTCCCCCTCCTCCTCCCCCTGGCAGTTCATTTTCTGTGCCTGTTCATCACTGCATAATTAGGCACAGCGCCCCCAATGGGCCGGGCTGTCACTCAGCACCAGAGAGAAATACCACCCAGGAACACAGATAGACAAGAGAAACAGGACAGGTGCACAATGGAGGAGGAAAGAGGAGTCAGGAGAGAGACAGAGTGAGGAGAGAGGAGTGAGGACAGAGACAGAGTGAGGAGAAAGAGTGATGAGAGACACAGAGTGAAGAGAGAGAGCCAGGAGAGAGACAGAGTGAGGAGAGAGGAGTGAGGATAGAGACAGAGTGAGGAGAAAGAGTGATGAGAGAAACAGAGTGAGGACAGCGAGCCAGGAGAGAGACAGAGTGAGGAAAGAGGAGTGAGGACAGAGACAGAGTGAGGAGAAAGAGTGATGAGAGAAACAGAGTGAAGAGAAAGAGCCAGGAGAGAGACAGAGTGAGGAGAGAGGAGTGAGGACAGAGACAGAGTGAGGAGAAAGAGTGATGAGAGAAACAGAGTGAAGAGAAAGAGTCAGGAGAGAAACAGAGGGAGGAGAGAGGAGTGAGGACAGAGACAGAGTGAGGGGAAAGAGTGATGAGAGAAACAGAGTGAAGAGAAAGAGCCAGGAGAGAAACAGAGGGAGGAAAGAAGAGTGACAAGGGAGACAAAGTGAGGAAAGAGGAGTGAGAAGAGACACAGAGTGAGGAGAGAAGAGTGACAAGGGAGACAAAGTGAGGAAAGAGGAGTGAGGAGACAGACAGAATGAGGAGAGACAGAGTGAGGAGAAAGAGCCAGGAGAGAGACAGAGTGAGGAGTGAGGAGTGACAAGGGAGACAAAGTGAGGAAAGAGACAGAGTGAGGAGTGAGGAGAAAGACAGAGTGAGAAGTGAGGAGAGGAGAACTAACGAGAAAGAAGCTTTTGACTTAAAGAGCCATACGGGAAACCTTAAAGTAAACGGATAAAACCTATATACTATATAATATACATATATAATAAATGAAACCAAAAAAAACAAGGAAAATGAAACAGCGAGCATGCGAAAGATAGACAGATAAAGATATGGGTAAATAAATATGTTTTTGTTAGGGATGGGGATTGTTGTTATTGTCTTTGTTTACTGTTCTTTGTATTTTATGCTTTAGCAACACAAGATTATCTTGTCATGCCAATAAAGCACATTTGAATTGAATTGAACTGAACTGGTAAGTGGAGAGGGCAGGAGATCCTTCTGAATAAAAAAAGAGAGTAAAACAAGAAAAGAGAGAGAAAGAGGAATGAATGGCATGGGAGGAGGTAGAGGGATATGCAGTAGGAAAGAATGACGGAGATAGAGGGTGGGAAGAAAGAGGGAGCTGTCAAAAACAGGCAATGTTTGGAAAAAAAACTTTTTTTTTTATTACCGGACAAAAAAGAGAGGGATAACTATCCGAGAGAAGAAAGATGATCTAACAGAGGGATGAGTGAGGAAGGGGAGAAGGGTTAATTGGCATGGGGAGGGGATTCGGCAGAGGATTGTCCAGGCTGGAGTCAGACAGTATCACTGAAGAGTAATGCTGTTACAAGCAGAGTGGCCCCTGGGGAGGACTTACCCTTCCCAGCAGGCTCCACGGTGACCTTCTCGCTGACGTTGCCCCGGCCGGCGGTGGTGACGGCGGCTGCCCAGATCAGGTACTGCTGACTGCGGTTCAGGTGAGTGATCCGGTAGAACAGCAGCTCAGGATTGGCCTCGTACTCGCTGGGGGCCTGGGGGCGAGGGGGGGGGAGGGGTTACTATGGCATCAATCATGATGACATCATCACAATGAGCTCTCATGCTTCTGTTTTACTAAACCACTTATCCATTCCTTAGCTGTGGGATAAAGCCAATGAAAACGTGGGCAGTTTGGCTGTGGTGGTATTGGCCACCAAGGAAGGTACCTCAGGCCTGGTTCCCTGTCTGAGGGGGTGCTTCACCCAAGTGTCTGCTCCAAAACTCTTCGGGTTAAATCTCCAAATCACACTTTATGCTTCCTTAATAACTCCACCTTAACTGTTACAGTGGCTAAGAAGGGCGGTTTTGGCATTACACAAGAAAAGACGAAAAAGAGAGGAGAGAGAGAGAGAGAGAGAGAGAGAGAGAGAGGCTAAGATCAACCTCAGAGATGAGAGGGCTATAGACAATGCCCGCAGACTGAAGTATCTGTGAGGGAAAGATATCCCTGACGATTAAGCACAGCTAAATGAGCGATATGAGTGGCGGGATGCAGCAGACAGCATGCTGCCGTAGGGTGCGGAGCCGCGGCTGACTGACGCACGGACAGGCCGCTGATCTGACTGTAATTGCGGTCTCTTTAACCCAGCCATGTGTTGGGCGTCCAGTCGCATTCTCGTCACCGTGAGTCTGCTTTTGCCTCCGGGTCGCTCTCCTAACTCTCCCTCTCCTGCCTCTCCCCAGCCATTAGAGGGGACGGGAGAGAGCTCTGCCCCTCGCTCACCCTATTGCTGGGACAGCGCCCCCCTCTGGCAACTTTCTGCCTCCACCCAGCCACCAGACCTGTCACTGTGCTTTTCTTCTACGCACACACACACACAGGCACACAAACACACATTCTCACGCACACACACACTCACAGGCACGCACACACATACATACATGCATACTCTCGCACTTGGGCACACTTGCAACCCCTGCCCTGTCAGAGAGCTGTCACTCTGAGAGAGTGTTACTGTACCAACCCCTGCCCTGTCAGAGAGCTGTTACTCTGAGAGAGTGTTACTGTACCAACCCATGCCCTGTCAGAGAGCTGTAACTCTGGGAGAGTGTTACTGTACCAATCCCTGCCCTGTCAGAGAGCTGTAACTCTGGGAGAGTGTTACTGTACCAATCCCTGTCCTGTCAGAGAGCTGTAACTCTGGGAGTGTGTTACTGTACCAATCCCTGCCCTGTCAGAGAGCTGTATCTCTGGGAGAGTGTTACTGTACCAATCCCTACCCTGTCAGAGAGCTGTAACTCTGGGAGAGTGTTACTGTACCAACCCCTGCCCTGTCAGAGAGCTGTAACTCTCTGGGAGAGTGTTACTGTACCAATCCCTGCCCTGTAAGAGAGCTGTAACACTGAGAGAGTGTTACTGTACCAATCCCTACCCTGTCAGAGAGCTGTAACTCTGAGAGAGTGTTACTGTACCAATCCAGTCTACTGATACCACTGCAGTCTCTATCTTTGCATGCATAATTCAGCTTCCCTTTTCCCCCTCTGTAGCTTTCTCTTCATTCCTCCCTCTTTAATCCCTCTCTATTCCATTCCTTCTTCTCCTTAACCACACATTCGCTTCTCCTGCCCTCCCATTTTCAAAAACCTTTCTTACGTCTCCCCTTTATTTTTCCTTCTTCTTCTCTCTGTCAGTCTTCCTGACTGCTCTCTTCCTCAGCATCCTTCTCCCATCATTCATTGGTGGCTCTCCGGCCGCGCGGCGAGCGGGCGGGGCCGGTGGGGGGGGGGGCGGAGTGGGTGCTGGTGTAACGGATATTAAAATATTCCTCCGGCGTGGAGATAGCGGTGATCCGGGGAGTGATAGCAGGAGATAATGAAAAGAGGAACAAAAGCACCCCCCTCAGTGCCTGACCCCCTCCCTCTGCTCGCTCTCATTTACATGGTAATCAGACCCTGCCTGTGCGGGCGAGCCAGAGAGAGAGAGAGCAGCTGATTTGTGAATGGGGGAGAGAGAGGGGAGCGAGTGTGTTTGCGTGTGCAGTACACAGCGTGCTTTATGTGTGTGTGTGTATATGTGTGTGTGTGGTCCTGAAGCTGCACTGTTGGTAGAGTGAGTGTGTGTGTATGTGTGTGTGCGCGCGTGTGTAAAAATAAGCTTCTGGTGCAGTGCTAACTGTGTGTGAGCCCACTCTCTCTCTCTCTCTCTACATCTCGTTTGCATATCTGCGTCTCATCTCGTTGCCATGACAACCTCATCTGTTCATCAGGGAGGGCAGGAAATGAGCCAACAGCATACTCAAATACTCTCTCTCTCTCACACTCACTCACTCAGAGATACACACAGTCTCTCTCTCTCACACTCACACACACACTCACTCAGAGATACACACAGTCTCTCTCTCTCTCACACTCACTCACTCAGAGATACACACAGTCTCTCTCTCTCACTCACACACACACACACTCACTCAGAGATACACACAGTCTCTCTCTCTCACACTCACTCACTCAGAGATACACACAGTCTCTCTCTCTCACACTCACACACACACTCACTCAGAGATACACACAGTCTCTCTCTCTCACACTCACTCACTCAGAGATACACACAGTCTCTCTCTCTCACACTCACACTCACTCAGAGATACACACAGTCTCTCTCTCTCTCACACTCACTCACTCAGAGATACACACAGTCTCTCTCTCTCTCACACTCACTCACTCAGAGATACACACAGTCTCTCTCTCTCTCAACCTCACTCAGAGATACACAGTCTCTCTCTCTCACACACACACTCACTCAGAGATACACACAGTCTCTCTCTCTCACACACACACTCACTCAGAGATACACACAGTCTCTCTCTCTCTCACACACACACACTGACTCAGATATACACACAGTCTCTCTCTCTCACACGCACTCACTCAGAGATACACAGTCTCTCTCTCACACTCACACACACACTCACTCAGAGATACACACACTCTCTCTCTCTCACACACACACACACACTCACTCACATACCCATATCGACACACTCTCACCCTCTCTCTCTCTCACACACACACACACACACACACACACACACACACACACACACACACATACCCATATAGACACACTCTCACTCTCTCTCATGTGAACACACAAACCATAGTATTGATGGAACGTGCCTGGTCACTTACCGGCTGTCCAGAGCCAGGGCTGGAGCAGTAGATGGTGTACTTGCGGATGATACCATTGGGCTTGGTAGGGGGGAGCCAGGATACGACCACACTGGTGGCAGAGGAAGGGACAGCCTTGATCCCTGCTGGAGGGCCTGGGTCTGGAGGGACACACAGGAATCAGGAAGGCGGTTATGCCACGCAAATCTTCGCCCTCCTCTCACTGACCCCACCCACTGGCCCAGCCCATGCAATCCTCCCGCCCTGTTTTCACTGACCCCGCCCACTAGCCCACCCTGTTCTCACTGACCCCGCCCACTAGCCCTGCCCATGCAAACCCCCGGCCCTGATCTCACTGACCCCGCCCACTAGCCCTGCCCATGCAAACTCAGCATACATGTGAGCACATGGGTAGGTGTGTATGTGTATGTGTGTTATGTAATTGTGTTTGAGAGTGAGAGAGAATGTGTACTTTTGTGAGCATGTTAGTGCCTTTGATCTGTGTGAAAGTGAGCAGGCCTGTTAAAGTGAGCAGGGCTGTTGGCAGCTTTGAGGGTTTAACCTTTAGCTTAAGAAGCTCTTACACAGTAAGTACCATGAGCGCAGGGAGGGAGGGGCGATGGTGACACGTACTCAGTCATTGGTTTCTCTGCTCTCTGTGTTTACAGCTGTTTGAGCTCACCTGCTCGCTCAAGCACCAACCCCTTCCATCTCACAGAGGCTCTCCATTACAAGTCCAATACAGTCAAACACCGCCCTGACTCACCCCCCTCCATAGCTAAGAGTAAGCTCCAGGGTGGCACAGTGGCCGATGCCCAGGAGTTGAAATTAAAGAGGTTGCAGGTTTAAAGCCCAGGTAAAGGGGAGGGTGAAACGCATACTTAACCAAAAATTACTGGTGTATTTTTGTTGTGTATCTATTTCTGTTTTCTTACATGAAAACAAAAAGCCCCATCTCTTTTTGACATCTGTTTTATTCCTAGCCAAGATAAAGAGAAGCATGCCCAGTTAATGTAGAATATACTCCACTTGTGGGTTCATTAGAGAGCCTTGCAAAACACAACAGTTACAATACCAGTATGGAGCCACATAATACACTCTACTCAACTAAAATAACTGGACCAAATTCAATGTGGCATGACGTGGTGTGACTCAACAGCAGACTGTAAGAATGAATAACATGGCAAAAGCCGCTATGGCAGTGACATCACTGAGGACGAGCAGCTGTAGCTGTTAGCTGACATTAATGGAGTGAGGGCAGTGTGGTGAGTCCATATAGAGTCCCCTCTCCTGACGGAGAACAGTCTTTTGTCCGTGACCCGTTAACCTCCGCGCACAATGAGTCAAACGTCCCGGTGAAATGGGGTGGAAGGGGAATCTGTGATGGCCCCCCCGTGCCTCCAAGCCCCCACCCCCATCTCGTCCAGGGGTAAACAGTCTTTCCTCCACTCCCCCATAATCCCCTCACAGGCACCAAATGTTTTCATTTCATCATCATCATCATCATCATCATTATTATAACAGAGATAACAGCGCAATCTGGACCCAGCGCTGGGGGAGGGGGTGGCGGAGTGCAGGGTAAGCCGGGTTTAGAGAGAAACACACCATCATCATTATTGTGTTTTAATCTCTGCGCTGGGGTAATCTCCTGCTCAGCACCTGCTGCCAGACAGGCCAAGGGTGTCTGATCCCCATTTACCTCCCTCACGGTGACCACCACCGCCACAGCACCGGGATGCTCGGTGTTAAATCAACTCTGATAGCACCTGATATAACAGCGTTAACAGAGTTAAATCAACAGTGACAATTTCACTCTGGCTTAAATCAACACTGACAATTTCACTCTGGGTTAAATCAACACTGACAATTTCACTCTGGGTCAAATCAACACTAAGCATTTCACTCTGGGTTAAATTGACACTGAGCATTTCACTCCTCAGAGAAATAACTCCTCCAAAGGTGATCGCATGGTCACATGGTATAATATGGACCCCAGTGAGTGGAGAGGCTGAACAGTGAAATGAGTAGTGTAGCATTGCTTTGCATTACGATGCTTTGCATTGCGTCTGGCCGGAATGCTGATGTTTCCTTCTCTGGAGCCCCTCTGTTTAAGGTGGATATGTTGCCTGTAATGAAACCCGAAGCCTACACATCTCATGTCACTCTGCGTAGCTTCAAAGCTAAGGGCAAATTTGTTAAGATTTTCATTTCAAACTTCCACTCGTCTCATAGGACTATTTTGGGGCACCAGTGTACCAGTTTGGGGGCATCTACGCTTAAGCAGTACACTACTACCATGGTGAAAAGGAAGGGTTAAACTTGGAGCCGTTAAACTGGCGGCTAATTCACAGCAACACTACTGAAAAGCACTTTATGTGTCTCATGGCATTGTCAACAGCCGCCTGTTTCCGACTCTGAGAATCGCGAGCTGTGCTTTTCTCTGAGACACACTTTGTGATGACACACACATCATCTCAATGACTAAGAGGAGGACATGAACACACACACACACACGCACACACACACACTCATACACGCACACACAGGACATGTCAGGCAGGCCCAAGGACCCTGGGGCAGGAGAGGGGTGCAGTGGGGGATGTTTGAACAATTCGACTCCAATCACTGTTCCATATGCTGGGGAAGAGAGGACGAGGGAGCCAAAGAGAAAGAAGAGAAAGAGAGCGAAAGAGAGAGGTTTGGAGAGAGTGCCTATTGCCTCTGGACACACTGACAACTAACATCACTGACACTTTAACACTCACTCTGTCTGACACAGAGAGAGAGAGAGGGAGAGAGGGAGAGAGAGAGAGAGGGCCTTCTCACCATGCTCTACATCCTCTCTTCTCTCATTCCTGCATTTCTCTCTCATTCCCTCTCTCCTCCCCCTCTCTCCTTCCTTCTATCCTGCCCTCTTTCTTCTTCTCTCCATCTCTCCTATCCTTTTTTCCTCCCTCTCTCCATCTCTCCTATCCTCTCTTTCTCCCTCCCTCCTTCTATCCTATCCTCTCTTTCTCCCTTCCTCCCTTTTTAGTAGCTTTTAGGTAAGGAGTTTGTTTTTTTTCTTGCAAGTGATAATAAAGGGGACAAAAAAATAAATAAACAAAAAAATCTCCCCTACCCTCTCTTTCTCCCTCCCTCTCTCCTCTCCATCCTGGTCATGCCATTCTCATTCTCCATCCTGTATAACCAGTCACCCCTCCCTCAGCTTTCTCCATTTCCCATCCTCCCTTGCTCTTCATCTTTCTCCTTCACTCCTCTTCCTCCCTGGTCTGCAGAGCCCCAGCTGAGCCCCCTGTCCCCCCCCCCCCCCTCCACGCCCCCGAGGGAGAAGGAGAGACAGAGATACAGCTGTAATCCTGACCCAAACGGTGTAAGCACAAAATTAATCCCTTCTAATCCACTGGGAATGAATCCCTCTCCTTGTGTAGGGTTCTAAGCCAGGCAAGACGCCCCCAGCCTTCGGCCAAAGCTCCTTAATTGTCATTAACACTGATAATGGAGCCTCAGCTCGCAAATAAGCTTTAATCATGAATCTGACTGATAACCCCCGCCCCCAGGCCCCCCCCCACATCCCGTACCCGTGTCCCATTCCCCCTGTCCTGTCCCCTATTCTCATCCCCCGCCCCCTTCCCCCCCCTTGTCCCGTTCTCCCTCCCCAGTCCATCTGTCTGGCCTCCAGCTAGAGGCTTTTATGCAAAGAGCAGTTCTCTGAACACTGAACACTGCCAGACTACAATTCTGTGTGCGAGCATGTGTGTGTGCTTGCATTTGTCTGTGTGTGCGCGTGTGTGTATGTGTGCGAGTGTTTATGTATGAGTGTATGTGTGTGCATGCGTGTGTGAGTGTGTGGACTCACAGTCTTCTCTGGTCTGGATGTACAGGACGTTGCTGCGGACTCCATCCCCGGCCTGTGTGTAGGCCAGCACCTGCACGCTGTAGTTAGTGAACTTCTCCAGCCCCTTCAGCTCCACCTGCTCCCTCACCGTGGTGATGTTCTGCATCTCACCCCATTCTGACAGACAGACAGACAGACACAGAACGGCAAATGAAATAAAGGAGGGAGGGAAAAAAGGAAAGTAAGAAAACAGAAAGAGAAACATCTGTCAGATTTCATTCATACATTTTTCCACCACAGCAAATGACACTGAACATAGCACAGACACACATGGCAGGAGGCATGGAGAGAGAAAGAAAGCAGGAGGAGAGGGGGAGGACAGACACACATTGTCACACACACTCATGCACACAGATGTGTGGACACACATACAAACAGATCCACACACACACACACACACACACACAAAACACATGTTCATACAGATGCACATACATGTACACACATCAACAATGGTTCCAGTACAGAGACTTCCACATACTAAATAATACAGATAGAGGGAACATGGCACTTTATGAACAATAAGTTAAGGGAGGTTTGAGGTCAGTAAGGTAGACAGGGTTTGGGTATGTGTAAGGTAAGGGCAGGTTTGGGGTGTGTAAGGTAAGGGAGGGTTTGGGGTGTGTAAGGTAAGGGCAGGTTTGGGGAGTATAAGGTAAGGGAGGGTTTGGGGTTTGTGTAAAGTAAGGGAGGGTTTGGGGTGTGTGTAAGGTAAGAGGGGGTTTGGTGTTTGTAAGGTAAGGGAGGGCTTGGTGTTTGTAAGGTAAGGGAGGATTTGGGGTGTGTAAGGTAAGGGCAGGTTTGGGGTGTGTAAGGTAAGGGAGGGTTTGGGGTGTGTAAGGTAAGGGAGGGTTTGGGGAGTATATAGGGTTTATATAGGGTTTGGGGTGTGAGTGAGGTAAGGGTGGGCTTGGTGTTTGTAAGATACATTGGGAGAGGTTTTCAAGGTTAAGAGAAGGTTTACAAGTTATTTCAGGCACTCTTGAGTGGCTTTGTAAAGTCAGGAGATTTTACATTAGTGTAAAATAAGTTTAATAGGAGTTTGTGACATCAGGAGAAGGATCATGAGCTTTGTTAGGCAGCTGAATCGGATTTGTAAGGTAAGAGGTCGGTTTAAGAGGGTCGTATGGTGTATTTACAGGGGTTTGTAAAGGTGATAGTTTAGGATGTTTGTAAGGTGACGAGAGTGTTAGGAGGGAGTGAGAGATAAGGGAAGGCGTGTTGTATAAGGGTGCATTCAGGGGTCGGGGTAATTAGAATGGTAGCGGTTATAGTTACTCTGATTGGGCCACCGAGATTGTCCCCAGCAGCACCCACCTCCATCGGGGAAGATGGACCAGAACACCACACGGTAGCCTTTCAGAACGCCGTTCAGCGTCAGCCGCGGCGGCTCTGACCATGTGATCACCGCCTCATCAGAGGTGACTGAAATGGCACGCACATTCTGGGGCGGCTGGCTGGGCACTGTGGAGGGAGAGAGAGAGAGAGACAGGCGTTAGCGTACTGCTCATCGCTGTGGTACGAACATCGCCTCTGACGTAGAGATAAACGAGGACCTGTTTGATCGAACATCTGTTTCCGCCTTACCCACAATGCACTGCCCCACGACTTTTGAATTTCCAAAAGCCATTGAAAGTTTTCCTTGGTTGCTTTGGTAAATAAATGGTCCATATTTAAGTTTGGCTGTGCAGATATTAGAAGTAAAAATTTTGCACCAACTTTAAGGGGGCCTGAAGAAGCACAGGGAAATAATAAGGGATGGGATGAGTGAATAGATGGAGAAAAGATGGAGGAAAAGGATGGAAAACGGGACAGAAGCTATGCTCACCTACAACACTGGGGAACCACAGCTGGAGTGAGATAGAGTGGGAGAGAGGAGGGGGAGTGGGGACTGAGAAGAAGAGAAATGAGAGTATTTGTAGAAGAGGCCGCAGGGCCCAACTCCACTCCCCACGCCACCTCAACACCACCCCCAGACAGACTTTACACTAACTGCCTTTTAGGAAACAACATTACTGCCCAGCCACAATCTCTACTCATTCATTACATCTCCAGCACACACAGAGAGAGAGAGAGAGAGAGAGAGAGAGGGAGGGAGGGAGAGAGGAGGGGAGGGCTGCAGAACGTGAGCCAGCTTGCGGGGGACGGGGAGAGACAAGGGAAAGGAAAAAAAAATGAAAGGTGGTTTTGGAGCGAGGGGGGGGGGGGAGAGGGAGGGAGAGGAGCCAAAAGCAGAGAGAGAAAGAGAGGCAGGGAACTGGAGGTTGGGAGGGAGTGAGGGATGGGGGAAACCATGAAAAGAGGAAGCCAAGAGAGACAATGCCTTCAGCTGCCGGCAATTACGCTGCGAGGAAAACAGAAAAACAGGGGCCCCCGGAGACGGCCTGATTATAATTATTCTTACGGAGGCGCTCCTTTTTATTATTATCATTATCGACATCAATATCATGGCTGCCGCCGTCCCGGCCCCCGAGGCAGGTGACAGTGATGTCTGCTGCCGACCGCTAACGTTTCCAACCATCTCCAACGTCTTCAAAATGCGAGACGTGGTGAAAAGCGCACGACGGAAGAGAGAAGTTGAACGGGGTATCCCCAGGGATCACTAGAAACGATAAAAGGAGCAAATGAGGAACGAGAAACCAAAACAGAGTGAGAGAGAGAGAGAGAATGAGGAAATGAAGGAGGGAATAAAAGAGGGAGGGGAGGTGAGAGATATGAGAGAATGAGAGAGTGAGAGAGGGGGCTGGAGGGGGAGGAGGGTAGGCATTTTTATGGCAGTAATGGGGTTTTTCTCTCTCCCTCTCTCCCTCTATCTCTGACATTCTAATGAGTGTGCTAATTAAGGAATGAAGGATGAGGAAGGAGAAGAGCGCTTGAAAGAGAGATAATTTTCTGTCCTTTTTGTTTCTTTTTTAGGCATATGATTGAGACTGAGAGACAGAGAGCGCACATGCTCATGTGTGAGTGTGTGTGTGTGTGTGAGAGAGAGAGAGAGGGAGAGTATACACAGCCCTGATGGATCAATTAAAAGCACAGAGCAGCGAGACACTAAGATGGCAGACTCTCAGAAAGTTCTGGCAGTTTAAGAGTTTGGGGATATTTAGACCCACAGCACCCATTGTTATTCTTCTACACAAGTTTGTCTGCCAAAATAAAACAGAGAGCAAGAAATAAATCAAACCACAACAAGCCCACTGCATGCTGCCCGTGCTAACGCAGAGCCAGAGAAGGACTCAGGTAAACTAGGCACACAGGAGACTGTGAGGTGTTTGTGTGTGTGTGTGTGTGTGGGGGTACACAGGAGACTGTGAGGTGTGTGTATGAGTACACAGGAGACTGTGAGGTGTGTGTGTGTGTGTGTGTGTGTGGGTACACAGGAGACTGTGAGGTGTGTGTGTGTGTGTGTGTGGGTACACAGGAGGCAGTGAGGTGTGTGTGTGAGTACACAGGAGACTGTGAGGGTGTGTGTGTGTGTGTGTGTACACAGGAGACTGTGAGGTGTGTGTGGTGTGTACACAGGAGACTGTGTGTGTGTGTGTGTGTGTGTGTGTGGGTACACAGGAGGCAGTGAGGTGTGTGTGTGAGTACACAGGAGACTGTGAGGTGTGTGTGTGTGTGTGTGTACACAGGAGACTGTGAGGTGTGTGTGGTGTGTACACAGGAGACTGTGAGGTGTGTGTGTGTGTGTGTGTGGGTACACAGGAGACTGTGAGTGTGTGTGTGTGTGTGTGGGTACACAGGAGACTGTGAGGTGTGTGTGTGTGTGTGTGTGGGTACACAGGAGACTGTGAGGTGTGTGTGTGTGTGAGTACACAGGAGACTGTGAGGTGTGTGTGTGTGAGTGTGTGGGTACACAGGAGACTGTGAGGTGTGTGTGTGGGTACACAGGAGACAGTGAGGTGTGTGTGTGTGTGTGTGTGTGTGTGTGGGGTACACAGGAGACTGTGAGGTGTGTGTGTGTGTGTGTGTGTGGGTACACAGGAGACTGTGAGTGTGTGTGTGTGTGTGTGTGTGTGGGTACACAGGAGACTGTGAGGTGTGTGTGTGTGTGGGTACACAGGAGACAGTGAGGTGTGTGTGTGTGTGTGGGGGTACACAGGAGACTGTGAGATGTGTGTGTGGATACACAGGAGACTGTGAGGTGTGTGTGTGTGTGAGGTGGGGTACACAGGAGACTGTGAGATGTGTGAGTGTGTGGGTACACAGGAGACTGTGAGATGTGTGTGTGTGTGTGTGGATACACAGGAGACTGTGAGGTGTGTGTGTGTGTGTGTGTGTGAGGGTACACAGGAGACTGTGAGGGTGTGTGTGTGTGTGTGTAGGGGTACACAGGAGACTGTGTGTGTGTGTGTGTGTGTGTGTGGGTACACAGGAGACTGTGAGGGGTGTGTGTGTGTGTGTGTAGGGGTACACAGGAGACTGTGAGGGGTGTGTGTGTGTGTGTAGGGGTACACAGGAGACTGTGAGGGGTGTGTGTGTGTGTGTGTAGGGGTACACAGGAGACTGTGAGGTGTGTGTAGGGGGTTATCGGATAGTCTCAGTCAGGCCCAGTTCTTTTTCATCCATCCCTTCCTGAGACCCCTTGTCGTTTCCTCTCCTTCCTTTCATTTCTCAAACATGTCCCACCCCAGCCTCTTTCTTCTCTCTCCTCTATGACTCCTTTCATCCTCTCCATCTCTCTCTCAACAACTACACCTCCCTCTCTCGTTTGCCCTTGCCCTTCCCTCCCTCTTACCTGTTCTCTCTTAACTTTTATCCCTTCTTCCTGACCCCCCCACTCACCAGGACTATCCTCCTTTGTATCCTGTTACCCATCCTCCTCCCACCCTCTGCTTCACACCTCCACTCTTTTAAACTCTACTCCCTCCCTCCCTGCATGTCTCAATCCCATCCCCTCCCTTTTTCCTCTTTCTTTCCCTTCTTCCTCACTCCTTCCTCCGCATCACTTTCCCTCCCTTCATGTGCCCATCCCTCCCTCTGTCGTACCGTCCTCCAGTGTGGTGGCGTTGATCTCCGAGCTGGACGGCCCAGTGCCGGCGCGGTTGAAGGCCTGCACCACCACGCCGTACTGGGCGAACTTCTTGAGCTTGTCCAGGGTGTAGACCTCGCTGTCACCCGTGGCCTTCATCTCCACGATGCTATACTGGCCGTTGCTGCCGGGTCCGTTCTCACGGTAACCGATCTGGTACCCCCGGATCACCCCGTTCTGCAGCTCCTTCTTCGGGGCCTGTTGTAGCAGACCGAGAGAGAGATAGAAAAGCTTAGATTCATAAAACTTAATAAATGTAGTTGTTTAAATTAAATGTGGAAAAATATTTTATGCAATGACGGAAAGGACAACAACAAATTTCGGTAAATTAAAATGACTTTTCCCAAAGGAAAAGATATTTCAAAAGCCAAGAATATAATCTGTCATTAATATTTCGTGGGTTAGAGTATTCCACAAAATGAATGAATATTTTAGGTATTTGATAATTATCTGAATTATGATGCGTTTGATAGTGATTAACTTTATTAGATTAGCCATGCACTGCAGCTTGCCTCAGAAATTAACCCAGTACGTCCTAACATGATTTCACAGATTAAATTGACAACGTAAACAGCTTTATTTTGATTGGAGCAACAAATTTAACAAGGAAAATTTGGTTCTTCTGAGGTAGAAGCACAGCTCAGCAGAGAAGAGCATGACCTTCAGCCTGGTTTAACTCAAACTTACCAGATACAAACAACTCAAACACAAATGATATTTTGGTAACTATATAGCCAACACAGGAGAGAATGGTTTAACTTTGCAGTCATATTGTCCACATAAATTCCTATGGTATTTAATATGGATTTATCTCATTTGCATGTCTATAGATATTTCTGATATACACTATATCTCCAATTCTTACTTCCTGAACCCAATTAGGTGCAGATATTGGATATACCATATGTATGTAAGAAAGTATAAGGTATAAGGAGTAAAAATTCAGAGAGGATTAAGGATTGAGCTCTACCTAGAGATGGTCACATGTTGGGAATGCATGATAATGTTAAATGTCTCTGTGAAAGACTGACTCTTTGACAATGTCTCTGTGAAAGAATGTCTCTGTGAAAGAGTGACTATGACACAGTGTCTTTGTGAAAGAGTGTCTCTGTGAAAGAGTGACTATGACACAGTGTCTTTGTGAAAGAGTGTCTCTGTGAAAGAGTGACTCTATGACAATGTCTTTGTGAAAGAGTGTCTCTGTGAAAGAGTGACTCTATGACAATGTCTCTGTGAAAGAATGTCTCTGTGAAAGAGTGACTATGACACAGTGTCTTTGTGAAAGAGTGTCTCTGTGAAAGAGTGACTCTATGACAGTGTCTTTGTGAAAGAGTGTCTCTGTGAAAGAGTGACTCTATGACAGTGTCTTTGTGAAAGAGTGTCTCTGTGAAAGAGTGACTCTATGACAATGTCTCTGTGAAAGAATGTCTCTGTGAAAGAGTGACTATGACACAGTGTCTTTGTGAAAGAGTGTCTCTGTGAAAGAGTGACTCTATGACAGTGTCTTTGTGAAAGAGTGTCTCTGTGAAAGAGTGACTCTATGACAATGTCTCTGTGAAAGAGTGTCTATGTGAAAGAGTGACTATGACACAGTGTCTTTGTGAAAGAGTGTCTCTGTGAAAGAGTGACTATGACACAGTGTCTTTGTGAAAGAGTGTCTCTGTGAAAGAGTGACTCTATGACAGTGTCTTTGTGAAAAAGTGTCTCTGTGAAAGAGGGATTGTATGAAAAGGTGACTTTGTGAAAGATGGTCTCTGTGAAAGAGTGACTCTGTGAAACAGTGTCTTGGTGAAAGGCTGTCTCTGTATAAGTGTGCCTTTGGGTTAGTGTTTCAGAGCGTCTTAAGCGTCTCTGTATAACAGTGTCTCTGTGAAAGAATGACTATGGAATAGTGTCTCTGAAAGAGTGACTGTGTATCTGTGTAACTGCATCTTAATGGTATGCGGTATGCGTAACTAGAAAGATGAGGTTGTGCAAAGCATGATGGGATAGCATGCCTTACCTTCCAGGTGACTCGAATGCTCTGTGATGTCATGGGCTGCAAAACCACATCCATGGGGGGGCCATCTGGCTCTGTTGAGGGGGGGGGGGGGTGGCATTAGGTCAGAGTATTACCTTATAATTCATGTATATTCATATTCTGCGTCCCTGTGTACAGGCGTACAGACATATTTCTGTCCCAAAGCACAGTGGTTTAATACCAGTACCGCCTCGTAAGTGAAGGTCCAGCACTACAGACAACAAACAAAAGAGCATTTGAAGACAACTTATGGTCATTCAGCATACCTGAGCTCATACTATTTGTCCGGTGTCTAGAGCAATGATATTTGCTCTTGAGTGTTGTAAGGTCTTTTTGACTTCTGTTGCTACTCAGTGTTTAAGCTATTTCATGGCTTGTTTACAGAGCAAACTCGCCTTAACATGTTTCTTGGCTTGGCAGCGAAAGGTGAGAAGGTGATACAAGAGTGAACACTGAACTGGTCTAGGGACAGTCTAGCACTGTAGCAGTCTTAGTTTGTAAGTTCATGTAGACACAGAAGGTACCCAGTACTGTATGAAGTACTAGGAGGTCTCCCAGAGGTCGCCTGCTCCACAGCGCAGTTGAGCTTTTTCGCACATGCTCTCTGTATGGGCGAGCGGTCAGCGGGCCAGGGGACTTACGCGCTTCCTCCGTGCTGATGGTGAGCTCCTTGCTGGCCTGGCTGCGGCCGATCTTGTTGTAGGAGTACATGCGGATGCTGTAGACGCTGGCTGGGTGGAGCTCCACGATGTTGGCCTGGTTGTTGGTGGGCGAGATCTTGCGTGTAGCGTGCTTTAGCTCCCAGGGGTCTGAGATCCAGAAAGAGAGAGGGAGAGAGAGATGAAGAAATGGAGAGGAGGAAATGGGAAGACAGGAAAATGTGCAATTAGGAACATGTTTGTTTTCTGTACCACATCTTAATGGATGTTTCTGATATAATCAAAGCCATTGTTTTTGACATTCTTTTCCACCCTGACCCAAAATTGGTGGAATGAACTCTAGGTCGCTATAAGGACAGTGAATTCGCTCTCCACGCCGACCGCTGAAGGGTTGCGAGACCGGACCTGACGTGCGTACCGGACTTGTTCTTGTACTCGATGTCGAAGCTGGTGATGATGCTGTTCCCGTCGAACCTCTGGGTCCAGCGCAGGTTCATGCTGCGGTCCTTCACCTCCTGCACCTCCAGCTCAGGGGGGTCGGGGGCTCTGAGGGGGACGGGGGGAGCCACTTATCAGACACAGGTATACAGGGATACTTACAGGCCATAGGGTAGACACAGAGGTACATGTTGCAGCTTGTTTATGATCACTCAGTACCAGTCTTCAGTCTCATCTTTGTCTGTTTCTCTCCCATGCTGGGCCTCTGTCCTCACCAGCGATCAGTGGGGCAGACAGTAGAGGTTCTGCCCTCCTATGTGGCACTGCTGAGGGTGGCTCTGGCCTGGCCTGGCCCAGCACCTCCTCCAGTTTCCTTACACCGGAGGGATAAGAGTGAGCTCTGTGTGTGTGTGCGTGTGTGTGTGAGTCTCTGTGTGTGTGTATGCGTGTGTGTGTGTGTGAGAGAGCTGTGTGTGAGTGTGTGTGAGCTCTGTGTGTGTGTCTGTGTGTGTGAGAGAGCTCTGTGTGTGTGTGTGTGTGAGAGAGAGCTCTGTGTGTGTGTGTGTGTGTGTGTGTGTGTGTGTGTGAGAGAGAGCTCTGTGTGTGTGTGTGTGTGTGAGAGAGAGCTATGTGTGTGTGTGTGTGTGTGTGTGTGTGTGAGAGAGAGAGCTCTGTGTGTGTGTCTGTGTGTGTGTATGTGAGAGAGCTCTGTGTGTGTGTGTGTGTGTGTGTGTGTGTGAGAGAGAGCTCTGTGTGTGTGTGAGCTCTGTGTGTGTGTGTGTGTGAGTGAGAGAGAGCTCTGTGTGTGTGTGTATGTGTGTGTGAGAGAGAGCTCTGTGTGTGTGTGTGTGAGCTCTGTGTGTGTGTATGTGTGTGTGTGTGCGAGCTCTGTCTGTGTGTCTGTGTGTGTGTGTGTGTGTATGCGTGTGTGTGTGCGAGCTCTGTCTGCCTGTCTGTGTGTGTGTGTGTGTGTGTGTGGGAGGGCTCTGACCTTGCACAGTTAGTTGAATCAGGCCTCGTCCCTCCCCGTATGAGTTGATGGCATGACAGGAGAAGAACACGGAGTCTCCTCGCTCTGCTGGCTTCAGCTTTAGAGAGAGGGAGAGAGTGAGAGAGAGAGGGATAGAGAATAAGAAAAAGCAATACACTGCCATGCAGTCTCTGACTCATCCAGAAATCACTACCAGTCCCACTCTCTTTTCTTCATCATCTTAGAAGTCTATCACTCAGTCTCTCTCCCCTGCGATCGCCCTTTAACAAAGCTAATCACACTACGGTCCACAGGACAATGGTCCACAGGACTATAAACCACCTCTGTTTCATCACCAAAGATGCTCTACAGATTTTCAGCTCATTCCATCTTCTGTGCTTCACAAAAAACTACATCTCAACCCTTTACACTGAAAATTATATCCAAACTCTTGACACTGAAAATTAAATTCAAAATTTTTTCACTGAAAAACACATCCCAACACTTTACACTGAAAATTACATTCCAACTCTTTACACAAAAAACGACATCCTACATCTGTAGCTTCATCACCAGCAGTAGCTCCATGGCCCCTCAGTGCGATACTCTGCACTGAACTCAGCTCATGCTCACACTGCAAGCTCCAAAACCTCTCTGATGTCAAAGCAAGCATCATCTCTGCTGTCTCCATGGGCCTGATGGGTAAACAACAGGTAGAGGGTCGTCTGACTGGCTTTGGGTCCGGCCCACGTGACAGGGGACATGTCTCCGCCCCACGCACTGACCTTCAGGGTGGAGATGACCTCGTCGCTCTTCTCGTTGGGGCTGGTGGTGATGGTGTAGCGGGGGTTGCGGTCGGGGTCGATGACCATGTCGCCGCGCTCCCAGCGGATGATGATGGGCCATTCCCCACGCGCCGTGCAGTTCAGCTCCTTGTCCTCGCCCTTGATGGCCATGGTGGTGTTGGGGTGGGACGTGATCATGGCTGGAACTGCCGCCAGGGAGGAAGGGATGGAGAGACAGAGGGATAAAAGGAGGGGTACAGAATGGAAGGAGAGGGGGATGGGGGGAGGTATAGGAGGTAGGGAAAATTGAGGAAGGGAGGGGAGTAGAGGTAACAGTAAAGGGGTAGAAGCAAAGGTGATGGAGAGAGAAAGAGTGAATTATGATGAAAGAGGGAGGTGATAAGGACAGGGCAGACAGGTGGGGTGTAGAGGAGGGAGAGGAGATAGAGTGTTAGGGACAAAGATAAAAACAGAGTTAAAAACAGCAGGGAAGCACATACAGAATCACAACACCAGCACAGAGTCTACTGTGGCAAGTCCACTGTCTTCTATAGCACTAACTATGAACTGTATGTCTTATGTAGTGCAGTCATCTGTAGCAGTCTTGTGTAATGCAGTGTAGCACAGTCTACTAGGCACAGTCTAGTGTAGCACAGTGTAAAGTAGCATAGTCTACTATAGCTCAATCCACTGTGGTGCAGTCTATAGTCATGTCTATCCAATCTGTCAACTCAATCAGATGAACTGGCCTTGCTGTGTGTTTATCGTTCTCTCTCTTTTTCTTCCTACTCAATCACTTCTGGGCCTCGCTGACATCCCCGGCCCCTGGCCCCCCATGAAGCCCCCCCCGCCCCTCTATTGATCGAAGAAGGGTTCTGCTTTTTGTTTTTATTACTTATTCATCATCTCTCTCTCTCTTTCCCTCCTTCTGTCTCTCTCTCTCTGTAAACTGCAGACAGGACTGAGGGAGGCAGACAAGAGGAACGATTCAATCAATAGTAGCCAACACACCACACTAGCACTAATACACTAACGCTAACACCCAAACAAACCAATACTAACACTATTACACAAACACACTGACACTAACTCACACACTGGCACAGTAACATACTAGTACTAACACATTAATGCACCAACTCACAAAGACACAAACACTAACCCTGTTTCATGCTGTTGAGGGGGCAGGGAGGGATATATACTATATTTAGTTTTAAATGTGTAAGATATATTTACAAGGAAATATGAGGTTTTATTATTTCTTCTTACTATTTTTAAATTTCACAAAGATACACTTTTCATTTTATATATATATATATATAGTGTGAGTGTGTGTGTGTGTGTGTGTGTACTGGGGAGAAGAGACATTGATTGCAGGGAATAATCAAAGTCCAAATGTTTTCTGATGGTCTGAATTCAAAACTCCCGAGGGAATCTCAATCATTCACATCATCAATAACACACACACACACACACACACACACACACACACACACACACACACACACACACACAGTCTCTCTTAAACACACATACACACACATACACTGTCTCACTCAGACACACACACACAGACACTCAGACACACACACACACACACTTCCTGTCATCCGTCTCCAGTCCATGTCTTCATTAACATCTCATTTCTTTGCCTTTTGTTGCTGCTCCATTCTCCCGCCATCATTCTCTGAGTCTGTGTAATTGTCACCAGGGCTGGGCTATTGATTCACAGAACAAAGTAACTGCCATATCTGCGTGTAATTCCTAGGGCTGATGAAGTGGTCAGAGGCCCTCAGCCCGCTATAGAGCTGGTCAGATAGCAGGTGTGTGTGTGTATCCGTGTGTGTGTGTGTGTATCCATGTGCGTGTGTGTTTATTGGGCGTGTGTGTGTGTGTGTGTGTGTGTGTGTTTATTGGGTGTGTGTGTGAGTGTGTGTATGCATGTCTGCAGACTCACTCTTGACAGTCAGCATCATGCTCTTGCTGATGTCAGACCCCACTCCGTTGCTGGCCTGGCACAGGTAGTACCCACGGTCCTCCTCCAGAACGTGCCGGATCAGCAGGGACCCGTTGGACATGATCTGGATCCGGCCGGTCAGGGGCACAGGATGGTACTGCTGGGGGTTCCCGATCCCTGCAGGGTTACCAACACTCCAAATGTCACAATGAAGCCAGTACATTTAGTCATATAACTCTAACACTGTTCTACATATCACTGTATTTTGATGCTTCCTTTTGACCATTCTACAGTGCTATACAGCCGTGTACATTAAAAACATTAAATAACATAAGGAAAAAACAAACCACCTATAGCATGGCTGTATAAGATGTGGATACAGACAGAAGCTCGGTACAGATAGGTTTTAAGCCTTATTGAAAGGGGAGAGACTCAGGGGAAAGCACAACACAGGAGGGTCTCGGTACCTTTGGCATGCTTCCACATGACTTTGGGAGGCGGGTAGCCATTCACAGAGCAGTTCAGCACGCCCGCCTTGCCGTAGATTCCGTCCTGATTGTTGGGCTGGACGATAAACTGGGGGGGAACTGGATAGGGGTTGGGGAGGGGGTCAGAGGACAAGAAGAGGTATTCACGTTTGTCAGTGTTGATAGACTAAAGAAATGTTCGCCACATGCAGGTTAAACTAATTTGCCTGTGGCTTCTAGGGTCAATTACAGTCCCCCACTTTCTATACTGGTAAAATGCAACCATAAAATATTTATGATGTACATGTAAATGATGTTTCTTGAGTACCTTTGGATATATGCCGTAAGAGAATGCTGCCTTACTTGTCTCAGGGTCATTGTTTTTAGTACTTTCTGATCCCTGATTTCCTGTCTCAACTGAGTTGACACTAACTAGCGCAGTTAGCATATCGGTTCCATGTATATTAATGTATATAGTCATCTCTCCATTCATTGTATTCTCTAATCTCTGCCACCCCACCTTCCTCTTCCTCTTTCCCTTCACCTGCTCCTTCTCTCTCTCCCTCTTCCTCTATGCTCGTGTCACCCTCCCTCCCCACGTCACCGTTCGCTTGTCTAAGGTCCCTCTCCCCGCCCTGTCTCTCGCCGTCTCACCGGTGACGATGAGCTGTCTCTCAGAGCTGACGGTGGCGGCGTCGTTGCTGGCGATGCAGGTGTAGTTCCCGTT
This sequence comes from Albula goreensis, assembly GCA_022829145.1. NCBI lineage: Eukaryota > Metazoa > Chordata > Actinopteri > Albuliformes > Albulidae > Albula > Albula goreensis. The sequence goes on from CM040751.1 coordinate 2,276,652, forward strand.
GTGCTCCAGCGACACCTTGGAGATCTGCAGCGAGCTCATGAACTCCTTGGTCTCGATGTTGACCCCGGCCGAGCCCGGCACGATCTCCTGGCCGTCCTTGCGCCAGGTGATGCGGATGGGCATGTCGCCGGACGACACCACGCAGGCGATGTACATGAGCTTCCCGATGGAGGTGGGGGGGAAATCGAACGGCTGGATCAGGGGGGGCACTGTGGAGGGGTGGGGGGTAGGGGGTTTCAGTGCACGAGGAGAGGAGAGAAAGATGAAGAGAAGGAAAGAGGGAGGATGTAGAATGGACAGAGGATGGAGAAAAGGAGAGAGAGAACAGGGAGGACAGGAGAGGCAGAGGGAGGTAAACAGAGAGAAAAGGAGCATGTTAACACTTCCACAGTGTGCTGGTGAATCAGGGACATAATGGTGACTGGCTGCAGAAAGCCCTCCATGAGCTGCCCTATAATCCTGGACCGGAGTGTCCCTGCCCCCCCCCTCACCCCCCCATCCTCTCCAGTCCATAATAGCTGCTCTAATTAGAGCCCAATTGGCAGAGAGAATAATGGCGTTTCCATGGCAGCAGAGTTGGGGGGGCACAGCTGAGACATCTGGGGGTTTTAATCTGGGGCTCGTTAGAATTCATCTAATTAAATCAACGACATGACAAGACAAGGACCACACCTCACTGCTGCTCTGTCCCTGAACACAGCAAATACACACACTGCTAACTGACATAGAGTACACACACATCTGCATGTAGTCACACACAGACACACACACACAGTAACACACAAACACACACATACACTTTGGCACACACAGAGGCTCTATAATTGATGAGCAGGAGAAATGTTGGGCACGGTTTGAAAGGCCTCTTTCTCCCCCTGCAATGGAACTGTCTGTATGGGGCCCTCAGACGACCAATCAGAAATCAAATGCAATTTGGCAGCCAATCAGAGGCCAGCATGAGGAATGCCCAATGAAGCAAAACTGCCACAATTGGATAGTCTGTTCATTTTAGCATTCTATTCCTAGAAAATGTAATATATTGGTGGTTTCCAATAGGCTTCTAGGCAAATAGAAATCCACTGCTCTATGACATCATAACTATGAGCCAGACTCATCTGCTGACAAATGCAGTAAATAAGCTATGCCAGTATCCCATATCCACCTACCAGACTTTGGCCAATCCCTTCAGATACATACTGGCTCATTCATTCCCCTTTATTCCTCTCTCACCCCTTTTCCTTTCAGACCATCCCAGATAGCACAGCTGTGATTTGGTCATAAAGCACAGAGGGGCTTCTCCAGTGGTGATTGTAGGATATTACATCCTGGCCAATCTCCATAAGTGTTGCTCAGTTAGCTGATGCCAGCATGCTCACAGCTACCAGCTCCTCACAGTTGTGAAAAAAAGGGAACTAAGAATATGGTGACTCTATGGACATGGAGTTGAGAATATGGTGACTCTATGGACATGGAGTTGACAATGTGGTGACTCTATGGACATGGAGTTGACAATGTGGTGACTCTATGGACATGGAGTTGACAATGTGGTGACTCTATGGACATGGAGTTGACAATGTGGTGACTCTATGGACATGGAGTTGACAATTTGGTGACTCTATGGACATGGAGTTGAGAATGTGGTGACTCTATGGACATGGAGTTGACAATGTGGTGACTCTATGGACATGGAGTTGAGAATATGGTGACTCTATGGACATGGAGTTGACAATTTGGTGACTCTATGGACATGGAGTTGACAATTTGGTGACTCTATGGACATGGAGTTGAGAATGTGGTGACTCTATGGACATGGAGTTGACAATGTGGTGACCCTAAAGAGTATATGTTGATGTACCCCTGGTGTGGACCGCCCCCGCCCCCCCATGACCCACGCCCCCTGACCTTTGACGGTGACGTAGACGCTCTGGCTGATGGAGACCTGGGGCTGGATGAGCACGCTGCAGACGTAGGCGCCCTCGTCCATGCCCTTCTGTACGTCGCTCAGCTTCAGCGTCCCGTTCTCATACACCACCTGCCTGTGGTTATCCGGCAGCAGCAGCGCGTCCTTGTACCACTTGATGGAGTAGTACGGGTAGCCAATCACGCGGCAGTTTATGTAGGTGTTGCGGCCCGCCACCGCCGTGATGTTCCGCATCTCCCGGATACTGGGGGAGCCTGAGGAAGAGGAGGAGGGGAGAGAGGAAGAGCGTGCAGATGGAGGAGGGAAAGAGACAGGGAAAGGGAGAAAGGAGGATAGAAATATAGGGTGGGAGGGAAAGAGGGAAAGGGTGTGAAGAGCAGCATGGAAGGTGAAGAGGGAGGGATGAGGGAGAGCAAGGGAAAGAGAGAGAGAAATGGTGAGAGAAAATAGGGTATACGGGGAAGAAGGTGGATTGTGAAGGATGAACAGGGGGAAGAGGGCAGGAGTGAGATGAGATGGAGGGATGAGAAGAGAGGGGGATAAGAAGGGAGAGGGTAAGGAGGATGAAATGAGGATGGAGGGGAGAGGGGGAGTTAGAATGCCCTCTCTCCTGTCAACATCTGTTCAGACTGTGTGTTAAGAGTGTTTGTATCTGTGTGTCTGGTTGTGGTTATAATCAATTATGTATGTGCACTTTGAAATAAGAGCACATTTTCATTGCATTTAGGCCTTTAACAGATGCTCCCATCCACAACAACATGCAAGAGAGCAGGAGTGAGCACAGCTAAATGTGTCTGTTTGAGTGTGTGTGCTGTGTGGCGTAGACATAAAGTGCGGGAAAGCTCTTACTGTACATATGAGACTCAGCTTACTGTGTGTTCCAACCTTCTGTGCCTCAGTCTGGCTGCAGTCTCTGTGTCTCAGTCTGACTGCATTCTCTGTGTCTCAGTCTGACTGCATTCTCTGTGTCTCAGTCTGGCTGCAGTCTCTGTGTCTCAGTCTGACTGCATTCTCTGTGTCTCAGTCTGGCTGCAGTCTCTGTGTCTCAGTCTGACTGCATTCTCTGTGTCTCAGTCTGAGTGCTTCTCTGTGTCTCAGTCTGACTGCATTCTCTGTGTCTCAGTCTGAGTGCTTCTCTGTGTCTCAGTCTGACTGCATTCTCTGTGTCTCAGTCTGAGTGCTTCTCTGTGTCTCAGTCTGACTGCATTCTCTGTGCTTAAGTCTGACTGCAGTCTCTGTGCCTTAGTCTGGCTGCAGTCTCTGTGTCTCAGTCTGACTGCATTCTCTGTGCTTAAGTCTGACTGCAGTCTCTGTGCCTTAGTCTGGCTGCAGTCTCTGTGTCTCAGTCTGACTGCATTCTCTGTGCTTAAGTCTGACTGCAGTCTCTGTGTCTCAGTCTGACTGCAGTCTCTGTGTCTCAGTCTGACTGCATTCTCTGTCTCTCAGTCTGGCTGCATTCTCTGTGTCTCAGTCTGGCTGCAGTCTCTGTGTCTCAGTCTGACTGCATTCTCTGTGCCTCAGTCTGACTGCAGTCTCTGTGCCTCAGTCTGACTGCAGTCTCTGTGTCTCAGTCTGACTGCAGTCTCTGTGTCTCAGTCTGACTGCATTCTCTGTGCCTCAGTCTGACTGCAGTCTCTGTGCCTCAGTCTGACTGAAGTCTCTGTGTCTCAGTCTGACTGCAATCTCTGTGTCTCAGTCTGACTGCAATCTCTGTGCTTAAGTCTGGCTGCTGCTCTGTGTCTCAGTCTGACTGCAATCTCTGTGTCTCAGTCTGACTGCAGTCTTTTTGCCTCAGTCTGGCTGCTTCTCTGTGCTTAAGTCTGGCTGCTGCTCTGTGTCTCAGTCTGACTGCAATCTCTGTGTCTCAGTCTGACTGCAATCTTGTGTCTCAGTCTGACTGCAGTCTTTTTGCCTTAGTCTGGCTGCTTCTCTGTGCTTAAGTCTGGCTGCAGTCTCTGTGTGTCAGTCTGACTGCAGTCTCTGTGTCTCAGTCTGACTGCAGTCTCTGGAAACAGAAGGAGGCTCACACTATTAAGTAATAGCATTTCAACATATAATGCAGTATAATGAGCCACAGGGGCACACTCAATAATAGAAGCAAACAGTAATTTAGCCTTACGTGCATTCTGAGGTTATCTTAATGGCCCAGCTACGTGGCTTTGCTCACAGCATGACATGGGCTTTGATATGTGTACTGCACTGTACGTGTTTCATCTCTCAGGCACATGTTACAGTTATAATAGTAATATCACAATAACACAATAAGTATTCACAGGACTGGCAAGAACAGAAGCCCTGTGTTGGACTGTTAGCTCAGATGGAGGGATCCACATGGTACATGTCTGTGCTCAGGCTCCAGGGCCCTCTGTAGGGAGAGCTGTCCTTGGTGCTGAACCAGCCTTTGGAGCACTGGTGCTCTGTCCTGAGTCTTTAGGGAGGGCTGTCTCTGGTTCTGAACCAGTCTTTGGAGCACTAGTGCTCTGTCCTAAGTCCTCTGGCAGCTGCATACTACTGACTAACTACAGGGCATGTCCTGGATAGGGTCGATGATTGGACCCAAATTAAACACACCAGAGATGACTGCTTAAAGTCATTTCCGCTGGTGGATCTGAAAAACTTTTTGAGAATGGGTCATACATTTTTAGACTGAGGACAGTGGAATGGAAACTGTGAATCTGTTCTCACCTTACTTCTAAGCAAATTGTAAAGCAGTCGCCCTTGGTGATCAAGGCAGGGAGTTAGGGTTGATGTGGCAACCAAAACCACACCCCACCCCCTCCCTCACAAGGATTCTATTCTTGCACCAAAAGGGAAGACACAACAGACATGGAGAAGACCGGGCAGGAAACATGGAGAAAAAATCTTGAGGAATGATCCAGGACAATGACATAATGAATGGTGATCAATTAAAATAGCCACTACACCAGAGGTGAAGAAAGGCTGAGATACAGCACAGTCACACAGCACAGTCAGCGAGCAGTCGTACAGCACACTCACACAGCAGTCAAAGAGCAATGTTACACAGCACAGTCACCACAGTCACACTGTACAGACAGTCAGCACACTCACACAACACAGTCAGAGAGCAGAGTCCTACAGCACACTCACAGTCAGACTGCACAATCACACAGTGCAGTCAGAGTGCAGAGTCACACAGCACAGTCAGAGAGCACTCTCATACAGCACAGTCACCACAGTCACACTATACAGAAAATCAGCACAGTCACACAGCACAGGCTGACAGCACACTCACACAACACAGTCAGAGAGCAGAGTCCTACAGCACACTCACAGTCAGACTGCACAGTCACACAGTGCAGTCAGAGTGCAGAGTCACACAGCACAGTCAGAGAGCACTCTCATACAGCACAGTCACCACAGTCACACTATACAGAAAATCAGCACAGTCACACAGCACAGGCTGACAGGAAGACTTTGAACTTCCGTGCGCGTGTCTGTCTTCATGTGTATTCATGTGTACGCATGTGTGTGTGTTTATGTGTATATGTATATATATATGTGTGTGTGTGTGTGTGTGTGTGTATGTGTCACTCTCTCTCTCTGCCTCCTCACTCTGCAGCAACTCAGTCTGTGCAGGGCTTTCGAGTCGCAGCTCTGCCAAGACGAACCCTGATGTATTATTAACTAGTGCTGTCACCACATTGACACACTCACATACACACATACCTACATACCCATATGCACTAAAATACACACATGCTCACACACGCACTCACACGCTTGAAAACACACACGCGTTTTCACACACATGCTGCAGGAGTATCAGTGTATCAGTGCTCCTCTCACTTTGATACTGTGAGTGGGTCAGTGCCAGACTGTGATACTGTGAGTGGGTCAGTGCCAGACTGTGATACTGTGAGTGGGTCAGTGCCAGACTAAGTCAGTGCGAGTGGGTCAATGACAGGGCACGTTCGTCAGTCTCAGCAGGTGGCCATGTCAGGAAGCATGTTTTGCTGTTTGCATGTTATGCTTTCTGCATATTTTGAATGTGAATTTGCATATGAGAAGTGGAGACAGAGGTCCGGTCCCTTATTGGCTGCCCAAAGTCACCCCTTATTGGAAGAAAATGCTTCCCAAATCCTCTGCCCAAGTTATATTTCAGTTTCAAGAGGTGCTAAAATCAAGCAATCTATGGGTGAGTCTATTGCAGCAGAAGTAGCTGCCTGGTACATATTTGATCTCTGCCTATCGTTATCTCACAGAGGGCATGGACTGAACAATGATATTTACATTGATATCCATGCCTCCCATTTTGTTAAAGAATGGGTGAGTGTATTCGCATTTATAAGAGGAAGGAGACTGAGATTTTGCTGGGGGGCTGTAGTTAATGTTGTGTGTTTGTGTATCTCAGTGCCTAATGTCATATGTTAGTCTATCTCTGTGCCTTTTGTCATATGTTTGAGTATTGCAGTGCCTAATCTCATGTGTTTGTGTTGCTCAGGGCCATAGTGAAACAAGTTCACTTGCTGTGAATAACTGTGCTGAATTTGAATTTGGACAAAATGAGAGACAAAACAGGCAGAGGTATAGAAAAAGGTGGAGAGAGAGAGTAATGGAGAACAACAGGGGAAGCAGGAGAGTGGGAGGGTGTGTGAGTGTGTGCTTGAGTGTGAGCGTGCGTGTGTGAGTGTATGTGTGAGTGTGAGCATGCATGTGTGTGAGTGTGTGTGTGTATCAGTGTGTGCTGTGGTACGCTGTGCCCTCAGACAGGTCAGTGATAGGGGGAGGCTGTCACAGCTGCTCAGTGTCTCCTCTGTCCCCAGCGTTCATCAGGGAGACAGTGATATCACTGGGGCCATCGCCACGGCGCTCCCTCACTCTCTCTGACAGCTCCGCCCTGCTCTCCTCTCCGCCTCGCCATCCCTCCCCATCTGCCTTTTCTCCGGTCTGTCTCGCTCTGTCTGTCTTTCCCCACCTTCAGACTATCGAGTGTCAGAACTGAGCCCTGAGTCTTGCACTTGCCATCTATAAATGCAGTAACAGCACAGAGGAGTCTTGGTTCAGGCACAGTGATTAACAGGCAGGTTAGAATTGTGTCTGGTGTCGATCCACTACAGCGGAGACTTATCTTGCCTTTCTTTTAACCTGTGTTTCTTGTTGCTTTTCCTGTTGTTGGTCTTTTTCTGTTTTGTGCCTTAGACAGATATTATATAAATGTTTTATTATTTCTGTGTCTTTTATTACATCTGTTAAATGAAAAGTGTTTTGTATGGCAGTTCTTTTTCTACTTCACTGGCACTTTCTTTCTCTGTTGTTGCGTGAGCCCTCTTTCACCTCATCCTGTTTCCTGTCTCTCCCTGTGTCGTGTCCCTTTGTGTCTAATTGCTCATCTCCTCCACTATTCTTTAGCCCCTGTTCTGGCTGTCTGCTCGTGGTTTGCTGTCCATGGTGCTGATTGACTGAATGCTGGTCGTGACTCTGGTGTGCTGTCCATGGTGCTGACCACAGCCGCATGGACCAAGAGGAGAGTGAGTTGCTGACATGGACAAAGACACAGACAACAGACAACCACATGGGTGAAGAGGAGAAAGATTTGAGAATCAAGTGAAGGAGCAAGAGGAAACACAGTTTGAGGTAGAGAAAGGACAGACAAACAGAAATCTGAGGTGAAGATGGAACAAACAAATGGGAAGACGAAGCAGGTTCTGGTGAAGCATTAGCAGAAAGACAACAACAGAGAGTGAACAGATGCTCCCTTCCCTCCACCCCACACACACACACACACACACACAGTGCTCTCTCTCTCTCTCACACATACATACACACACACACACACACACACAGTGCGCTCTCTCTCTCACACACACATACATACACACACACAGTGCTCTCTCTCTCTCACACACACACATACATACACACACACAGTGCGCTCTCTCTCTCACACACACATACATACACACACACAGTGCTCTCTCTCTCACACACACACATACATACACTCACACATGGTTTTGGGGTAGCGTCAGAGGGAGGAGGTTGGATTGGGGTGGGGTTTGGGGAGGGGTTGGGTTTTGGGGTAACCCTATGGCCGATATTGAAAAGTAGACAGGCACCTCTTACGTTTATGCGCGCTTGGTACTCGGCGCTGCCGGCGGAGTTGCGAGCGGCGCAGCGGTACACGCCCCCGTCGTTGATCTGCGGGCTGCTGACGTTGACGTGGGACACGGTGCTGCCGTCCGACAGGGTGTACTGGCTGGCTCGATGCGTAGGGTCCCGCGCCACCGGCTCGTCGTCCAGCGTCCAGGTGATGGTGGGAGGGGGGGCCCCCTTGGCGGCGCACATGAGGGAGAAGGGCTCCCCGGGGGCCACGACACGCTCACTGAAGGATGACACTATCCGCGGGGTCCCATCTGGGGATGGGACAGGGGATGGCGTCAGACCCAACATACCATACGCTGCACATTCTGACAATAAACAATTCAACCCTACACCCTCACTAAACCCCCTAAACCCTACATCCTCACTAACCCCTTAAAACCCTCACTAACCCCCTAAACCGTACATCCTCACTAACCCCCTAAACCCTACATCCTCACTAACCCCCTAAACCCTACATCCTCACTAACCCCCTAAACCCTACACCCTCACTAACCCCTAAACCGTACATCCTCACTAACCCCTAAACCCTACATCCTCACTAACCCCCTAAACCCTACACCCTCACTAACCCCCTAAACCCTACACCCTCACTAACTCCCTAAACCCTACATCCTCTCTAACCCTAAACCCTACACCCTCACTAACCCTCTAAATTCTACACCCTCACTAACCTTTCTAAACCTCTACACCTTCACTAACCTAATCCCTACACCCTCACTAACCCCCTAATCCCTACACCCTCACTAACCCTCTAACCCCTACACCTTACACCCTGTTTAACATCATAAAACCCTCTCCCCTATCCATACTCTCCCTCCTCACCTTCCAGGAGAATGATGGAGAAGTCCTGGGCGGTCTGGCCCTTGCGGGTGGCGAAACATTGGTATGCGCCCGAGTGCCTCTTCTGGGCGGCGGTGATGAAGAGGGTGTCATTGTGGGCCCCCTGGATGGAGAAGTGCTGGTCGGGGGCCACGGGTTCGGTGTTGCGGTACCAGGCCACGGTGAACTCAGGCGAGCCCTGGACCGCGCAGGTCAGGATCACTGTGCTGCTGATGCCCGTCTTCAGGTTCTTGGGGGACAGGGTGACGCGCAGGGGGTCTGCAGGGACAGAGACACGGAGAGGATGGAACACAGCGAGACGGAGAGACAGGGATGCCTCTACCAATAACTTTGAGTCTCACCTCCTGCATGTCTGTGTGTGTGTACGTGTATTTTGTGTGTGTATAGTGTGAGTGTGCGTATTGTGTGTGTTTGTATGTGTACAGTGTGTGTATGTGTATTGTGTGTGTTTATATAGCCTGTGTGTGTTAGAGCTGCAGCGATTAGTTGATTCATCGATTAGCTGACCGATAGAAAATTAATCACTGGTTATTTTGATAATCGATTATCAATCGTTTAAGTCATTTTGAAGAAAAAATGCCAAAAATTTGATAGTTCTATGTTCTCAAATGTGAGAATTTGCTGCTTTTCTTGGTTTTCATTATAGTAAATTGAATGTTTGTGTGTGTGTGTATATGTGTGTGTGTGTGTGTATGTGTGTGAGTGTGTGTGTGTGTGTGTGTGTGTGTGTGTGTGTGTGTGTGTGAGTGTGTGTGTGTGTATGTGTAAGGGTAAATGTCAGTGTCCAATAAAAGCAGCTGGTGGTGAGTGCTGGGGGCAGTTCTGTGCTGCCCCTCCTCCATGTGCTGTCAGACTCAGTGTGTGTGTACTGCCCTGATGTGCCCACCGGCCTCTCCCGCTCCCTCCCTCGCTCTCATTTTCTCTCTCTCTCTTCCCTCCCCCCCTCTCATTTTCTCTCTCCCTCCCCCTCTCTCATTATGCACACTTCTCTGAACTGGTCTGAGTACAGTTCAGATGTCCTGGGGAGAATTTTCATGGAGGATGCTAAAACGGTGTGGCTAACATGTCAACAAGAACAGAACATGTATTTGAGAAACATGTCAATGTTAAACATTCTTTTTTTACTCATATAACAAAGATGATTTAAGCTTCTCTGTCGTCTCCTCTCTCCACTCCATCACCGTTTCCATCCCTCTCTTTCTCTCTCTCCTCTTTCCTCTCTCTCATGCGGTCTCCTCCCCCCTCCGCCCGCTCTCCCTGCTCTCTCTCCTTAGGTCAGTCCCGATGACACGGGCCGGGGATGGCGTGCGTGTGAAAGCGCGCCATCCCGCCGCGTCACCGCAGTGACCGCCCGCCAGAGACCCCGGCCCACCCCGGCATGCGATGCGACTGTCCCTGACGCTCAAGCTCAAATCCCGAACGCAGCGTGGCGACAGCGGGGGTGTCGGGAGGGCCGTGCCGGGGCCAGGGACCGGAACACTGCTGCCACAGCCAATCAGCTACTGCCACGGGACGCCGGACCCGCTGGCCCCCGGTCAGCAGCACCACGTAGGACAGCGGCCCGTGGACGCATCGCCTACTGTATTTACAGTTCGCGTGAACCTTCGCTGCACATATCGACAGCTGCTCTCACCCAGATCTGCTCACACACTCTCTTTTGACATGCACATGTTTAAATATGTGTCCATTTTAACGGAGGCATTCAGTGTACACACCTTGATCTGTAAAATGGACCTGCAACATCTGAGTTACAGAACCTGCTCCATAACCATTCCATAACAGTTTCCCCCCCCAAGTGTCCAAACACTCATTAAGGCTCTGTCATTCTCATAATCAATACACACACCCCTGATCAATACACACACTCCGAATGCATCATGGAGCACAACCTAGTGTGCTCTGTACGATGTCACATGTAAACCTGTAGTTTAAAAGTGTTCCCGCATGATTTATACAAGTCAGAATATTAAAGTTCATGTAAAGTAACTGCTCTGTCTTCTAACGTGATTTGGGCCATACTGTTGTGTATGTAGTTTCGTATGTTTCAGATTTGATGTTGATGTTGTAGAGTTACTGAGTAAAAGAGCATTATGTTAGCTTTGCTGAGACATTGTTCTATGCTTGTTGGGGGAAACAGGCAGTGGTTTGGGCTGTGTTTGGAGGCCCTGCCTGACCGTGTGTCTCCCTCGTGTCGCCCCTTCTCTCCTCACCGATGATGTTGAGGTGTCCTGTCACCTCCTTGGAGCCGAAGCTGTTGGTCACCTCGCAGATGTAGTTGCCGCTGTCCTCCAGGCGCAGGTCGCTGATGGTCAGGCCGGTCAGTCTGCGGGTCCAGCGCGAGTCCGCGGGCAGCGGCCGGCCGTCCTTCAGCCAGCGGATGGTGGGGTTGGGGTAACCCGAGGCTATGCAGGGCAGCTCCACACTGCCCCCTACCTGCACCTCCCCCGACTGGAAGCTGTCCAGAATGGAGGGTGTGGACTCCGTAGGGTCTGCGGGGGTCAGGGGTCAGAGGTCACATTTTTTATCGATGGGCAGAGTCTTAAATCCTCTTACCCTTCTCTTTCCTCTCTCTGACTTCCCCTGCTTTTATTTTTCTCACTTCCTGTGTTCCTCTTTCTTATCTGTCTCATTTATACTCATACATTTAAATAAATGCACACATGCATTCACACACATATATACAAAGGTTTACACATACACACACACAATCTGAAAAAGCACAAACATGCTCTCTCACACACAGACACACACACTCACCCATGACAGAGAGCCGGGCCCCGTTGCTCTGCCGCGTCTCTCCGCTGTACTTGTGCCGGGTGATACAGCGGTAGGTGGAGAGGGCATCCTCCTTCTGCACATCCGATATGTACAGAGCACCGAACGACGTCAGGAAGAACCTGTTACCTGCAGACACACAGAGACAGGGACCAATCGTGAGGCAGGAAACAACACCACAATGCAACATCAGAGAGTGTGATTCGACTGAGGTTGTGAGTGACAGGTAATGCGGCGAATTAAACCCATCTCTTTACTCAATAAACGTGTACCCCTAACCAGTGCTACTGCAGGAGAAGTAATGCCAGTGTTAAGGGCTTTCTAATTGGGTTACACCAGTCTGGGCTTTCTGTGGACATGGAGAGGTCCAGGGAAGAACACTTGAGCAGAGGGAGCAGAGTCACAGAGAGTCACAGAGAGACCCCGGACAACCCCAACCCTAAATCACTTCAGACAGTGAAGAGCTCCAACATAATACACACTGAGAACGTATTAAAATTAAACTGGAACCCACAAAAACACAACACACACAAACACACATGCACACGCACACCCACACACACACAAAAATGCACGCACATGCACACTCCCACACACACAAACAAGCACGCACACGCACACACACACACAAACACACACGCACATGCACATGCACACACACAAACAAGCACGCACACACACACACGCACACACACACAAACGCACACGCACACACAAACAAGCACGCACACGCACACACACACGCACAAAACACACACGCACACACACACACACGCACACACACACACAAACAAGCACGCACACGCACAAACACACACACGCACACACACACAAACAAGCACGCACGCACACGCACACACACACGCACACGCACAAACACACACACACACACACGCACACATGCACACACAGAGAGGCAGCTATTATTGGCTGTCCATCAGATGATTGATTGTATTATAAGAGGTGGCAGAGGTGGAAGAGAGAGGTTAAGTGTTAATATTTTATATACAGGTTATTGTAACGGTATATTACTGTCATGCTCCTCCCACCTAACTGTGCGCTCAGTCAATCTCAGATTTATCCCGTGTGTGTGTGTGCGTGTGTTAGCGTGTGTGTGTGTGTGCAGCTCCCATATTCTACACTAAAAGATATGACTATGATCAATTTAAAAAATCATTATGTGCCCTGTGACTTAATTTACACTATACTATGGTCCTTCATTGATAAACACTTTTGTTCTAATGTATCTAACCTACAGTAACTTATATGTATACATAATATACACTTACAAAAAACATCTAAGCATAGTTTAAAGCTTAAATGAAAGGACTGAGTGCTGACAAAAACAAAGTTCTGCTTTTGTAATGTCGCTGCTTCTGTTGCGTGCTTGAGCAAGGTAGCTCTGCTCGACTGCTCCACTTACAAACTAGATACGGCTGGGCACTTGGTGTCACCACAGAGATATGCGCCAGTGTGGAGAAGAGGAAGGAGCAGAACAGAGAGATGCAGGAGGAGGAGGAGGAGGAGGAGGAGGACAATAACAGAAGCGCTTAAGTGTGTCAGTGTGTGAGCGTGCCAGGGCAGCGCGGACAGGCTGCCCCAGATAAACGCATGGCAATCTGGCCCTGTGTCACATGACAACTACACAGGGCACAGCTGCTTACACAACCTCTTATGCACCAACACGTCACACACATGCGCGTTATACACACACACACACACACGCTCGCGCACACACAAGTGCGCAAAACTGCACACACACATCACAAAGACACATGTTGCACACACACACACACACAAGCGCACACACATGTGCACACACATCACACAGATGCACATGTTATACACACACGCACGCGCATACACGTCACATACATGCACATGCATGTTATATACATACACACACGCAAACACACGTGCGCATACATGCACACACACACCACATACTATTTTTTTGTTTAGCTCTATATTCCACATTAGATTTGTACTCAGTCAACTTACATGTGGTTGCAGTGCAGGTTCTCAGGCTTAATTAAAGGGTATTTCATACATTAGGCATCACTATGTACAGAACTTTTCATACACAATCCCCCTCTCTGTATGTGTGTGTGTTTATCAGTAGGGATACCCTGGTACATAGGCAGTGTGTGTGTGTGTGTGTGTGTATCAGTAGGGATACCCTGGTACATAGGCAGTGTGTGTGTGTGTGTATGTATAAGTAGGGATACCCTGGTATGTAGGCAGTGTGTGTGTGTGTGTGTGTATCAGTAGGGATACCCTGGTACGTAGGCAGTGTGTGTGTGTGTGTGTATGTATAAGTAGGGATACCCTGGTATGTAGGCAGTGTGTGTGTGTGTGTGTGTGTATCAGTAGGGATACCCTGGTACGTAGGCAGTGTGTGTGTGTGTGTGTGGCCCTGAAGCTCAGAGTGAAGGATGGCAATCGATGCACTTTATGGCTACAGCTCCACAGAGCACAGATTTATTAAAAGAGAGAGGGCAGGCCCAGCTCCCTGACCCACACAGCCCTTCATCACACTAACAAGCTGCCTGCCTGCCTGAGCTACGGTCCGGCTGATACACTACTGCACACACCTATACACACACACTTACACACACCTACACACATACACATACACACACTTACACACCCATACACACTTACACACACATACACACACTTACACACTTACACACACTTACACACCTATACACACATACACACACATACACACCTATACACACTTACACACACATACACACACATACACACTTACACACACTTACACACCTATACACACCCATACACACTTACACACACATACACACACATACACACTTACACACATACACACCTATACACACTTACCCACATACACACCCATACAAACTTACACATGCTCACACACACATACACACACTTACACATGCTCACACACACCTACACACACATACACACCTATACATACTTACACACACATACACACCCATACACACTTACCCACATACACACTTACACACATACACACCTATACACACTTACCCACATACACACCTATACACACTTACACACACATACACACCCATACACACTTACACACATACACACCTATACACACTTACCCACATACACACCTATACACACTTACACACACATACACACCCATACACACACATACACACCCATACACACTTACACATGCTCACACACACCTACACACACATACACACCTATACATACTTACACACACATACACACCTATACACACTTACACACACATACACACCTATACATACTTACACACACATACACACCTATACACACTTACACACACATACAAACCTATACACACGTACACACATACACACCTATACACACTTACACACACATACACACCTGTACACACATACACACACACACCTATACACACCTATACACACTTACACACACATACACACTCACACACACTGACACATGCTCACACACACACCTACATACACTTAAACATGCTTACACACACACATACACACACATACACACACCTATACACAGATACACATGCTGACACACACATATACACACACACATGCTTACACATCCATACACACACCGATACACACATACACATGCTCACACACATACACACCTATACACACTTAGACACACATACACACCTATACACACTTACACATGCTCACACACACCTACACACACATACATATGCTTACACACCCATACACACACCGATACACACATACACATGCTCACACGCACATATACACATACACATGCTTACACACAAACATACACACACTTATACACACATACACATGCTCACACACACTCTTACACACACACACACACACACACACACACACACACACACAAACAGTCAGGTCGAGGCCTATGGATTACAGAAACTGAGAGTGAATATAACAGTTGACCCCAGTCTTGGAGTCAGTTTCCATCAGTCTGCACCAGACTCAGCGTTCCCTTATCTGACACCAGAAGATCTCAATAAGCAGAGTTTAGACTGGGCACTTCTCAGCCTCGCTTAAAACAGCTGGGACTTTGCCCTCTGCTTGCCTGGCCTGTGCCCCAGATTGTCAGGCCGGGGCAGCTGCGCGGCGCCCCCTGGAGGATGGGAAAGGGCAGCACAGAGACCGTCCCACAGGGATCGAATGCGGCCCACTGTCATTTTAGCGTTCAATTAGGTCAGGCCTGATGTGAGCTGCCGCAGCCCCCGTCCCTGCAGACCACCGGAGCAGAGCTTTCTATTAATGGAGCCGGACAGACAGGGACTGAGAGCCCGCAGCCTGCCTCTCCGGCTCAGAATAAACCTGCCCGGCACACCAGGGAGTGCGCAGGCCCAAAGCGCAGGCCCTCATTTTAACCATCAGGTTCTGATCCGGCTGATGCCATGTGCTGCAGGGAGAACGGACTGCGTAACTTCAGCCATCATCATCATCATCATCACCCTCACTGTCATCATCCTCATCACCACCTTCAACATCATCACCCTCATCATCATCACTATCATCACCCTCACTGTCATCATCTTCATCACCACCTTCAACATCATCACCCTCATCATTGTCATTATCCTCACTGAAATCAACTTCATCAAATCCAAAGACTCCTAACTGCCGTCTGATCTCAGATCAGTGTTGAGGGGCTATTTACTCTGCCAGGCACCCTTAATGCCTGATCCTTGATCAGCAGTAATTAAGATGTAAGGAAGTGAGAGAACTGACATCATGTTGTCCATGGCCTGTGTACAATAAGGCAAAAACTGGGGGTGGTGTGGTAGGGCATAGCCACTAATGTGGGCCCTCAACACTCCATTTGAACCAGTCTGACTCTGGTCTGTGCTGTGGTGAGTGGCTGGGTCCATTTTAACCAGTCTGACTCTGGTCTGTGCTGCGGTGAGTGGCTGGGTCCATTTTAACCAGTCTGACTCTGGTCTGTGCTGCGGTGAGTGGCTGGGTCCATTTTAACCAGTCTGACTCTGGTCTGGGCTGCAGTGAGTGGCTGGGTCCATTTTAACCAGTCTGACTCTGGTCTGTGCTGCGGTGAGTGGCTGGGTCCATTTTAACCGGTCTGACTCTGGTCTGTGCTGCGGTGAGTGTCTGGGTCCATTTTAACCAGTCTGAATCTGGTCTGTGATGCGGTGAGTGGCTGGGTCCATTTTAACCGGTCTGACTCTGGTCTGTGCTGCGGTGAGTGGCTGGGTCCATTTTAACCAGCCTGACTCTGGTCTGTGCTGCGGTGAGTGGCTGGGTCCATTTTAACCAGTCTGACTCTGGTCTGTGCTGCAGTGAGTGTCTGGGTCCATTTTAACCAGTCTGACTCTGGTCTGTGCTGCGGTGAGTGTCTGGGTCCATTTTAACCGGTCTGACTCTGGTCTGTGCTGCGGTGAGTGGCTGGGTCCATTTTAACCGGTCTGACTCTGGTCTGTGCTGCGGTGAGTGTCTGGGTCCATTTTAACCGGTCTGAATCTGGTCTGTGCTGCGGTGAGTGGCTGGGTCCATTTTAACCGGTCTGACTCTGGTCTGTGCTGCGGTGAGTGGCTGGGTCCATTTTAACCAGTCTGACTCTGGTCTGTGCTGAGGTGAGTGTCTGGGTCCATTTTAACCAGTCTGACTCTGGTCTGTGCTGCTTTATGAGTGAGCGGGCGGGGCAGGGGGCGACATGCTGAGCTCAGACCTGTAATTTCAGTGTCGGCCTTTGTTCAGACCTGGGAATTAAATCTTACAGGATAATGTGCACTTGGTGAGTTTAACCCCCTACAATACCACCACTGCTCTGTCACAACACTTCAGCAAGAGGGGGAGGGGGGCAGAGAGAACATTTTCTCGCTCTGTGTTCAGTGTGCTGTAGAGTAGCAGGGCAGTGTTCAGTGTGCTGTAGAGTATCAGTACTGTGCTCCTCCTAGTTTGGGGGTGAAGCCTGGGTAACCCCCCACCCTCTCACATCCCTTGCTGTTCGGTCAGACGGAGTGAAATATTAATTACTAACTCACTCTCACTCTGCCTCTCCTCATGCTCTCTCTCACTCTCTCTGCTGAGTTCAGCCGTTTTCTTATCCTGAGTTTGCCCTTTATGTCTGCTTTTCAATCCTTCTTTTCTGTCTTCCAGGCACTTTTACTTCTTTATAGTTGTTTTGGGTTGTCAGTCTTGGAGAGGAGTCTTAAAATGTAAAAGTGTGTGTGTGTGTGTTGGTGTGCGTGCCACACACACCAGCCAGATTTGATTCTCTGGCTGGACAGGTTAGCAGATGCAGCTGTGGAATTCACAGCAACCCACTGGCTAGCAATACACCTACAGGGTAGCGGAGCTGGCCAGCAGGTGTGGAGGCAGGACTGTGACTTCATTACAAAAGAGATGAGAGAGAACAACAGAATAACTCCAGAACACCACATGCATAAGAAGAGGGGGAGACGGTATGTGTGAAACCATCCGCTCTGATGGTGCCTCGGGGGGAACCGATGAACAGGTATGCAGGTAAATAGCCCTCTACACAGAACCTCCATCCCTTAGAAGTCCTGCGGAGGGGTTTGACTGACAGGCCTGGGATCGAGTGAGAACCCCCTCCCCTCCCCTCCCCAACGCCCCAACATCCCCACCTTCAGGGGTGAAGCTCCGACACCCACAAAACCCACACAAGCGCTGGCCAGGGGTGATCTTTAACGTGCTTTAACATCTCTGAGCTCTAACTTGCCTCAATGTCTTTTTGAGGACATGTGTCTGACTGTACACCAGTATCTCCTTCCATTTTCCTGTTCGCTTAAAAGCTCACCGGTGTGTAAAGTAGCAAAAACTAGAACAACGGTATAATAACAAAGCTGACGGTTTTTGGAAAACGTCAACGAACATTTGTACCCGTCCATAAAAACGAAACATGAGCAGTGAAACGGGGTGTGAACCCTGTTTCTGGTTCGGAAAGCAGAGGCTGGCATTCCGCTGCGGTTTGAGTGCGGCGCATTCAAATCTCACCACAATAAGCAACACGGCAAGCAAATCGAGGAGGCCTGCTTTTTCGAGGGATTGAGTTACGGTTTAAATGGTAAAAGAAGGGAAACAAAAGCAGTAAGGGCCAGCGTGGAGAGGAGGCGAGAGAGGGATTTGGGTGACGAGAGAGGACGAGAGCGGGGGACACGGAGTGTATGGGAGAAGCCTTGTCGTGTGAGTCAGCGAGCCTGCATGCTAATGGCGGCGCAGCGCTGCATCGCTAACGAGCGCCGCGTTTCAGTCCCTTCGCCGAGGCCCATTACTTATTAATGCTCTGCGTCTCTCCCGCTGCGCGCGCCCCCTCCCTGACGCGCGCGCTCCCTCGCTCTCTGTTGCTAGGGGCTGCCCGGCGTTTCCTGGGTGCTTGCTGCCATGGTTTTGGGGGTGCCCACCACCCCAGCCCGAGCACCAGACAGGTGAGCAGAAGGGACAGTGGGGTTTGTGACTGCTGCCTGGGCCCTTGAGCTGGGTGCGAAACCCGTAGTATGAATAGAGAGCCGTGTGAATGGCTCTGTATGAAATAATGTGCTGAATGTTTAAATGTGACGCAGTGCCAGACTGGGGCAGCATGGGATTGCTTTCAGATATGGAGTGGTGGAGGGATAGAGACCACAGCCTTTCTCAGTTCTGCACAGGGTTCTCAAAGAGACAGTGTTCCTCTGTTCTGCACAGGGTTCTCAGTGAAGAGCACAGTGTTCCTCAGCAGGGTTTCAGTGAAAGAGCAGTGTTCTGTTCTGCACAGGGTTTTCAGTGAAGAGCACAGTGTTCCTCAGTTCTGCACAGGGTTCTCAGTGAAGAGACCACAGTGTTCTCAGTTCTGCACAGGGTCTCAGTGAGAGCACAGTGAGCACAGGGTTCTTTCAGACTCTGTTCTGCACAGGGTTCTCAGTGAGAGAGACCACAGTGTTTCTCAGTTCTGCACAGGGTTCTCAGTGAGAGAGACCACAGTGTTCCTCAGTTCTGCACAGGGTTCTCAGTGAAAGAGCACAGTGTTCCTCAGTTCTGCACAGGGTTCTCAGTCAGACAGACCACAGTGTTCCTCTGTTCCACACAGGGGAGTCAGACACTCTCTGCAAGGATGACCGTGACTTAGCGGGAGGACAAAAAAATCAACTTTAAAGGGTCCGGCAGACAAGCGAGCAGCTTCTCTCTGCTTCCTGCTCCACAGTGGAAAGTTTGAGAGGAGGAGAGGAGGGGGAAGTGGGAGAAAGGAGCATTGGATCAAAGAGGATGTCTGTCAGCCAGAGAGAGGAAACCCTTTGTGCTGTGACACAGAGAGAGACAGTGATAGAGAAAGGGAGCAAAGTCACTCCATATACAAACACGCGCACACACACAATCTCACACACAGACAGAAAAACACACACACACACACACACACACACACACACACACACACACACACACACACACACACACACACACACATCACACACACATACACCATCACAACATCCAACACATACTCAAACACTCACATGCACACATACTCTATAAACAGACACACAGCAGAGGTACACTGACACACACAGAATAGGGTTCTGGTACAGGAGACACAGTGGTCTCAGGGTAAGAGGTGGCACAGAGACACTGTGGTCTCAGGGTGAGAGGTGGCACAGAGACACTGTGGTCTCAGGGTGAGAGGTGGCACAGAGACACTGTGGTCTCAGGGTGAGAGGTGGCACAGAGAGGCTGGTCTCAGGGTGAGAGGTGGCACAGAGACACTGTGGTCTCAGGGTGAGAGGTGGCACAGAGAGGCTGGTCTCAGGGTGAGAGGTGGCACAGAGACACTGTGGTCTCAGGGTGAGAGGTGGCACAGAGACACTGTGGTCTCAGGGTGAGAGGTGGCACAGAGACACTGTGGTCTCAGGGTGAGAGGTGGCACAGAGAGGCTGGTCTCAGGGTGAGAGGTGGCACAGAGACACTGTGGTCTCAGGGTGAGAGGTGGCACAGAGAGGCTGGTCTCAGGGTGAGAGGTGGCACAGAGAGGCTGGTCTCAGGGTGAGAGGTGGCACAGAGAGGCTGGTCTCAGGGTGAGAGGTGGCACAGAGACACTGTGGTCTCAGGGTGAGAGGTGGCACAAGGACACTGTGATCTCAGGGTGAGAGGTGGCACAGAGAGGCTGTGGTCTCAGGGTGAGAGGTGGCACAAGGACACTGTGATCTCAGGGTGAGAGGTGGCACAGAGAGGCTTGTCTCAGGGTGAGAGGTGGCACAGAGACACTGTGGTCTCAGGGTGAGAGGTGGCACAGAGAGGCTGGTCTCAGGGTGAGAGGTGGCACAGAGAGGCTTGTCTCAGGGTGAGAGGTGGCACAGACACTGCTGGTCTCAGGGTGAGAGGTGGCACAGAGAGGCTGGTCTCAGGGTGAGAGGTGGCACAGAGAGGCTTGTCTCAGGGTGAGAGGTGGCACAGAGACGCTTGTCTCAGGGTGAGAGGTGGCACAGAGAGGCTTGTCTCAGGGTGAGAGGTGGCACAGAGAGGCTTGTCTCAGGGTGAGAGCACACTGAACTGCACAACAAACCAGTGAAAGGAAAACTCATGATGACCACACCCATTTACAGAATCCCCATCAACAGTCTCCCCATCATTCTTCCTCTTATCCAAACCCTCCATTTGGGCTCTTTCTTTCCTCCTGTTTCCTCCCAATTCCACGCTTCCCTGCTTGCTATCCTGTCATCCCTCACCTTCTTTCTCCCGTGCCAATCTGCTTGTGCTCCTACCTCTTTACTGCAATGCATTCAGTCAGACGCATTCACTCAAACCCAATACTCGCTGGCAGATTCCAAGCCCACTCCCCATTTTTGTTTGTGTTCCCTCCCTCCCCTCCCTCCCTCCCTCCCTCTCTGTCTCCTTCCCTCTCCAGTCATCCGGTTTAAGTTGTCCCACATTCAGCTCAGCCTCTCTAATGGTTTGAGTGTGCATTTGTGTGTATGTAAATGTGTTTCTGTGTGTCACTGTGCAAGTGTCTCTCTTTCTTTGTAAACTATAAACGTGAAACAAAAATATCACAGCTTGGTGCTACTTTAAAATGCTAACTCCTCTGACGTGTAAACACCTTTCAGGTTTTTGTGTGTGTGTGTGTGTGTGTGTGTGTGTGTGTGTGTGTGTGTGTGTGTGTGAAGAAAAACAGACACACTGACATCCAGTCACACAAACACACTCACAGATACAATTCATACAAAAATAGAAAAACACACACACATTCACATACACACGCAAACACTCGCATACAAACATACAAACATGCACACCCCCAAGTGCCCACCCTCCCCACACACACACACACACACACACACACACACACACACACACACACACACACACACACACACACACACACACACACACACACACAAAACACAGTCATACATACATATACACTCGTAGCCTCCACACACAAATAGAGTAAGACATCAGGCATGACCTAGAGACCTCCCTCACTCTCTCTCCCTTCCTCTCCCTCTCTCTGTCTCTCTCTCTCTCTCCCTCTCTCTGTTCGTCTCCACGCACCGCTCCCCTCTTTGAGGTGATACATCTCTATTTCCAAAGACTCTGCTTAAAATCATAATGATAATGAAAGAAAGGGAAGAGAGGGAAGAAAGGGAAGGGAATAAAAGAAGGGGAAGGAGAACAGAAAAGCCCTTATGATTAACAGTCATGGGGGGGGTTGGTTATCATTAGCCATCGTTGAGGCTATAACAAAGGGGTTGTGCTCAACACTCTCCCCCATAATTACATTTTGGAGGCTCGCAAATAATGACATAACCCCCACACCTATCTGGGAGACGATTCATGGCAAATAACCAAATGCTATTACTGGGGAGTTAGTCCACAGCTGCCTGGAGAGGGCAGAGGGAAGGGGAAAGAAGGGAGATGGAGGAAGGAAAGATTGCAGATACACCGAGGAGAGAGAGAGAGAGAGATAGATGAAAGGTAAGGGAAAGAGAGGAGAGGGTGTTAAGGTAAAATGTACTTCCCTTCATGGGAGGAAGGTCAGTGAAGCTTAGTTCAGAACCATGGACAGATACCCCCAGCACCACAGATATATGTAGAACCATGGACAGAGACCCCCAGCATTGCAGATATTTGTAGAACCATGGACAGAGACCTCAGCGCCTTAGATATTTTTAGCACCATGGACAGAGACCCCCAGCATCATATATATTTTTAGCACCATGAAGAGAAGCCCTGAGAAATACACAGATTTTTAACACCATTGATAAAAGCACTGTGCACCACAGACATCTGATGCACCACTGCCACCATCGTGTGCAGAGATTCTAGGGATCACAAACAAATGCTTTTGGCACTGTGGACAAAATCACATTCCCACTCATTACATATTTTTGGGGAGCCGTTGTCCTGTAAAATGTGAGCTGAGCACTGCACAGGCAAACATGCTGTACAAAAATCGACCCATAAGTACAGCCACATTCCCTGTGGCTTGGAAATAAGTGAAAGCAGGTTTGGGGAGCCATGTGGAATAGAGGCAAGAGCAGTGGGGTTGCCAGCATGAATCACAAAAGGGGCACAGGTGTCAAAGCTCCATCTCATTCCCTAAATCGCTAAGTCACAGGCTCCGCACCTAACACAAGCCCTTTAACCTTTCGGGTCGGGCCTATCGGTCGGACCAAAGACGGACCAGAACTTCAACTTTGACATGAAAAGAGAGAGGGGGAAGATGAGGAAGAAAAAGAGAAAAAGAAAGAGAGGAGAAGGTGAGGGAAAGAGAGAGAGAGTGAGAGAGAGAGAGAGAGAGAGAGAGAGAGAGAGAGGGGCGGGCTCTGCTCTCTCCTGTGTGCTCGGTCCTATTTATTTGATAATTACCACAGAGCCATTACAGCTGATGCAGAAGCACCGTCTCACCGGCTTCTAAAAGCAATTTCATTTTAAATCCCCAGCAACCCCCACCCCCAACACCCATGCCCTATGTTATTAGGCTGGCCGCAAGCTGGGGCACCCCCCCACACCCAATTAACTACCCTGCCCTACAGCGCATTGACAAGCTGGGATGGGGTGCAACAGAGAGGAAGGGGGGTAATATAGATTGTATTCTAATAAAACGCCTGTTCCTTCTCCTAAATCTTGTAATCTTGAAGCCCCACTACCCCTCCCCCCCCCACTCTACTCCGGCTCTTCCCTTCAGCCCGACGCTACATTAACACTGCTATTACAACGGACAATGAGCTGAAATGAATAGGGGCTTTGGCGTAATTCCAGACTCTGAAATCAATACGAGGCCCCTCCCCCCTGCCACCCACCCACCAAGCCACCTACTTCCCAGCATGTTGTGCTTCTCTTCCTTTTAAGGTTTGACTTCCTGACAGTGATTCTCCCTCTCTCCGTTTCGCTCTCCTGCTCTGTTTTTGCACCTGCTCAGTTTTTTTTTATTTTATGAATGATACTTACTTCAAATACAAACCAGCCTTTGCTAGCTGAGCTGGCCAATCACCCCTGCAACATCCTCAGCTAGCAGGTAACGTTCCCACAACGTTGCCTGAATGCAACTTCAACGCTGCAGGATACAGAAATCTGCCACTGCAGTTGAGTTTGGCATGGGTGCTCCATGTTACCTTCTTTGTTGTATCAGGGAATCTCACATTCTTTTTCTATTTCCCATCATAGTTTTATAAAATAATGACTATTTTTCATACTGACGACTACCTTTTTAATATACTACCTGCTATCTCCTCTCCGAGCTGAGGCTCAGAACAGCCTTACTAAGGTATTTTACTGTGCTTTACTGTGCAGCAAAACTCAGCTTATAAACATGGAGTATACACATCTAGCATGATGCAGTAATATCAGCTTGGTGTTGCATGGCATCATGGGTATCAGACGGTGTAAACTCAGGTCTCTAAGTTCAAGCTGCAATGTTGGTACCGAGTAACATGTCATGTTAGCCATGTTCTATCTTCCTTGTCTTTTGTCTCCTCCTCTATAACCTCTTGTTCTCCTTCATGGTCAACCCCTATCCAATGACCTCCTTCTCTCTGTTCCTCTCTCTCTATTTATTTTTCTTCCACTCTCACTCATTCACTCAGTCACTCTCTTGCACTACACTACCAAGTCCCAGCATCCCTTTCCTTTAGTGTCTCCCTCCCTCTCTCTCTCTACCCCTCTCTATCTCCCTCTCCCTCCCTCTCTCTCCTTCCCTCCCTCTCTCTCTTTGCCCCTTTCTTTCTCTCTCTTTCCCCCTCCCTTTCTCTCTCCCTCTCTCAGCAGTTGTGATGCTCTATGATGTGGTGTATGAAGGAGAGGGGTTTGTGAGCACTAATGTGCTCATTAAAAAGGCATGCTTCACCGTCAAATGCCAACTGCCGTTCTCCCGTCTCCCTCGCTCCTCTCCTCCCTTCACTCCAATTTTTTTTCCAGCCGAATGCGGCGCTCCGCCGCCCGCCCCTCGTCTCCATCCTCCCCGCTGACCCGAGCGCCGAGCGATCAAAACACACAACAAGTGAAATAAACACGAAGCCCACTGTAAAACAGTCACAAACGCGCCCAATAAGACCGGGGCATAAACCCCTCTCTCTCTCTCTCTCTCTCTCTCTTTCTCTCCCTCTCTCTCACTTCCTCCCCCTCCACCCAGTGGCAAAGGCTTCTCCCACAACCCAGCAACCCTAATTAGAAAGATCATAAATATTCAGGGAGCCAGATGAAGGGGGAGGAAAGGGGGGAAGCAGAAGGAGAGGAAGAGAGGGGGAGAGAGGAGGAGGAGGAGGTGGAGGTGAACAGAGATAGAGAGGGAAAGACATGGGGGCGAGAGCCAGAGAGAAAGAGCGACAGGGAAAGACGGAGAAGGACAGGTTATGGTACGAAGAAAGAGAGAGATGGCAGAGAAACGGGCTGATAAATTATCCATATTGCCTTCTCCTTCCACAGGGGGTCTGGTTCCGCGAACATGCAGATTTACAGGAATTCAACACTCAGATATTTTCTCAGAACAATCACACTGGCTCGCACCTTGGTCTCTATCCATCAACCGGCAGTGTTCTGCCGCCGAACGACACGGAATGCGGCGCTCGGAAAAAAAGCGGGCGACACGCGACGCGCTCGCGATCCGCTCCTTAGCACGCCGCCATTAAATTATTGAACCCCTCCGCCGAATGTGAGCAAACGCGTTAACCCCATGAGTGCTGAGGTACACAGGAAAAAGCGCGCTTAATTATTCAGCAGCGTATAAAACGGGAGGGAAGCAGACGCGTAAAAAAAAAAAAAAAAAAAACGAACGTGCGCAGGTGAATAAATGAGCGGTCTGCCCTTGCTTTCGTCACAAAGCGCTTCGTTTCGCGGGGAGTATTTTTAGAAACGACCCACTTGTAGTGCACATAATACACAGTGAAGTGCACTCTGTGAGCCGGGTTCCCACACAAATCAATAACACATCCATCCCCCCTCCCTTAACCTCATTCACCAGCGCCGCGCTGATCCACAGTCTGCTGCTGTCCCTGGCCCCTGTAGGAGCATGCACTGAACGGCCCGCTTCGCCTGACCTCAGATCAGTACATTACCTTACAGCGCTCACTTAATCTGCGATTCTCACTGAAGGCTTAAGCCACTGGATTCACTGTTCCGTCAAGGTTTGCCCTTAACTTCGCCTCACGGGTGAGATCCGTCCTTCTCTGCACAAATACATCAGTTCGGATAACTAAGATCAGGAGTAACATTTGTGAAAGGAACACTCGTTTTTAATAGGGAGCTGAAGCTTATGACAAAGTTTTGTTGAATCAAGGGCAGAATAGAAGCAGGTAAAATAAAAGAGAACAGGGCATGAGTTTATTGGGGTATGACATGCACACACTATATCAAAGGTCACCAAAGGCAGATTTTTAAACACTCGATACATCTGGAAGCCCACTTTCCCTGGTTCACAGAGGATTCCCGCTGTATGGTGGGTCAGAGAAGATGCAAGCGTTGTAGTGATGGTCAGGATAAGTTGGGCTGTACAAATTGCACCGTGTGGTCCCCTGGTCAGCACTCCAGTCAGCACCCAGTGTGGGTCAAAGCAAACTCACACACATACACATACAACACACATGCATGCACATACTCAGTCTATCTCTCTCTCACACAAACACACACACACACTCACAGTCTGGAATCTAGGGAATGACACCAGAGAGCACGGTCGGCACTCATGTAGAAGAGATGAATATCAAGCTCACTGACATTCAGCTTAGAACTGCCCATCCAACGTCTGTGAGTCTGCGTGTCTGTCTGCAACCCTCCAGCACCATGCCTGACTTCTGTCTGTCTGTCTGTCTGTCTGTCTTCTGCTCGCTGGGGAGTTGAGCTGAACACAGCTCTACTCAGACTCAGCCACCCATTACACGACTGGGCCATAGGCAAGAGTGGAGCAGGGAGGAGAGGAGAGAGGGAGAGCTGGAGGGAGAGAACGAGGGAGAGATGGAGGAGTATTCTGATGGAATATCTTCCCCTGATCAACTCTTATTTATCCACCAGCAAAGGCTCTTGTGAAACAAAAAGGTCGGGGACCCGTCTGAGAAGCCAGGAAAGTTACAGACTGGGGCAAACGGCGTCTGGGGTTAGGAGTTCACTTTCCTCAATCAAACCCAGCTGTGAAGCGCTTCATGTTGCGAGGGAGACCGCGCCTTTTCTCTTGCCTGTTTTTTATTTATGAGTCGGTTTAAACTCTCTCCATTAAATTTAAATGACGCCAGGGGTGTCAGGAAGAGGGCTTGCTTTTATGAGTTGCTTTCGGTTCGAACGTATAGATGTAGTTTTCGTACGAGAGACGCACGGCAATGTCAGGGGTGCAGCGAGACGGCAGAGGCAGCGGTCTTCGGCAGGGAGAGTTTCACTGTGCTGGTGTAGCTGCGTGTTTCACACCTGAGGGGGTAGTGCAGGGGAGACTGCAGAAAGTTTGTGCAACGGTAGTGGCAACTGACAGGAATTCGTGGAGAAGCTGTCAGGAATGACGGAGGAAATATTTGTATGTTGCGGGTGATTGTAAGTGTACGGTTTGTGACCTGGAACCATGTGGAGCCCACCGTATTCTCATATGGCCTACTGGTGAGGCTGA